>CM060929.1:523288208-524538208 GCA_030765085.1 Allium cepa | reverse complement strand
TTACTCACTTGAATTTAGTTGTGAAAACCAATATAATCCATATGAGTTCACTTTGAATTCGTATGGATATTTTAACATCAACTTTTGTATAAACAATTCGAATTTTGAACCATAAAATTTTCAAAATAACGGTCAAACCTCGACTTTTGAAAATAGCATTTCATCGTTACTTGAACTCTCTACCCAATAAAATCAAGAGATAAATGAGTTGTGCAATTCATATTTGTGCGATAACTCGAATCAAAGTTTTCAAAACAATCAAAATTTGATTCACTTTAAAATTCAAAAGATTTCGAGTATAACCCATGCCAATTCAATTTCGAACCCCGAAATGAATTTCAAAGTCAATACGAAAATGGGCTCCACTTTTCAAATAATTTTGGCAATGGGAATAATCTCAACTATGAAACGAGTGAAAATTTTTGTTCTCAACAAATCCAAATCGAAAATTCTCAAGTTACAAACTAAAAATTGGATTTTGTTGAACAAATGGACGAAATCTACAATGATCACATGGATTTGTTATTCGAAACATATATGAAACAATGTGAGAAACAAAACCAAATTCCAACATGTGATGAGTCAAATGATAATTCATCTTTTACCTAAATCGGCGTTTTTCAAATAACAACTTTTGAAATTGAAAATGAAAATCTTAACGAAGTTGTCGAAAATTTGGTAATTGACTTGGATTTCAATTCTTTTGAGGGTGAGAAACTCGATTTAAATTCCGATCTTACTTTTCTCGATTTTGAAAATTTGAATAAAACAACTTTAGATTTTGAACTTGAGGTACGCAATGAAGTTGTTGATAATCTAATAAAGGAAGACGAATTTAACGACCACGATTTCTTTGGACTTTTTGAAAACAAGTTGTCAAATTCTGATGGGGAAGAGTTATATCACCATTTTGATTTTGAAATCAATAATTTTGAAGAAGTTCTCAACGATAAATTTGAATTTCAATCAATTATTCTATCAACCCTGAAAATTATCGAAAAGGAAACAACTCGTACGATTTTTAATAAAATGACATTCGTTTTTCCAAATCAACGTTCAACTTTAAAATATTTTACAGCTTGGTTTTCTAAGCTTAAGCTGTGTCTCGCATACTTGACGAGACAAATGAATCGGTCTAAGGAAGGCCGTTTCATTTACTTCTCGATGATATACTTTCTGATCTTGTGTAAATACCATTAATTTTCATTGACATAAAGGTTATGTTTTTATATTTATTTTTCTCCTTCCACTTAGGTTGACTGTGGGGACACAGTCAAAACCAAGTGTCGAGGGAGACTCATCTTCAATTTTATTTTTTAATGATTTATTTTTACGATTTCTTTTAAAACTCAAACAAAAATATTAAAAAAAATTCCGGAAACAAATTTTCTTTTGATTTATTTTCAATGAAATGCTATAGGATAAATATATGGTTTTGGTTTACTAAATTGAAATTTTTGAAAATTTATTCGTCTTAACAAAAATAAAAATGAAGTTTTATTACAAATAACAATGGTTTTACTAGTATATAGGAAGATTCATATGTGTTAGTTATGAAATATATCCTAATTGAAAATCTTTCTTAAAAAAGTGGTTGAATTTAAAGTAAAGGATATAACATTTTTTTTGTCTTCTAAGTTAAATGGTGCTAAGACGATTTTGCAAAAATATCTCATTAAAAAAAACATTTTTGTGTATACATACATACATATATACATACATACATATATATATATACACATACATACATACATACATACATATATATATATTCTATTAACACCTACGGTCGACAGGTGTACACACTTGTGTGTACACTCGCCATGCTTTGTACCTTTCTCACGTAAGCCCGAAAGGCAGTGCATGATCGAAATATCCGGCCTCAGTTTATCTGATCTTTGTGTATGTATATAAAAATTCTTTTATTAATAATGCCTACAGTCAATAGATGTTCACACTCGTATGTTCACTCGCCACGCTCTGTATTCCCCTCACATAAATCCATAAGGCGGTGCATGGGTAATATATCTGGCCTCAATTTACCTGAATTAGGCATATAATATTGTGAATATCAGTAAATTTTCAAAAATACAAGAGAGAGTAAGCAATTGAAATCCTAGCACTATTTTTAACTTATTTGATTTGACTTGTTATTGAAAAGAAATGAATATACCACTTTGGTAAACTTTGATAATCAACTAAGGATCCATTTTATAATTACACTTTTTTATCAACCGAAACAACAAGTTAAACAATTGTCTAGTTGTTATGATAACTTAATTTTTGTTGGAAATTTCGATGAGTAAATGACTTAAATTTTCAAGATAATGATCGAAACCTATATTTAACTTATTTGTGTCTATTTAAAAGTAAACCTTTCATTTGTAAATATTTCCAAAAACTCGCATTCATCTCTTTGCAAATAAATCTTGGATTTTGTAAATATTTTCATCCTGCATTTGGATTTTGTGGGTAGTATCTGCTGAAAAACCTCATGAGACAACACTCGTCCTACTGGGGACGCCCATAGATTTAACGGCTTATTGCATACGCTCAATGTAATCGTGCTCCCTACAAAAACGAATTTATCTTAGTTTTTTTTATTCTAGAACGAATATAAGGATAAGTGTGGGGGTATTTGATGTGCACGTAAATGTACATATTTTTACCACCATATTTATTCTATTTAAATTAAATAAATGATCATATTGGTTATTTTAACTTGTTTTAACCAAACCTATATTAATTCCAAATTGTCACATATCCATCTTTATATAGGGGCAAAACGGTCATTTGTGTGCATATATTTCTTTGAGAAAAATTAACTAGAAATTTATATATATTTGTGTAGAAATTTGATCTCAAACAGGAGTGGTTTTATGAAGACACATGCATGCACAAAATGAATACAAAGGAATGAAGATTGAAATAATTCAAAGTGAAGAACATGGAGGACCCACCTACACACCTACCTTAATGCACAAATTAGAGGCTAACGCACATGCTTATGGAATTAATGGCTTCATGTACACTTAAATGATGATTAGTAGAAGCTAATGATTACTTGACCTCCACACTTTCTCAAGGGTAGTTTGGGCATTCTCCAAATTATGGATTAGGGTTTCATGCTTGTATAAATTAACCCATTATGTTCATGTAACCTCTTCTACCTTCTCCTAAGCTCTCTTATGGAGGCCATCTCTTCTCTTAGTTAGCTTAGCTCTCTTTGTTCTCTTTTCTTGGCTACTTAGGCATTTATTTTATTTTCATGTAATTTCCTTTTTATTGAAATTGAATACATGCTCATTCCTTTTCATGCTTATTTACTTTAATGTTTGTAGTGTAGATTTACTTTCATGCAAATAGAATAGTTCTAATTCTTGTTAATTAGCTCTCCTTTTCATTAAGCTTTCATTCTCCTTTCATTTTGCTTTCATGTTGTTAGCTACATTTGTTACTCCAATGACAAATATGAGAGGCCAAACCCCTTTAATTTAGGGGTAATGAAGCTCTTTAATTATGTAGAACTATTTGTTAATTCATGCTCTGTTTTTGTGCTTAATGATGATGATGGAAATGGCTTACTAATAGTTTTTTCTTTGAATTTGATAGCCTATTTTGTTGACACCAAATAGGCTATGCTTAAACAATCACTAACACTAATTGCCTCTTCATCGAAATATGGTTATGGCAAAAGAAAGTGATTTGAAATTAAAATTTGATGGTCAATATTTCTAATCAGTAGTTAATAGGCCATACTTAAAATAGATTTCATTTTCATTTTCTTTGTCAAGTTTCATGAAAGTTAGTAAGTGCTTTAAGGGATGTGTTATAGTTTGATGGCTTATGTTGGCTAATCAATAGCACAAATATGCCATATTTATAATAAGCACATCGATTAAAGCACTAATGACCATAAAAGAGAGATCATGATTTCATATGTGTTAAACTACATGATCTAAAGAGTGGATTTATTCTCTAAATTGTTACTTAACTCTTATATTTGCTTCTATTTTCTTTTAGTTAGTTAGTTAATTCTCTAATTCTTTAGCTTAACTTTCATTTCAACTTTGGTTAATTTGATTGAATAGGAGATATAAATCATCAATTCCCTACGGATCGACCCGTATTTGCCACGTACTACAAGTGGACGCCGTGCGCTTGCCGTTATTTTTATTGTAAAATTCTTTCGGCTATTTTTTTAGTTCATAGAACTTTAGCCATCCGAACAACGTGTTTATATATTTATTTCTTTTATGTTTCTAGTTATCAATTCCCAACTGGAATAGTCCTTTTCATACTTTAACCCATTAGAATTGCCCTTCTAAAAAGTTTTTCCATTATCAATTTACATAAATCAGCCTAAAATAAATGTTTTTCTTTGTTTCAAATTACAAGGAGCTATCTATTTCTTGAAATAAACGGATGTAAACTACAGAAAAGAAATCCATACTTTACATCTCTTTCCTCTTTTATGTATATTCCTTGTCAAATCAAATGCTGCATTTTTTCTATGTAATTTAGAAATTTGATAGAATTATGGAGGTTAAATGGATAATATTTCTAATAAATTAAAATACAAAACTCATATTCAAATGAAATCAGAGCAAATCTAAATCATACTAATGGCTCTACAACACCCTTGTACATCTGGAATAAACTCTACATCATTATCCATATTCAACTTCTAATAACTCAAGGACTAATTTCCCGATGTTGGTGTAAATAATATTCCTATTAAAATTTTCCAAATTACAAAATATGTAGGGAATGTTTTATGTATTTAGTTTGAGCATACAACTCTTAGATCTTTATTTAGGCATAAAAAATTAAATAAAAATGCAACGAAATAAATTCCAATGTTATAAACAAATTACATAATTTACCACTCATATTTTTAAGCTTTCCAAATCTCCAGATCTGAATCTAATTCCTTGATTCAACTCCATCTCCATTTTAATCCAAAAAATATGTATAAAAGGGTAAATGCATACCATTAGAATTACAGATCTGATAAGAGATTTGGGGTTAAGGGGAATATAGAGTTATAATATTGAAATTTACCTTGTTCTTGTGCAATGCTTATTTGCTTCTTCTCTTATTATTTTTTTATCATCTTCTCCAATTTGTATAAATATAAATTATTTTATACTTAGGAAGAATAATGGAGAGGTGAAAGTGGTAGAGCTTTACTGCTTGAATCAGATAATATGAGAAAAGAAGTGACAAGTTAAGCCTCAATTTATAGATGCTCGAATCAATCATATCCCTTTGATTAAAAATATTATATCTGGACCATTGGCCGAGGTTAAACCCAAGCCACCATTTGCACGAGCGGTCGACCGCACCCTACTAGCGGTCGATCGGCCCATAGAGATGTCTGTCGGTGGATCCCGGTGAATTATAATATTTAATAGTATATTTTGTTACTTAATTATATTCGTTTTGAATTCTTAAAATACTCGTAACTTCTTCGTTTGATCTCTGATCGTGAAGTTGCTCAAAAAATCACCACGAAGGTAATGGTGTAAGTTTTGTGACAAAACTCCATCATTGGCTTAAATTCCATTTTTGAAGCCTAATTAATTATTAAATTATTTAAGCTAAATTTTATAGGGTGTTACATTCTTCCCCGTCAAAAGTATTTCATCCCCGAAATTACTCTATGATTAAATCATGAGGTAATGCAATAACCATCCTAAAATATTCAACCAATTAGTGTACAACCAATTTTGCAGCCAAAAGTGCACAAGTGTATAGTATATCACAAAATAGAAAACGTGCATATAGAATGATTCTAAATCAGGTCCCCCCTATATGAATGCATTCTTTTAAAAACATGTTTGAAAATATGATGCAAACGACATACATATACAGGCATTTCTATATGTATATAGGCTTTGAAAGATCATTTTTTCGTACAAAAATTCTATACTCCTACGAATAGAAGCATGGTTCAACTAATTTTGCATCTAATTCCTATTATCCAAAAATCTAAAGCATCAAATTTTTTCCCTAAACATTTACTATTACTACCATATCTTTATTGAGAAAGTCCTAAATGATTCAGCCACGATGTCGTTGGATACAGCGATGTCGATGTTAGTATGGATGCAGCAAGCAAGGGTTCATGTCGAGGTTTGAAGCAAGGGTGCATGTCGAGGTTTGAAGTAAGTGTTCATGTCGAGGATTCAAACTCCAGATGGCAAGGTAACATTGAAGATGGATGTCAACGTTAATGTCTCCATCAACATCAACGACCTTAATGTTACTTCTCAATTACACCAACATTCTTCAATGCCACATCAGTTAATCAATGCCGCTCCTATTCAATATTGTCTCTATCGATGACCTCGAGCCTCCAGAGAAACAGGTTATCTCTTCTCGACGATGATGCACCTAGCCTTGTTGACAAACTAAGAATTTCCCTCTCCATGTCACCACTTATTAAGATCACACCAATCCTAACCAGGGGTTATGAGCGTCGCCAAGGAGTAAGAGGTGATATAACATCAACTTTATTTAAGTATGTAGACAACTACCATTGTAGAGGTTCATCAATATATAGAAGCCACACTTTATTGGCTTTGAGGATTACCAGAGAAGGATGATGTCGAGCATTAATAACATAATCCCAATATGAGGAACAAGAGTACAAACATTGAAGTGCGATAACGTCATCAATACCAAGGCCAATAAAATTTCCATCATCAAAACTCGATGATGATGAAGACACCAAGATTTGTGGATGCCAAGGCTCACCACCCGCCAAACTCTATAAACAGGGAACCAGGGGTCTTTATTTGGGGGTCGAATCCTTAGATTCTCTCTTCTTACTCATTCAAAACCCTAAATCGAATTATGGATTTTTCTCATTGTAATATTGAAAGTGTTGTACCTGCAATGATTTATTCAATTAACCAGGAGATGGTTTTACTAACTTGATTTGAGCTATGATTTACACATTTATATGTTATGTCAAGTTTTATCTGAGCTTATAACCTCGCTATCATCGATCATGTTAATATAAGCTTCGCTAAGCCTCATAATTGTTTAGAACCTTGCTGACCTCTACATTAGTCTCACTTTAATAACTTCTTCCTCGATAATATCAATGACTTCAATATCAAAGCTAAAGTTCGACATGAAAAAACAAATAAAATTGATGACTATGACAACTTTCTATATAACCTCGATGACCTCAATGACTTCATGCCCATCCTCGATGGCTCCTAATTTCCTCTTAGGCTTTTCTGTAAAAAAATTCCTTATACACATTTTGGTGTTGACGAATTTATTCATTAACATTTTTTGGCACTAGAAGGATGGCTCAAACCCCTGACTTTTATAAAAGCTTGCACATAGCTCATCCCTACCAATTCTATTCCAACCACATTCCAAGCAACCTAAAATTTTGATACAATGATGTTTAATCATGTTAAGCGATCTGAGCAAGGCCGCTCTAAACCTCGAGCAATTAGGCTCACTTATCGAATGGATATTGATCCTCGATACCATAAAGAACAAGCACTAAGATTGAAGGCCCTACAAATCATAGATAAAAAGAAACAAACATCTCCCTACGATCCGGATAATTGGAGCATAAATCTATTCCATGAGGGTCCACTCCAATTTTTTCCATGGGAAAAGTATTCCAGAGAAAGATAATTTGATTGTAAGGATGAAGAGAGCTATTCAACTTTAGACTAAGAAACTATATTTGAAAATAAGATAACAAGTGACTTCGATGCCTTGGCTTAGAAGTAGCATGGAGTAATGAATCGATCATTAACTCCCAATGAAATTCATAGAACTTTAAAACAGAAGCTGATAATAAATGATGAAATACTAATGGTAAGCAAGAAAAAGGCTAGCCAGCAATCCAGAAAGCCATTATTCAAATCTAGACTCCTAAAGAATTGTTTTCTTACTACTTCTCTTGAAAACATTTACTTTCTGATAGAGGATGATCTAAATTATTGGCCTTTATAGAAGAAAAAGCCTAAATTGGAAAGGAACCTTAGGAATTCGTACTGCCATTACCAACTTTCAAGTGGACATGACACCAATCTGTGTAGAGGCTTAGAGGGAATGATCATCAATTTTCTATGTCAAGCCAAGCTCACTGATTTTGTAAAAAGATATTAAATTAATCCATTAATAAAGAATAAGCGATTCTACATGGTTAGAAGTAAGATTCTCCTTAAACATGGAAACTACCTAAGATGGTAAAAGGCCTTTGACCACGCCAAGATGGCCAGTCATAGCTCCTCTTAGAGGCAGATCAGAGTAAGCCTTTAGTCCCACCAGAAATTAGCCATGCTAAAGCATCTGCCAGCCCATGAACTGCCTACATGGCCATATCAAGTCACCTCCTAGAGGTAGGACGGAGTAAGCCTTGACATCGCCTTAACTGACCGGGTCAAAGCACCGACCAGCCTTCAATCCCACCTATAAGGCCTCTATTTGAAGCACCTCCTAGAAGGAAGACGGAGTAAGCCTTTGGTTCCTCTTAACAGTTGCCTAGCCAAAGCACTAAACCATCCTTCATTCTCGTCTATAAGGCCTGTTTGAAGCGCCTCTTGGAGGGAGGTCAGGTACGTCTTTGGTCCTGCTTGATGGTAGCTAACCAAGCACACTGGATGACATGATTCATCACCTAAAATGGTGGCAAGGGGTCACGACAATGGATTAACAACATCCAATCCCCGAAGAGTAGCACATAAAGGGTAAACAATATCCAAAGCCTGAAGAGTGGCACACAAAGGATTAAAAATATTCGAAACCCAAAGAGTGGCATAACAAAGGATTAACAATATTCAAGCCCAAAGAGTGGCACAAAAAATATTAAAAATATCCAAAGCCCAAAGAGTGGCACAAAAAAAGATTAACAATATCTAAAGCCTGAAGAGTGGCACAACGAAAGGTTAACAATATCTAAAGATGAAGGGTGGCACAAAGTAAAGAGAATTAAACAATTAGTGTCCAAAAGGAAAATCAGCCAGAATTAAGAATTGGAAAAATACTTTAATCTAATAACATCTATTATTTAACCATCACCAAATGAGAATTTCTAGTCATCTGCTATTTTTACCAGATAAGATCTCTAGTTTGCTGCTTAATTCTAGTTCAAACACAAAAGACAAAATTCAGTTTAGAAACTACAATTGAGGTAATATCTTTTCGATTTATAAAATAATCTTACAATATATTACACTGTGTAAAAGTTACAGGTACAAAAGATCAAACAAAACAAGCTTTCAATTCAGAGGCTCTGTGCTACTATATTGAGATTATTAGAAACTTAAGGATCGATGACATGACGAATTGTTTCATCAAGAACTTCTTAAGCTTTTTCTCTTTCTTCAGAATCATGTCGACATCATTAATGGTCTCAATATGAGTCTTAAAGCATGATTAAAAGCTCTATTAGCACCATTTAAAGTCTTGATCTCACTTTCCACTTCTTTGACTTTTTGCTTAAGAAAGTTTTGTTTATGCTCCAGCCTTTGGACCTTACCTTCATATTCAATATAGCATTGAGATGTCTTTTCTTTTCATTGCTTGTCTAAATGCTGCATAATTTCTAACTCAACTTTTCTATTCCATTCGGTGATCACCTCTTTACTTATACCCAAAGGTGGGTTTATCAAAGTCAGAAATTCTTGGATCGCCAAGGAACAAAATCTGGTTGTCCTTTTGACATTTGGAGTAGCGAGAATGGTGGGAGAAGGTAAGTTCAGAATGCTTTCACCCATAAAAAATTCTAGAGATTTACAATGGGCCTGACTATTCAACAATTCTATCTCAATATTACTTATTCATAGGTGAAGCTTAGCTATTTCAGTATCAAAGTCAACCGGAGACTTGGATTTTATTCGAGTCTCTAATCTTGAAATTATTTCATTCTTTTTCTTGGATTCCGCTTCCATGCTAGTTATCTGTTCTTTAAAACCTTTGACGATCACTCATTGAAGTAGAAAATTTCTTGCCATTTTTGTGCTTCTGAATTATCTAGGAATTTGATGGCAGAGGCATCCTTACATGAAATCCTCAGTTCGAGATCAGCTACCAACCTATCATTGAGAACAATCAACCAAGAGTGAGATTCTGTAAGAGTGGGCATAATTGATAATTGATTTTCCTACTCAAAAGTATAAAAAAATTAAGAATTAATACATGCAAAAAATCTCTTTCATTGCAACAATAGTAGAGTTTACAAATCAAAGAAAATAAAAGTCAAGTTTGCACCGCATTTCTGTCAAAGATAGGTCACACTACAAATTACATGTCACTAGTATTTAGAGTTTTGAAACTGCAACCTTAGCTTTTTCAAGTGAACTAGGGGTCAAAGTAAGTGTAGAATCGAAAGGAGCCTTAATGCCTTCTTGGGTGTAAAAAAGAGTATATTGACGATAATCCCATTCTCTGACTGCAGGGCAATCATGGCCACATATTAATTTTGCATGGTATGATCGAATTTTCTTAAGTATCCTATTTTCTTCATTGCCTAGGAAGTCAAAGCAGAAACTAGGATACTGCATATAAACTTCGTATAAACCTGGGAGGAAAAGATGTCTGGCTAACTTTGACATTCTAAAAATAGAAGTTTTTTCTAAAAACTCCCTCCTTAACCTAACATATTTACTCAAGATGTCCTTAAGAGTAGGGTTGCTTGAAAGATTTTTATTTTGTGCAATATGTTAAAATTAAACTAAGAACTAAGAAACTAAAATAATAGCATTCATAAAATAAACCCAACGGTGCACAATAATTATACAAGTTACTCCAGTTTACACAAAATAGAATGCTTATACACTTTAGGAATAAATCTCTCGTTATTATATTTAAGTTTTTCCATGAAAAGAGAGAGTAAAGAGAGGGGAATAGTATCGACTTAGGGAAGTTTCCAACACTCCCCGAGGTGATTAGCAGAAGGTCTAAATTGATCCAAATATCTATGATATAGTCATCTAATTAGTCCGCCACTTTTCTCGCCTCAATAAGATAACTCAGTGATTAGATTCCTGTGATAAGTGTTGTACATAAGCTCCACCAGGATATCCTTATCATCTATGAGCATCCGGGAAAGGGTCATCAATTCAAAATTTTCCTCCAAGAGTTTTTCTCAATGTTTTCGAGCCTACTTCATCCATGGAGCAACTTCTTGTTCTTTAAAATGTCTCAATTTAGTGCGCTTCTGGCAAGATCATGATACTTCCTAGATAAGTTGTTGTACTTTTTCACCTCCTTATCCATTCTTTTTAACCAGTCTATGTCCATTTATTTCTTCCCAAGCAGAGCATCATATTATTCTTTCGACTTTCTCTTTATTTAAAGTAATCAATGGATTAAATAAAGTACTTGAAAATCAAAAGAATTTGTATAAACCAATTCATACCTAAGAAGAACAAACTTGAGGTTATAGAATTTTTCTCTCCATTGGCTTCTGGCTTTGAGATGTACTGCCTTTGCCGAAAAGATCTTTCTATGAAGGGCTAGTGGTAGCAGCAATTTCAGCATCTTAGGCGGATAGGGCTTGATTAGCACCAATTCCATCTTTATTGTCCGACTTGCCAAGCGGGTTCACTTCACCACTCTCATCACCGACACCATAATCATCATGGCAATCATTGTTGTTATCATTCCCATTCCCATCATTTTTGGCTCTACCTTTATGGTCATGGTTGTTATCATTATCATTGTTGCTCTTGTCATCATCATCAGTATGACCATCCCCTTTATCTTTAGACTTTGATTCTTCAATCATTAGGAGCATCGTCAAAAACTAACTACTCATTAGCCTTAATTCTCTCCACAGTAGGGAATTCCCTATCAAGGGTCTTCCTATCTTTCTTTAATTTCAAACAGAACTTTCTTTTGCATGTATCATTAATAGCCAGTAGAGATGGGAAAACCATATCCAAATACTTTTGGATATTATTGGCATATGCAATGAACAATGCATCTTCCTAACATTCTTCCTTGATCCTTAGAAGAGAAACATTTAGGAAATTGGCAACATTATTTTTGGCGTAGATAATAATATCATTCAAATAGTCTAAAAGGCTAGATTTTCTCTCAAGGCGTTTGCTGAGCAACTCATTCTCTTTTATTAGCTCGACGTTCCTTTTTTTCAACTCAATGTTTTCTCAAACCACCCTCCACGCATCTTCTTTAAGTTTGGAAGATGTCGCAAGTTCAGCCTCTAAATTTTTATCTTCTCCTCTAGTAGTTGCTTGTCTTTTTGTTCCTCAACAAGTGAAGAAGATAGATTATTATTATCAGAAATAGCTTCATCTCTATTAGAAACAATATTTATCATCTCTTTCTGAAGAGAATAAATAAAATTATATTTTTCAAGAATGGCAGCATCACTTTTAGTGGTGGTATCCTTTATCTCTTTTTGATGCAAAGAAATTCTCTCATTAAGTGCCACAATTTCTTCAGAAGGTCTTTGGAAGGCACTTCAAAGAAGAAGCATATGTTTCCCCACCTAGAACATACAATTATTTAAGTCAAAAATGGGACACAAAAATTCTAAATTTTAGCCAAATGAGTAAGATAATGTACAGGTAAGAGTTGCTTTAAAATTAGGAGAAGATGATCATCCAAATAGATTGGACGCTGGGATGACCCAAGGGAGGTAATTGATGGAGACTGAATAGCCATCTTAACAAGTTCCTTTAAGTTTATCGGTGAAGACCGAGTTTGGGGCTTGGAAGGAAAAGGTTCGATCAGGGAGATTATTGCGCTAAATTCAGCATGCATACGATTAATGGCAGCTAGAGATGTAGAGAAAGAGACGTTGATGAGAGGATTGGGAGTCTGAATTTCTTTAATCGTCTCAACTTGGATTTCTTTTAATTTCTCTGGAGCCTTATCTACATCTGCCGCTCTAAGGGATAAATTAATGCGTATCACTTCAAACACATTGACAATAATAGGAGTAAAATCACTCACATGTTTAGGCCTTTTAACTTGAGGAGAAGGGGGAATATCAGTGATGACATTGCTATTAGTTATCTTTTCCAAGTTTTCAATGGCTAGATAAATTGAATCCGCATAAATGTTTGGTTCAGAGGACTCTGTGGTGGTTAAAGCTATACTCTTCCTCTTTTTAGATACATCAACTTTGGTTTTTGATTTTCCAGAAGGGGCAGGAGTCGAAAAATCTAAAGATAGCACTAAGGAGTTAGTAAGTATAGAGCATTAGAGATCCTATTTTTAATTTGAACTAAAAGCTTACTGTCAGTACTAGGTTGAAGTGGAGAATTGGAAGTAAATGATGCTGGTTGTCCCATTAGCAATGAACTCCACCATGAAGGTTAAGCTTAACTTTTGAGGCTCCCTAGAACCATATGGCAATCCAAGATAATGAAATGATTGTATAGTCTTGCAGAAATTAGAAAACCGATCCTGTTCCCCATGCTTTCCGATAGTTTGGTTAAAGATCAAATAATTTCTTAGTCTACAGGTTTTAACTTCTTAGGATCATCATCTAGAAAGAAACATTCATTATTAATAATAATAATGTGTTTGCGCCAAAATTGGTCACAAACCCCAAGTATCGTGCAAGCACCAATATATGAATATAAATCAACAATGTTCGAGCACAAATCACAGATCTAGGCTAACAACAAACAACAATCCAGAAATAACGAACAGAAACACCAGATTTATAGTGGTTCGGCTATCTCTGGTTTATGTCCACTTCAAGTAATTATCTTTTATTGATTTTCCTCGCTGGTTATAGTTGATTACAGCGGATTACAATAAAGGATTTCAAGTACAACAACAATGGTGAAGTGCAAAATTGAATCCGACAGAGTCTGGATGTCGAATATCCAAAGATCCTCATTTCTGTAGGCTTTAGGGGGCTATTTATAAGTGTAGGAGGCTGATATCGCGCTCAAACATCGGGTGACTCCTTCTGGCACGTGAGTGGGCCCACGCGATCGATCCCGAAAAGTTTCGACTCGATCCGTGATCAATACGAATCGATTTCGTATCGATCAAGAAATGATCCAATTGAGTTGAAACTTGGCAGGGACGTTCTTTAGCTTGTACGTAAGCTCCTGTGAAAATTTCGTAGCATTTGGACTTGTAGATCGTGAGATATGATTGATGCAAGATTGCATTTTTGTAGGGGTGTCGAGTTCGAATCCATCCTTCGTATCGCTTCATTTCGAATCAATCTAGACACGTGAGTGTAAGGTGACGTGGCACGAGAATCTTGGATCGCTCCGCCTTTTGTGTAGAGTTGAAGGAGTCCTATTCGCATCCAACATCGGAGTTGAATTCGTGTCGGCCACTTCATGCTGCTTGCATCGATAGCCACGACGCTATTCGCATCGGTCGTTTATAAGCGTTCGCATCGATCTATCATTGTGCAATGGATCGATACGAACAGTTAGCGTTCGATGGATGCGAACAAAGCCCTCACCATCAATACGAATAGTGCACTGAGGAGCACTGATGGACCGATACGAACTTTTGGTCGGTACGAATGAGGCCCCTCGAAATTGATACGAATAGCATAGCTCCAGATGGGTTCAAACTGTTCATCGAACATGATCGATTCGAAGCACGAAGGATATGGATGGTTCCACACTGATCGATATAAACCCGATGGATTCGAATAGCACGGTTAAGGATCGACTCGAACCCGTTCGATTCGAATAGATCGTTATCATGCTGTTGATTGAGTCGAACTCGATCGATTCGAAATTGACTTCCCTCGATGGATACGAACAGTTTATCCTTTTTAACTTGTGTCGATCATATCTCCATCATACGAACTTCGATTGACCTGAAATTTGAAATGCTAGCTTTCACAGCTTCAATTGTTATGTCTTGTCAATCGTGGCCCGATCCAGACTCGGACAAAATTCATCGATATCCATGGTGCACCTGCAATGCATAATTGATATTCATGACTAGCAATCATTGGTTTTCAGTTAATTTTTGGGTATCTCAGCTTTGCCAAAAGGTAGGATTACACTTTGCCCCCCAAAACATGCCTTTTGTAAAAGGTGTGTTTTGTACAGTCTCAAATCAAATGTAGCGAATTCATGTTTAATTCAAAGCTTATAGCATTGTCAAACAAGTTTGCGGGTGTTCGAAGCCAAATCATTATTCATTTCTTCCTGTGGAAGTTAAGGATGAAATTCTACAGTCTCTCCGGACTATCAGTGGTCACTTTGGACCCTCGCCAAGTCCATTCCAGACTTAGCGATAGGATAGAAAGATCCTGTTGCACTCTGGCGTTACCTTCTATCCCTTGCATTCTGGCCCCACCTAGGGGGTATAGCGATGTCTTGGTCGTTCTAGACCGATCATAGCCTTTCCGGGCTCTTGCTGGATCCCATCCTGTCACTCTCCGGTGAAGGGGAAACAACGTTAAGTGAGTCGATCATGTCGCTCTCCGGTGAAGCAACTCACTTCTTGCACTCCTATTCAGTGTATCTGAACAATAAGCAATGTCATGGCCTAAATCGTGGGCCGATCACAGCTACTACGGGCTCTTATGGAATCCTGATCCAATCACTCTCCGGTGAATGGAAAAAGACGTTAAGTGAGTCGATCATGTCGCTCTCCGGCGAAGCAACTCACTTCTTGCACTCCGGACCCCGCCTCTCTAGGTAGGGTCATAAAGCGATCATTTTTCAAGCTGGTTTTCAATATTCATCCTTTAACTCTCCGGTCAAAGGTTTTATTTCAAGAAATTCAAATATATTTATTAATTCAAATCCCAGATTGTTTAATCTTAAACAACAGGGAAACTAGACATTGCCTCTTCGGGCGGAGCGGTCAATTACCATCTCAGAGCATGCCTGGGGATCTCTCCGATTTCCGTACATGTGTATAGAATAACTGTCTTATTTTGAAAAGAAATCTAGGAAATTAATCGACCAAAGTCCAGATCCTAAACTTGGCCCTTGCCGTCATAATCAACTGATGACGAGTCGTGACCCCGATCCAGGATCAGTTCTGTTAGGTGGAGGCGGTAGTTGTCCAGGTCTTACGGCCACTGCCCGTTCTCTAGTATATTGTGGCAATCTACCACTCTTGGCATGTTCTTCCACCTCATCCTTTAAGTGGCGGCATTCATCAGTAGTGTGCCCATCCAACTCATGGAATATGCAATATTTTCCACTTCTACGCTCCCGCTCTGTGGGATCTTTCCTGGGTAGTTTACGATAGGGGAGTTGCCCCCGAGTTTCCGTATAAATCCATTCCAGGCTTGCCATCATATCTGTGTATTGCCTGAATCAGGGCTCTCGAAATTTCTTCCGTTTATCAGGACCGTCATGTCTGTCATCCTGCTTCCTCTTCCCTTTGTCTACTCCAGACTATTCTCTGGTGGTTCCTTTGCCCTGCACATCATTTGCTTCTTGTCTTTCGGCACGTGAATCTTCCAACCGAATGAATCTCTCAGCTTCGTGATAAAATTCTCCCAGATCTTGTGAGGGATCTCTGGCCAAAGAATCTTTGAATTCAGTGCCTTCCCCAACTCCTGCCACCGCCGCCATCAAAATCATCGATGGATCCGGGCGATCTACAGAAGCCACTGTTGCATTGAATCGCGGTAAAAAAATCTTTTATGGACTCCCCGGTCCTTTTCTTTATCGAAGCCAAAGTCATCACTCTCTTGGGTCGCATCACGTGGACCCTAAATTGTCTCATGAAGCAATCTACGAGCTCACCGCATGTTCTGATGATCTAGTTTCTAGTCGTCTGAACCAAAGCGCAGCCAAATCTAATAAAAATAAAGGGAAACATCGTTCCATCACTTCTTCAGATGCTCCCAGCACTTTCATATGTCTGATGTATCTGGTAATGTGCATGGTCGGGTCTAACTTCCCATCATAAGGGTCTAGCATTGGTAGTTTGAACTTTGGAGGGTTCCTTGCATTTCTGATATTCGGAGTGAACGGACTCCGATTGACTTCTTCCAATCCTCCACTCGACAATCCTCCTCTCACGATTCATCGCACTAGACCAATCATTCTTTCATCTCCATCCGGGGGTTGCCCCTTGTCATGTTTCTATCGTGCCCCCAAGTCTCGAAGTCTGGTACATACTTTTCGTGTGGCTCGTTAGCATTAGCATTGGCTCTAGCCTGTTGAGCTCCATCCATGGGTCTTTCGGTATCAGTTCCTAAGGGTCTGCCCCCAAGTCTTGGTTGATTTCCTTCTGGTTCTGCATTCTGACCTTGAGCTTGATCTCCGTTAGTTTCTGCAATCCTAACTCCTTGTTCAGCATTCGCAGTTGCTGTAGTCGGTCCAAGGTTCTGCACATTTGCCGCCCTCATCTGCACGAAGAAATTCTACAGCATCTCCTATTGACTCTTCATTATTCTTTCATGCATTGACTTAGCCATAGCCTCCATCTCATCTCTGGTGATGTAGATCAAAGCTTGTCCTTCTCCAGCTCCAGAGGATGTGTCTTGGCTTCCTCCTTGTTGGCTTCTCTCAGCTCTTTGACTTCTACTTGTTTGCCGAGTCATTGTCTCTAAATCTGAATCCTTCAAGCTTTTAAATCTGGATTTCGAATCTAGTATAGCAGGTGCCAGTTGTTCTCAGTGAAAGCACCAAAGTGTTTGCGTCAAAATTGGTCACAAACCCCAAGTATCATGAAAGCACCAATATATGAATATAAATCAACAATGTTCGAGCACAAGTCACAGATCTAGGTTAACAACAAACAACAATCCAGAAATAACAAACAGAAATACGAGATTTATAGTGGTTCGGCTATCTCCGGCCTACGTCTACTTCAAGTAATTATCTTTTATTGATTTTCCACGCTGGTTACAGTTGATTATAGCGGATTACAATGAAGGATTTCAAGTACAACAGCAAAAGTGAAGTGCAAAATTGAATCCGCCAGAGTCTGGACGTCGAATATCCAAAGATCCTCTTTTCTGTAGGCTTCAGGGGGCTATTTATAGGTATAGGAGGCTGATATTGCGCTGAAACTTCAGGAGATTCCTTCTGGCACATGAGCGGGCCCACGTGATCGATCCCGAAAAATTTCGACTCGATCCGTGATCGATACGAATCGATTTCGTATCGATCAAGAAATGATCCAATTGAGCTGAAACTTGGCAGGGACGTTCTTTAGCTTGTACGTAAGATCCTATGAAAATTTCGTAGCATTTGGACTTGTAGATCGTGAGATATGATCGATGCA
This sequence comes from Allium cepa, assembly GCA_030765085.1. Taxonomy (NCBI): domain Eukaryota; kingdom Viridiplantae; phylum Streptophyta; class Magnoliopsida; order Asparagales; family Amaryllidaceae; genus Allium; species Allium cepa. The sequence goes on along the minus strand of CM060929.1, from coordinate 524,520,010 downwards.
AGATTACGTTTTTGTGGGTGCTGTCGAGTTTGAATCCATCCTTCGTATCGCTTCATTTCGAATCAATCTGGACACGTGAGTGTATGGTAACGTGGCACGAGAATCTTGGATCGCTCCGCCTTTTGTGCCGAGTTGAAGGAGTCTTATTCGCATCCAACATCGGAGTTGAGTTCGTGTCGACCACTTCATGCTGGTTGCATCGATAGCCACAGTGCTATTTGCATCGGTCGTCTATAAGCGTTCGCATCGATCAATCATTGTGCACTGGATCGATACGAACAGTTAGCATTCGATGGATGCGAACAAAGCCCTCATCATCGATACGAATAGTGCACTGAGGAGCACTGATGAACCGATACGAACTTTTGGTCGGTACGAATGAGGCCCCTCGAGATCGATACGAATAACATAGCTCTAGATGGGTTCGAACTGTTCATCGAACATGATCGATTCGAAGCATGAAGGATATAGAGGTTCCACACTAATCGATACGAACCCGATGGATTTGAATAGCACGGTTAAGGATTAACTCGAACCTGATTGATTGGAACAGATCGTTATCATGTTGTTGATCGAGTCGAACTTGATCGATTCGAAATTGACTTCCCTCGATGGATACAAACAGTGTGTCCTTTTTAACTTGTGTCGATCATGTCTCCATCATACGAACTCCAATTGACCTGAAATTTGAAATGCTGGCTTTCACGGCTTCGCTTGTCATGTCTTGTCAATTGTGGCCCGATCCAGACTCGGACAAAATTCATCGATATCCATGGTGCACCTGTAATGCATAATCGATATTCATGACTAGCGATCATTGGTTTTCAGTTAATTTTTGGGTATCTCAGCTTTGCCAAAAGGTGGGATAACATAATGTTAAACATTTGAGGAAAGAGGAAATAAAGATGGCCTACTTGGAATGGAGAAGGTTCCCCTAATATTAGAAAAGCACTTAACGAAAAATTATTATGTCTCCCATACCCTAGCCCTACTAACACTATTAGAAATTAAGCTATTGGGGTAAGGGAGGACTCGGTATGATTGGCGATCTAAATGATCACTAAACTTGGAAGGAACCACAATATGATGAAGAACTTCAGTGCTAAAAGAAGAAAGTCCCACTTCTCGAGCCAAAACCTCCAAGCAGGTTAAGTATGTGTATGAGTTAGGCAAAAATTGAATAGGATTCCAGATATCTATGAAGGAAACAAGGGATGGGAGATAGCCAAAGTGCTAAATGTGCATTGCAGTGAAAGTAAAATATCCTTTAGGTGGGTTGGAGAAGCTAAATGAAGAGTCTGCTGAAATAGCTTCTACTCTAGTGATGCCGAATTGACCCAGGATAGAGTCAACTTCCTCTTGAATTATGATATATGATGATTGTCGCCATCGTCTTCTTTTTTGTCAATAAGAGGAGAGGGCTTGAGTCCATGCCAAGCTTCACAGAGGATTTCTTTCCCATTTATTTACTTTCCATAAATCTGCCACGTGATGTGGTTCTAAACTTGAGATAATAATCAAAATTGCGTCATGTAAAAATTTCGTGCATTAATACATAAGCGATCAGTTTTTATATAAACAACAAAATTTGACCTAGCCTAAGAGGGAAATTCAAAACTTGGGTGAATAACAAAACTAATAAATGCTAAAATCATGGTTGACCCCGAGGAAATAAGTGTTGCCAATATTAATGGGTAAGAATAATGTCGACCCAAATAAATTATGAGGCCATCGATATCGAATCTAATGATAACAACATTTATAACTATGTAGGGTTAGTGACGCTGTTAAATAATAAAGGCATGAAAAGTAAAATTATACAATCAATGTAAGTAAAATTAATTCATGAATCGTGATGACAATGGGTGTTGTGAAATGTCAATAAGCATCATTACTATAAAGAATATTAATGTAATTAAAAATCATCGGCATTAATAAACGTCAATGACATGATGCGATGAGTATTGGTGAAGGGAAATGATTGATTCAACAGACATTGACATTAGCTGATGCTGCTTTCAAAGAAGTACACACATATTTCTCGACGAAAAAAAGAAAATTTTAGGGTTGTCGAGGGTAGTGACAACATAACAAAGTTATCTTTAATAGCAATCAAAATAAACAATATCGTACCCTATTAAATTAAACTATATTACTAACGGTGACTTACCTTTCCTACTACGACTCATCACCCTTGTTACTTAAGCCGCACATTGACAATATGAGCTAACGAATGGTGAGATCATATAACTCCTTTTGTTCTCAAGTGTCATAATGTCATCTAGGTTCATTATATCGAGTTCTGTGGCTATGTCGAGGGTGAAGCAGTGTTATCGAAGTCGACTCTAAAGTTAATATGACGTTTCATCAATATTTAAGCATGCTAAAGTTTTCACAAATCAAACACCAAAATCGATCGTTGTCAGTTAATCACCTAACAAATTCTCTAATAACATCAACTAAAGTAAAATAATAACCGGGTTCATTTTCAAAGACCCATCTCAATGAAAATCTCCAAATCAAAAATCAACATTAATCTAAAATGGATTGATTCGATAAGTTTCAATCATGAAAATCCTAATAATAATCTCAAATCGACTGAAAATCTCATAATTTTAATCTGAAACATGCCATTGAACAAAGAAAAATTTATAGAACCCCTAAAACAAAACCCTGCTAAATTTCCAGGAATTTACTCAAATTGGGCAATTGAGTTAGTCGATACGAACCATATCTGAGCGAGAAGTGCTTGATTAAGAATTTTAAAAGCTAAAACTTTTCTTTAGAATTTCCAATTTTTCATTTACGTTATTTGCTTGCAGGTGTAAGAGAGAAGAATGAAGGCTTGCATATTTATACGGAAAATTGGATGCATGGAAACCGTCCAATCAAATCCAAATGGATGAATAGATTAAGCTTTGGAAGACCGATAGACGACAACAAGGATGTCGAGATTGTTGAGTTGAAAAGTCAATGCTTTTTCTCATACTAAGGGGGCAAATGTTACTACCATATTGTTATCGAGAAATTCTTATATTGTTCAGCCTCGATATCATTGAATATGGCGATATCGATGTCAACATGGATGTAACATGCAAGGGTTTATGTCGAGGTTTGAAGCAAGGGTGCGTGTCGAGGTTTGAAGAAAGGGTTCATGTCGAGGCTAAAAACTCCAGATGCCATGGTAACATTGATGAAGGATGTCAACATTAAAGTCCCCATCAACATCAAAGACCTGAATGTCGCTTCTCAACTAGATCAACATTCTTCAATGCCACGTTAAGCTTAATCAATGCCGCTCATGTTCAATGTCATCTCCATTTGATGACGTCAACCCGCCTTGAAACGAGCTATCCCCTCTCGAAGAAGATGTACCTAGCCTTGTCGATAAACTAAGAATTTTCGTCTCCATTGCACCGCTTATTAAGATCATATCAATGATAACTAGAGGTCACGAGCATCGTCGAGGATCAAGAGGTGACGTAACATCAACCTTATTTAAGTAATATCAACAATTATTGTTGTTGAGGTTGATCAATATCATCGAAGCTGCACTTCATTGGCTTCGAGGATTACTAGAGAAGGATAATGTCGAGCATTAATAACACAAGCCAATATCGAGGAACAAAAGTACAAACATTAAATTGCGATAATTTCATCAATTACCGAGGCCGATAAAACTACCATCATCAAAACTCGATGACAATGAAGATGTTGAGATTTGAAGATGCCGAGGCTCACCACTCGCCAAACTCTATAAATAAGGACCTATGTGTCTTTATTTGGTAATTGAATTCTTGGATTCTCTCTTATTTCTCATTTAAAACCCTAAATCGAATTGGGGATTTTGTTCATTGTAATATTAAAGGTGCTGTATCTACAATGATTTATTCAATTAGCAAGGAGATGGTCTGACTAACTTGATTTGAGCTATAATTTACACATTTATATGTTATGTCGAGTTTTTCTGAGCGTATAACCTCGTTATCATCGATCGCGTTAATATAGACTTTGCCAAACCTCGTAATTGTTTAGAACCTCGTTGACCTCTATATTAATATCACTTTGAACAACTACTTCCTCGATAATATCAAAGACTTCGATATCAAAGCTAAGCTTGACATGAGTAAACATACAAACTCGATGACTGTGACAACTTTGCATATAACCTTGATGATTTCAATGACTTCATGCCCATCCTCGATGGCTTCCATTTGATTTGACAAGGCACTTCTCTAAAACAATTCCTTTCTTATACACATTTTGGTGTTGATGAATTTATTCGTTAACACTTACTCATATGCCGAAAAAGGAATTTAGGTGGAGAATTTCACATTCTTACCACTCGATTAGTTACCAATCTCGTTCTACAAATTGCCTCGTATTTTCTTCAAATTTTTCCATGTAAAAAACGCATTAGGAGGCTCGTTTTCAACTTCTAAAACTGAATTGAATCCAGAAACCGACTCTCATACATTCTTGATGAGGTATGGAAATAGAAATTCCAAGGCTAAAACAGCTTTTCTCTTATCGCTGTCTGCACTTTGTCCTTACATTAACCTTTATGCATCGCTTTATTCATATATATATATATATATATATGTATATATATATATATATATCAACCTATCTATCTTCCCTACGCTTAGTATTTGGCATTTAAAAATCAATTTCTTCCTTAAAAGCCTTTTCTATTTTCAAATCAAATATGCATATGGTTTGAAAAGTCAACTTCCACAAACATTTAAATGAAAATTTCCTTAAAACAATTTGGGCAAAAATTTCAAAAATTATTTGAAAGTTAAAACTCTCTTTTTTTCCATTGAGCGCAACTTTTTCTAAATATTGGCCTTTTCCATTTTTAGTAAATCAAGCCACATTTCAGTGTAACTGGACTTCAGTTACGAGTTAATGCATATGTTCAATCCTAGCATTTCATAATTAATCTTAGAACTTAAAACTTACTTCCATACCTTTATTCATTTATTTCAAAACGACAACAAACCAGCCTATTTATAAATTTTAATTACTAAGGAACAGGAATGATGACCCGTGATTTCACAACAACCTTAGCCTATCCTTCGCTCGCTAAAATTTACTATTTTACAAACTTATAGCCCTATATTGCATTTTCCGTTGGTTAAATATCATTGATAGATTTCCATATTTATACCGTTTGTTATTCCAAACACACATGCAAGAGCAGTCTACATATCCAAAAACAATAGCATAATGAATAAATAGGTATATTTCTCATAATATGTCATACACATCTTTTTATACAAGAGACAACCCATGGTTACAACCCATACAACCTAAAGAAACGAGTAGAAAAAATGTTGTAAGCAAAATGATAGCAACATACTAACTATAGACCATGGGACGGTCTGATCCTCCATGGGAGCTTGAGCAATTATTGCAACCTCAAAATGGGCATAGCATAGTGGTTATGTACCCAATCTCGTGGCTTTGGCGCTGCTGCTCGGCTCGAATCTCTTGGATTTTGGCCTAAAACTATCGGATAGCCACTAGCTCAGGGATCTGGTGTCTCCCAACACCCTATCCTTGCCCTACCTCCTACTGCTGCTGCTCTTCTGCTGTTGGCACTGCTACCTCAGTTGGTGGTTCAAGGACCCTATCTTCTTGAGAGAGGCTCTATCAAATGGGGTGGGAACCTTCCTCTAGATTGGCTCTCTAGAGAGGTTAACTTTGTATCACCTAAAGACATGAAGGAAGAGATGACAACAAAGAAAGAAGCCCCAAGGAGTAAAAACTCTAGGAATAATACAGTTGCCCATTATAGTATGAGCCTAATTGATAGCCATACCACCCATGATGGCGTAGGCGGCCTTCTGTACAACCACATAAAACTAGTCGAAGCTCCTTGAATGATATTCTGCTTAACTATGCAAACGACGAGGTGGGCTGTAGGTCGTAGATAGTCTGACCTCTAGACAACGATATCTCTAGAAAAGATCCACTGTAGAATCACTAGGTTAGTCATCTCAACATCCTCCAAGTCTTCTCCCTCCGCAACTATCCTCAAAATCTCTCTGAAATCATCATTGGAAAGATTGATCTCAACTCCCTTCACTTTTAACTTGAGATTACCGATATCTTCATCAAAGTTGTATGCTAAATGGGTGTCAAATATGCATGCAATGCGTGCGGCATTCTCACTTAAAAGTGTCATGGCGGAGGATTAGTGCTAATCTTTCCGCCATAAATAATTTCTCGAGCCCCTAGGTGATGAAATCCCTAAATTTTATTGGCCTTTTCTGAAGAAAGGTGAAATTTGCTAAGGCCTAGTAAATAGAGATTTTCTGATCTTTCTGGTCTAGCCAAGCGATCTGTTGAGAAGTGAAACTTGAATGGCATGAGGAAGAACCGGTTGTTCGAGGTGATGCCATTGACTGAGTAAGGGTCATAGAGGGGAGATTGGGTTCATATCTAGAGAGGTGGCGAGGCTAGAAATAACATGCAAATATTGATGCTTGGGAGAGGAAGCTGCTACCGAGAAGGTTTTGCTCTAAGCAGAGGGTGCGATGCATCCCATCGTGGAGGAGACAGAGAGGCGGTGGGGGCCTAATTGGAGGGAGGAGGCGAGGCATTCAGTTGAGCAAGAGGAGGGGTGTTGACAAAAATTGAGGTGGCTAAAATGGATGCGACTGATAAGTTCTATCCCAGTTTTGGGTTGCACCTTAAACCCGTTAACCAGTCGAGCACTTAAGGCTACCAGTCGGTTGCTAAGGGTCGACCGGTTGTCGAATTTCGAGCAAAGGTTGAACATGGACCCTATTAGGGCCAAGTTAATTATTATTAATAATAATGATTATTATCGTTTCACACGGTTGCCTTCAGTCCGACATATTTCAAGAAATTCTTGTCCTCTTTGCAACGTTGCCCCAGCTTATCGTCTAGCTCTATGAACCTTTTTCTTAATCATTTCATAGATTCCTAACTTATCCTGCTCCCGCCATCAACAATTTCACAAACAAAAAAATATTCCAGCTATTATTCTTTACATTATTTGTATGTAAATATTCCTCCTATTCGCTGGCAGGCATTCGACACACTTCCTAACTACTGACCCTAACTAAATTAAGTGCCATTTCTATTTTATCCGCCCCTTAAAGAGAGAGAAATCTTGAAAACCTTCAATTTTTATAAATTCGAAAAAGCATCGAGCTATACATTAGGTCCTTTTCAGTTTGTTTCCAATATGCGAAACTCTTTTCCGCCCAAAAACACCTTTTTAAACAAAACTCAAACTTTTACTTTACTATATTTGTTTTTTACAAATTTCAAAACTTTCTCTTTTTAAATCAAGATTTTTCAGCACAGCCAAATTAAAAAAAAAATTGTAAAACTTTCCTACTTTTTAAAACAACAATGACCAAATAGATCCTTGGGAAAAATCCTTTGAAAAATCCACTTGAATGTTTAAAATATGTTATCAAATTCTCTCACTTGGGGCCAGACTCAGAAATGGACTTTACTTTCCTTGATAAAATCTGGTTTGTTATCTTATGGTGATCGATGAACATTCTCTGTATGAACTTGCATGCAGATGTTTATGACATATAGACCCTTATTTCTTACTTGTCTGGATAAAATGTGCATCTTCAACTGCCAATCCATTAAAATCCATAATCATATGATAACTATGTTTCAACAATCAAATCAAACACCATCTAGTTACCGGGATCCTTTCATATGTCGTACTCATGCTCTCCTAGGTTAACGCCTTACGTGCAGCCAGCACTCCATGGGGTAATTGGGGTAGGTGCAAAATACTTTAACTTTATAAAATTTTCCCAACTTATGGTCCCCTCATCCATCCTTTGGGAATATGGTCGCAACTATTTTATAGTTGGAACTTATAGGGTTTGGTGGATAATATATATTTATCGCTAGAAAAATACAGATATGCACTCTTAGAATATCATAATCTCTATGATCGACTAACCTAGACTCTGATACCAAATGTAACAACCCACACCTTTATAGGCCAAGTTTAAAAAAATCGAACCTCCAGTCTATTAGGATATAAATCCTTGGATCGGTAATCTATAATAAATATAAATATGTCAAAGATCGATCAAACTAAACTCACGGCGGAATAGAAAATGTAATAGGATATAAATACCGACTAAGGCGATTACCTTGCAATCAATGGTATTCCGTGGACATCCAATTGCCTTATCGGTATCGAGCATGAATTGAAAGACTTATCCATCAACCATTCCACCATCCTCTAGTAAATTGTTCCACTAAATCTATCATATGCGTTGTAATAAAGAGGGGATCGAAACAACATTTCGGTGATCGAAAAATTACATACTTTATCCATAACATAAATTTACACCATTTGGTTTCGATCTAAATGTTATATCTATTTTATAACTAATCCATTTACTTTATTATATGTGCGTATGATATATCTACCCAAAACTTTTCCAAGGTATACTATATGTACATATAACCAAGTACACATATACATTCTAATCATTTCTCTACCCAAAACCCTACCACTTAATACTTCTTAAGTATAAAGTGGGCCTTTCGCATCTTTAATGCTAGTCTTTTGGTCCTAGGTACAGAGGCCGATGATTTCTATATACGGCTTTATAGTACAATATATTATTTAATTACCATGCTATTAATACCAGTTAAAGACTCATCTAAGGGTAAACAAGCCCACCTCTACCAAAGTAATTTTTTATCTACCTATTTACCTTAAGGTTTACGCGTATCCCGTATAAATTCTACGCTAGTAGAAAGTCAAATCCATCGTGGCATAACCCAAGTCTTTGCTATAGCTCATTTGGGATCTTTGGGGGTCAAAGCCAATATACTAGACCTATTATAATTATAATGGCACCAACTACTGACATAGCCCATTGACCCTCTACAACTGACATCTCGGTTTAGACTAACCTAAGTAAGTCATGGAAAATACCCCCTTTGGTTACTTACTACCTCTTACTGGATATTAAGCAGACCTTAATGGGCCATTTAATACTTAAAAACCGAGGCGAATCCCCAGGATAATTTCCCCTACCTACTTGCAATGCTTATCGCTTTTTCCTATAGGCCCTATGGTTGGTGATGTCCCACTCAGTAGGAAGTGTGCACAACTACTAGTAACCTCCGATCGAAAGGCAGATTTATGTTGTATAAGTTTACTAACCTCGCATCCCAACCTACTACATCAAATTAGTCATCCTAAATTTTAGTATTGGGTAAGCCCACTAATATTTATTTGTATATTTAAGGCTATATAATTTACTATCATGACAATTATACTACCATAAATTATTTGATTACAACCTAATATGTTTATTTGTTATTGCTATAAATGTCACTATGCCTGTAATAAATGATAATTATCTTGATTGGACATTTCCTAATGATATTTATTTACTTATTCAAATTTGGAATATTGCTTCTTCCTTGTCTTTCCAAAATTAATCTAATAGTCTTATTAACCATTCCTATTATTTCATTTACAAATATACTTAAATTCTTGTAACTCTTAATTCATTATACATTTATTACTATAAATTTTGGAATTACAACCTTCCCATCTTTATTTCATAATTCTATCTTTTGTTACGCATTTTAACGTTCTAACTATAACTAATGTGAATGTTAACGTGTATTACATTGTACTAATTATATTTCTATTTCAAATGTATGGCATGGTTATGTGTGTTTATATATTTCTTTCTTTCATATTTGTACTTATTAATCCCTAACTAGAATAATCCTTTCCATTTTAATCCGTTAGAGTTACCCTTCTTAAAAAGTTTTCCATTATAACTTTTCAAAATAAACTTTTTAACAACCCATAACTGAATCCGTAACAATTAATTTGTTAATTAATTGACTAATATTATAACTTTGTGAAATTATAAAAACCAAGCCATGGAAGTTGCATCATTGAGTCCGTGGTAATTTTCTGTTCAATTTCCGTATATAGAACGTCGGAAACCAAGCTAATATGACCAAGTTATAAAGTAAACAAAATAAGCAGAAAAGGAGAATATATATATATATACACACAAACATACGTATAGGCAGGTCGATCCGCCGGTCGACTTGGGCAACAAGGCGGTCGACCGCCCAATCGACCCGCCTCTACTATTTTCGAATGAACTTATGTTCGTTCGAACATTCCAGAGCCCTTAGACGACGTGTTTTGCATAGTTTGAACCGATCCGGTCCCTCCATTTCCGCATCTGATGGCCCCTATTTAGCCTATGACGTGGTTGCATCCTATTCAATCTCCAAATTCAATGGTCCGAGATCCACCCACCTATAAATAAACCTCTAGACCTAACACTTTTTCTCGTTCTAGGTTTTCTCAAATTGGGTTCATCTTTTTAGAAAGGACCCTAAACGGAATAATTTTTCCAAAGGAGAAAATCGTTATAAATTAAATTATTTTACAACTCCAGGTGGATGTGGGAAGACCAAAGGAAAAGCTTAGGACCAGAGGTGAGTGATTGTAACTATTTTAAGATTTTTCTTAAGTAATTTAAAATAATAGGGTTCCCAATAGTTGTAGTTTTACTATGATTTTTGGAATAGCCTTTTCGGTAATTTATTTATAGTTTTTTAAGAATTATTTTCAGTCTATTTCCTTTCAGCTATTCTTTTCAATAATTTTAGTTTATTTCTGTTAATTATAGCTTTTCAGTTTATTTACAGTTTATTTACAGCATTTTAGTTTATTTACTATTATTTACACCTTCTTTCTATGCTTTAGAATTTCTTCTATTTTCAGTTTTCTTTTATTCCTTCTTTTTCTTCATGTATGGATTAGAGTAGGATTAATGTGAGTATAAATTAAATTATAAGAAAACTGAAATAATGGAACATAAGATGTAAATTTCATAGACTGTAATATAAATGGAATTGGACTGAAATTGCGCCTAAATATGACGTTAATTGGACTGAATTAAAAGATTGGCCTAGTTATATCATAGAATTATAACTAAAAAGAGTAAAAGGAGAAAGAAGCTTATTTTCACACTTTGACCTTGGGGAATTTAATAAGCATGATTATAATGTAGGTTATAATAAGAAAAATAATGGGATGATGCTTATTTTAAAACCTAGGATAAATTAATAAGCAAAGATAGTAAATATTTTTTTTGAAGGAAAAGGTTCAAAGATAGTAGAGATAATAATAAAGGCTTATTTAAATAATTTATCTAAGTTAATATGCAAAGAAGAAAGTAGGACCTATACCTAATAGCAATTTCTATTAGACAAAACGATCGTCTCACATTAGCCTAAAGCGAGAAGAGTGCATGCTTATGCTAAAAGGGTAGAATTGGTCAATTAGAAGTCCAAATCACGGGGTATTTGGACAAGGGGTGCAACTGGATATTATTTGGATGAAGGCCCGGTACCAACAGCATTTCCCCTTTAGATTCTATGGACACACGGTGATCTCACATTAGCTTGAAGTGGGATGAGGGGTACGCTTATGTTCGATGTTGAGATAATAAGAAGACCAATAGGTGGAGCAAAAGTTAGCATGGGCATGGTGGCAGTTACGCATGCAACTTCCATTCGGGTGCTCAGTAATAGCTATGAGTTCCAAGCACTTCGTATGAGTGTCTTTCGTAGACATCATTGCCTTCTATGTAGGGAGCTATATATGTCGTCTTGGCCACAGTAATATTTTTTTACGAAGAGTCATATAGCGGCTGGTCTATAGAAAGATACTATAGCATAGCAGGTCGATCCAAAAGGGTAGAATTAGGTTTACATCCTAATTACAGGACTAGGAATTCAGCCTAATTAAAGCTGAAATCAAAGGCAAGTGCAAGCAATCAAAAGTTAACATATCTTATAAACCGAGCAATATTTAATCATACTTATTTCCAATTTATATCTTTCCTATTTTCCTTTATTATCTTTATTCATGCTAGAACTGTTGTAGAGTCTTTTACTTTATCTTGATTGATGACTTTAGTAATTACTATCATTCATCAGACTTTTAGTCTGACCTACTCCTCTATTTTCCCCTTTCCACCTTAGGCAATCAAGGAGGAAGTCAGCGGTTTGCTGTAGCTTGGAGTTCTGTTGGAGGAGATTTCTTATATGTACTTTTATTCCAGTTTTAGTTCTTATGTTATACTGGCACTATAATCAAGGATATTTGTACTCTGATTTTATGGAGACTATGGTTTTTGATTTAAGACATATATGGGTAGTTTGACATTTGAAGTATTTGGTATGTGATGACTTTTTATGAAGTTTGGTTTTGAACAAAATGTTATAATTGTTTCCGCTATGTTATTATTATTTAATATTTGTCTTGTGAATCTTAGTCTCTGCTAATCTTAGTTATACCTATAATGCACCGTATCTTTTAATGTGTCCTTTCGGGTATGATAAGGGGTATGTGGTGCTTCACTTGGTATTAGAGCCAAGTTACAGGAATTCAAATGTAAAGTATTTTCTTCAAAATAACTTGTTTTAAAGGTATTTTTCAGAAAAGATCTTTTAGATATGATTTTTAAGTATAAAAGAGTTTTTATAAAAATCCCCTCATAAGTCAAGTTCAATTCCCCTTTGACACTCTTCCCTAAACTATCCTTTTCTTTTCTAGAATGGCTGATGCCTCGAACCTTTCCGAGGGCATTCTAGTCCCAGCCTGGTTTCGTAAGTACTTACAAGCCATGACTCTAGAGGTCATGGGCCTGCGCCCAATCCTACACCAGTGGGTAGGAATCCCATCAACCCATCCGTCACCATTAATTTCTCTAAGCTTTGTAAGAATTTTGCGAGTTTGGATGGGAAGAATTTTTTCGACAAGGAGACTCTTGTGGTGGCAAGAACATGGTTTAGGGACATAGAGAGGATTTGTGGTCTTTGGGTATTGGATGGACATCAGCGAGTTCAGCTGGCCGTTTGGCAACTAAAGGAGGAGGCATCCTATTGGTAGGAGGTGATCGAGTTGGACGAAAGGAATATTACTTGGGATGGATTTTGAGAGTGATTTGGTAAGAAGATTCTATCTCAGGCAGAAGAGAGTGTTTAGTTGGTGAGGTTTATCAATTTGAAGCAAGGGAGTTTGTCTATTAAGGAATACATCAATCAATTCAATGAGCTGTCATGGTTTGGTATGGATTTGGTGTACACACGATAAAAGAAAGCTGTGAAGTTTACGAAGGGATTGAATCAACCCCTTTAGGGATTATTGCTGACTCATGTACCAATGGGAGCTACTTATGAGCCTTTGGTCGAGATGGCGCTTATGTCGGATATGGTTAAGGAAGGAGGTCTAAAGAGGAGGTTAAGCCATAAGGTCCAAAGAATAAGTGGTGGGAAAAGAATAAGAAGAAGAAATGTGATGGTTCTCAGAAGCAGATTAAGAAGGGAATAAAGTGCTATGGTTGTGGAAAGGTTTGACATATGGTCAAGGATTGCTGGAAAGAGAAGATGAAGGGTAAGTGCTATACTTGCGGGCAGCCGGTCATATGAGTAGGAGTTGTCCCCAGGGAGCGAGTGCATCAGTTGCGCAGATTCAGGCGTTATACATAATACCTTCCAGTAGCATTTCAGATAGAGGTAGTAAAGTCACAGTTGAAGGTTTGATTTCTATATCTGATTTTCTGGAGCATCACACTCTTTTATCTCTAGCTCTCTAGTAGATGTTTGCACTTGGAACTATCATTAGTAATAAACCCCATTATTATTTCAAACCCCATAGGAGGATTGGCACACTTATTTATGGTTTGTAGGGGTTTGAAAATCTTTATCCTACGTGTAGTTTTTGACTACGACGCCTATGTTTTGGGATTCTCAAGGTACGGGATGATCTTAGGGATGGATTGGCTATCCACATATGGAGCTATCTTAGACTGCGAGAGGAGAGTCGTTAGACTTGAGACTTCCAGTGGTAGGACTCTAGAGGTATCTTGCAACCCAAAGGGTAATTCATGTTGATTTTTCTCTATTCCCTCGATTCATCATCAACTGAGTTGCATTCGGCTCCAATTGTCAGAGATTTTGCAGATGTCTTTGAGGAGGTTAGGAGACTACACCCTAAGAGAGAGATTGACTTCATGATTTATTTAACTAAGAATGCTAAGCCAACTGCATTACCCGTGAGGCACATGGCACTTAAGGAGAGGAAATAATTGAGCAAGAAGATTCGTGAGCTTTTAAAGAAGGGATCATAAGAAGAAGTATATCAGAGTGGGGAGCGCCAGTTGTCTTTGCCACTAAGGCGGATGGTTCTCTCCGACTTTGCGTAGACTATTGGGAATTAAATAAGCTCATCAATAAGAACCGACGCTCCCAAGGATTGATGAACTTTTTGAGCAGTTAATAGGTTCTTCGGACTTCTCTTAACTTGTTTTATCCATGGGATTCCATCAGCTTAGAGTCGCCGATGACAGTATAGATAAGACTGCCTTTAGGACACCAGATGGATTCTTTGAGTGGTCGGTTATGCCTTTTGGGCTAACCAATCCCCCAGCCTACTTCGTTGATTTGATGAGCCGCGTCTTTAGGGATGTCCTAAATAAGTTTGTAGTGGTATTCGTGGATGTTATTTTGGTATTTTCCAAGAATATGGGGGAGCACGATGTTCATTTGGAAGAAATTATTCGCGCACTTCGTAATCATTGTTTAAGAGCTAAGTTTATGAAGTTTCATTTTTGGAGAGAGGAAGTTCAATTTCTTGAGGAACGTGGTCTCATAGGAAGGTTTAGCTATTGACCCCGCCAAGTTTATTGCAGTGCAAGATTGGAAAGCCCCCAAAAACGCTACCAAGGTTAGGAGCTTCCTAGGATTGGCTGGCTGCTATAGGAAGTTCATTAGAGACTTTGCTAAGATTTCGGCACCACTCATGCACCTTACTAAGAAGGATAAAACTTTCGTGTGGGACGTGGATTGTGAGGATTCCTTCATGAAGCTTAAGAGAGCCCTTACTAGTGCACTAGTGTTAGTTTTACCCGACGAAGCTAAGCCTTTCATTGTATACACTAATGCATGCGGAACGGGTCTAGGAGCAGTGTTGATGTAAGAAGGGTGGGTAGTGTATTATGGTACTAGGCAGTTAAGGACGCATGAGAAGAACTACCCTACCCACGATTTGGAGTTGGCTGCCATAGTTTTCGCACTTAAGGCTTGGATGCACTATTTGCTTGGAGAGAGGTTTGAGCTTTTTACCGATCATAAGTCTTTGAAGTACCTATTCTCGCAGAAGGACTTGAACTTGAGGCAACAAAGGTGGATGGAGTTCTTAGCCTTGTATGATTTTGAGATAGCTTATACCCCTAGCAAAGGTAATGTGGTTGCAGATGCATTAATTAGAAAGAAAGCGACCCTTAGTGCTTTGTTCGTAGAGTGGAAGGGCTTGAAGTTTATTTCTACTATTAATTTAAGCTCTCTACGGACACTACTCTCGGATTATTGGCGACAATAGAGGTGAGGCCTACCCTTATGGAGCAGATTAGCTGGAGGCAGCAGGAGGATTCAGAGCTCATGGACATTATGGATAGGATTAGCCGAGCAGAGGTCTTGAGACATATCCAACGCTATTCCATTGATAGCAGAGGGTGGCTTAGGAGAGATGGGAGGCTTTGTGTTCCATGCGCCAGTGACTTTTTGAAAGCAATTTTGGAAGAGGCGCACCATTCCTGTATGACTATTCATTCGGGTGGTGACAAACTGTATTGGGATATGAAGATGATGTTCTTTTGGGGTGGCATGAAGAAGGACGTGGCGTAATTCGTAGCTATGTGTATCATATGCCAAAGGGTAAAAGTAGAGCAATAGAAGCCCGGTGGATTACTTAAGCCCTTAGATGTGCCGGAGTCGAAGTGGAATAGTATTTCTATGGACTTCATTGATGGTTTACCCTGTTCTAGGAAAGGGAACACTAGCATTTGGGTGGTTGTAGATAGACTGACTGTGGCGATCCGCCATTCATTCCATAGAAAGACGTATCATAAATTAGAAAGAAATAGGTAGAAAAGAAAATAGATAGAAAGAACTAACAATCATCAAAATCTCACAGCGGAATGGAAAAATATATATTACATCACATAAATATCATAGTAGTCACTAATATCATACATCAGATCATTCAGTTACAACATCACATTAGACAGTCGTGATGACCTATCTATTCATTAGAACCCAAAAAGCAAATAGAGCTACTAACACAGCGGAATAGATATATAGATACGCCAAGTCTCCAACTCCAAGTCTTTTCCAAAATACGTCAAGCCAACCTAATCACTTGGCTACTCATAAAAATTTGAATACCCAAGAGTTTAAGAAAAACAGGAAATAAAATCCGGGCCAGACATGGATCTGGTGTGAGTAAACGGTTTAAGTTGTTTAACTTGAAAATCTTTTGAAATTAAAGGTATATCGTAAGACTCTCCACAAATAAACACGGACAAGTTTTTCCCTTATGATAACCAAAACATTTGATAGGAAATCCAGTTATATAATAATAGTGTCTAGGGTTTCCAAATAAATTATTCACATAGCCGAAATTGTTACATTCATTAAATTTCAGCATAATAGGTATACAATCAAGTTCGAGGTCACTTATTGGAGATTGGATTCCATACAATGGCAGGGCTACAAAGGTACCTCCCGTCACAGTACCTGGTCTAGATCAGAGTACCGAGGATCCACCCTGATCCCCTACAACACAAGACCGGAGCTACCCCTTATTGGATAGTCTGAATAAGACAACCCCGCAGTTGTGGCCAACAACCCCCCACACAGCCGAATAAAAGGGACCTCTAGACATGGGAAAATCTTATCCTACTTGGGTGCTACCCACTTAGCCTTACTGCACCTCCCCTATTTTAGCCATTCCCGGTTGATGAGGCTTGAGGCTATGATTACCTTTATAGGACACATATCTTGGAATGCTCATCGTCCTCCAATGACGATGGTCTAATAGCATTCGTCCATACAAGTCCGTTCCGGGTCCTAACGGAACCGAAGGCACTATCTCCGCTACACTCGTTTTGGAATCACCCTCAGAGTTAACGACAAATATCCCTTGCATTCTGAATCTTCATTCTCGATCTTCACTTGAGATTTCACGACCTATCGCTTATTTTAGATCGATGTGGTTTTCGGATAACAATTTGATATCTGATCCCGGTCTCATCGAAATACAAACGCCATCTTTTAAGGCCAAATTGTTTATGTAAAACAATTTAAATTAAATTAAATTCAGAATATCATATGCACACAGAAATTCATCACAGATAAATAACTCACATTTATCAACTGCTCAATCCAAAGCATTTCGTAACACAGAATATCACATATTAACGTACTAGAGATATTAATCAATCCGAGCATTCGATACAATTAATCATCCATAAGCAATATAAATAAATCACACAATTTATAATTAATTTATTTAATTTAACATAAATTAATTAATTATTTATAACCCTTCTTAATCGTTATTAACTAATTGCAAGCCATTTATCTTATTTTAATTAATTATTAGAATTAATTTATTATCATTTACAATTACTTAAGACCTTAATTAATTAAAAAATTTAAACCATTTATCTTAACCATTTTACTTAATTACATTATTTAATTTTATTTTAATAAACTTAAGAATTAATTTAAAGAATAGACATATAATAAAATATTCTAAAACTAATTTAAGTTAAAAATAAAATTATTATACAACTTTTAACTAACCCAAATATTTAAATAAAACATTAATCATTTAAAGAAATTGGTTAAGAAAATTGTTTTTTAGAAAACTTGTTTTGCTTTTAAATTTTAAAACCTTGTCAATACACTTGTGTACAGACCCAAGTCAATCCCTATACTAACTCGAGCCCAAACCCGATACTTTTTTTTAAAACTTGTTTTGTTTTAACTTTCAAAAACCGTTATTACACTCATGCACAGTCTCGAGCCCAACCCCTAAGCAAACTCGAGCCAAAACCTTTCTTCGCCGAGCTCTCTCTCTCTTTCTATTCCTACCTTATTTACAGAACCAAGAACCCAAACATATCAGAACCACGTGCACATGCACACATGGTCAGAGCGTCTTCGACCATTGCCGCTACCACCAGCAAGTCGAGACAACCTTCTCCCTCGATTCCGACCACCTAGAACCTTGAAACGGGAATTCAAGCAAAATCGAACACCACTAAAACAAAAGATCACCAAAAACCTCCACGTCCCGCCGCCTCAGATCATTTGAAACCACATGCTCATGCCTGGAGCTGTGCCAGTCCCTTATCATCCTTTTCCTCCACCTTCGATCAAGCCCAATGCAACAACGACGACGTACTTACCTTGAGAACAATGTCGACCAAATCAAGGTCTAAAACCCTACAACGATGTCGTTCAACCACCTCGATGAACAATAAATCTAGTCACCATTTTTCCCAATTGCCTCGACCTTCGAGCTACCTCCAGCAACGACTTCGACCACCCTAGAACCTTCGATCTCCAGAAATCGACGAAATCCCACTTCCCATTCAACCCACAATTTCTCAATCAATACTTACTTAAAAATCTTTATATTACAATTAAAAATCATGGTTTTAAACGACGAATCAGGTTATACAAGTGAAATTTTAAATCATGGAGGTGGAATTTTCTGAGTTGTTTGATTTTTTCTGTAAATTCTTCTTTCCATTAAAAATTCTTGCTAACTATACTTAAAACATATTTTTAAAATTAAGATTTAGTTAATGCAAACACATTTCATTTATACATCATAGCCTATAAGAGATTGGGGAAAGAGAATTGAATTTTTTGAACTTATTTTAGTCCGTTGAATCAAAAACAGAGATATACCTATCTATATACATACATGCACACAATCAACTTCATACCCATATACATGCAAGCATATTTATACATTCGTGCAAACATTTCACAACATTACTTTCATTATCTATCACATGCATCAGATAAATAAGTAGATTTGGTTTAAAGGGTGAATGTTTACTCACTGTAAAAGGCTTTGCACAGAGAAAAGCATTTTGAAAATCTAGAAATTGATTTTGATCTTTGAAACTGCAAGCATGAATTTGATCTGATCTTCTTTTAGTTGAGTTGATCTTGGATCTTTGCTTAGCTTCAGTTTTGAAAACTTGAAAGAGGTTGTTTGTTTTTCTATGATTTTAATTTGGTTTTATATCAGGTTTTAGTTTGATAAATTTTGAAAGATGAAGAAAATGAAAGGAGTAGGAGTAGAGATAAATATATAAGAGTGTAAATTGTACAACCTTTATTTTTTTGAAGAAAACAAATAAATTAACACTTGTGAGTTTGCATGGCATCCTAGCTTACAAATGTCAAATGCATGCATTTTATACTTTCTTATGTTTTTATATTATATTTTATATTTTTATTTATACATTTTATTTTTATATTTTTCTTTTTTATTTATTTTATGTTTACTTAATAAGATAAAATCTCTTATTCATTCCTATTTTAAACTTAAGCTATTCATATTTTAAGTTAATAACTATGTATATATACTTAGTGTTTTAAAATTGTAGAGTTAAAATCTAATTTATTTTTAAGATATACATATAGAATTTCAAATCGAAGTTTTATTCAAAATTCCCATATGAACAATAGAAAATAGATAACATATTTATCTGTTTGAAAAGATAAGTTTGCAAATTTAAATTAGAAAATTATCCCATTAATATTGCTAAAAATCTCGGGTTGCCACATTCCTTCCCCCATAAAAGAATTTCGTCCTTGAAATTTAAAAGCAAAAGATAATCCAAAAGCTTTTATATTCATCAACAAGGCATACACATCAGCCATATACTAACAACCAAGCAAACAATTCATTCAACCAAAACAAACAAATCATTCAAACAAACAAATCTAACTATCCTGACACAATTCTGGATAGGCTTTCCTAATACTATTCAGAGTTTCCCAGGTATAATCTCTGGGATCCTCGCTCCATTGAGTCTTAACCAGCTTCACCACATTGTTCCTGGGCTGCTTCTCATCTCGATCCACAATCTGAACTGGATGCCTGACCACAGTTAAGTCTGGTTCGACTTCTAAATCTTCCTAAGCTGCTGGTCCTACAACCAGTGATTGGTCGTACATGTATTTCCTCAGATGAGATACGTGAAATAGATTATGAATCCTAGCCATCCTTTCTGGTAATTCAATCCTGTAGGCCAAAGCACATAATCTCTCCAGAAGAAGGAAAGGTCCAATATATCTCGGGGAAAGCTTTCCCGACTTACCAAATCTGATTGCTCCTTTAATCGGGGAAACTTTAACAAAAACCAAATCTCCGACTTCGAATTCCAATTTCCTTCATCTCTTGTCCGCATAACTCTTCTGACGATCCTGGGCTGCTTTCATTCTCTTCTTGATCAACTCAACCTTTGCAGATGCCTCCCAAATCAAATCTAAACCAAGAACAAGACAATCTCCGGATTCTACCCAACAAGATGGTGATCTACAAGGTCTTCCGTACAAAGCTTTGTAGGGTGCCATCTTAATACTTGCCTGATAACTATTATTGTACGAGAATTCTACCATGTGCAGATGGTCCTTCCAAGATCCATAGAAATCCAGGATATAAGCTCTCAACATGTCTTCAAGAATAGGATTCACTCTTTCTGTTTGATCGTCGGTTTGGGGATGATAAGCTGTACTAAAACTCAACCTCATTCCTAGAGCTGTCTGTAGAATCTCCCAAAATTTGCTGGTAAAGATTGGATCACGATCACTCACTATGCCGATGGGAACTCCATGCAACATGACGATCTCTTTCAAGAAAATCTCTGCTAAAGACGCTGCAGTTCTGGTTGCCTTAACCGGAATAAACTGGGCACTCTTGGTCAGCCTATCTACGATTACCCACACTCCTTCATTTCCTTTTTTGGTTCTTGTAAATCCATCGATGAAGTCCATCGATATCATTTCCCATTTCCACTTAGGAATCTCCAGAGGCTGCAACAATCTCGTGTACTTCTGCCGATCATCCTTCACCTGTTGACATATCACACATCCATTTACGACGGTAGCAATATCCTTCTTTATTTCTTTCCACCAGAAAACTCTTTTCATATATCTTGGTACATCTTCGAGATCCCCGGATGGGTACTCAACCTGGAGCGATGACTCTCTAACAAAACTTCTTGCTTAAGATCCTTGATATTCGGAACACAGATTCTCCCATTGATCGTCAAAGTTCCCTGGTCATCGATCTTGAAACTGCTGCACTTTCCATTCTTAACTTTTCTAATGATTGCTCTTAAACTCCTATCCGTTCCTTGCTTGCTTGCAATCCTTTCTAGTAGAGTCGGAGTAACTTCCATGACAGCCAAAATCGCATTTCTACTCAAAGCATCAACCATTACATTTGCTTTCCCCGAAGTATAGAGAATGTCTAGATCATATGATGCCAAAAATTCCACCTATATTTGCTACCTCAGGTTCAGGTCTTTCTGAGAGAAAAGGTACTTTAAGGGTTTATGATCAGTGAAAAGTTCAAACTTCTCACCCAACAGATAATGCGTCCATATCTTCTATGCAAAGACGATAGCTAGCAATCCAAATCATGCGTAGCATAGTTCTTCTCTAGCATACGCAATCACTCTTCCATTTTGCACCAGAACAGCACCAAGCCTTACTCCAAAAGCATGAGTATATACATTGAACTTACTCCTTCTATTTGGAATAGCCAAAACAAGCACACAAGTCAATCTCGCCTTTAAATCCAAAAATGCTTCTTCACACTTAGGAGTCTATTTAAATTTCGCTCCCTTTCTAGTCATTTTGGTCAAGTGGGAGGAAACCTTAGAGTAATCCCGGATGAATTTCCTGTAGTAACCTGCCAAGCCAAGAAAACTGCGAATTTCCGTAGGAGTCTGCGGTTGCTTCCACTCTTGAACAGCTGCTACCTTGGCCGGATCTACAGAAGTTCCTTCACCAGATACGATGTGCCCCAAAAATCTTACTTCCGACTTCCAAAAATGGCATTTTGAAAACTTAGCTTTTAGGACATGCCTCCTCAATGTTTCCAACACTATTCCCAAACGACGCTTATGCTCTTCCTCTGATTTGGAGTAGATGAGAATGTCATCGATGAACACGAGCACAAACTTGTTCAGCACATCACGGAAGACACGGTTCATCATATACAAAAAATAAGCTGCAGCGTTGGTTAGCCCAAAAGGCATAACCAGCCACTCATAAAAACAGTTGGGTCCTCTGAACGTAGTCAAGGGTATACTGTCTTCAGCTACCCTTAGCTGGTGAAAACCCGAAGCTAAATCCAATTAAGAAAACACAGAAGCTCCATGAAGTTGATCGAAAAGATCCTCAATACGAGACAAGGGGTACTTATCCTAATGATCACCCTATTCAATTCCCGATAATCAACATAAAATCTTAAAGACCCGTCAACTTGGTTACAAAAACTACAGTAGGACCCCAGCAAGAACGACTAAGTCGGATCAATCCTCTTTCCAAGAAATCCTGAGTCTGCTTCACCAATTCTTCTCTCTCTGGGAGCCATCCTTCTACTAGGTTGAACCATCGGTATCGGTCTTGAAACTAAGTCGATACAGAACTCAATCCCTCGATGGGGGGCAAACCTTTGACTTCTTTGAAGAAGTTTGGAAAGTCTCTGACAACTTCGATGGTTCCTACGTCTTCTTGAGATGCCTCGAGTCCATGCAAAAGACTACCCAGGTGAACTCCTGAACTATCGCAAGTCACTTTTGCAATCCTTCCAAGTTCGGTTTCCAATGACACGGTTCTTTCTTCACAAACCAGAATAGCTTTATGCTTGTCTAACCAATCATTACCAAAATATGGTTAAATCCTTTAAAATCCAATACAAATGCGTTGCATGAGAAACTATAGGATAGATAATAAATTCTTAGACCTTTACATATCATATCTAACTTAGTCACACCCTCTATGGGTTAGATAAGAAAACAGGGCTGTCCACGACACTAGGGGTAAGGTGAAATTTCTTTATCGTTTCCAAAGAAATAAAACTAAGGGAAGAACCAGAATCAAACAAAACTCTAACATAAATGCCATCTAAAAGAAAAGTACCTTCAAGAACGCCTTTGCCTTTCCTATCAGTAGAATTTGATGGCCCACCTTGAATAGTAAACACTTTGGTCGGTTGAGCTCTCTGAAGAAGTGGGCAAGCTTTCACCATATGCCCTGGCTGCTGACAGCTGAAACATAAAGACTTCTGAACCATCGTGGAAATGGGCCCACTCTGCTCCTGCTTTGGAGCACCACCTCTATGACACTGCTTAGCCAAATGGCCTTCCTGTTGGCACAAATAACACTTTCGAGCTATATTGTTGCCTCTAGGTTTCCCGTTACCCTGCCTCTTCCAGTTCGGGTTGAATTTCCTTTTGTTCGGATTGGTAGCATTTCCACTTGGTGCTGCCACTGTTGCCAAGGGTTTCTTTTCCATATGCTCTTTGTATCTCAAAGCCATATCTACCAGTTCCACAAATGATCCTTTGAGATGTGCAATCATCTTTTCATGAAACGAGCCTCATTCCAAGCACAAACATCTTGTTCTTCTTAAGGGGTGTGTCAATAAGACCAGGTCCATAGCGGGACAACTCGTTGAACTTGGTTTCATACTCCGATACTGACAAACTACCTTGCTTAAGGTCCAAAAAATTCCTATACAGTCGAGTCTTCCCTACGGTAGGCACAAACTGCTCTTCAAACACTTCCTTGGACTTGCTCCAAGAGATATCGTCATCGGAAACATTCATTGTAACTGCATCCCACCATGCAGCTGCTTCCTCCTAAAGTTGCCATGATGCCTAACATGCTTCTGTTCATCTGACATATCCAAACTCTTGAAAATCCGCTCACACGAGCGCAACCAAGCTTGAACTTCAATGATGGACTTCGTTCCCTTAAAAGGCTTTCCTTTGAGATTGGTAAAGTCTTTACATAACGCTGCAAAGCTTAATCGAGGCGGTACTGGGTTTACAACCTTGCCAGTTACTCTACCCCCTTCAGCATTTGGAACTCTTCCATTTGTGGTCGTCGTGCTACTCACACCTTTGCCTCTTCTTCCCCTGGAACTCATGTTGGCAACCTAGACAAGTAACCCTACAATCAGATAGGTATACATAGATATATAAAAATTACAGGTATGCTCTCTCATGATGGGTACTAACCCAAAAGCCTAGGTATTATCTCAACCTAGCGCTCTGATACCAACTGTTACGACCCACCTTTCATTCCATAGAAAGACGTATCGTAAATTAGAAAGAAATAGGTAGAAAAGAAAATAGATATAAAGAAAGAACTAACAATCATCAAATTCTCACAGCAGAATGGAAAAATATATATTACATCACATAAATATTACAGTAGTCACTAATATCATACATCAGAGTCATTCAGTTACAACAGCACATTAGACAGTCGTGATGACTTGTATTTTCATTACAACCCAAAAAGCAAACAGAGCTACTAACACAGCGGAATAAATATATAGATACGCCAGATCTCCTGCTCCAAGTCTTTTCCAAAATAAGTCAAGCCAACCGGATCACTTGGCTACTCGTAAAAATTTGAGTACCCAAGAGTTTAAGAAAATATAAAATAAACTCCAGGTCAGACATGGGTCTAGTGTGAGTAAACGGTTTAAGTTGTTTAACTTGAAAATCTTTTGAAATCAAAGGTATCTCGTAGGACTCTCCACAAATAAAAACGGACAAGTTTTTCCCTTACGATAACCAAAAAATTTGATAGGAAATCCATTTATATTATAATAGTGTCTACGGTTTCCAAATAAATTATTCACATAGCCGAAATTGTTACATTCATTAAATTCCAGCATAATAGGTATACAATCAAGTCCGAGGTCACTTATTAGAGATTGGATTCCATACAATGGCAGGGTTACAAAGGTATCGCTCGTCACAGTACCTGGTCTAGATCAGAGCACCGAGGATCCACCTTGATCCCCTACAACACAAGACCGAAGCTACCCCTTACTGGATAGTCCGAATAAGACAACCCGGTGGTTGCCGCGATTGTGGCCAACAACCGCCCACACAGCCGAATAAAAGAGACCTCTAGATAGGGGAAAATCTTGTCCTACTTGAATGCTACCCACTTAGCCTTGCTGCACCTCCCCTGCTTTAGCCATTCCCGATTGATGAGGCTTGAGGCTATGATTACCTTTATAGTACACATATCTTGGAATGCTCATCGTCCTTCAATGATGATGGTCTGATAGCATTCGTCCATACGAGTCCGTTTCAGGTCCGAACCGAACCGAAGGCACTATCTCCGTTACACTCGTTTTGGAATCACCCTCGGAGTTAATGACAAATAGCCCTTGCATTCTAAATCTTCATTCTCGATCTTCACTTGAGATTCATGACCTATCGCTTATTTTAGATCGATGTGGTTTTCGGATAACAATTTGATATGCGATCCCGGTCTCATCGAAATCCAAACGCCATCTTTTGAGGCCAAGTTGTTTAAGTAAAACAATTTAAATTAAATTCAGAATATTATATGCACACAGAAATTCATCACAGATAAATAACTCACATTTATCAATAGCTCAATCCAAAGCATTTCATATCACAGAATATCACAGATTAACATACTAGAGATATTAATCAATCCAAGCATTCAATACAATTAATCATCCATAAGTAAGATTAATAAATCACACAATTTATAATTAATTGATTTAATTTAACATAAATAAATTAATTACTTATAACCCTTCTTAATCGTTATTAATTAATTGCAAGCCATTTATCTTATTTTAATTAATTATTAGAATTAATTAATTATCATTTACAATTGCTTAAGACCATGATTAATTGAAAAGTTTAAACCATTTATCTTAAACACTATTTAAGTTTATTTTAATAAACTTAAGAATTCATTTAAATAATAGACATATAATAAAATATTCCAAACTTAATTACTTAAGTTAAAAATAAAATTATTATGCAACGTTTAACTAACCCAAATATTTAAATAAAACATTAATCATTTAAAGATATTGGTTAAGAAAATTGTTTTTTTTAAAAACTTGTTTTGCTTCTAAATTTTGAAACCTTGTTAATATACTTGTGTACAGACCTGAGTCAATCCCTATACTAACCCGAGTCCAAACCTGATACTTCTTCTTTTTTTTTAAAAAAAACTTGTTTTGTTTTAACTTTTAAAAACCGTTATTACATCATGCACAGTCTCGAGCCCAACCCCTTAGCAAACTCGAGCCAATACCTTTCCTCCCCGAGCTCTCTCTCTCTCTTTCTATTCCTACCTTATATATAAAACTAAGAACCTAGACATATCAGAACCATATGCACATGAACACATGGTCGGAGCATCCCCGACCATCGCCGCTACCACCAGCAAGTTGACGACAACCTTTCCCTCGATTTCGACCACCCAGAACCTTGAAACGACCTCCAAATCGAATTTGTGCAAAATCGAACACCACTGAACAAACTATCACTAAAAAACTCCACGTCCCGCATCCTCGGATCATCTGAAACCATGTGCTCGTGCCTGGAACAACACTAGTACCTCATCATCCTTTTCCCCTACCTCCGATCAATCCCGATGCGACGACGACAACGTACTTACCTCGAGAACAATGTTGACCAAATCAGGGTCTAAAACCCTACAACGACGTCGTTGAGCCACCTTGATGAACCATAAATCCAGTCACCATTTTTCCCAATTGCCTCGACCTTCGAGCTACCTCCAGGAATGACTTCAACCACCCCAGAACCTCTGATCGCCAAAAATCGACGAAATTCCACTTCTCGTTCAACCCATAATTTCCCAATCAATACTTACTTAAAAATCTTTATATTACCATTAAAAATCATGGTTTTAAACGACTAATCAGATTATACAGGTGAAATTTTAAACCATGGAGGTCGAATTTTCTGAGTTGTTTGATTTTTATTGTAAATTCTTCTTTCCACTAAAAATTCTTACTAACTATACTTAAAAAATATTTTAAAATTAAGATTTAGTTAATGCAAACACATTTCATTTATACATCATAGCCTATAAGAAATTAGGGAAAGAGAATTGAATTTTTTGAACTTATTTTAGTTTGTTGAATCAAAAACAGAGACATACCTATCTATATACAGACATGCACACAATCAACTTCATACTTATATACATGCAAGCATATTTATACATTCATGAAAACATTTCACAACATTACTTTCATTATCTATTACATGCATCAAATAAATAAGTAGATTTGGTTTAAAGGGTGAATGTTTACTCACTGTAAAAGGCTTTGAACAGAGAAAAGCTTTTTGAAAATCTAGAAATTGATTTTTTATCTTTGAAACTGCAAGCTTGAATTCGATCTGATCTTCTTTTAGTTGATTTGATCTTGGATCTTTGCTTAGCTTCAGTTTTGAAAACTTGAAAGAGGTTGTTTGTTTTTCTCTGATTTTAATTTGGTTTTATCCCAGGTTTTAGTTTGATAAATTTTCAGATGAAGAAAATGAAAGAGAGTAAGAGTAGAGAAAAAATATATAAGAGTGTAAATTGTACAGCCTTTATTTTCTTTTGAAGAAAACAAATAAACTGACACTTGTGAATTTGCATGGCATCCTAGCTTACACATGTCAAATGCATGCATTTTATATTTTCTTATGTTTTTATATGATAATTTATATTTTTATCTATACACTTTCTTTTTTTATTTTTCTTTTTATTTATTTTATGTTTACTTAATAAGATAAAATCTCTTATTCATTCCTATTTTAAACTTAAGCAATTCATATTTTAAATTAATAACTATGTATATGTACTTAGTGTTTAAAAATGTAGAGTTAAAATCTAATTTATTTTTAAGATATACATATAGGATTTCAAATCATAGTTTTCTTCAAAATTCCCATATGAACATTAGAAAATAGATAGCATATTTATTTGTTTGGAAAGATAAGTTTGCAAATTTAAATTAGAAAATTATCCCGTTAATATTGCTAAAAATCCCAGGTTGTCACACTGACCAAGAGTGCTCACTTCATCCCAGTTAAGAGTAAGTGCATGGCTTCATATTTGGCATCCTTATATATTCGAGAGATAGTCCGTCTACATGGAGTTCCTTCTAGCGTTGCTAGTGATAGAGATCCCACTTTCACTAGTGGTTTTGGAGAAGCTTACAGGAGATGCTAGGGATGCAACTTAGGTTGAGTATGGCCTATCACCCCCAGACTAATGGCCAAACGGAGAGGGTAAATAACGTGCTTGAGGATTTGCTACGGATGTGCATTTTGGACTTTGGAGGTACTTGGGAGGAGCGTCTTCCATTGGTTGAGTTCACGTACAATAATTTTTACCAAACAAGTATAGGAATGGCATCATTTGAGTCTTTATCTGGGAGACCTTGCATGTCCCCATAGAGTCTACGGAAAAGTTACTGCTTGGACTCGATATGGTAAGGGAGACCTCTAAGAAGGTGGATTTGATTCGGCGAAGGATGAAGACTGCTCAAGACAGACATAAAGCGTATGTAGACAAGTGGAGGAGAGACTTAGAGTTTGAGGTTGGAGACTTAGTTTTTATCGAAGTGTCCTCGCTTAGGAAGGTGGTAAGATTTGGATCAAATGAAAAGTTAGGCCCTAGATTTTTTGGACCATTTATTATCACAGAGAAACTTGAGAATATGACTTACCGAGTAAGGCTACCTGATAGGCTCGTAGGATTGCACGACATTTTCCATACTTCGCACTTGCGAAAGTGCTTACATCACTCGACGGAGGTTATGGAACCTAGTCAGTTGCAGGAGGTGGAGGTAGAAAGGGAAGCTTTTGTTTGACTATCCCCATGAAGATTGTTGGAAGAGACATCAAGCGACTAAGGAATAAGGAGGTTCCACTGGTGAAATTGAATTGGGGAGACGATGTTGCAGACGCTAATTGGGAAGAAGAAGAGAAGATTCATACTTCCTATCCACATTCTTTCGATAGTAAATTCTAGAATTCCTTTTTCCATCTTTAGATTTGAATAGGTTCTTTCCTTTATTATCCTTTAGGAGGGTAGCACTTAGGATTTAACCTATGGATGGTAGGATTTGATGTAAACATGTTAATAGAACATGTTATAAATGATGTATGATAGTGATTGCAAGTGTTTACTAGTGGATGCTAATGGATGCATATAGGTACACTAAGCACTATTATTCCTTAGGGATCGGCCTAACTAGGACACTAGAGCATATGCATGTGTGCGCATTTTTATTTTATTTCCATGGTTGCTATAAATTGATGTTTATCACTTGATTGTTGCATTTGAGTGATGTTTGTAGCATGCATATAGAACTATCAGTTATCATTAGGAAATTTTTACATTCATTTGGATATATGGCACGAACATGATTGCATAAAAGGAGGTCAACTGAATAAGTGGACCGCCTAATTTTTTGCATTAGTTAGGAACATTTACACTATACTATTTGCATAAGTATCATAAATTGCATTAGAAAAACTTAAGGACAATGGATGAGTGCTTAATTATTGAGTACTTGGTTGTAGAATTGGATGAAAACATTTAGTACATTATTTTACTCTTAGAGATTTCGGGGATGAAATCCCTTATGGAAGGGAGAATGTAACAACCCAGAACTTAACCCATAAGAATTAATTTGTTAATTAACTGAATACTATGATAACTTTGTGAAATTAACATAATCAAGCCATGGAAGTTGCACCATTGAGTCCGTGGTAATTTTCTTGTCAATTTTCATATATAGATTATCAAAAACCGAGCTAATATGACCAACTTATAAAATAAACAAAATAAGCAGAAAAAGAGAGAGAAAAAAAATATAGGCAGGTCGATCGGTCGGTCGACCTAGGCACCAAGGTGGTCGACCGCTCGGTCGACCCGCCTCTACTATTTTCAAATGAACTTTCATTCGTTCGAATGTTCTAGAGCCCTTAGCCGACGTGTTTTGCATAGTTTGAACCGATTTGGTCCCTTCGTTTCCACATTCGATAGCCCCTATTCAGCCTATGACGTGTTTGCATCCTATTCAATCTCCAAATCTAACGGTCCAAGATCCACTTCCACATCTATAAATATAACCCTAGACCTACCACCTTTTCTCATTCTAGGTTTTCTCCAATTGGGTTCACCTTTCTAGGAAGGACCCTAAACGGAATAATTTTTCCAAAGGAGAAAATCGTTAAAAATTAAATTATTTTACAACTCCAAGTGGATCCGGGAAGACCAAAGGAAAAGCTTAGGACCAAAGGTGAGTGATTATAATTATTTTAAGATTTCTTTAAGTAATTTAAAATAATAGGGTTTTCAATAGCTGTAGTTTTACTATGATTTTTGGAATAGCCTTTTTAGTAATTTATTTATAGTTTTTTAGAATTATTTTCAATCTATTTCTTTTCAGCTATTCTTTTCAGTAATTTTAGTTAATTTCTGTTAATTATAGCTTTTTCATTTATTTACATTTTATTTACAGTATTTTAGTTTATTTACTGTTATTTTTACGTTATTTACATCTTTCTATGCTTTGGAATTTCTTCTATTTTCAGTTTTCTTTTATTCCTCCTTTTTCTTCGTGTATGGATTAGAGTAGGATTAACGTGAGTATGAATTAAATCATAAGAAAACTGAAATAATGGAACATAAGATGTAAATTTCATAGATTGTAATATAAATAGAATTGGAATGAAATTACGCCTAAATATGACATTAATTGGACTGAATTAAAAAGATTGGCCTAGTTATAACCTAGAATTGTAACTAAAAAGAGTAAAAGATGAAAGAAGCTTATTTTCACACTTTGACCTTAGGGTAAGTAATAAGCATGATTATAACGTAGGTTGTAATAAGAAAAAGAACGGAATGAGGCTTATTTTAAGATATATGATAAATTAATAAGCAATGATAGTAAAGATAATAATAAAGGCTTATTTAAATAATTTATCTAAGTTAATAAATAAAGAACAAATTGGGACCTATACCTAGTAGCATTCCCTATTAGACAAAACAGTGGTCGCACATTAGCCTGTAGTGAGATGAGTGCACGCTTATACTAAAAAGGGTAGTAATTGGTCAATTAGACGTCTAAATCGGGATTTGGACAAAGGGCACAACTGGATATTGTTTGGATGAAGGACCTGTATCAATAGCATTTCCCTTATGGATTCTATGGAAATATATTGATCTCACATTATCCTGAAGTGGGATGAGAGGCACGCTTATCCTGGATGTTGGGGTAAGAAAACCAATAGGTGGAGGAAAAGGTAGCATGGGCATGGTGGCGGTTACGCATGCGACTTCCATTCGGGTGCTCAATAATAGCTATGAGTTCCAAACGCTTAGTATGAGTGTCTTTCATAGACATCATTGCCTTCTATGTAAGGAGCTATATATGTCGTCTTGGCCACAGTAACATTTTGTGTAGAGAGTTATATAGCGGCTGGTCCATAGAAAGGTACTACAGAGTAGCAGGCCGATCAAAAAGGGTAGAATTAGTGTTACATCTTAATTACAGGACTAGGAATTTAGCCTAATCAAAGCCGAAATCGAAGGCAAGTGCAAACAATCAAAAGTTAACCTTTCTTATAAATCGAGCAATATGTAATCGTACTTATTTCCAATATATCTCTTTCTTGTTTCCTTTATTATCCTTATTCATGCTAGAACGGTTGTAGAGTTTATTACTTTATCTTGCTTAAAGACCCTAGTAATTACTATCATTCACCAGACTTTTAGTCTGAGCCACTCCTCTATTTTCCCTTTTTCCTCCCTTAGGCAATCAAGGAGGAAGTCAGTAGGTTGCTGCAGCTTGGAGATCTCTTGGAGGAGATTTCTTATATGTACTTCTTTTATTCTAGTTTTAGTTCTTATGTTGTACTGGCACTATAATGAAGGATAATTGTACTCTAATTTTATGGAGGCTATGGTTTTTGATTTAATACATATATGGGTATTTGACATTTGAAGTATTTGGTATGTGATGACTTTTTATGAAGTTTGGTTTTGAACAAAATGACATAATTATTTCCTCTGTGTTATTATTATTTAATTCTTGTCTTGTGAATCTTTGTCTCTGCTAGTCTTAGTTATACCTACAACGCACCATATCTTTTAGTATGCCCTTTCGGGTATGCTAAAGGGTGTGGGGTATTTCAAACTTAAAATAAGAGGTTTTCTTCGTTTGAAATTACAAAAAATTATCCATTTCATTAGGTAGATGGTGTAAATTACTGAAAAGAAATCCATACTTTGCACATCTCTTTCCTTTTTGATGTATATTCCTCATCAAATCAAATGCTGCACTTTTTCTATGTAATTAAGAAATTAGACAGAGTTATGGAGGTTCAACAGATATTATTTCACAAATTAAAATACAAAAATTCACATTCTAATGAAATCATAGCCAATCTAAATCATACTAATGTCTCTACAACACCCTTATAGATCTGCAATATACTCTACATCTTTATCCATATTCAACTTCTAATAACTCAGGGTCTAATTTCCAGATCTAGTTGTACATAACATTCCTATTTAATTTTTCTAGATTGCTGAATATGTAGGTAATGTTTTGTGCGTTTAGTTTGAGCCTATAACTCTCAGATCTTTATTTATGCGTAAAAAAATTAAATAAAAATGCAACGAACTAAACTCCAATATTTTAAACAAATTAAATAATCTCCCACTCATATTTTTAAGCTTTCCAAATCTCCAGATCAGAATTTGATTCCTTGATTCAATCCCATCTCCTTTTTAATCCAACGAAATACGAATAAAATGGCATATACGTACCATTAGAATTACAGATCTAAGAAAAGATTTGGGGTTAAGGGGAATATAGATTTATAATAATGAAACTTACCTTATTATTGCGCAACGTTGATTTTCTTCTTCTTTTTATTATTCTCTTCTCTTTCCAATTTGTATAAATATAAATTATTTTATAGTTAGGAAGAATAGTGGAGAAGAGAAAATGGCAGAGGTTCGCTACTTGAATAAAAAATATGAGAAGAGAAGTGAGGGATTAGGACTTAATTTATAGGCCCTCGAATCAGTTTTATCCATTCGATTAAAAATATTTAATTTGGGTCACTGGCCAAGGTTTTCAACCCTAGCCACAGTTTGCACGACCAGTCAATCACACTCCTATGAGTGGTCGGCCAGCCCATAGAGAGGATTGACTAATGGGTCCTAGTGAATTATTATATTTAATAATATATTTTGTTATTTAATTATTTTCATTCTGAATTTTTTGAAAGCTTGTAACTTCATTTGAAATTCGATCGTAAAACTCCAAATATGAAAGTTGTTCAGAATATCGCCACTAATGAAATGTACAAATTTCATGGATAAATTTCTTCATTTGCTCAAACCCCATTTGTGGAGCCTTATTAATTATTATATTATTTAACCTAAATTTTACAAGGTGTTACGCATTGGAATTTGGCTATGAAACCAGTGCTATAATGACTGTCTCATTTTTTAGATTTGCATAGTATATTTACTTATGTCGTTAGGAGTTCGTATGAAGGAGATATAACCGGAAATGCCATTGAGTCGATCAGACACTACACGAGGTGAATTCAAATTTAAAATTTGGTGGACAGGGGGTTATTTAACTACTTTATCTTAAATAAAGATGCATATACTACCTTTTCATTTTATAAACTAAAATTTTGTTGTTCTTCTTCTTCCCCAAACGTTTTGATTTAACCCTAAATCCCAAAATTCGAAACCAAATTAAGTAATTGAAATCCCAAATCGAATATAGAAGTAAGAACAAGCCCGTAGGAGCCACTAGTGTACTAGAACAGTGAACTGAAGGGAGTTCTATCTCTGGATACCAAAGAAAAAAGGTTAGAGACTTAAAATTAGGAGGAATCAACCAGGGTGAGTGGGTTTACCTAAATTCTATGTTTACTTCCTTGATTTCATAATTAAATTTGATTAAAATTGGTAATTAAATAACTAAACTAGAAATATATCTCTTAATTTCTAGAAACCTCGCTTAACTTAATTATTGATTTATTTTTGGGTAACTATATGAGTTAATGAAGTTATATAATATATGTACAAAGTTTATGTGTAAAACTAGGCAATTTTGAGGCATAAATTTCGATAAATTCATAGTAAATTGATGGAAAATTTATATAAAATTTTCCAAATGGAATATGATATTAACAGACCTAACCATAATTTTGATGCATTTTCATATGATTTATACGAATATATAGTGATATTTCATGTATACGTGCAAATTGTCCAAAATTATAAATTTAATGATTTGAGACATTTAAATATATCAAATTGATATGGAAGTATTTTATAAGATTAGACATGATGATTTTTGGTTTAAAATGTAATTTTATGTAAATTAATTCAATTTATATGAATTTATATGTATATATTTCATATTATGTGAAAAGTAGCCTAGAATATGTATATTGATGATTTGATGTATATAGTCATATCAAAATGGCATGGAAATAATTTTTAAAGTTAAAGTATATATTTATATAAATTTAGAAAATTTATTTGAGATTTAATGAGATATGTTTTATATAGATATGATTTATTTAGTAAAAATGCACTAAGTGGTGAAAATATATTTATGTAAATATATATATGAATTATATAAATAATATATTTTAAAAATCAAGAATTGATTTTTTGAGGTTTGATAAATATATTTTAGTAAATATATTTTTATTTTGAATTTAAACTATATATATGTATCTATATATTATATTTTAAATATGAAAGTTAAGAAAATTATAATTTAAAACTAGCAAATGATGATAAAAAATTATGAAAAAAATTATGATTTGTTAGATTTTTATGTTGCTTAAGTTTGAGATCAAAAGGCTAAGGAATTACCATAATAAAGAAATAAATATGAATTACACAAATTTATATCAAAATTAGAAATCTGCCTCGGGCATGCACACCGGTGGACCTGTGGCCCACAACGGTCATTGAATGTTTTCGATAATCTGAACCTGGACTAATTTAGGCCATGACATATATAATTAGAGGCTGGTGCTGAAATTTTTGAGTATGTTCGGCCCGAGTGATGGGTTAGGTGATGTAGCGTATCCTAAGTGGCAATGTGTGCTAATACATCACGTACCTTAGTGGGGCGATGTTTATACATAATACGAATTAGTTTAGTTATTAATTTGGAATAAAGTCGGAATGGGAGGGAGTCATGACTCTCGATGTTGCAGGTTGGCTACAACACATGGTTATTGGGTATAGCTGGGTTCATGGTTTATCCGTGATATGACTATACAACTTATCATATGAGCGAGTGTGGATTTAGTCATCTCATTTTAGATTTAGTATAGTAACATGACTATATGAAACTTTGTGTATTTGAATTGTATATTGGATTTGATATGAATTGAATATGTACTAAAACGTATAATGATATGGTAGTTTATCATTTCTGATCGTGTTATGTTATGAAACAAGTATAGTAAATATTGAATACAGTTATATTAACTCATAAGACTAAGTGTCTGACCCCCCCTCTCCACCATGTTTCCTTTGTTTATGATATGTGATAGGTTAATAGAGACATGTTTGTTTATGGCGATACTGAAGGTTCAGGTGACAAAGGCATGTTATGTATATTAGTATGCATGTGTGATGGTATGCATACATATTTAAGATGCTTGATGTATTGTATGGATTTTTGTTTGTACTGTACATGTTAGTGTCAAATAGAACTACATATGGATTGGATTGGAAATGACATAGTATTTTTTGATTATTATATTTTGTGTTTCTTCTGATATAAGTTCTAAAAGACAAAATAGATAGTTTCTATTTTGTTTTCTGATGTCAATTACCTAACGATATATTTTTTTCCACTTTTTTCGTTAAAGTTATTATTTATATTGAAATCAAGAGGTTAGAAAATGGCAGGTTGTTACATTTGGTATCAGAGAAAAACTATTAGACTAGGCACGTACGAGAGAGCGTATTTATAGTTGTATTTTATAAATAATAGAAATACATACGTATACACCTTTTACTATTCTATTCTATTATCTGATTTTATGGGAAAGTACTATTGAAGCCCCATTTTAAGATATCCAAGGATGAGTAACTCCATAGAGGCGATTGGAATGGGGCTATTGTTGGAGCTGAAGCTATACCTGACCCATCGAACATTCTTGACGTGGACATCCTGATCTGTTTCTTCCCCATGGTGCATGCTTTGAGTCAGGTTAATGAGACTCCAGTTGTCTCTGTCGCTGCTACAACCGTGGAAGTTTCCCCTCGCCAACCACTTACTAGAAATTTCATCAAGTAGTGTAAGGACTTTATCAGCCTAAGTGGGAAGGTTTTTAATGGAACCGAGCCTTATGTGGAGATTAAGGCATGGCTAGGAACATTTATGGGGATTTTTACATTATTAGGATTAAGTGATGTCGAGAAGATGCGTTTAGCTGCATGGCATTTGAAGCAAGAAGCTAGTGTGTGGTGGCAGATTTTACAGCAGAGGTGAATGTGAGGGATTCAAAAGGAAGTTTGAGGTGAAGTTTGTTTCTAAGTGGAAAAAGAATGTATGTTGAAAAAGTTTATTAACCTAAAGTAGGCGGTTTCTGAGTATGTAAACAAGTTTAATGAATTGTAAAGGCTTGGATAGAACATAGTTAATACCCCATTCAAAAAGGCAATGAGGTTTGCTGATGGATTGAATGCACCGCTGAGGGTGATAGCATTAAACCAAGTACCACATGGAGCTATCTACAAGAATTTGGTTGAGGTCGCTTTACTGAATTCTATGAAGGGAGAGGCAACTAAGGAGCATCCTAAGAAGGAGACGAAGCAGAATAATTTTGGGAAACGATAAGAAACAACCAATAAGGAGGAAAAAATAAGAAAGAAGAAAAACGTTTTAGTTATCATAAGACTGGTGTTATCTCGCTTTTTGGCAAAGCCGCGATACCAAAAGATTGATCGAAAGCGAAGGACAGTTCGCCTCAGAGGTTGATCGTACTTCCTTTCGCCATGGATATCACTGAATTTTATCCGAGTCCAGATTGAGCTACAATTGATAGGACACGGCAAGAAAGACCACAGGAGTCAGCATTTCAAATTTCAAGTCAATCCAAGGTCGTATGCTCAAGTTATGATGGATTCAAGTTGAGAGAAATGAACCTTGCTCGGTTCGAACCCATCACCTCGAATCCAACCGGAACCTTCCCTAGTTCGAACCCAAGAAGCTTGGCCATGCTTCGAATCCATCCGAGCAAGCACCGTGTTCGAATCCATAGCACAGTCACGCCACCTTCGAACCCATCAGGTTCGACTCCATCTAATTCGAAACCATCCCATGGTCTTCCTTCGTACCCATCAAGAGAAAGTGCTTCGAATCAACCAATGTTCGAACCCAGCATTCCTACCTTCGAATCCATCCTCCCGAAGCCATGCTTCGAACCCATCACAGAGGCCTTCTTCGAACCCATCTGTGATACCTCCTTCGAACCCATCTGTGATACCATCTTCGAACCCATCCTGAGTAACTTCGTTCGAACCCACTGGGTCAACCAGCCACGATGACGTGTCTTCCATCGGTTCGAATGCGCAGAGATACATGGAGTCGAAGCGGTCAACACGGAGTGAAGTCCGGATCGATTCGAAGTTTGCGCTCCACGTCACCACGAAGCCGCGTGCCATGATGGATTCGAAACCATCGTCTCGAATACATGGGTTCGAACCAGACAGCTATGCCAAAGACCCAATTTCGAATCCAAGATAACTCATAACCTATTGATCCATATGCCACGAAATTTTCACTGAAGCTTGTGCACGTGTTGAAGAATGTCCACGCCAAATTTCACCTCAATTGGATGAATTCTTGATCGGTTCGAATGGAGTTCGAACCGATGCCAAAGTGGGCCCAAACTTCCTGAGACCGTGCATGTGGGCCCCCTCACGTGCCAGACGTGGTCTCCCGAGTTTTCAGCGAAATATCAGCAGCCTACGCCTATAAATAGAGCCCCAGGGCCAACAGAAAAGGGATCTTCCGACTCTGAGACGCCGAGACTCTGCCGGATCAAGATCTCCATCATCCTATATCATAACTTGATTGTTGATTTTGAATTTCCAGTTGTAACTTGATGTTGATCGCTGTAACAACTTGTAATCATTGAAAGAGAATCAATAAAACATCAAAAAACTTCACAGTGGACGTAGGCAACACGCCGAACCACTATAAATCGCTTGTCTACGCATTTACTTTACTGTTGATTGGAGTTTTTGTTAGATAATATCTGTTTTGAACTTGCATTCTTGACTATTATCTCTTCAACGACTCCCGAAGAGTGTTGTGCCCAATTTTGACACAAACACTTTGGTGCTTTCACTGAGAGAACCCAGATTTTCTCCTGCTCGTTGGATCTGTCATCGATACCGGATTAAATAAATCTAAGAGAGAGATCCAGATCGTTAAATCCAACTTCTTTCCCTTCTATTCAGATTTGCATAAAGTCTAGGAAAGGAACTCAACTGTAAAGATGGTTAGCACAAGAACCACCTCAAACGCCGTCAATCAAGAGGAACAGGATAGACAGAATCCTGCCCCTCTACCTCCATCTAATCAAGATGCCGCTGGGCACTCAGAACCGTCAGGTCCGGTTACCCGACAAGAATTGCAGTTGTTACTTCAAGAGCTGACCCAGAGTCGGCGACAACTAGAAGAACAGCTACGCGCTAACGCTGAGCTAATCAACAAGCTGGATCGCCAAAAACGAAAAAGATCCATGAGAGATCGTGCTTCTCGCTCTTCCAGCGAAAGTTCTTCATCTTCTGATTATCATAACCGACCTCCACGACCCCGATTAGATGAGGGTCGTATGCCACCCGCTGGAAACCAACCGACATTGACCGTTGGACAAATACGAGTTGGTCCGTCGGCCAGCTTCCAAACCGGACCCTCCTCCCGAGGGGGTGCCATTCCTCACCATGCCGTTGAATACCGCACCGCTAGCGTTGCGGCTGAACCAGGGGTCGACGCTCAAGATCAGTCGGACCCGGACCGCCGTCAAAGCGGTCATACTCCTGAACCGTACGTCCCAGAGGACTATGAGCCGAGAAGGCAAGATGTGAACCGTCAACGATATCCGGTTCAAACCCGAAGTATGGAACGTGATCATACTCCGGAGCAAATGCTGGATCTTTCAACTATGATACGTCAGATGATTCGTGAGAGTCAGGGATTCACAAACGACGATTGGGGAGTTTCCTGAAGTCACACTCCCTTTACGGACGAAATTCTTAATGCTGAACCCCCACGGCGATTCCGAATGCCAACTCTGCCCATGTATGAGGGAAACTCCGATCCCAATCAACATATTCTAAAATATGAATGGTCGATGACTGCTGCCAGAGCCGACGACGCTGTGAAATGTCGTAGTTTCCCCATATCCTTGGGGGGCATCGCCACCATGTGGTTCACCCGATTGCCTCCTCGATCCATCTCCTCATTTGACCAGCTGGCCACAAAATTCGTTCAGCAATTTCGCATGCACGTCGCAAGGCCGAAAGATGTCAACACTCTATCCAGTGTCACGCAAGCTCCCGGAGAGACGCTCAGACACTACTTAGAAAGATTCCACACTGCATGTGCAGAGATTAGTAATCCAAATGATAACTCCATCCTTATGGCGTTAACTAAGGGGATCGACCCCGATTCTGAATTTGGCAATTGGCTAGTTGGGAAACCACCTGCGTCATTGGACCGTTTCCATGCCAAAGCAGCTCAATTCCTGAGACGGGAAGACGCGAAACAGTCTA
Source organism: Allium cepa (assembly GCA_030765085.1). Classification (NCBI taxonomy): domain Eukaryota; kingdom Viridiplantae; phylum Streptophyta; class Magnoliopsida; order Asparagales; family Amaryllidaceae; genus Allium; species Allium cepa. The sequence goes on along the minus strand of CM060929.1, from coordinate 524,480,155 downwards.
GGAAGCAAACTGAGGCAGGATCAAATGCGGGAGGAACCCAAAGCAATGTTGCAATAAAACAATCCGGTGAGAGCTCCGGAAAAGTTCAGTTGAACATTAAAAATAAACAAGCTCGGCGAAGAGAGAGCGTGAATCTACTTAAAAAACAAGATCAAAATCGCGGTCCGCAACGCAAAAATCCGAAGTTCGACAGTTATACTCCTTTGAATATTTCATTGGAGGACTTGTATTTGCGGACCCGTAATGCGATTCAATATGAAAAACCTGCTTCAAGACCGTCATCGGAGAGGCAAATCCAGACGGGAAAATTTTGCAGGTTCCATGAAGGCTACGGGCACGATACGAACGAGTGTCGTCACCTACAGGATCTTGTTGAAAAACTGGTCAGGGAAGGGAAACTGGAACAGTTTGTGCGGACACCGCAGCCCAGAGATGCGGGCCCATCCAATCCAATCAATGAACCCAATCGGCCGAGATAGGAGGACTCGACTTGTCCCCGTGGGAGATTGGTAATAAACGCCATCAGTGGCGGGCCTACTCACTTAGAAGCCTGGAACGACGAAGAACCTCGTCACTGTCACACATGACATGCTCCTTCAATCCATGAATACTTTACAATTTCTTTTATGTTCTGAATTTTGAATTTGTAATAAGGCACTGACTTTGCCACATTTTCTCATTTCAGCAAATAAAATGCTATCTCTTCAAGCTAAAGCTGTGATTCACCGAATACAACATTCAACAATCACGACACACGAAGAGCTAAGTTCCATCGAACAATGGAATTTATTCAAATAGCGAGTGACTGCGTTACAACTGGCCACTCACTAAGTGAAACCCCAGCTCGGGGGCAAGCCAACACATCGAAGGCTGAACTGGACCAACACACGACAGTCCATTCAATAATTCGTTCCCAGAGTGCGAACGGACTCCAAATTCCCGGAGCGTGAATTGGAGTATAAACATTCCATAATTCGTTCCCGGAGTGCGAACGGACTCCAACTTCCCACAGCGTGAATTGGAGTATAAACATTCCATAATTCGTTCTCGGAGTGCGAACGGACTCCAAATTCCCGGAGTGCGAATTGGAGTATACACATTCAATAATTCGTTCCCAGAGTGCGAACGGACTCCAAATTCCCGGAGTGCGAATTGGAGTATAAATATTCCATAATTCGTTCCCGGAGTGCGAACGGACTCCAAATTCCCGGAGCGCGAATTGGAGTATAAACATTCAATAATTTGTTCCCAGAGTGCGAACGGACTCCAAATTCCCGGAGCGTGAATTGGAGTATAAACATTCCATAATTCGTTCCCGGAGTGCGAACGGACTCCAACTTCCCACAGCGTGAATTGGAGTATAAACATTCCATAATTCGTTCCCGGAGTGCGAACGGACTCCAAATTCCCGGAGCGCGAATTGGAGTATAAACATTCAATAATTCGTTCCCCGAGTGCGAACGGACTCCAAATTCCCGGAGCGCGAATTGGAGTATAAACATTCAATAATTCGTTCCCAGAGTGCGAACGGACTCCAAATTCCCGGAGCGTGAATTGGAGTATAAACATTCCATAATTCGTTCCCGGAGTGCGAACGGACTCCAACTTCCCACAGCGTGAATTGGAGCATAAACACTTAACAATTCGTTCCCAGAGCGCCAACGGGCTCCAAATTCCCACAGCGCGAATTGGAGTATAAACATTTAATAATTCGTTCCCACTGCGCGAACCAACCCATCAATGCGGACTCCAAATTCCCAGAGTGTGAATTGGAGTATAAACATCAATTCGAAGTACCCGGAGTGCGAACCGAAGTATCAACACCAACTCCATGATCCCCAAAACATGAATTGGGGGATGAACATAAGTTACGGGTTCCCGGAGCGCGAACCAAAGCATCCGTGCAAACTCCAGATTCCCGAAGTGCGAGTTGGAGTATAAATGTCAATTCTGGGTTCCTGAAGTACGAACCCAAACATACATGTTTTATCCAAGTTCCCGGCGTGTGAATTGGAGCACAAACACCAAGTCAAAGTTCCCGTAGTGCGAACTAAAGTGTTAATACTAACTCCGAGTTAGTAGAGTGCAAGTTGGAACGTGAACATCATTCCCAAGTTCCCGGAGCGCGAACCACGTTACAAGCATCAATAACACTCGAACTCCTGGAATGCAAACCAGGTTATCGATCTCAAATTATTCTAAGTCCCCGGAAGGCGGACGTGTGCTCAAGACTTGCAACAAGTGCGATCAACCATCATAAATACAAGTGTTGTTCCCCAAAACTGGGGGGCACGAAAGCTAAATATTAATCACTAACCGAAGTGATACAACGTCCGAAGTTCAACTCATTCATCAATCACAACGTGTGACCAAGATCTTCAGACTTGGAAAATGAGACGAACTCTACTTAAACGATAAAAACACCACAAGTACACCGGACCGAAAACAAGGCATTGCAAGTACTTAAGCACAAATAAAACAAGAGTTGAAACAAAGAAATAAAATTTTATTTCAACTAACTTAAAACAAGGACTTACACGCAGATAAGTTCTTCCAAAAAAGAATGCCTACTAGCAGGGGCCGAACCTGCATCTATACACGACCTACTGACAAAAAACGGAGACAAGTACCTATCTACCAAAACATCTACTTGAGAAGCTGATTTATTTCTTCTTTTTCCTTCTAACTAGTGGTACATCATCAGTGTCACTAGGGATAGAAATTCTTCGTTTTGAATGTCTCCTCTCCGGCGGTGGCTCATCGGCAGGAGGCATGATGTCAATATCCTCCTCGGAGCTTGAGTCTACATGGAGGCTACCTGCCGGAGGAGTAGGGGGGACTGGATCCGTAACGGAAGTTGAGATCGTGCCACCCGATGGTGCTACCGTAGCAGGTGCAGGACTCTGCGCCGCCGTGCTGCCACTGACGGTACCGCTATGCCCCGCAGCCTCTATTTCGGCGTTAATCTCAGCCAAAATTTCCTCATCACGAGTCGCATGGGCTTGGCTGGGGGCATTTACGGCCTGCATCGAAGAACTTGAGGACGGTGGGAGGCTACTAACGATGATAAATGGCAAGTCAGAGAAAGAACCACCCTGCTCACCGAGCAGTTCGCTCACCATTTGTTCGTCAGCAGATAAGGATCCCCCCTGCACCGCCTCAGCAGATACCGCGGTTACAACAGTAGTCTCGGTAGCGATGGCCTTATCTCCTCTGCTCGATTCTTCAGCCACAACAGTCGGCGCAACTCCAGTCACTAGGCAAAAGATAAGAAGTTATTAAAAAACTGCTATAAAACAAACACTCTATTCAGAAAACGCTTGAGATAACTTCGGAATACCTTCCCCAGTTTGGCTCGCAGACGGCTGAACGGCCTTGGAAGTACGCTCATGAATAGGAGATAAGCGTGGTTGTTCCGGATCGTAAGCAGGAACAGGTTGTAAACTGACCACAGATACAGGCACCGACGAAGATGGTGTGGTGACTTCAATAACAACAGAATGGTGCTCAACGCCTGACCCCTCTCCGACTTCCAGGGAGCGACCGCCGATCATTTCCTTCTCATGAGCGATGATAGCGTCATGAAGAACCTTCTTCTCATCGTCTGTGAGCAGCCGATTCTCAAGTTCGAATCGATCGACCGCTTCACCTGGGTGCGCTTCCTCTTCCTCCTCAACCAATCGGTCCCAGGCGCTACGAAGGTGAACTGGATAATCTTGAAGCCAGGCCAAGTTTCGGTGCTTCAACACATTGGCGTTGTAAGTTATGAGCAAATCTTCAATATCGGCCTCTAGCCTGGCCTCTGCATGTTGAACCTTCTCCTCCACCTCTGCTTCGACCGCCTGAACTTTGGCCACGGCCGCATCTCTCTCAGTGCGAAGCACTACGGCTTGCTCGCAGGCCTCTTGCGCCGTGTTATGCGCGTCATCTCTATCTTTAATAATCTCGGCAAATTTGGCCTTGAGCTCATTAAGTTCTTTTAACGCCGCATCCCGCTCAGCAGTGACAACAGTGTTCCGGTGGCCCATGTCTTCCACCGTAACATAGTGCTCCTTTTTCATTCTATCCATGGATGCTTGAGCTTCGTCAACCTTTGTAAGAGCCTCCATCTCCGACTTTCGAGACGATTCAGCCTCAGTATTCAGCACTTGTATGATGCGGTTTCTTTGAGCCAGCTCGGTCTGAAGCTTTTCAATGGTAGCAGCTCGTTCGAAGGCCAACGCCGATGCCTTATCGGCCGCCCTATACCACGCCTTGTATTGGGAGTAGAAGTCATGCACATAGTCGAGCGCTAACCGCTCGGCCTCCGGCGGGACCCTTTTCAGGTTCGGGGGAAAGACGTAGTTGTCGAAGCAGATATTCGGGAACTCCCTTTTTAGTTGCGCAAGTCTAATTGCCCCTTCTCCCAAGATCTCTGTAGGAGGCTGCTCTGCGACTATCGGGGTCATCGCCTCGGATCGGGAAGCTTGAGAAACCGACGTATATCGAGAAGACTCGGAAGGATGAGGGACATGAGCAGGAGGTTGTACGGGATCTCTGGAAGGAGGAGGAGTACGCGACCGCGATCGACGCTTATAACCCCTGTCTGTGTCATATCTCTGGTGACTAGAATACCCAGAGCGTCCCTGGTCATAATACCCAGGACGCCCCTGATCATAACCTCTATCCCCTTCACGTCTACGCGAATCGTAATATGAAGGCTTGCGGGCATGTCGAAGACTCCCAAGCATTGAACCTCGCTTAGACATGATATCTGCGAAGCAAAATAAAATAGAATTAATCACCTTTCAAGAGAGATAGTTTTCAGTCAAAGGTTATGCAGTGTCGTGAAATGTGTATGAATATTCATTCCCCCCGACCAACCGGAAGTGTCGACCTCGCTAGTAATAAGAGGCTCGTTCAATTCTAAGGTGCGATGGAATTCCTCCAACCCGGCATCATGTTGAAAAGACACATCGTCCGGGATTGGAAGATCGGCAAGCCCTTCAAAAAGATTTTCGGTTCTCGGAGAAGACGTCTCCGAGATTCTAACTCCGGGGGCAGAACGGGCCGTGACGACCGATTTCCATCTCCCCTTCTTACTTGACTTAACCATGGCAGCCTTGCCTTTTCTCTGCTCCGCGACATCCGGAGCTGCGTCAGTATGCCCGGTCAGTGGCTCATCATCAGTGTGGGTTCTTTCAGAGTCCGCTTCCCCAGCTGTGGTAACTCTAGGTTTCTTGTGCTTGACTCGTTTCTTCGAGACGACCCGTAGTGCCACTTCAAAGCTTATGCTCTGCCCTTGTTCGATCAAACCGCAGGCCCGGAGATTCCTATCCGTCAATAACACATCGATATCCCTATCTCCATCCGGGACTTCTTGAAGCACTCGCACCATCTCCCTAAAGTGCTCGCCTTCAGGTCGCTGAATCACCGCTGCAAAAAAGGATAAAACATAAATTCCACTTCGGCTGCGATTGCCATAGTAATTATTTACGAACTCAACTATACTCACGTCTGAATAGCCATCGTCGGGCGAATCCAGGAGGACATCTGACATAAAACCATTCTGTCCTATAATAGCTCAACCTGGTCCAAGACCCGGTAACCACTTGGCAGTTTCTCACCGCTTCCAGGAATGTGAAGGAGGGATAATCACCCCGAGTTTTGAAATTGAACAAGTATCTGATCTCAATTGGGAGCGGTGGTCGATGGAGATATTCCATAAATGCGATGAACACGCTATTGATCGACGCATATCCGTTCGGGTGCAGCTGAGATGGGGCGATCCTCAAGAACGACAATACTTCCCTTATGTACTCGTTGAATGGAGGAAGTGTCCCGGCCGCGCACGCGTGGCGGTTAAATGCCGTATATCCCTCCGGTGGATTATGCGGTCTATCATTCGGCCCCGGCAGTAGCACATCATCCAGCGACAGGCCATGTCTCAAACATATTCTCCCCAACATGTCTTCAGAGATATTGGACGGAACGGAATCTGATGGATTGGCAATGAACGACGCATCGGGAAGTTCATCCGGAGCTGGACCAATAATCTCAGGATCAATATCCGGAATCTCTAGCCTCGGAGAGACTGCAATTTGAGTCTCCTGCTGCTGTGAACTTGACGGTTCCATAACTAGCTAACTCACGAGAAACCATCGTTAGACGACAAAAACCCGTGCGTCCCCCAGTGTAACGTGTATGAGTGTGTGTTGTGCAGTGACATGCATTACTTGAATAAATGTTGCAGAGTTAAAGAAATATGAAAACGACAAGGTTACGGAGTCCAGCTATAATGACCGTCATCGCTGACCGTCATCACCAGTCCGTTTCCATGATGGAAATTGGTTCGGGTAGAAGTTGTTATAGTTCCATCGACGAGCTTCAAAAGGTAGTCATGTATGCAGTTTAATATTCAAGTCCAAATATGCAGGAATGAAGCTCGTCGGAGTTATGCTTGGAAAATTTCAAATTTTGGTATCCATCATGAAGGGTTCGAAACCATCACCAGGACTTCTTTCGAACCCATCCTGACGTCGCTTCGAACCCATGCGTTCGAACCCATCCTGACATCGCTTCGAACCCATGCGTTCGAACCCATCCAGACGTCGCTTCGAACCCATGCGTTCGAACCCATCCTGGCGCGCTTCGAACCGATAAACAGATGACAAGTTCGAACCGATGAGTAAACCTCAACTCCGCATCACTCACATTCGAACCGATCCACTTCGTATCGATACGAAGCTGTGGACTTCGAAACGATAGCCTATGGGTTCGAACCCATCGGTTCGAATGGACCCCTCGAATCCCTTGATCGATGCGAACTACACATCCCAGCAAGGGCATTCCAAGGATCGATTCGAAATCCAGTAAGGAGACGCCACCGTCATCGATTCGAACTCGAGCCCACGTATCGGTTCGAATCCCTCCTAAACCAGATCTGGTTTTGCCAATCTCGAAGCTACGCCATCGATAAACAGAAACAGGTTCGAAATAACTTCGCCGTTCAAATCCGAGGCTAATTACCTATTTTGGATGATGAATTCAAGGAATAGAAGATTCAAATCTTGAACGGTTCGAAAGAGCGACACTGTGTTTTCTCTTTTGGAGCTCTGAGACGATGAAGGGCACAGTAAAAAGCAGGCAACAGTAAAAGTAAAAAGTGAAAAAAGGCCGTGGTCTTTGCTATTTATATGGGGAGTTGGAGATGACTGAATCGATTCGCGTGTCGGTGGACTCGACCGTTTACAACAGGTCAGAATGTAGAGCCGGTTCGAAATCCACTTTCGAACCCATACGTTTGAGGCTCCATCGTGTGAAGCACACGGACCACTGCCACGAACAAAAGTCTCGAAACCATCCCTTCACATCGGTTCGAATGTCAATTTCAAACCCATCACTACACAAGTGTATTCCATCCTTTCAGACCGGTTCGAATGACAATTTCGAATCCATCATAGCAGCAAGCGTACCACGTCCATACAAACGTGGATTTTGAACCCATCAATGCTCGAATGCATCGGTTCGAAACATTACGCTCACGCAATACAAATTCGATTCCTTTAACCTCCTACATCGATTCAGGAAAGGATCGATATGAAGGAATCTTTCAAAACAACCACCAAGCGTTGTCTCAATTCAAATTTCAAAGTTGGTTCAGGAGAGAATCAATAGCAAACCAAACTGACAACAACTCGTGGACGCACGACGTTAACAAGGGTCAAATTAACATATGCACATACGTGTTGGACTAACGTTCGATTTTGAATATTCACAGGGATCAAACACTCATCCTGTTACAAATGCGACAGCCAACGGCTAAGCACCATTATACAGCAATCAATCATATCAACGCAAGGTTACAGCAGTACAACATACGAGTTACGACAAAAAAGAGAGCAATGATTTTTCAGATAGAGATTGCAGCTATTCAAAGCACGTCATGTTCCCACAAGACGTATTTTGGGGGGCAAAATGTTATCCCGCTTTTTGGCAAAGCCGCGATACCAAAAGATTGATCGAAAGCGAAGGACAGTTCGCCTCAGAGGTTGATCGTACTTCCTTTCGCCATGGATATCACTGAATTTTATCCGAGTCCAGATTGAGCTACAATTGATAGGACACGGCAAGAAAGACCACAGGAGTCAGCATTTCAAATTTCAAGTCAATCCAAGGTCGTATGCTCAAGTTATGATGGATTCAAGTTGAGAGAAATGAACCTTGCTCGGTTCGAACCCATCACCTCGAATCCAACCGGAACCTTCCCTAGTTCGAACCCAAGAAGCTTGGCCATGCTTCGAATCCATCCGAGCAGGCATCGTGTTCGAATCCATAGCACAGTCACGCCACCTTCGAACCCATCAGGTTCGACTCCCTCTAATTCGAAACCATCCCATGGTCTTCCTTCGTACCCATCAAGAGAAAGTGCTTCGAATCAACCAATGTTCGAACCCAGCATTCCTACCTTCGAATCCATCCTCCCGAAGCCATGCTTCGAACCCATCACAGAGGCCTTCTTCGAACCCATCTATGATACCTCCTTCGAACCCATCTGTGATACCGTCTTCGAACCCATCCTGAGTAACTTCATTCGAACCCACTGGGTCAACCAGCCACGATGACGTGTCTTCCATCGGTTCGAATGCGCAGAGATACATGGAGTCGAAGCGGTCAACACGGAGTGAAGTCCGGATCGATTCGAAGTTTGCGCTCCACGTCACCACGAAGCCGCGTGCCATGATGGATTCGAAACCATCGTCTCGAATACATGGGTTCGAACCAGACAGCTATGCCAAAGACCCAATTTCGAATCCAAGATATCTCATAACCTATTGATCCAAATGCCATGAAATTTTCACTGAAGCTTGTGCACATGTTGAAGAATGTCCACGCCAAATTTCACCTCAATTGGATGAATTCTTGATCGGTTCGAATGGAGTTCGAACCGATGCCAAAGTGGGCCCAAACTTCCTGAGACCGTGCATGTGGGCCCCCTCACGTGCCAGACGTGGTCTCCCGAGTTTTCAGCAAATATCAGCAGCCTACGCCTATAAATAGAGCCCCAGGGCCAACAGAAAAGGGATCTTCCGACTCTGAGACGCCGAGACTCTGCCGGATCAAGATCTCCATCATCCTATATCATAACTTGATTGTTGATTTCGAATTTCCAGTTGTAACTTGCTGTTGATCGCTGTAACAACTTGTAATCATTGAAAGAGAATCAATAAAACATCAAAAAACTTCACAGTGGACGTAGGCAACACGCCGAACCACTATAAATCGCTTGTCTACGCATTTACTTTACTGTTGATTGGAGTTTTTGTTAGATAATATCTGTTTTGAACTTGCATTCTTGACTATTATCTCTTCAACGACTACCGAAGAGTGTTGTGCCCAATTTTGACACAAACAACTGGACATATCATAAAGCACTACAAGATGGATCTTTCTGGAGTTAAGTGTCATGGATGCAATTAGATGGGACATACTAAGCCTAACTACCCATCATTTAAGAAGGATGGATAGATGGTTAAGGCATATGCATTGGAAGCTGTTCCCACTACCCAAATTGTTCCATCGACTACTGTAGAGAAAGATAAGTAGATCATAATGGACGGTGTGTTACTAGTGCTTCATTCTCCTATTCGTACATTGTTTGACATTGACACATCACATTTATTTTGTATAAAGTGCATTAGTGGAAAACTTGGGTTTAAAACCTCACATTGTGCATGAATTTTTTTGGACATTGAATCTAGTTAGAGGATTGATAATTCTTACTTAGATTTTCCATGGCATGGAATTAGTAGTTACTGATGTGGTGTTTCATTGTGACATGTATGTATTCAGATTTGCAGGGTATGGATTCATTTTAGGAATGGACCAGATGGCATGATATTGGATAGTGTTGGACTATGAGAGGAGGGTGGTTCAATTGAGGAATGCAGAGGGAATGATCGTGTTTTGTGTCGTATCCTAATGTGTCGATGTTGAGCTATTTGTGTTCTCTTAGTTTATCATGGGATGACCTTTTATCTATCCTTGTTGTTGAGAATTTCCCGACGTATTCAAAGAAATCTATGGTCTTCCATGCCAATGCAACATTGAATTCAGAATATATCTCGAAAAAGATGCTAGACCTATCATGACGTGACTTAGGCATATGACTTTGAAAGAAAGAAGAGAATTGGATAAGTAGGTTTTTGAGTCATTGCATGAAGAATTTATTAGAAGAAGTATTTCACAGTAGGGAGAACCTATAATATTCATCGTGAAAAAAATGGTTCCCTACGGCTATGTGTCGATTATTGAGAGTTGAATAAACTAACAAGGAAGAATCAATATCCTTTGTCGTGTATCATTACTTCTTAGATCAGTATGTTGGGACAAGGATTTTCTCACAGATGGATTTAGCTACAAGATTCCACCGATTGAGGGTAGAAAAGGATATTATTCTTAAGACTGCATTTCGTACTTCTAATTGTTTGTTTGAGTGGGAAGTCATGCCATTTTTTGACTAATGCTTTAGTATATTTTTTTCGATTTGATGAGTAGAGTATTTCGAGAACAGCTGAATAAGTTTATGTTGGTCTTCGTGGTTGATATTTTAATATTCTTGAAAAGCAAAAAGGAGCATGGGAAGAACTTAAGGAAAATTTTGTATTTTCTAAGAAGAAATCAGCTGAAAATAAAATTTCTAAGCGCAACTTTTAGAACAAGGAAGTCTAATTCCTCGGGCATGTCATATCGAAAGCTGGTTTAGTTATGGATATAGGAAAAGTAGAAGCTGTGAGAGATTGGAAGATGCCCAGGGATACGGCTAAAGTTAGGAGTTTTTGGTTTGGTTGGATTCTACCAGAAATTCATCAAGGATTTTGCAAAGATCTTAGCACCAATTACATACCTTACCAAGACGAATTTGGTTTGTATGTGAGATAACTCTTGTGAATGGGCATTCATTGAATTAAAGGAGGTGCTGACGTCTACATCGGTTCGCGCTTTACTTAAAGGTTACAAATATTTTACTATTTATATAAACACTTGCAGTACTGGGTTAGGAGCTGTTTGGAAGTAAGAAGGAAAGATGGCAAATCAAACTCAGATTTGAATTCCAACTGCTTTATCTCTAACATCATCAAGTTTAACATTGCATGCTTCCAACTCAAAGCATTTGCCACAACATTACCCTTTCCTAGTGTATATGATCCTAAAATCATACAATGCCAAAAATTCCATCCACCTTTGTTGTTTCAGATTCAAGTCTTTCTGTAGAAAAAAACATTTCAAAGATTTATGGTCCACAAATAACTTAAATCATCCTCCAAGTAGATAATGTCTCCAGGACTTCAAGGCAAACACGATAGCAGCCAACTCAAGATTATGGGTTGGATAGTTCCTTTCATTAGTCCTAAGTTGTGTATCAGCGTAACTAGAATATGCACTAGGATTATTGGCATCTTTTGAAGTCATATTGGGATGGATAGATCGCATGCGCATGAGTCAAGGGCAATATGCTGCTTTAGTGGAGATAATGGATAAGTTAGATAGAGGAGAGAGATCAAGTAATTCAGACTGCTGTTCTAAGGAAAAGAAAGGCTATTTTGGACCAAATGTTGGATTGTTTGTTGTAAGAACTAGCACTTAGTCGGCTCAAATTTTTGCTAAATAGAAAAACCAAATCTATTAGAGTATGGATTGTTAGTGTTGGTGTAATGATCGCGATTTTTCGACGCTCGAAAACCGACATCAATACGTCCACTATATCAACTGCCAAGCAATCGAATGCCGGAAAACCATACCGTTATGGTTAAAGAAGAAGAGAATGGTAGAAGAAGAGAGAAAAAGATAGAACAGAACAGAAAGAGACAACAGAACAATATCAGAATCTCACAATCGCAGCGGAACAACATATAATAGATGAAGGAATAATCTTTAAACAAAGAACTATATCAGTTATTACATTACATCATATTACATTACATTACATCATCAGAGTGTACAACAACAAACAGCGGAAAAGAAATACTATATACTAGCTGATACGCCATGCCATCCAGCTTGCCTCCAGATCTCTACAGCAACTCCCGAATTCCAGAATACCCTGATAGCCTAACTCTAGACTGCCTGTGTGGAAATTGGTGGGCACCCAGAGTTTAGGAAGGAAAACAATAAACTCTAGGTCAGTCATGGGACTGGTGTGAGAACTTAAAACAGTTATTTATCTTTAAAACAAACCAAGGGATATTTTAAAATAGATTCACAATGCTTTTTGAAAAATGAGATAACCATAAGGCCTCCCGCACACACACACAATGCAAACGCAGAATCGGAGGAGATTTCTCCTTATGATAGTCAAAGATGCTTGATACGCATTAAAAATAAACATTTGATATTATTAATAGTGCAGAAAAAATTTCGAAAGTATAATATAAATCTTAGCCAGCATAGACATTCCGATCTATGCCTACTATAGCTACCATCCAAACAGTGGGGCGCCACCATAAGTGAATGGCAGGTAATACAACTAAAACCGTACAAGGCTCGTATTGTTTCTTTGGATTTCCAACAAATGGTCAGGCCAAGGAACTTCCCATCGCCACATGGGTACGCCTCTGGAAAGACGACCCGAGAACCTAACGTTATGGTTAGATCTCTGCCAACACAAGGCCGGGTTACCCTTCAAACTGGGTAACTACTGACACGAATATGCCATTCCCCGATCGTAACCGATCTATATCCGAGGATCCTCGATTCTAACAACCACAAAGTAATAAATTTGCAGCAACAACATAGGTTAAGTATCTGGGCTCCATACCATGATACCACCTCTATCCAGAAGGAATGACATACACTAAAGGGGCGCTACCCCCTAATAACCTTGCCGCATCCTTCATGTTTTGACGATTTCCGGGGTGTGAGGTCCGACGAAGTCTCGTCCACAAAGCCACGCTTTATACAAAAGCTGTGCTTTGATCATCAAATGCTCAACAGTACTTCGTATGCCACATTACCAATTTGGGAATGTATCACTAGTAACCATCAACTACATAACCTCTGAGCTCGTACGTCTCAGAGAAGGGTGTTAAGCTAAGAGAATAAATTCTCCGCCACCAACAGAAATATATTTGATAGAAACCAGCTTTACATCTCAAATTGTAACGTCATACACCCATCCATACAAGTCCGTTCCGGGATCGAACGGAACCGAAGGCACTTTCAAAGAAGCCCTTGCAATCCGGATATTCACTACTCACGTCCGGACTTCCCGTCACTAAGGGTGATAAAACCTCTATATCGGAGATCAGCTGATGCAGAGTCATTCGACGGTAATCCTTCCATTTTCAAAAATATCCGGTCTTCAACACCGGTCTTCAAATGCAATCCATAATGACATATCACATATTCGGAATGGGATATACGACCCAAAGGTCCTTTCCCGGCTAACCCGAATAGTGAGCGCTTATTTTGAAAATAAGTGTGGCATTCAAATTCAAGCAAATCACAACAAATACTCATTTAAAGGTAAATATTGATGGTCGGGTATTTAACTATCAATAGTTATGCACAACATCACCAGATTCCAAATAATTTTCTATATTATTTATTTTCCAAAAATATCTTTACAAGATATATAATTTCCATACTTCAACCATTTGAAAAAAAAATTCAAATCACTTTTCAACTTTACAACTTTTGAAAACAAATTTCAAATCGTTTCCCTACACGGGATATATTCATAAATCTTTATTCATTTTCACTTCAAAATGGTTCATTTAAACGAATTAAATAAATCCTTACCGATTTACTTTATATTTACGTTCCAATCCGTAAATTTATTTCCATAATTCAAAAATAAATCAACGCTTATTTTTAAACAAATTTCCCTTTCTTTTATAAATTCCAAAGTGAATTTACAATTCCAAAATATCTATGAATATATGATTTTCAAATCGATTTCTAATATTCATTTTCAATTTATCTTTAAAAGATAAAATCTCAAAATATTCACTTCATATTGGAAAACATTTCCATACTTATTTAATAATAAGTAATTCACAAATCCATTTATTTTCAACACTTGGAAAATATTCGATATACTTAAATCGAAATTAAGTATATATTTCATTCTTTAAAGAAAACGTTCTCTTAAACACATTTATTTGGGCCAAAACGAATGTTGCGTAAAACATCGTTACGACAACCCAAAATCACTAGTATAGGGATTCGAAATTTAGATAGATATATAAATCCCAATACTATACAAAAGCATTTCCTTTCGAAAATCATTTACTATAACAACAGTGTTATAGTCCATCTTTTCCTTGTTTCTCAAAAATGTCTATTTCAACAATGAATGTTATGGTTTCGACACTTAGTACATTTTAAAACAACTTTAAATCGTTTTAATTCCATTTAAAAGATCACTCCCTAAACATTCATTTAATATATTATTCACTATTCAAAATCGTGAATATAAATCATTAACCAAATTCAACACTTTTACATATTAAATTCAAAAATTATCCACTATCCCAAAATCGTGAATATACTCCTTTAATAAGCTATAAAAATTTACTTATCAAATTCAATCAATCTTGAATTTATAAATCAATGTTTATAAATTCACATTTATATATTATAAAAACTTCAAGTTATAAAAATCCCTTATTAACCAATTCCATTTAAATCTCATTTAAGTGCCAAAAATCAAATTTTAAAGTTAATTATTTATAATTTTCTATTTTACAAAATCTTTTCATTTTATAACTTCACAATTTATAAATCTATCAATTTCATTCACTTATGAAATCCATTTATACTTCTTTTTAACGTTTATAAAAACTCGTTTCACAATTACAATATTTTAACTTATAAATATCAATTTTTTTAAATCTTTTACATAAATCGTTTATAATAATTCAAAAATCCCAAGTTAAACCATTTTATAAATTTAATCAACTACTTATTTCAAAAATCACATTTCGGTCATATTTCACAAAAATCATAATTTTTATAACATTAAATTTATAATGTTTATTTATTTAAAATAAAACAATTCCAAAAATTCAATAAAATGTATATTTTCAAAAATAACTTTAAAAATCCTTTTAAATTCAAAATCGTTATTTTAATATTTTTAAAACTCCAAAAGTAGGCCAATGCTGCAACAACAACAATATATCAATCACGACAATCAAAACATCATATATCAATATGATAATCAACAAATATTACAGTATCTGTAAATAAATCAATACAGTTGAGGAATCCAGTTGGATTCTTCCAACCTGTTTCCCTGGATCCACAGATGTTAGCACAATACCAATTCCGTTCCAATAAGGAATATCGCGGGATATGGGATTTATAAAATATTATCCGCTATTATGCGGCGCAATAGGGTCTCATCCGCTATATAATGCGGGAAATCAACTCCAAGTACATATATAATACCAATTCCATTCAAGATGGAATTATCGCGGTATATGTTTTTAATAAATAACATCCGCTTAATATACGGCGTATAGGGTCTATTTCAGAACAATAGATAATAATTAATCATTCAATCATACAATCAAGAAATTTTAAATCTAACTATTTAAAATTTAAATCGAAACTATTTCGATTGAGTCAGAAGTTCTCACCATGGTTTTAATACAGTTTCAGCATTTTATTTCGAATAAAATTAAACGCGCGTTTAAGTTTACCTGAATTCAAACTAGCTCCAAACGACTTCAATCCAGTTCCATTGCGTAGTGCTCGACAAAACGAAGCCAACGCAACTCGTTTCGTAATTTTCCGACCTCGTATGAACAAGTTATGATATTTATAAGTTATACGAATATTAATATAAACAAATTACAAATTTTAGTTTTAATTCTCAAACCCTCCAACACATCCCAGCCGTTCAATTTTGCTTTCCAGATCAAGGATGTGACTTTGTTTCTTCCCCAAGTCGTGAAAAACATGGTCAAACAACCCATAGCCGCCATTCTCCTTTGAATTTTTGCGACCAACCCGATGACTTCTGCAACGATCAACTAGCATCACGACGTAGCTCGTGGCCGACTCCATACTCGGCTCCAATATCTCCAAGCTCGGTCAACACCTGGTCTCGAACGACACGCGCGACTTTCAGCCCTTCTACCTCGATTTTCCGACAATCAACCGCTCCATTTACGATCTTAACCGTTGAGATTAAAGATCTTGAC
Organism: Allium cepa; assembly: GCA_030765085.1. Lineage (NCBI taxonomy): Eukaryota > Viridiplantae > Streptophyta > Magnoliopsida > Asparagales > Amaryllidaceae > Allium > Allium cepa. The sequence goes on along the minus strand of CM060929.1, from coordinate 524,463,965 downwards.
GTGCTCTACAACTTTCATGTTGAAACTTCCTTGAATTGATGCATGGATTTGAAGAAAACAGAGGAAGAAGATGAGTGATTTTCAGCCATTGGTGATATTAGTGGCGGCTAGGGTTAGTTCTGATTAGGGTTTTGCAAATTGTAAATATGAGGAGCTTATATAGAAAATTTCCAAAAACACTATTCACCCCGAAATTTCCAAACTCCAAACGAAGCGTGCCGGCTGGCATTTCTAATGTTTACCTCGCGTTCCGGACACAATGGAACGTGTTTCGGAGGCCAATTCGATCATATGTGCGAGTTACGGAAATAAACGATCAAATTTAAATTAAATCGATTTAAACCAATTTTTATGCGTTTTGGCTTGCCCCGGACAAACCGTACATCCGATTGACACGAAATTTGAAACCGTACAACAATATAACATTATGGATCTGATGAAACTAGTTTCGTCGAAATCCGAGACTATTTGAAAAATGGCTATTTTAACTCGTCAATTAAATATTAAAATATTCAATTTTCACAAATTAACTTTTAATTCGATTTTAAAAGTTCAATAACATCATTCTAACTCCAATATGATTAAATAAAATTTTACCAATCATTTTCAATCATATTAAACTCAATTTTCAATTTTTTCTGGAATTTCCAATATTAAACTATTGATTAAATTATCCAATTAAATCTAGATATTCAAAATTTGATTTATTCGACTTACAAATTTCACTTATTAATATACAAAATCAAGTAAATATACGAATTTTAATTGACAGAAATTCTGGGTCGTTACAGTTGGTATCCTGTAATAAACAAAAGTATATCAAAGATTATCGATGAGAACTAACAACAGAATAAATAAATATAATAAAACATATACATATATTGACTAAGGCCGATATCTTCTGGAATCTAGTACCCTTGTAAATGCCAAGTATGCATAAAGAAATATGTCCTTCAATTTTTCTGCCTTGTGCCAATACCCGCCCCTCTAAATCTATCATATGGGTTGTAATGAGGAAAATGTTAAGACAATGTTCTGGTGATTGGTAATTACATACTTTATTCATAACATTATTTTATGCCAATTGTTTTTCATTATGTGTTATATATATTAATTAAGTTTTATCATTTTGACGCCATGTTTGCATACGATACGCCCAACCTACCCGAGGTATAACTACTATGTGTGTGCATATATGCATGTGAATATAAGTACCAAAGTCCCAATGGACCATGATAAATTCCCCACTAGTATTGTAACCCTATACCACACCGGGCATCCATCATCAGTGTTTAGGCCGAATTTCCAACGTACACCAAGCAATCTCCCGTTAGTGCCTAATAATGATATTGAAAATATTTAACTGCATTCTAATTCATCTTAAAGACTCGTCTAGGGGTTATCTAGCCTTTCCTTCTAACTACAAACAAAGTAACAAACAGTTTTCTGTAGTGCATGTCCTATACGGAACCTACACTAAAAGCAGGTTTATTCCATCTAGGCATAACCCAAGTCTTTCTAATGACCGCTCTAGGACCAATGATGATCTCGACCTATGTGTACAACCCTACTCCTCGCATATATGGTATCAACGTTACTGACATAGCATCGAGCCTGCACTCACCGTCCCATTTAGATTACTTAATGCAATCGAGGAAATGCCCACTTGGTTACTTAACGCCCCCTATAAGGATTGAAGTAGACCTCACGTGGCCCTTTAGTACTTCAAACCAAGGACGACTCAAATTTCTAGACCAGTCAAAATTGCCGAAACCCATCCATTTTAAAACAAACAAATAAAAACTACCAAAAATCATGTCATAATCTGATAAATTTACAACAATATTAAATGTATAAGATTCAATTTTAACAATACAACTTATCAAAGTAATTAATAATTCTACAAGATGTGCTTTAAGACACGCCAAAATTAAATATTATGAACCTACCGCTGCATAACTCTAATATGAGATGATTATAAAACAACAATAAAATATACTAGTTAACTTACTCTTATAAAGTTTCAAAAATATCAACGTTTGCTATAAAATAAGTCAAATGATAATTTGTATATTTTCTAAATCAAAAATTATGAAAAATCCTATAAATTCATTTAAAAAATGTCACTAAAAATCGTGCAGCTATTTGAAACATAGATTTTATTATATTAAAATTCAAATTCAGATATATAAATATTCAGATTTGAAGACCGAAAAATTATAGGTCATTACATTCTACCCCTTTAAAAGAATCAGGAGCGAAAAATATAACCGAAGCCAAACAACCAACAAAAGTTAAGTACATCAAAAATAATATCACCCATGACCCCGGTCCGAGGTATGGTTCCCTATCCTATCCTTTTTATTTATTAAACTAAGACAGTTTAATTTAAAATTCCTAGGTCGATTTACTAACACTAGGTGAAATTTTACTTCGACATCTAAGCTAAGCTCTTATACCAATTGTAATGACCCGGATTTTCGGACCAGTCAAAATCATCGAAAATCCATCCGTTCTACAACAAATAAATGGAATCTACCAAAAGACATATCATAACTTGATAAATATACAACACTAATGATTGTATAGGATACAATTTCAATAATGCAACTTATCACAGTAATCATTAACTCTACAAGCATGCTTTGATACACATCGAGCTCGAAAACTATAAATCTACCGCAGCACAACTTTGATGTGAGAGGATCATAAATCAACAGTAAAATGCACAAGTTAACTTACCCTGTGAAGTTTCAAAAATAAAAATGTTTGCAGTAAAATATGTCAAATGATAATTTAAATATTTTCTAAATTAAATTTTATGGAAAAGTCATATAAATTCAACTAAAAAATACGCCACTAAAAATAATGCAGTTATTATATTTAAATTCAAATTTAAATAATTCAAATATTCAAATTCGAAGACTGAAGAATTACGAGTCATTACATGAATGTTACTTTGGTATATTCCCTTCCTGTGTACGTGAACATAGATTCCTATAGGTCCTATAGTTGGAATGTCTTATATTAGTACAATGTATGCACAACTGCTGGTATCCCCTTTTGGATGGCAAACTTCTATTTTGCAACATTACCGACCTTGCATTCCCACCATTACTAATGACTTTGTCATTTATAGTTAATTTAAACCATTGACTAGATTTAATGATTCACACCATCCATAATGTATACTTGAGGCTATATAAATTCTACTATCATTATGCCACTCTAGTTCAATTATTAATATTCCTTTACTTTTACATGCGTTTACTTCTTATTTCTTTAATGTCATTAGATGAATTTACTGCTTCTTTCTAATATAATAAATTAAACATCTACTACTATTCCATTTCTAATTATTATAATTGAATATACTTTACTACTTCTTTTCAATTTACACAACTGAGTATATTTACTGCTTCTTTTCAATTCTTGCCTATTTTAATGAAATTACTGTAACTTCCCCAATTCCTTAATTCATTGCCTTATTCATGTTAGTGCTTATTGTTTCTTTTCTAGCATATTTTTAATGACATCATGATTATTATTAATTGTATTTATAACACTTTAATTTTCACCTTTAGGGATTCCTACATTTTAATGCATTGGAAATACATCTTCCTAAAAGGAAATGTTAACATTGTAGTTTCCTATAAATTATCTAAAAGAGGATTTGTGCTGTGTTGGAATGACAAGGAATTATCTTTTGTGTTTTTATTAAAATAGACAACGCAAAATTTGTTAAACTTTTTTACTTTGCATGTAACAATCCCAGTCGAGATTACCTAGAATCTGAATTTAAAATATGATTTAATTAATTAATTAAATGAATTTGGGGACTATGTAAGTTATTGTATTTCCATATTAAAATGGAGTTGGAGTTTAATAAATTGGGAATTTAATGAATTTTCTTTTTATGCTATTTAACTCTTATATTTAACTATATAAGAATAATTTTAGAGAAAATGAATAAATAAATTGTGTGAAAACAATTTCATTAGTCGAAATATGGTTTCCATATTAATGGTTCATTTTATTAAAATATGGAAAATGAAATTGTATTTTATAAGTTGTAGTTAATTTTGACAAAATATTTCAATATTAATGAAAAGTGAGATTTTGACATGTTATTTATATTGTGGAAATTTTAGGAATAAATGTTAGTTAAATTAGAACGTTGTTTTAGGTAAATTAGTATTTACAAAGTGTTAAAATGGAACACAACAAGTTAGCAACACTTTGATTTTTGAAAGAATTAGCAACACTTGGCTAATGGATCCACATTCTTTACCTACTTAGCCCAAAACAAAAGAAATAGAAATGAAAAAACGTACGTATATAGTTTCTCACTTCTCATTTTTATCTCCAAACAACAAACTGAAAAACATTCCAAGTGAGAAAACCCTAAATCCTAAAATTTACAAATCAAAAAGTGAAATCAAATGTATTTCAATCTATATTAGTGTGTTTTGATAAAAAGTAATCTCCTTTATCCATCTATGCATCAATTGAATGATTTATTTCAGTTTTGATTTCTAAAACTGATCATTCCTATCCAATCTTTATTCATAGCCTAGGTTCATATTGTTATAAGAGGGAATAGGAGCTTTAATCTTCCATTCTGGGTTTGTTTAGGTAAGTTAATCACACGATTTCTAGCCTTAGATAAATGGTTGCTGCTGTTAAATGATTATGATTGAATTTAAAGTGTATCTGATCTTAATATGTTGATGGATTCATTGTCTAATTTAATGGAATTTGCTGTTAACTGAAAATCACCATATGAAATCATGAATTTCATATAATTGTACATGTTTATATGTATGTATGACTATTAATTCAGTATCTTAGATCATTAGAGGAAATACAGAAAGAATGAGTGAAAACAGATTGACGGAAGGTCATCGGAACTGCCTGGATGTCAGACCAGGTGAGCCAACCGGTGGGCCGGTTGGTCGAACTAGTGCACCGGTTGTAGCTTGAACCTGACATCTAGGCTACGTTTCGTTATTTCCCGATCGATCTTTTTGTCACTTGTTTGCCTAGTTGTTCTCCAGAAGTTAATCGCTTAATTTCAATACTACATTTCATATCAATTTCATTGATATTTTTTAGACTCATGACTTATGAACTATTGAATCCATTTTGATGTTTTATACGGTAGAGATTTTCCTACGGATCTTGGGAGAATTACACATCTTTGATGCACGTTTTCAATCGGATTTACAAGTGATTGATTTCTAAATCCAATCATTTTATGCAACACTATTTATGTGCCAATCTAATATATATATATATATATATATATATATATACACACACAGAGAGAGAATTTTAGTAATATATATACTATCTATTTTCATATGCCATGGTTTTAGAAATATTTTGGAATGGTAGTTTGAAAAGCTTTCTTATATATGTATGTGTGTGTGTGTGTATTTCCATTATAAACAAATATTTTAAAAGTGTTTTTAAAAGAGAAATATTTTCATAAAATTGCGCGTTATCGATCTAGAAATTGATTTAAACGGTTAAATAAAACGAGTGGTATGGAACGCTTATGTTTGTTATACCAATTACTTCCAGACTTATTCAACGGAGCCATTGTTACACACGAGTGGAATTTACTGTTGTATAGTAAACGTTTGAATAAACCCATGTGTATGGGATACATGGTCATTATCTATTCGATTGCTATGTAAAAATATTTAACACTTTTCGATGAGTTTATCACTTGCCTTTGATGTTTATAGGACATGTTCCTATTCCATGTTTATAGGTTTTGTACCTATCTTAATGTTTATAGGACATGTTCCTATTCGATGTTTATAGGTTTTGTATCTATTTTGGAATTCATAGGTTTTATACGTATTTCGATGTTTATAGGTCTCGTACCAATCTTAATGTTTATAGACTTATATGTCTATCTTGGAGTTACATGCATGTAGGAGAATTTATTTCACCAATCTTGGAGTTTGGTGCCCTCCTTATTTGTAAGATTTTTGGATTTCTATTCGTGAGATTTCTAGATTTAATGGTGTTGGATTATCACCAAATCATTTCAAATGTTTTTTCTTTTAAGAAGCTATTATGAGTCTTTGTATTTGGTGATTTGAAGTTATTGATGAATGTTTGATTTTTGTCAATATATGTTTATAATTGAGATTTAGATTTCTTTTTCTATCATTTAGTTTTGCTAAAACATTTATCTTTGTCTAAACTGACCTATTTATTATTTTTATAATACTCTGGTCAGACCAAGATGTTTCAGGTCCTTCAGCTTGAGACTTTAGAGTAGATATCTTACCTGTTATAGTTCTCTTTTGTCATCTCATGTGTATACTTGACATTATGCAGTATCTTATGTTGAGATTAGACTCCATTTGTACATATTAATTTAGAGATGTAGCACTTTGTATATGTGTACTTTACATCATGTATTTATTATGTGTCGGTTCCGACTTATATCTATAATACTCCGTTGTGACTAATCTGATATTCTGTGATCTGTATATTATTATATGTTGTTTTGAATTTTTATTATAGCCACCATATTTTTTTAAGCCTGAATTATATACGTTGATTCCACTTGATTCAAGAAATATACAACATATTAATCGACATGTCAATGCTCGCTTAAAGAAAAATTCATGGATGGTCGCTCTTAACTAGCTCTATTCTTGCACTAGTCGATAATATTACTTTATAATATTCTCTGTTAGTATGGGTCTGGGGATGGGGCGTCACATTGCACATCCTTTCTATTCGGTATATTTCTTACGATTTCAAACAATACACTTTTATACATATAATTATAAGGTTGGATAATTTATAGAAATTAGATGGAAACGTTCTTCATTCCAACGAATTAGAATATAACTTAAATCCCATCAAACTAGAAATTTCTTTTTTTATTCAAGTTATACAACTTATAACATTAAACTAATGAAATCAAGAGTTAATATACAATCTTATTATTGAATTATTTTCATAACTTTTAGGGACTACTTTCACTCTTACATTCTGGATTAACATATGCTCACATTAAACCAAAGTTAATAATTAACAGAACATGTAGACAATGATCTTAGCTTATTGTATATACATATTTAAGCCTACAATTCCAAAATTTACAATTAGGCAAACAAGAAACTGATTCACAATGATATAAATATAATATTATACAAAATATGTATAGTTTTCCACTCACCTCTAAGCCTCCAGATTTCCTAATCTAAATTTATTCTTCTTATTTGACTCCCTTTCCTTCTACCAAAATATATATTAAACAATATACATATTTATTAGAATTATAGTTCTGGGAAGAGATTTGAATTAAATATAATTGTAAAGTTTTAGACTTTGAATTTATCTCTTCTTCGTAGAATTGATTCACCTATTGTTCTTCTTCTCTTTTATTTTTCTCTATTCTCCACACACACACATAATATACCATTTTGTAATTTCTATATTTTCTAGAGTTTTTGGAGAAAAGAAAATAGGGGAGCTTCTCTCCCTGATTCAAAAAATATGAGAAGAAAAGTGAGGGGTTAGACCTTTATTTATAGACAACAAATCAATTCTATCCGTTAGATTTTAACTTATTAAATCCGGGCCATTTGTCCTAGATTTATTACCAGCCTACCAATGACCGACTGCTCTACTTTCACCAGTCGACTTCTGGAGGTTAACCAGGCACAATAAGGGGTCAACTAACGCTATGTATATTAATTGTTGATATTGTGTGCCTTATTTCCTCGTGTATTAGATTTAATCCATTTAATAGTAATGTTACTTTAACGTTACGTATCTTTTTAATAATTACTTTAACATCAAGTTAATGATATTTATTTCCTTTTATGTTTCCTTATTATTTCACTGAATGCTATTAGTGAACATTTATATTTAACAGTTGCTTAAGTGCTATGCTGATAAAATTTATTGCCTTCTTTATTTTAGATATTAATATTCATTACTCTCACCTACATAAATTCTTATTTATTTCCACTTCAATGCTGATTTAATTAGATTTACCAAAAAAAATTCCTTTAACATTAACATTTGTACTCAATGTTTGTTTTAATTTTTAGTTATTAACATTTATTTCTTTAATTGATTCTGAATTATTTTCGATCCAAAAACTTCAAATGTCAACAAAATTTTCGTTTGGACTTCGATCAAAAAATTTATATATGAAAATTAATGAAAAAAAATCATCATGAACACAATGATGCAAGTTTCATAGCTAAATTTTGAGGTTTACAAAAATTGTAATTTTTAGCTTTGATAATTACTTATTAATACTTTTGAATCTATTTCCTTTTATTTTACGGGTTGTCACATGCATACTTCAGGTAAAGGAGTTAATAGACGTGGTATTAGATGAGTTCCATCATTCGAGGATGACCATTCATCCATGAAGAGATAAAATATATCGAGAGATGAAAAGAGTTTTCCATTAGCCAGTTATGAAGAGACATGTAGCGGTGCAGTTAAATGCATGACATGTTAGAGAGTTAAAGCATTGTAAAAGAAACCAGGAGGACTGATATTACATTTGGAAGTACTTTAGTGGAAATGGAAAAACATCTCTATCGATTTCATTGATGGATTACCAAGGAGTAGGAGGGCTAATGAAAGTATTTGGGTAATAGTGGACTGCCTTACGAAAAGCGCACATTTCATGCCGATGAAGAGTACCAGAAGCACGATAACTTTGGCAAACTTTGTATATCAAGGATATAGTTTGACTACATGGAGTACTAGTTAGTATGGTTAGTGATTAGAACCCGCTTTTTATAAGTGATTTCCGAAGGAATCTACAATGTGCTGTAGGAAAGGAGTTGAATTTGAGTACATCATATCACCTACAAACAGATGAATACACGAGGAGGGTAAACCAAGTGCTGAAGGATTTATTAATAGAATGTATTCTAGATTTCGAAGGAGCATGAGAAGATCATTTTCTGCTTGTGGAGTTTCTTTATAACAATAGTTATCAAGCAAGTATTAAAATGACACCATTTGAAGCTTTGTGTGGACGACCTTATAAATTATCATCATATTGGTAGGAGTCTATGGACAAGGTGTTTCTTTGATCAGAAATGATTAGAGACATTTTAGTAAAGGTGGAGTTGATAAAAAATGAATAAAAGCAACATGGAATATGAAGATATCTTATGCGAACAATAGAATGGTAGACTTGGAATTTGCTGTAGGTGATTTAGTGTTTGTCAAGGTGTCCCGTTGAAGAGAGTGGTTAGGTTAGGCAATTCGGGAAAAATGACACCCTAATTTGTTGGACCTTTCCTAATGATAGAGCAAATTGGAAGTTTTTCCTATAAAGTACGGCTACCTGAAAAGGTAAATGGTGTTCATGATGTGTTTCATGTTTCGCTTTTGCAAAAATTTATGCATGATCCATCTACTATGATCGAATTGAGTCAATTGGAGGAAGTGGAGCAGAAACCTGAGGCGAGTTCATCTCGTAGTCCTATAAGGATTCTTGAGCATGGAGTGAAACAACTATAGAACAAAGTTTTGAATTGGTTAGGGTCCGGTGGGGAAATGATCCTGCAAAGAGTACATGGGAACTAGAGGAGAAGATGCAAGTTTCCTATCGACATCTCTTTACCAGTATGTTGCTTACGCATATTTGATTTTAAGGACAACTTTGGATGCATAATTGTAATGCTTGGGTATTGATTGATTGGTTGATCTTAGGTATAATAGGTCATCATATATAACCCTATGTTGTTACTTATTGTTTCTACATACATGTAGAGCTTATATGCTTATTAGGTTTTTGTGCATCATGCCTAATCATCCATATAAAATACATTCATATAGAGGACCAAAATTAGAATTGCATTATTGCATTTCAATATATTTATATCATACTCACACATATTTGAATAATCTATTTCATATATGCTATTGACTGTTAATTGTTTTCTTATATGAGAATCTGCACATGCATGAATGATAAAAACAACAGGGTTGAAATGAAAAAAAAGGGGAGAGACCATTACATTCTTTCTATCCTTTGTGAATTTCGGAGACAAAATTCTTTTGAGGGAGAATGTAATATCTCGGAAAATTTAAAATTTATTATAAGGGTATTTTTGTCATTTTTCAGAGAAAGGGCAAAGTAGTTATTTTTGAAAACATTGGTATTTGGCAATGAAACAATTTCCATGGAGACTGTCTTATTTTCCTGATTCGTGCAGTGTATTTGTCTATGTCTTTTAGAGTTCGTATGAAGGAGATACAGCTAGAACGTTGTCAAGTCGAAAGGATGATATTCAATTTGAATTCAAATTTAAAATTTAACAAATAGGCGATGGTCTAATACTTTAATTTAAAACAAAAATGTGTATACTACTTTCTCATTTTAGAAACTAAATTCCTATTCTTCTTCTTCTTGCCTAACCGTTTTGATTTAACCCTGAATCCCAAAATACAAAACCAAATTAAGAAATTGAAACCTTAAATCGAAGAGAGAAGCAAAGACAAGCATGTAAGAGTCACTAGTAGTATTAAAATAGTGAATTGAAGGGAGTTTTACCTCTGTACAACGAAGAAAAGGAAGTGTAGAGGCTTAGAATTGAGAGGAATCGACTAGGATTAGTGGGTTTACCTAAATTCTATGTTTACTTCCTTGATGTCATGATTTAATATGAGTAAATTGGTAAGTAAATAATTAAAATTTAATTTTTTTCAGCATTTCTGGAAATCTTCTTAACTTGATTATTGAATGGTTTTTGGGTAATTAAAGGAGTAAATGAAGTTATATAATATATGAATAAAGTTATATGTAAATTTAGGCAAATTTGGGGCATAAATTTGGGAAAATTGATAGTAAATCGATGGAAAATTTATATAAATAAATTTATGAGATGAAATATAATATTGACAAACTAAATATAATTTGTATGCATTTTTGTATGATTTATATGAATATATATAGTGATATTTCATGTATGTGCACAAACAGTCCAAAATTATAAATTTAATGATTTGAGACATTAAAATATGACAAATTGATATGGAATTATTTTATGAGATTAGACATGATTATTTTATGTCTACAAAGTATTTTTTTGTAATTTAATTAAACTTATATGATTTATATGTATATATTTCATATTATGTGAAATGCATTCCAGAATTTGTATATTAATGGTTTGATGTATATAATCATATTAAATGGCATGGAAATGATTTCTAAAATTAAAATATATGATTATGTAAATATAGAAAATTTATTTCAGATTTATAGAGATAAATTTTATATATATATTATTTATTTAGTGAAAATGTACTAATTGTTTAAAACATGCATTTGAATGACATATATAAATCAAGAGTTGATTCTAGAGGCTTGATTAATATATTCCAGTAAGAAATAGATTTTAGTTTGAATTTTAAATTGGGGCATTTCACTAGAAGGACAAACTTTGCAGTGAAATTAGTTTCTAGGACACACATCCATAGAAATTACTTTTAAGGACAAAGTCAGCAAAATAATTACTTTTAAGGACAAAGTCAGCAGTCCACTTACTTTTAAGGACATAATTTCATAAGTTTTTAAGCCTTAGAAACTAATTATTTTTCATTTTGTCCTTAAAAGTAATTATTTCAGTTGTGTGTCCTAAAAACTAATTGCACTTGCTAAAGAGACCCTTGTGGCTAATTTCCACTTTAAAATTTATATTAATTTATATAGTGTATTTTAACATATGAAAGTTATTGAAACTGTACTTTAAAAATGGCGAATGAGGATAGAATTTATGTTAAAAATATTATGATTTGTTGGATATGTATGTTGCTTAAGACGAAATCAAAAAGCTAAGGATTTATCAGAATAAAGAAATAAAAATGAAAACACACTAATTTATACTGAAATTAGAATCTCCCTCGGGCATGTACACCGGTGGGCCGCTGGCCCACATCGGTGCACCGGTTATCGAGTGTTGTTGAAAATACCAACCTGGACCTAATTTAGGCTGTGATATATAATTAGAGGTTCATGGTGGATTTACTGAGTGTGCTCGGCTTGAGTGACGGGGTAAATGATGTACCCTAGCCTAAGTTGCAATGCTTGTTAGTACATGGATATCACATGCCTTAATGGGGCAATGTTTATACATTATACGACATAGTTTAGTTATGAAATTGGAATAGAGCCAGAATGTGAGGGATTCATGACACTGGATGTTGCAGGTTTCCTGCAACACATTGTTATTAGATATAGCAGGTTCACAGTTTGTCCGGTTTATCCATGATACGACCATACAACTTACCGTATGAAAGAGTGAATTTAATCTACTTATTTTAAAACATGTGCAGTAATTTGATTATATGCAACTTTATGAATACAAATTGTATATCATATTCGATATGAATTGAATATAAACTGAAATTGTAACGACCCGCAAATTTATCACTTTGATAAATTCTATTTATTTTTAAATTTATTCAAATAAAAGCTGATAATACAAATAATATTGTTTTGAGTGATAATAAATAACAATAAATCATATTTTGAATAGATTTTACAAAAATATTTTCCTCGAAATTTAAATCAATAAAATGTTCAAAAGTTATTTTATCGATAACCAGCACTACAATCATAAAATGTCGCGCAAGAAGCTAGATACATACACTTATATTTATAATTGAACAAGAATATGAAATGAAATTAATCATTTTATTTTCTGAAATTAAATGTATTTATGTCATCACCGCTAATGACATCATATTTAAATAAAGATTTACAAATTTAATTGAGATTTAATGATTTAGTAATTATTATAATTATGGTGATTTTAAAAAGGTTGTAATTATTTTTAAATTAGTTATAAAGTGATAATAAATCATTGTAATAATTATATATATGATTTGAAAATATAAGGAAAAATCTATATCGCTGTATTGATATAATAACTATTTTTGTAAATAATTGTTAATATTAATTTATATGGTTTTATAAATGAAATATGATCATTTAATTAGCTAAAATTGATTAGAAATTTATTTTCAATTTTTTTTACATTTATATATAGTTTAAAATAAAAGTGAAAATGTGATTGGGAATCGGTTTCTTGATTTTCAACGGTTTAACGAGCGAAAGTTGTTTTAAATCATTACAACCTTGTTTTTATGTGTCATGTGCACATATACAACTTACACATACACAACTTACACATACATATCCTAACATGACTATTCAATATAGATCGATACAAATTTCAATAACGATGCGTAGTTCTTTCAGTCGGGTAGCTCTTTCTCAAAGGATTTGAATTCAAATTCATATAGAGTTGATCGATTTAGCATTCAAGGTGTAGTCTCTAGGCCACAGTATGGTAATACCTTTCTTACATTATATATATATATCCATTATATGATTCATGCTTACACATTTCAAATATATTATCACGAATCCCTATGTATATGTGTTGTTAACATAGGTTGTGAATATATATATTGTCACGACCCGCCCTTCTCGACCCTCGAAAATCGACACAAAATACACCACAAAATAATATGCCGACGCTCAAGTGCCAGAAAAGACAGATTGTCGAGGGAAAAGAAAGAAGATAGAAGAAAGAAGGAACTAAACAATAACAGAATCTCACAATCGCAGCGGAACAAAATATAATAGTCAATAACGGATCTTTACAAAAAATGAAAACTATATCTGTTTTACACAATATATCATCAGAGCATCACAAACAAACAACAATTACCAGCCTAACAGTTTCAAACAATCACAGCAGCGGATATAAACAAATACGGTAATACGTCTCGGACTCCGGCTCCTCTCTTGAGCTCCACAGCATCCTTTCATGTAATCTGTAATACTCGGTCTGACCCGAGCATTATAATAAAATAACACCTGAGTCAGTCTGGAATACCAGCGTGAGAAAAATACACCCAAATTGGTTATTAAAGTTTCAAAATCCTTTGAAATCAAAAGCATCTCGTAAGACCACGCCATAAATAAACATGTCGGGTTTTTACCTTACGATAGCCAAAACATTTTTATCGAAATCCTCTGATATTATAATAGGGTCTATTTACAAATACTTATTAAAATAGTCGAAATTGTTACATTTATTAAATTCTAGCTACTAGCCACAATTGTGGGTAATACAAACAAAACCGTAAAAGGCACGTAGGGAGAATGGATTTCCAACTAATGACTAGGCACTGGGGTACCACCTGTCACAGTACCTGGTCTCGATCAGCGCACCGAGGAGCCACCCTAACTCCCCTGCAACACAAGACTGGGACTACCCCTTACTGGATAATCCCGAGTAAGATCACCCCATGATTGGGATCAACAACTGCACTACTAAGTCGAATAAAAAGGGACATCTAGACATGGATGACCTTACCCTAATGGGTGCTACCCACTTCGCCTTGCTGCATAACCCCTGATTTTCAGTCATTCTTGGTTGATGAGGCTCGAGGCTAAGCGTTATCTTTTAGAACATTTCACTTAGAATGCCCATCGTCTACCTGACGATGTTCCGAAAGCATTCATCCATACAAGTCTCTCCCGGGTTTGAACGTGTAACGACCCAGAAATTTCGATTCCAAAATTTCCAAATAGTTAGAGAAAAGAAGAAAAGATAGAAGAAGAACAGAAAAGAATCACACATTCTCACACTCGCATCGGATAAAATATAATATCAAGAATAATAGTTATACCAAAGAAAACTATATCTATCAATTTACATCGACATATCAGAGTTACAACAATCTTATACAACATTGGACAGATACAATTTAACATGTCTCAGATATATACAATACATAGTGGAACTCTCCATACGTCCCTGCCATCCAGCTCCCCTCCTGAGCTCCAGAACGTCCTTACCTGAAAATCTATAATACTCGGTCTGACCTGAGCATTACATCAAAGTATGACCCGCGTCAGGCTGGAAACCAGCGTGAGTAAACCCATTCAACAAGAATACAAAAGCATGCAACACTTATAAACCCGGGGTACTTATGTCAATTTACAAATTTACAATTTGTTATAAACATTACTTCATCACACCTTAATTTCTAAGTATCAGACTTAGGTTAAATGGACCCATCCATTTCATTCTATTGATTCCATACATCAAATTATAAAGAATCGAAGTGGTTTCGGGTACTTACTAATACCCGAATCCGGTCTCTTCGAATCCAATGTCACCTTAACCCAAGTATTTCAAGTGATTAAATTCATATATTATATGTCACTTTTACATAGCAATAACTTAGATAATATCACTCATTTATTATTGGTATATCCAATATCACGTCAATAGAATGTCATAGCATATCATCAATAGATATCATTCAATCCAGATATTCAACAAAACATCCATCCATAAGCAAGCATTATCAACTCATATCATAATTAATTATCTAATCCTGCTTAATCAACCAATAATTTACTACACCCATTTAATTAATTCATCACTCCTTGATTACCTTACCAATCAAGCAATTAATCTCTAATCATAGATTAATTATCCTTTAATTATTGATTAATAACCCTCAATTATTAATTAATCTCCTTAATACAATGTAATCAATCCATAATTACCTTATAATCAATTAATTAACCTCTAATTAACTGATAAATCGACCATCAACTTATTGATTAATAACTCTAATTATTAATCAATATTTCTTAATACACATTGATTATCCAAAATTATTCTTATAATTTATTTATTTATTTTTAATTAACAAATTAATTATATCTTAATTATTAATTAACAAAACTTAATTATTAATTAATAACTTTAATTACATTTAAGTAATTACCTTTAAATTAAGTAATTAACTATTCTTAATTACTTACATTAATTAATCCAACTTAAGTAATTATCCTTAAATCAACCACACTAATAACCTTTAATTACCATCCTAATTAATTAACTATAATTAGTTATTTTAATCTTAGTTAATTGCATAAACTAATTACTCTATAACCACTTACGTTGATTAATTACCCTTAAATTAACCACATTCTTTAATTATTTATCCCTTACTTAAATTCCTAAATTGAGCGATCCTTTAATTAATTACACCAATTATATTGATTAATTAACCTTTTAGTAAACCCCCTAAATTTCTTAATCACATTTACTACTTAACCAATGGTTTATCACAATAGTTATCCCTTGATTGATTTCTTCCCTTCACCTATCTCTTGTCTAAATTTAGTACCTGAAATCAAACACCAGAGATCTTATAATTAGTTTAAGATTAAATACAACGATCTTAAATACTTCTTAATTCCATCATAAATTTCTTTTGAAAATACTTGGGGATCTTAAATTTGATTATTATTCTAAACAAGCCATATAATTAAATTCACAACATTTATTAAATTTTGGAAACTTGTAAAACAGAAAAAGAAAATAAAGCAAATCTGCTTGAGCCTGTTATAAAAATCTTGTTTCCAAAATCTGATTATCATTCATTTTCTTCAAAACTGAGATAGCATGCCATACCTACTCAAATAACTCGAAGCCAAACCCAGTCTTCCTCACATTTTTCCCGTGCTTCCCCCTCTTTTCTTTTAGTTTAAACTTTAAACTGTTATACTTAAATTACTAGTGCATGCTCTTGAAAACCACTCGAGTATAATCTCGAGTAAATCATGCTTCTTCTTCGAGTTCAAAATAAACCTAGCATCATCAGATATGCAAATGGTACTCGTGCACGTGTACCAACCCACGGCAGCGCTTCGGCCACCCTTCTCACCTCCGGCAAGTCGCCGTTGATCTCCCCGTTCCACCCAGGTACCCAATCACTCGAACTACCCAGAAATCCAAATTTGATAGGACCGGTCACCACTAGGAAAAACACAGTCACTAAAACTCCCTGCTCCACCCTTTGCCGACCACCGGAGCAACCCTACTTCCGTCCAGACCTTCTCCTCTCTCACCACTTAGTTTTCCCCTACCTTCGATAGTCCCTAGTCCATCTACAACGTCGTGATTTGCCCAACCTTGCCGTCAATCAAATGGCTCCTAAAACCCTACTTCATCCATTCGCCATCACCTCGTTGGCCTAAAAATTCTTTAAGTATTTTTCCCCTGCTCCTCTACTCATGCGCCACCTTCGGCCCAAACTTCGAGCCACCAAACGTTGCCATTCAACGGCGGTAGACCAAAATCCCCAAAATTGATGAACTACAAATTCACCCAGCATACCATACTAAAAATTATGAAACTTATTTTAAAATTCACGATTTGATTATACAATTCTAGCTATATAATCTAAAGATGAAAACAAAGATACTGATTTCACCTATTTGTTGCCTTCTTACTGTAATCTTATATTTTCAGTCCATTTAAACAGCAGAATCACTTCAAACTATTTTTAGAAACAAGATCAAACTATCCTTAACATTTTATTTTGATTAAACAAAGTTAAATGCTGATTATTTAGAGAGGTAGGTGATATTTTGATGATTGAAATTGAGCCTGTTTACTGATAACAGAACCCAAGATAAATACACAGATATCCACCCATATAAACATGCATTTCCACACATATGTCCAGATAAAATGAACATGCACACCATATCTCAACTTAACATACAAATTCATCATATGCAACATCCAAAAATTGTTTATAAGAATTTACTCACCTTTTTACCGACTTGCAGAACACACAGCAGTTTTAAATTCTTCATCCAGGCTTACATTTAATTTGGAAAATGTTTTCAATTTTCTATGCTGAAAAAACTGAATACATGCTTCAAATCGATGTCGATCTGCTGTTGACTTGCTGTGTTAATCTTGGTTCTATTTGAATTTCAAAAGATTTTGAAGTGCAGCTTTGAATTGTTCAGTTTTAGATCTGCTCAGGTCTGTTTTTTACAAATCTTTTTCTCTTTGATTTTAGAATGAAGATAGGAAAAACAAGTAAAGAAAATAGACATATGTTTATATATACATACTTTATTTTTTATTTTACAACTAAATTTTAAACTGAATTTTCAAGAGAAAGACACTTGTCCCCCTTAAGTTCTAATTATCTTACACATATACACTCTTGTTTACAATTGTCATTAAATTTTTTTTAATGTTTAGTTAATAATTTACAAATGTTACTTCTTATTTACAAATTTATTTAAGTTATGAATAATTAAGTATGTAATATTCACATGAATATAATGTGTATTTATTTTATATAAATAAGCTTTAGATTTTTGTAAATATACATGTGAATTTATATAACATTTATTTATACATAACTTATGTTTTTGATCAAATCAATATAACATATATTTATAATATACTTCCTTTTTAAATTTCAAATTTAAATTCAATCCTTTAAATTCCATTAAAATTCAATCCAAGATCTATTCAAAATAAATACATATATAAACAATTTTGTCTAACTTAAATAATTTACTTATATAAACAATTATCATTACTTATTATTAAAAGAATACTTTGTCAATTTTAAGTGATTATATTAAGACATGATCAAATAAATATTTATGATTAAATTCATTTATTAAATTTACAATTCAGTATTTCTATTAATTAACCCTACTAATAGATACTCCAAAATCCGGGTTATTACAGAACAGAACCGAAGGCACTACTTCTACTACATCCATTTTGGAAACATCCTCAGGATTAATAGCGACTAGCCCTTGCACTTCACTGCTCCACCTTCGAATCCAAACTCTTGTTTCTACACGAAAACATACAAACCAGATCGAAGTGGTTTTCGAGAAATTAATCGCGATCTCGGTCTCTTCGAAACGATCAGCGCATTTGGCCAATATTGATAGTCGGTTATTTAACTATCAATTAACATTCACAAACAACCATCAAACATAAATAACTTTCCAAATTATTTATTATCCTCAAAATATCTTCACAAGATATATTTCCATTTTCAACCCTTTTTAAAATAGTTTCAAACCACCCTTTTGACACGGAATAAATTCCTCAAATATTTTCTATTTCTTCTGAAACACCAAGTACAAACACTTTAGATTTTAAAATAATTTAAAACACTTTATTATAAAATATACTTTTAAATATTTAAATTAAAAACTACTTCAATACTTTATTAAAAATATATACTTTAGGAATATTTAAAATGATGTTACTTTATAAAATATAAAACTAGATTTTCTCCTTTAAAACAAAATATCAAGTCACCTTTAAATACTTACTACGATAATAGATTTGAAAAATACTTACTTTAGAATTTAAACATTTAAAAATAATAAATTTTCTAAACATACTTTTAAACAACTTTAAAACTTTGATCTTATACTTAAAAATCTACTTTAAAACGTACTTGGGTTTTCAAGGAAATACACTTTCATTTTAGAATAAATCAAAGAATTCTTTTTATAAATTCTGATGGATTTATCTCAATTCAAATTTACGGTTAGATCCCTTAAATTTCTTCCAACATTTTGAAAATAAACACCTTTTTATTTTTAACACATTTCCCATTTCCTGAATATCACTTCCAAAATATATGCTTAAAATATTTAGAATAAGGCTACTAGAAATTTCTTAAATGAAAATAATACTTAAGAAAATATAGAGGAGTTTCTAAGTAATTTAAAACAAAATTACCTTTTAAAATAAAGTTATTAATCAAATATTTATATTATAATTTCCCTTTTGAAAACTTAATACTACTTTACCTTTAAAATAATTGAATATCATAATTACTTAAATAAGTATTTACTTATACTTAAAAATAATTAAAAGTAATATTTTTCCAAAATATCCAAAAACATCTTTCAAACTTCTAGTTTATACTTCGAAAGCTTTTCTTTGGAAACATACTTAACTTCCCAGACAAAATACACCTTCCGTCTTTTAAAAATAATCTCATATTTATTTTTAAAATAGTTTATACCTTCTTATAGAATTTCCCACCGAAAATCTGCCTTTCAAAAAAAATTATCCACCGATAAGTATTCCATTTTATTTATAAACCCAGTTTATAAATTTCCGTTTCTCGTTTCCATTCCAATCACAGTTTTAAAACATTTCAAATTCTAAACCAATTTCTTGAATTTAATTTTCTTAAATTCATTACCTAAAAATTTCTTTTCATTTCCTTATAAACCCAATTCGTTTTATTTTTATATACAAGTTATATTCATCCAACCATAACACTGCACAACAAAATTCCTAAATTAATCTATCACAGGATATCGATATCAATAAAATACAACACAGGTTATAACGATAATTTTTATATTGTGAGGAATCCAGTTGGATCCCTCCAACCTGTTTCCCTGCATCCATAGATGTTAGCACAACCAATAAATATCGATCCAGTCTGATAATAATTATCACATTCAACGAATCAACCAATCAAACATTTAAATATTAGCTATTTAAATTAAACGGCATCCAGATGTGAGTGAGATTAACTCACCTTGAGATTCGACGAGCGTTTTAAATTTTAAATTAAATCGACCATTCGATTTAATCTAAAATTTCCACTTGCTCCAATCATCTCCGGACTTGCTACAGTGCGTAGACTGCGTTGCTGCGATTCCAGTGCATCTTGTTTCGTTGGAATCTGAATACACATGCAAAAGATATGGTTTTATGAAGTTTTGGGTAAGATTTATATAAATTAATTATTACTACCAAACCAAAATTGTGACCGTCCTCTCAAAACAGAAAACCAAGGCCATCCAAAACCCTTCTTCCTTCTCGCGTTACAAACCAAATAATCGAACCCATCACAACATCAACCATCATCATGCCGCTCTCACCCACGATCAACTAGCACTCGATCCAGGACTACCAAATCGAAGACCCACGTGAAAGCTACCCTCGGTCGCAACCCCACTGAACTCGGCCATCTCCACACGTGCAGAAAACCCCACATATGCGCAACCAATATCATCAAATTTCCGCCTCGACAACGACTTACAGACGATCTCGACCGTTGGTCGTATCGAGCTCGGAGAGCTCCACACTTTTGCTGTTGGAAGAATTTGCTATAACATGATGGATTGCTCGATAAATAGAGACGAACAAAGGTACTTCTCGGCCATTAAAACATATTATGGCGGCCGAGCAAGTGATTAGGGTTTCGGCCCTTAAAAAACGTATTATATAAACGTTTATAAATTATATTAATATTAAATTCATTTTTAAACAACTTTTTCAAACAATCTCCAATTGAAACGTGCCGACAGACGATTATAATGTTTTACCTATCTTTCGAACACAATGGAACGTGTTTCAGAGGCTAATTTGATCACATGTGGAAGATAGCTTTTTAATTGAGTTTAAATATTAAATTATCGATTTTAATTTCAACGCGCTTCTCACCCGTACGAGCAAACGGTAAATCCAAATGCTATGAAATTTGAAATCCGATAATAATATACTATTACGGATCCAGTGGAACTGGTTTCGTCAAATTCCGAGACTGTGCCCCGGAAGGCTATTTTAACTCGTCGATTAATTCGAGCGATTTTCAAAATTATCGAAATCACTTAAAATTTCACTTTTAAAACTTTACTAACTTATTATAAATCATACAAATTTTACATTCACATTAGGAATCATTCTGATTCATTTCGAATCAAAATTTGATTATTCACATTATTTAAATATTAAATTCCATTATTAAAATAATATAAAATTCCAAATTTTAAACTTATCGACTTTTGATTCCATCCAAAAGTCCAACATCATTATTTAAATCCAAATAGACTTAAAATAAATTTAAGAAACTATTTTTATATCTATTTACACCCAGATTCACCAATTATCCCAATTCCACATATTTAATTTTTATTATTCAAATCCAATTGAATTTCCATACTCGATATCGTAACTAATTATATTGATTTAACCAAAATATTCTTACTTCATAATCAAATTATAGTTCACATTCAATATTTAAAATGAATTAAATGTTCAAATCTAACGACCAAAATTCCAGGTCGTTACATATATGCACTATGACTAAATTATACATATGTATGTATGTATGCATATAACTTTCGAACAAAGAAAAATTTAAAAAAAAAATTGAATTAATAATAATTTAAAGAGGGTGTTAAAATAGAATTAATTTTAACATATATAAATATAAGTATAGATATATCTATTTTTTGTTAAATCATATACATGTAGTATTTCCAAATATATATATATATATATATATATATATATATATATATATATATATATATATATATATATCTTAACTTCATATATATCGAATATAATTTATCTAGAAATATAAACCATTACTTTAATTTTAATATATATATATATATATATATATATACATACGCATATATATATATATATATATGTACATATATTAGTTATACACATATTTATATTTGTTGTGGAATTAATTTTGAAAAAAATTCTTAATTAAATTCCATGTGAAAATTGTTAATTAAAAAATATTTAAAAACTATAAGGTTTTGATTAAAAAATAGATTATGTTAAAATATTACAGTTATATATTTATACACACACACCCACCCTTTTATTCATTTACATTTAAATATATAATGTAATTTTATATTTTCTTTCTAAATATTAATTTACATACATACATACATACATACATACATACGTACGTACATATATATATATATATAATACTTTCCTAAAAAAGTTAATTTCTACAAGTATATATAAGTTTATTTTATTGAAATATATTTGTAATTTAAATTTGAAATCAGAAGATGTTTGAATTTTTAGATCTAGGTTTGAAATTTGAATATGAAATTGAATTCAAAATTATTTGTATTTGTATTTATAAATATGACATTTACAATGACTTTTATTATATATATATATATATTATGTTATTTATCACATTGAATTCTACAACATACACACATTCATACATGCGTGTATGTATGTCTGTCTCTGTGTGTGTATAGTAGGCATCACATATGTATATGGAGGGGCATCACATACGAATATATATATATATATATTAGGCATCACATATGATGCATATACATGTACACATATATGTGTATATGGTACACATGTACATATTATATAATATAATTATAAGATCACGGTAAAACTTTATTTAGAAATTAAAAAGTAATGACTTTACATAAAATTAATTTAGATTAGATCTAAATAAATTTAGACTTCATAGGCCCAATAAAATCCAAAATGTCTTTTTTTTAAATTTACTCATTTAATCTGCTATGTGCTAACCTAGATCCAACATGCATAATGACTTGATTATACATGGTGGCTCGTCTTATATCAATCAGTTGTACTATCTTTGTATATTATTTTATCTCTACAATAGGTGTCGATTGGGTAAATGTCATATGGAATATTTTAAGTAGAATGTGAATTTAGCACTCTGTTTACTTCGTCAATTAAAAAGAGAATGAAAACATATCTCATTTGATTACTTGAAAATAAGATTAGAATGATTACAACATTTTAATATTCATTTTTGAGTCTTATAATGGGGATACTACAGTGCATTCATGATGATGATCCGCTCACGTATCGATAAGCCTTGGAGAATAAAGATTTTATCAAAAAGCTTGATGCATTGAAATCTAAAATGAAATCCATGTATAAAAACAAAGTTTGGGTTTTGGAAAATATATCAGAAGGGGTGTAACTTATCTACTGCAAATAGACCTTTAAATATAAAAAATCGCCATGGGGAGAAAGTTTAAGACCTATAAAGAAAGGTTGGCGACAAACGGTTTCCCTCAAATTAAAGACGTCGATTATGATGAAAGGTTTTGTTTGATCGTCATTCTTAAATCAATTCGAATATTACTTATGGTTGCTACTTATTATAACTATGAAATATGGTAGATGGACGTTAAACTAGCATTTCTATATAGTGATCTAGAGGAGGCTATTTATATGTTGTAGCCATAGGATTTCAAGATCAATGAGAGCGACGACATGGTGGATAGATTGTTAAGATTAATTTATGTTCTTAAGCAAACATCTGGAAGTTGGAATAAATGTTTTGATTAGGCAATAAAATTATTTGGTTTAGTGAAAATACGAAGGAAGCGTAGATATATTGGAAGGAACAAAATGGTGCAATTATGTTCTCCGTTTAATATATTGACGATTTACTACTAATCGATAACGATGTATCATTGCTATAATCAATGAAATCTTAGTTATCAAATCATTTTTCAATGAAGGATTTAGGAAAGGCGTCCTTTATACTCTACATAAACATCCTTTATACAATCACGGAAATGTTTTAGTGTGGCATGGAGTTATTCTGTATAAGAAAGACTCCATATCAACGGATGAGGAAGGACAATGTATGACTTGGATTCCTTATGCATCAGCAATAATCTCCTTCATGTACGCTACACAATGTACTAGGCTAGATGTCGCTAATACACTAGGTGTAATTAGATGATATTAATAAAACCGCATGAAAATTATTGGACAACGGTTAAGGACATCTTAAAGTATTCGAGAAACAAAAAAAAATATTTCTTATATACGAAAATAAGAACTCATTATGGAAGAGTACTTGGATAAGAGTTTTCAAACTGATGTAGATGATAGAAAAATTTTCTCGAGATTCATATTTACCCTATCCAATGAAGTCCTTAGTTGGAAAAGTTCCAAGCGATGATAATAATATGTTTACCCGAATTTATATGTTAGCTAGGAATGGTTCCCATTATTAAGAATTAATTAACGTATTGCTATAATAACGTAATATAGATTACAAAAAGGATGATAACTCAATGAGAAATTGAACATTTCTCAGTAATTAGCATGTGATAGTGGTAAAACATTTTATAAATGATGGAGAAATATAATCGAAAAGGGAGATACTAAAGATAACATTGCAAGTCTATTCACTAAGGCACTTTCTCAGTCTAATTTAGGTAGACCAATCGAAGGCATATGCATGACACTATGTAATTGGTCCCAAGTATAAACGGGAGACTGATATAGTTAATGATCTGCCCTAGGGGAAATTATGTAATGTGTTATGTTACTTAACTGTTGTAAAAGAATCTAGTTTGAAATTAAATATGCTTTTGTTTTATTAATATATACAAGTAGAAAATCCTTAGGAGAAGTAATTTATCAACTACGATTGTGATGAGTTCATAACCATGAATTTTGAATCGATATACAAATACTGACTATTTAAATGTTCCTAGTCAACATATCTTGAGAAAAGAATACTGATACGTCCATTGATACTAGTGTACTTAATATTCTACATAGGATGGATAGCGATTTACTTATTACTGTTGGCGACACCAAAGGATTACGTACTTATGATTGTTTGAAACAATCACATAATGACTCAACAAGGGTATTCTATGGGTCAATACAACTAAGTCAAAATAGAGGATATTATGTAACGATGTGCAGTGGTCTTCAGAATTGAGGGTGCTATGGATCCTAAGTAACTACTTAAGGGAGGATTTGTATACTTCATTGTAGAAGGTTGGTATCACCGTAAATTGGTAGCCAACTTAAAGTCAAAATCTCTAGTCCATAAGTCATTTAATTGATAAATGTTGTCGGATCGAACCAATGACTTTAAAATAGTTATTTAATTGACTATGAATAACATTTATGTTTTTTACTATTAACCAAACTATTGATATCTTAGTGATATAGTGATAACGAACAGAAAGCATGCATAGAATATCGTTATAGGGTAGCTTAATAAAGATTAAAAATTAGATTTTGCCTAGATAATCTATAAGCAATTGAATTTGCACCTGATATTGCACTTCAGCAAAGTCTGTATAGGTCTCATCATTTAAATTATTTAAATATTGCCTAAGAACCGAGTTCACATCAAGGAGTCAACACAACTGTGTTGTTAGCTAGTTTACAAGTTCAATCAATTTAAAATTAAAATACAAATGTTATTAATTAATGATAAAGTTAACATAAAAGTTGTATTGAATTTTAATGGCATTTTATCTATTTATTTGAAGCCTTAAAATTAATTAAAATAATATACAATCATTATATGTCAGTTTAATTAAATATGTGGGTTTAAATAATTAATTAAATGATTAATGAATAAGATATATTAATTAAGCCCAAAGTTCAGAATCCCAAACATGCCTGGGCTAGCCATAAATGGATCAAGTGATTAAAATACTTCGTCTTTAGATCTAAAGGGAAAGGTGCTAGATATTTGATATCAAGTTGGCTATAAATAGCCCCACATTCTCTTAATCTAATGACATAAAGAGAAAACCCAAGCCTCTATTAAAGAATTGGTGGAAGCCTAGAATATTGGATTTCAATACCATACTTGTGGACATGGAATATGGGTCCGGAGAGAAAATAGATTAACACCGAAGTGTAAATAATCGATGGGATCATAAAAGGTAAACATCTCATTGTATGTATATGTGTTTGTCTATATACTTATACATACATACATATAAATATATATATATATGTGTGTGTGTGTGTGTATCATAACGACCATCCTTTTCATCCCTCGAATGTCGATACTAATACATCCACAGTATTCATGTGTCGAGCATCCAAGTGCGAGAAAGATTGATTGTTAGAGTAAAGAAAAAGAAAAAAAAATGAACAAGAAAGAGGAAAACAAAATATTAGAATCTCCCAACAGAACGATAACATATAATATCAAAACGTATTACACAATGCTACTCTAATTTACATGGCATTTTAGGTATACAATCAAAACCTCTAAGGCATGTTTGCTTATTGTGTATGTTTTCATAAAGATCTCCTCGAATCTATGTGTAACGACCCAAAATTTTCGAAGTCGAAAATTCCAGATAGTTATGAAAAAGAAGAAAGAGATAGAAGAAGAAGAATAGAACACCAAACATCTCACATTCGCAACGGATAAAATATGATAATAAATAATAAAAAGTTGCAAAAGAATACTATATCTGTCGATTACATTCAAATACATCAGTGTTTCATATTATATACAGTCACTGAATATTTACAATTATCATGTCCCAGATTAACAATAATATAAATACAGCGGAAATACTCTATACGATATTGCCATCCAGCTCGCCTCTTGAGCTCCAGAATGTCCTAACCTAGAAATCTGTAATACTCGATCTGACCCGAGCATTACACCAAAGTAACACCCGGGTCATGCTGGACCAGCGTGAGTAAACCCAACTAACCAGTAATACCAAGCATACAACTTAAATAAAACCCGGGTAACGTATATCAATTAAACCAATTCACAATTTACTATTGGCAACACTTACTTCACATATAAATTTCTAAGTACCAATCTTAGATAATCCAGTTCACTTAAACAATTTCATTCCTACCCTTTTGATTCCACAAATCAATTTATAAAAATTCGATGTGGTTTCGGGTATCTTCCAATACCTGATCCCGGTCTCTTCGAAACTCATGTTATTCTAACCCAAGTTATACAATGAAAATACACATCATTTCATATCAGAGATATCAACTCATTCATAGCATCCAATACCATTCAAGCATCCATAAGAAAAGCTTAATCACATACAAATCTAATTTAATTAACCCTGATTGAATTACTAATCTCAATCACTTAGATTTCTTCATTCAACATTAATTAATTTCCAATCAATTAACCAATCATTTCTTCATTATTCATCTTAATTAACCACACGGCATTAATTATCCTTTTATTAAAATAAGTGATTAGTTCTCACTCAATTAGACAATTAATTAACCTCTACCCCTCCTTATTACTTACATTGATCCTTAATTAATTACTCAAACTAATTATCTTATAACCACTATTGATTGATTATCCTTAATTTAATCATACTCCTAAATTAATTTCTTTAATTAACCCACCCTGAATTAATTACTCTATGCAAATAATCCTTTTATTTGCTTTTATCAAATAATTATCCATTGGTTAATTATCCTTACTTAATTTAACCTTTAATTTTAAATTTAACTACTTAATCCTTAACACATCAATTCTTAATAAATTTCTCTTTTAAATTTCTTACATTAAGTCATTATTACTTACTAATTTTCCCATTAATTACCTACCTTAATTAATGATATCTAATGATTATTCTTTTATATAAGTGGTTTTCATTAATAAATTCCAATTAAGTAATTTACTTTTAATTAAATTGTCATCTTTAATTGCAGAAATTGAACACATTGATAAATCAACCCCTTATATTGATTTCTCATATTAATTAACAAATTTATCTTAATAATTAAATCAATTATTTACCCCTTAAATTGATTACATTAATCAACTATCTTTCTTCTAAATAATTTGTATTTATTCCATTTGCATTATTTAATCATTTTTAAAGACCTATAGGGATTACATACTATAATCACCTGAAAAATCTATAACCAAACAATTTACCCGAGCTACCCCTAAATTCCTTCGAGTAAAACCCTACCCTACTTCGAGCAAAACCTAAAATTACTCGAGACAATTTGAGAAAACTCACCTGCTATCACCACTGCAAGTCTCCAAAATCGCAGCCAAACTCCTCTGAACCAAATACTAATACCTTTGAAGCTTCACCAAACCCACAGGCATCATCGAGCAAACCCTTGCCCTAGCTCAGCTCGCACCCCAAAACAGAACGTGCTCTGCCTCGAACAGGAGCCAATCGATCGCGACTCCATCCCTAAACTCGCCGCATCGGTCGCGACTCCCCTGAATCGATCGCGCCTTCCTCCAGTCGCGATGTTCCTCCACGCGGCCCCTCAAGCTCGCTCAAGCATATCTTGACGGCGAAACCCCCATCTCTAGAGCTCGACTTAAGCGGCTTGCTGGCATGAATTCGATTGAAATTGAAGAAGAGGGAATACTGGGAAAAGGATGTCAACATTTTGATTTTTATCTTCGAACGAATTTCATTCGTTCTCTCTTTTCTTCTTTTTTTCTGAGCTATGGCCATTTTCTTTTCTTGATTTCAATGTCTTGGCTCCTCAGATTAAAGGAAAAGGGGACGAGATGAAATATCTATTAGGGAATAGCTTCCTGCGTACGCTGGTTTTATAAATATCTCTGACATGTTGATTTTTAAAATCTTTATTTATATTATAAGACTTACGAAACGTCTCGTTAAGCATAACGCGGAATTCTGAAACCCGAATCAGACATGTCGACAGGTGATTATAAGGTTTTACCGCATTTCGAATATAATGGAACGTGCTTCGGAGGCTAATTTGATCGTATGCGCGAGTTACAGAAGTAAACGATCAATTTTAAATTAAATCGATTAAAATAGTTCTAAGCGTTTCGAGCTGCCAAGGTCAAACGACAACTCCGATGGCTACGAAAATTGAAATCCGATAATAACTAGCTATTACGGATCCAATGGAACTGGTTTCGTCGAATTCCGAGATTGTGCCTCGGAAGGCTATTTTTATATTCAATTTAAACGATATAATTTCAAAACTGAACAAATTACCTTTAAATCAAATTTCAACCATCTATTATTTTCAGTATCATCATTATAAATTTTATAAGCCTTCAAATTATTTTTAAACAAGCTTAGAAATTTCAGATTCAGCGTTTTACCCAATTTCAAATTATATGATTCAATATTTAAACTATATAATTCAATGATTTAATTCTCAAGTAAATATTGATATTTTGAAATTCAAGTTAAAATTAACTTTTAAATATTTAAAATCGATTAATTATTCCAATTTAATTCGTTAAAATTTCCGGGTTGTCACACTATGTCGAATCCGACCTCCTACACAAGGATTAGAGATATCCTTCCAAGCAGCAGACATCTCTAGTGAATGTACCACAGAAAAACATAGCTGGCCTACTAAGACCGAGTGCATCACTCCCACTTGCATATCCATAAGTATCTCTAGAATGGAGTCCCCTGCACCCTATGGGTTAGCCAAACCCTACTGGCTATGTCTCATGTCTCTTCTTTCTATAATTACAATAGTGAAGTCATGTTCAACATCTCATCACATGAGTCACACTTGAATTGATCTCAGAACCACACATGGATTCTCATATATTAACAGGTCCCAGAGCCATATGTGGACTCCCATATCTTGAATATATCATGAACCTCTACACGAGTTCTAGCATATCAATTAGATCTCGAATCTCCACATAGATCCCAACATCTTGAATCTCTTCATAAATTCTAGCATCTCGAACAGATCACAAACCTCTTCCAAAGCATAGAACATGTATATGGTTTTGAAGTGGTTACAGTTCCAAGTCATCTTATATAAGTACACTCCTCCACTTACTAGGCACTCCAAAACCAATCAATAGATTTTCGACTAACTGAATTTTGGTTCTTTTAGAAATAATCATACAATACACAAGCGGGGAGATCATCTCCTATCCGGATGGATTTCCTTATCTTTGTCCTAGAAGGAAAGACAAGTTTATATATAGGGTATATAACTATCTCATGTTCCTTCTAGATATTTCCTAAGTTAATTTGGTCATTTCCGATAACAATGAGAATGGTCGTGTAGGGAAACTAAGCCTTGTATACTTTCTATAAGCAAGTTAACACATAACCACTATCAATTCATAAACACGATCAAGTCATTTAAACGACTTTTAAACCCTTTTAATTAATTTATCCTTTATTAATTAAAAACCCCTTTTATTAGCAAGACTATTTTTTACTTAATAAAAAATTCTTTCGCTTATTTTATTTATTAATTTATATATTCCTAATTAACTAAATTCATAATAAATTTAAACTCCTAATTAATTAATATACTAATCAATTAAACTACTAATTAATTAAGCTCTTAATCAATTCAAATTTCCTTCATTAATTAATACTTCTTTATTAATTAAAACTTCATTCTTTCTACTTGTGTGTGTGTATATAATATCTCTACAAAAGATATATGTACAAGTATTCTACAATTCACTATTTATTTGTATTCTTTTCAATACTTCAAAAAGTATTCGTATTTATCTCAACGGTATATATATATTCACAAATCATTATCAAGATTTACTTATTTTAAAATATAATCAAAGAGGTTAAAAACAAATGTTACTCAAACATTGTTACAATAAACCACTTCTCCTTTTTATACTTTAAATACTTTTTCTACATTTGTTCCAAAAGATCACATACTTATTATTATCTTTAATATTTCATTATTAAAGATCTAAATATATTCATAATCATTTAACAATATTTTTCCACTTTAAAAATACAATTCAACGGTTTAAAGGCAAATGTTACTAAAGCATTATTTAATACAAACCCAAAACATTTCACTTATTATTATTTTAAGTAATTATTATTGAAGTCCTAAATACATTCCTAAGTGTAATTAATAAGGGTTAAAAACAATGTTATTTAAACATTGTTTACAATAACTCAAAACCATTATCCTACGATTATCTTAATGTATTAATTATTAATGTCCTAATCAAATTCTTAATTATAGTCCTATTTAAAGCAAGTTATCCCTACATTAATTTAATAAGTTAATTTACTTTCTTAACTTCATAGAACTATTCGCTCAAAAGTGTTAAAATCCAAATCTTCCCTTATTACTTATAAATGACTTAACTTACTTTTCCAACTCATATATTTACAAATTTTTTTTAAAATGATGAATATATTATATGTATACTAGTAAGCTAAGGCAATAAATAAAATTCTAAAAACAATATAAAAGATATTATATTACACAAGCATTATATTACTTAAATTAATGACTAATTTTCTAAAAACTACATATATATATATTTCATATATCCTTAAAAATACTTATAATATAGCTAAAAACATTTATTTAAAATATTACCTAAATATTATTAATTTATAATTAATTGAAAACTTAAAAAGGAGATATTTTGCTTTAAATAATGATAAAATACTTTAAAGCTTTATTATTAATTATTAGAAATACATAAAAATCCCAAACCACTTTTAAAACACTCTAATATATGTTAGAAAAGAACATCGAAAAGATTGAAGTAAGATAGTTAAGTTTAAAGTCGTTTATTAACATTTTAAAGTATTAAATAGAAAAGACATCATTTCATGAATATTGTAAAATGTGCTGCACAGTTATTACGGCCTTTGTAAAAGTGCTACGGATTAGTGCTAAGTAGGTTCTAATGGTTCCAATTTTATACACTTGAATTTTTCATCAATTTTTGATTCGTGAACAAGTTTTTAATAGCCAATCTTTTTACATTAACTAATAGACACATATTTTGTTACAACCATGGAAAGAAACCCGTAAGGATCTCTACAAAAAAATCCCTAGAAAATCAACAAAGTAAGGCATTTTCAAAGTGCGTGTATTGCAACTATCGCTATAAAACCACTTCTATTTCAAGTCCATCCCCTACTAATCCTTATATGATTTTTTTTCAAGGCCATGCAACAAGTCATAAGAAGTCATACAAGTCGACAATCATCATTTTCATATGCCATTTACTTTCCAAAGAATGAATCACAACAAATCAAGCAATATAAAATCAATCACATATACTATAATATAATACAAGCTTATATCACATCATATAATTATTAAATGGTGAGTTAACTCACCAAACTCCTTGCTAACTCCAAGAAAAATATTTTTAGAACACATGCATGTTTCCTATCGTCATCCAAACATCCAACCTTTTGATTTAAAACCTCCTAGCCTCTACCTCCTAGCTCACGTCCAAGCCTTCGAAATTGCTTATGGTTTTTCCATTTTTTGACCCCCCTTCAACTATGACTTAGCACATCAAATATTAAATTTTTTTACAGTAACATGTGGAGATTCTAGTCCAAAATTTAGAGGATTTGGATTTGTAGAGAATTAGTAATGATTTTTGGAATTGAAGAGACGATTTCTAGGTTGAAAAACTATGCCAGCTTAACCACTCACCTCTTACTCGCACCTAACTACTCTCCTGACTAACAAAATTGATCAACATGAAAGATGATCCTTATTGAAACACCATTATAGAGAGTATAAGATCATCAAATTTTGTGTAGTAGAGAGAAAGGTATGGTAGAAAGAAGATGGTATTTTCAGGCTTTGTTTTGAGTTGATTTAAACTTAGGAATTTATGAAAAGAAGAGAAAGAAAGGAAGCCATTTTTTTCCTACTTTGAAAAAGGCTTCATGAAATGAATAAAGTGTTTAAATAGAGCTTTGCAAGGGAAAACACCTCTTAAACTTCCAATAGCTATCCAAAACATGTCCTTCTCATTTGCATTCTCACCTAACTTTTGACACCTCATTTCTTTAGTTCCTAAAATACCCTTTAGCTACCCCATTTCTTGATTAATTATATTCTAAAAATAGTTAGGATTGATTAATATTTCTTATGAACTAAGGAGAATTTTAGGCTCATAAATATGTTCATATGTTTCTTACATAAATCTAAAGAAGTTCGAATAACTTATCTCAAGTAAAAAGTCGTTTATTGATAAAATGTTTTTCAATCATATTATTGATTTTTCTTCAAAGATATATTTCGGAAACCCATTTACAAAACAAATTTCCTAGTATTTATTATAAAGAGTTCATTAAGGTTATAAAACCCATTTGGATGCACTTAATCCAAATTTAAATATGCAGATATTTAAATACACAATGTTCAAAATTTCGAGACATTACGTTCTTCATTCTAAGAACATTTCATCCTCGAAAATCCAATATGATCAACTACCGAAAGAAACAAGGACATATCCATATTTAATAGTATTCAAAATTACTAGCAAACAAAACTGAAGGTTTGCTTAGGTTCAAAATTCCTCCCATCGCACAATGACGATAAACAAATCTACTAAGCGTACCTTATGCTCAACAGCCTCAAGTTATTACTTTGTCGATTATTCATGCTACCTCAACAAATTTGAAGAGTCATTTCCCAAACTCTCTATAAGACAACAACCATAGTATACAAACATATTTAATCATGTATGATGCACATGAACCATTTTTATGCAATATCAAATTTGATCACTTGCTCGAGTATATAAATTTAAATTCCAAACTAGTATAGATCACTTGACCTCTCTAGTGCGGACTCCGATTTGGTTCCTTGATTAGAAACCTATGTACCCCTTTCATGGCTATATATATGATAGAAAAACTTCTAAATCATATCCAGAATCCACATCAAGTATTTTCCATGAAGAATCGAGTAAAAATTCCTTGTTTGGACCGGTGTAACTCACCTAGAAATCATGCACTTGAATCTTGAATCAAGAATTGTCATGTCAATAAAATGATCTAAATATAGTATACAAACTACAACGACACAGATTTTTTGACGGTTAACTTTAAATATTTAAATGGTTTAAATATTGAATTTGGAGTTTTAATTGGGTTAATAAGTTATTTTTTAAAACTAGGATTTTCAAGTGATTTCATTAATTTTTGAAAATCGTCGATTTAGTCGACGAGTTAAAATAGCGATCTAGGCACAGTCTTAGAATTCGACGAAAACTAGTTCCATTAGATAGTTACTAATCTATTATTATCGGATTTCAAATTTCGTAGCGTGTGGAGTTATCATTTGGTCGTATGGGATATAAACACATTGAAATTAATATCGAAATTTAATATAATAATTGGGTCCAAAAGAGCTATCTTCTCCATATCAATCGAATTAGGACTCAAAACCTTTTCCATAGTGTTCTGAATAAGGTTATAGCATTATAAATTCTTAGCGGCACGCCTGGATAGGAGATCGGAATTTTAAGTTGCTAAAAAGTGATATTTTATAATAAAATAAAGCTGAAATCAAACCAAAATCGTCTTGCCTTCCAAGCACGCCTCATCACGTACAAAGGGACCCCTACCACTTTTAAGTCGCGTCCACTCCCTTCTGTTAATTGAACATGCGACCTTCCTTGTAAAACTTCTTATCATCTCAAAGCTAGGATCAAAGTCTCGTTCAAATGAAATCAAAATCATCTCATATAATAGAAAAATAAAAGTCACACAAGCGCGCGAGGCCAAGCGCTACAAAGGGAGGCAGGGCGTGGTGGGGTAGTGGAGCAAAGGGGAGGCAGGGTTAGGCGTTGGTCTGGAAGCATCAGCGTCTTCGAAATGGGATCAGAGCGATTGATTATCGCACGCGCATGTGTAGTTCGATCTAGGGTTTAAATTGAGGGTGATCTTAGTGGAATAGTGGTTGGTGTTTGATTGAAGTGGAGCAAGGCACGTCGGCGTCAATTTGTGGGAGTGTGTGGCTTTTCGTCGGAGGGTGCGACAACATCGCAGGTCGGTGAAGGTTGGGTGTCGCGTTTACTTAGGGCATTGCAAGCACAATGTGTTGGGCAGTGTGATGAGGTACTCGAGGAAAGGAGCCTATGGGTAGTATCGTTGGTGGTTCTCATCGATGGTGGAGGGTTGCGGCGACTCTAGTGTCTAAGGGGACTGTTCGTGCATGGGAAAGAAGGTGGACATAGGCGGCTGATTGAAGCAGTTCGGGTGAGTGATGACGTGATTGTTCCGTGTCGAGGCTGCTGTTGAGAAGAACGAGAATGATTTTGAGGAAGAAGGAATTCTTTATATCTAAATTCAATATTATATAACCAGTTATTTAATTAAGAAATTATATTTAGATCGCTAATATAATTTAATAAAAATGCATACGAGGTCCACAAAAACCATAAAACAAGTCGAGTTTGGTTCGTAGCTGTAAATTGGCAAAATAAAATCAAGATGAGTAAATCTCACTCTTTTTGGATTGCTAGATATTAATTTTATATAGTTAAAAATTAATAATTGGATGCCTGGTTGATTTAATAATTATTATTTAATGATATATATATATAGTAGTATATATATTTGTATTTGGAGTGATATTCCCGCATATTATAATGGCTAAGACCATATGCGTCCCGCATAATAGTGGATGACCATATATACCACGATATCCCTCTCGAAGTGGGATTGGTATTTTTATGTTGTATTAACATCTATGGATGCAGGGAAACGGGTTGGAGGGATCCAACATGATTCCTCAAATATATTGTTTATTTTTCATAGATAGTGATACATGATGTGTGTAGATAATCTGATTATCGATTATTGTTATAACTAGAATTATTGGATGCTATTGTAGCACTGGCCCTAATTTTAATATTTTAAAACCTTAAATATATTTTTAAAATTTAAGGAATTAAAAGGAATTTTTGATATAAAAATATTTACATCGAAATTAAGGTATTTTAAAGAAATTGAGTTAGAAAAAAAATATTTAATTTTTTATGCTTAACTATTGTGGATTATTAAACGAGATTTCAAAAATGAATTTTATAAAAGAATTTATAAATGATATTCGAAAAATATAAAAAGGAGTTGAAGTTGATATTAAAAATAGATTGGAAATTATAAATGGGATTTATGAAGAAATGGATTTATAAAATGGAATTTTATAAATAAGATCATTTTTATAAACAAGAAAAATTCAAAGGAGTTATAAAAATTTATAAACGATGTTTATAAATAAAGGAAAACGATATCAGGATGATCAATTGGGAATATAAAATTTGTAGGGTGAATTTATATTAGAATATGAAAATATAGTGAGGAAACAGTGGATATTATTATTGGAAAGTGAAAATAGTTAAGGAAATCAAAATGGAAGTTATGTGGTGGAAATCGAGGGGAATTTATAAGTCGAATTGGTTATTGGGATTTTAAAAATATATTTTTATTTTAAGAAGTTAAGTTCGTTTTTAAAAGGAAAATTTTATTTTTAAAAAATATGAAATTTTAAACTAGATAGGGTTGAGATACTTTGGTAAGTAGATTTTCAAATAATTAAATATTTATTTTAGTAAATTCTAACTTTTAAAAATCAGCTTTAAAAATTTATATGTTTATCTAGAAATGAGTTATAAATGTTCATAAAAGTGTTTTTTTGATATTTAAACAATTACTTTAACTGTTTTAAAAATAAATTATTATTCTTTGAAATACTTATTTTATTCATATATAGAGTTTGAAGTGATTGAAAATTTTTATTCACAAATTCTCTCGAGATGCACAAATGGGGCTTTAAATGGATATGCTTTGAGGGAAGGAATTTTATAGGGAATTAATGGGAATAAAATTTCAGAATGTTGAATATGGAAAATTTGAAAATAATATGAATCTATAAAGAAGTTATAAATTATTAAATGGGGTTATAAATGAGTATACTGGGTTTTGGGAACTGAAAAGGGAATTTATTAGCGATTCCGAAGACTTATGAAACAAGATACGAAATATTCCCTTAAGTGTTGGTATTTGGAAGGATTTTGGAAAAACAAAGATTTATAATATTTTCCTAAGTACAAAAATGGAAATTGGGAAATATTTCCAAGTGCTAAGGTGGTTAGAAAATATCCTGTTATGGAATTATGTATTTGAAATTGTTTTCAAGTATTGGAATATGGAAAGGGATTTGAATATATATCTTAGTAAAGATATTTTGAAACAAATGTTTGAAGAATTATAAAATAAGGCTTAGTGTCTGCTTATGGATGTTTTATTGATAATTAAATAATTGATTATCAATATTGGCCAATTTCATCAATCGTTTCGAAGAAACCAGGACTGAATTTAATTATCCGAAAACCACTTTGATCCGGTTTGAACGTTGCGAATGAATACCATGAGATGATGAAGGTGGATTCGATTTGTCCAAACCCAGGGTAACTTTTATGGACGAATGCTATCAAAACATCATCATTGGAGGATGATGAGCATTCTAAGAAGAATTATTCTTGAAAGGTAACGCTTAGCCTCGAGCCTCATCAACCGAATATCAATAAAACAGGGGAGATGCAGCAAGACTAAGTGGGTCGCACCCAATTAGGGTATGTTATCACTTTTCTAGATGTCCTCGGAAACCTATTTATTATGGAGATGGTTGTGCATGGAAGGAGCGCTCGATGGTAAGGGTGGGAACACCCAGGGTGATAACATATTCGGTCTATCCAGGTTAGGGGTAGGCCGGGCTTGTATAGCAGGGGATCCTGGTGTGGTCCTCGGTATATTTTTCTAGACGTGTACTGTGATGGGCGGTACCCCCATGGCCCTGTCATTCGTATGGAATCCATTCTCCAATATGAGCTTACGATTTTGTTTGTAGAGCCTTGTATGCTGGAATTTAATTAATGTAACAATTTCAGCTATTTGAATAAGTATTTGTACTTAGACACTATTATAATATCAGGTGAATTTGACAAAAAATGTTTTGGTTATCGTAACGGAAAAACCCGTTGTGCTTATGTGTGACGTGGACTTACGAGATACCTTTGCTTTTCAAAGGATTTTGACAACTCTAATTATTCGAATTGAGTGTGTTTCCTCGCGTTGGTTTTCCAGACTGACTCAGGTGTTATTTTATTATAATGCTCAGGTCGGACAGAGTATTACAGGTTCAGGATAGAATGCTATGGAGTTCAGGAGGTGAGCTGGCGGAGTAGAGACGTATCTCCGTACTTGATTGATATTTCCACTACATGAGGACAAGTTAGTAAACTGTCCAGATTGATTGTTGTATATTATACTCTGATAATGGTATGTATATTAACAGCATAGTTCTTGTATTTAAAATTATCTATTATAATTTGTTCCGCTGCGATTGTGAGATTCTGTTGTTGTTGTCCTATTTTTCTTCTATCGTTTTCTTCTTCTTTACCCTAGTTATTCGCTCTTTCATACACTTTGGGATGAACAAGAGTGATTTATTATCAACTCAAGGGGGTACGGAACAGCGAGTCGCTACACTTGGTATCAGAGCTGAAGGTTAAGTGAGAACCTTTGCTCTGGTGGGAATTACTCGTTAGAGATAGAGTCTGTGGTACTACAGAATGATTATTAATAGATATGAGCGCGTATTTGTTAGTGAATATAAATGGTTTTATATTGTGTTAATTTATCTTTCAAGTGGCATATAAATTCTGTACAAATAGTGGGACGACACTAAATCGATAGGAGTTTCTAAATACTTGAATATAGTAATTCGACACAGTATGGTTTTGAAGCGGGTAAATGAAATAATTTTACACAAACTATATTTTGAAACAAAAATAATAGTTTTCTGAAAATTATTATAGTGATGTATTTGGATGTTATTATATAATCAAAATAAGATTATAAAATTGGAAATGGTTTATATAACCAAATAGAGATTGT
Source organism: Allium cepa (assembly GCA_030765085.1). Lineage (NCBI taxonomy): Eukaryota > Viridiplantae > Streptophyta > Magnoliopsida > Asparagales > Amaryllidaceae > Allium > Allium cepa. Next base: position 524,424,808 of record CM060929.1, on the reverse strand, counting down.
AGAAGTATGAAGTATATAAATAAATTAAAACTAAAAATGGAGTCAGTCTAGAATTTGGAAAATTTAAATCCTGGAGAGTTTTAGAAGTATTTTATAAAGTGTTTGAAGATAAATAGTAGTAATATTATTTTGGAGTTATTTTTGAAAGAAAATGGTTTTAAAATGGATTTTTGGAAGTGATATAGCACTGAACTCACTTCAATCAGTGGAAATTAATCCTAGTGATGACTACAGCATCATTAGTATTCATTTTTGAGTTTCTAAGTGACGAATTGCTCGCGTAGTAAATTAATATTTAGATTTTTAGGTGAAAATAAGTGTTGTTTTGGAAATTCCTAAGGTAAATTGTTTTGGAATGGAATTGAGTGAATTTTGAAAATCCAAGAAAGTGGTTTGCTAAACCAAAAGGAGTATCTATATATATTTGATTTCAAAGTGATTTGAAATATATACCGGGTGTTTAAAAATTCTGGAATCCTATGGAAGATGATACCTATAAGGAGGGAAGTGTGAAAATTTTAAGTTGGGATAAAATTTAAAGCGAGAAGGTTAAAATGGAATTCAACTTAAGTTAAGTTGGATAAATTAGTTTTTATAAATTCAATTGATTGGATTTGATTTGAATTAATATATCATATTAATGAAATTGGAGTTAACTTAGCAAAGTAATCGAAATATATAATGAAATTGAATGAATTAAAAATAAAATGGTTTGGACTGAAATTAATTTAAGTATGAATAACTCGAATTTGGTTCTGAAATGTTGGTTGAAAAGGAATTGAAATTTAAATAAAAAGTGAATTGGATTTGAATCATATTGAATTGAATTAAACATGTAAATGTGAATTATAAAGTGATTAGATAACTTTAAGTTATAAAATTTGAATTGGATTAGAAATAATATTGAATTGAAGTAAATATGAATTTGAGTTGTGAAATATTATAAAACCATATGGCATGAATTTTATTGAAATCAAATTTGAATGAAAAATATGGAATTGTGAATAAATAAATTGGAATAGCTTATAAAAATTGAAATTTATGGAATGAAAATATACTTGGGCTTAAAATAAATGTATAATCTCGAGTTAAAAATAAAAATGTGAAAATATTCAAGTATAGAATTGATGGAAATGTGAAAAATAAGTTGTGTGACTAATAAAACGAGAAAGTGAAATAGAAAACCCAAAATAAAAATGATGTGATATTTTGATGAAGGAAATAATACCCAGACTTGAATTATAAAAATGAAATGGAACTCGAGAAAATTAAATGAAGTGATTTTTGAAATAAAAATCAGAAATTGAATGTAGAGCTTGAGTATAAATAAAATTCGACAAAAGGTAAGCGAATAAAATATAATTGGAAATATTATCGAATAAAATAGAAATAGATTGGGATAGTAATGAATTGAGTTACAAATGAATTCAATTGGAGTATAAATAAATTGAATATGGGCTTGATATCATTTTAAAAAATTCGAGAATGAATTCGAGTATGGAATTAAAATTGAAGTGGATTAAATGAATGAACTAATTAACTAATTAATTAGTAAATGAAAAGGAAGTTAGTTAAAGTGAAATAAACTTAAGTTACAAGGTTGACATAGTTGAAATTAAACAAATTAACTTAAGTTAATATTTGAATGGACACTTGACTCAAATAAGCTTGTGAAATGGTATTTAAAGAGGTAGCGGGAATGGTTCCTAGCTTAATAAAATGATTTTGAATGTAATGAAAGTGGGTATGAATGGGATGCAACAAAATTGGTTGATAATAAATTTGAAATGAAATAGAGTTAAATATAAATTAATTTGAAATCAATTTAAAATAGCTATAAGCTTAAATGGTTATCTTACTAAATAAATAGCATCGAATTTGCATAGATAATTTATCGTTTGATGCAAACAAAGTAAATAAAATATCTATGAATTATAAAAGTGAGTAAAATTGATTTTTAAATCAATCTGGAATGATATGAGTTTGTTTGGTATAAAATTAAATTGAATACATGTAAAGTGAGTGGAAAATCATTTAAATTGAACGAAATGGTATATGGATTGATGGGAAGTAATTAAATCGGTATTGGAACCTCAAAATTGCTCATAAATATATGTTAGCATGCATCATTTATAAAATCTATGTGCTTTAACCATTTGAATGAATGAAATATTATTGAATTTCATGTTTGGAACTTACATATTTAAATTGAGTAAGTACAGGTTCCCGGAGGCTATGGGGCTAGATTTGGATTGCGTAATTACGTATGACGTAAACTTGCTCGCTTAATAATGCTTAAAAACGCTAAATAAGGTACGTTTTCAGATTAAATATTGTAAAATTATAAATACTGATATATATTCTATTTTTCGACCGTGTACGTCGATGTGTGTGTGTGTGTGTGTGTGTGTGTGTGTGTGTGTATATTTATCTCTCTTGTCATATTGCAAAAGGCTCTACGTACAAAGAAAACTCTGCCGAAAAATTTGGAAATTTAGGGTGTTAGAAATTTTTTTGAAAATTTTCGGAAAATTTTTTGTTAACGTCAATTTGATTTCGAATTGTAATTGAAATAAGGGGTTTTGGATATAGAATTGGGAACTCATTGTTTTCGTCGAAACTAAAGATTTAGAAAAGTGTCGAATTTTCATTAAGTGGGTTTTGAATAGGTATTGCGCTTGGAGCATTTTTCCTACCTTAGCAATTTCAGGGACGAAATTCTTTTAAGGGGGAGGAATGCAAAGACCTGGATTTTTCAACGGTTAACTTTAAATATTTAAATGGTTTAAATATTGAATATGGAGTTTTAATTAGGTTAATAATTTTTTTTAAAACTGGGATTTTCAAGTGATTTCGTTAATTTTTGAAAATCGTCGATTTAATCAACAAGTTAAAATAGCGATTCAAGGCACAGTCTCGGAATTTGATGAAACTAGTTCCATTGGATTCATAATAATGTATTATTATAGGATTTCAAATTTTGTAGCATTTGGAGTTATCGTTTGATCGTATGTGATATAAACGCATTGAAATTAATATCGATAATATAATGATTGGATCCAAAAACCTATCTTCTCCATACGATCGAACTAGGACTAGAAACCTTTTCCAGAGTGTTCGGAATAGGAGTACAACCTTATAAATGCCTAGCGGCACACATCGATAGGAGATTGGGATTTTAAGTTGCTAAAACGAGATATTTTATAATAAAATAAAACTGTAATCAAATCAAAATCGTCATGCCTTCTAAAACATGCCACAACATGTACGAAGGGGCCCCTATCACTTTTAAGTCGCGTCCATTCCCTTTTGTTAATTGAACACATGACCTTCCTTTTAAAACTGCTTCTCGTCTCAAATCTAGGATCAAAATCTCATTCAAAGAAATCGAAATGGGGTGATGGAGATAGAGGAGGAGGTAGGGTCAGGCGTTGGTCTAGAAGCATCGGCGACTTCGAAATGGGATCAGCGCGATTGATTTTCGTGTGCGCATGCGCAGTTCAATCTAGGGTGTAAACTGAGGGCGATCTTGGTGGAATGATGGTCAATGTTGGATCGTGGTGGAGCAGGGCACGCCGGCGTCAATTTGTGGGAGTGTGCGGCTCTTTGTTGGAGGGTGCGACAGCGTTGCAGGTCGGTGAAGGTTGGGTGTTGTGTTTGATTAGGGTGGTGCGAGCTCGACGTGTTGGGTAGTGGACGAGGTACTCGAGGAAAGGAGCCTAGGGGTGGTGTTGCTGGTGGTTTTCATCGATGGTGGGGGGTCGCGGCAACTCTGGTGGTCTAGGGGGACTGTTCGTGCATGGGAAAGAAGGTGGACTTAGGCGGCTAGTTGGAGGAGTTCGGGTGAGTGATGACGCGATTGATCTAGGTCGAGGTTGTTGCTGAGAGGAACGAGAACGATTTTAAGGAAGGAGGTATCCTTTATAACTAAATTCAATATTATATAATCAGTTATTTAATTAAGAAATTATATTAAGATCGCTAAAATAATTTAATAAAATTGCCTACAAGGTCCAAAAAAAATCATAAAAGAAGTCGAGTTCAGTTCGTAGCCGTAAATTGGAACGATCAGCAAAAATAAAATCAAGGTGAGTAAATCTCACTCTTTTTGATTGCTAGATACTAATTTTAAATAGTTAAAAATTAATAATTGGATGCCTAGTTGATTTAATAATTATTATTTGATGAACGATATATCATATATATATATATATAGTAGTATATATATTAGTATTTGGAGTGATATTCCCGCACATTATAGCGGATAAGACCCTATGTGCCCCGCATAATAGAGGATGATCCTATATACCGCGATACCCACCTCGAAGTGGGATTGGTATTTTTTATGTTGTATTAACATCTGTGAATGCAGGAAAACCGGTTGGAGGGATCCAACTGGATTCCTCAAATATATTGTTTATTTTTCGTAGATAGTGATATATGATGTTTGTAAATAATTTGTTATAGATTACTGTTATAATTGGAATTATTGGATGCTATTGTAGCACTGGACTGAATTTTAATATTTTAAATACCATAAATATATTTTTAAACCTTAAGGAATTAAAATGAATTTTTGATATAAAAATATTTATATGGAAATTGGGGTTATTTTAGAGAAACTGAGTTGGAAAAAATATATTTAATTTCTGATTATATACTATTATGAATTATTAAATGGAGTTTTTAAAAATGAATTTTATAAAAGAATTTATATATGATATTCAAAAAATATGAAAAGGAGCTGAAGTTGTTATTAAAAATAGATTAAAAATTATAAATGGGATTTATAAAGAAATGGATTTATAAAATGGAATTTTATAAATAAGATCGTTTTTATAAGCATGAAAAATTCAAAGGAGTTATAAAAATTTATAAACGATGTTTATAAATAAAGGAAATCGATATCATGATGATAAATTGGGAATATAAAATTCATAGGGTGAATTTATATTAGAATATGGAAATAGGATGAAGAAACAGTGGATACTATTTTTGGAAAGTGAAACTAGTCAAGGAAATCGAAATGGAAGTGATGTGGTGGAAATCGAGAGGAATTTATAAGTTGAATTGGTTATTGGGATTTTAAAATTATATTCCTATTTTAAGAAGTTAAGTTCTTTTTTTAAAAGGAAAATTTTATTTATAAAACTATGAAATTTTAAACTAGATAGTGTTGAGATACTTCGGTAAGTTGATTTTCAAATAATTACATATTTATTTTAGTAAATTCTAACTTTTAAAAATCAGCTTTAAAAATTTATATGTTTATCTAAAAATGAGTTATAAATGTTTATAAAAGTGTTTTTCATATTTAAACAATTGCTTGTACATGTTTTAAAAATAAATTATTATTCTTTGAAATACTTATTTTATTTATGTATAGAGTTTTGAAGTGATTGAATTTTTTATTTATAAATTCTCTCTAGATGCGCGAAATAGGGCTTTAAATGGATATGCTTTGAGCTGAGGAATTTTATAATTGATTTGGAGGGAATAAAATTTCAAAATGTTGAATATGAGAATTTTGAAAATAAAATCTAGACTTATAAAGAAGTTATAAATTATTGAATTGGGTTATAAATAAGTATTCTGGCTTTTGGGAACTGAAAATGGAATTTATTATCGATTCTGAAGACTTTTGAAATAAGTTACGAAATATTCCCTTAAGTTTTGGTATTTGGAAGGATTTTGGAAAAAATGAAATTTATAATATTTTTCTAAGTATAAAAATGGAAATTTGGAAATATTTTCAAGTGTCGAGATGGTTTGAAATATCCCATTATGATTTAAGTATTTGAAATTGTTTTCAAATATTGGAAAATGGAAAGGGATTTGAATATATATCTTAATAAAGATATTTTGAAAAATATGTTTGAAGAATTATAAAATAAGGCCTAGTGCTTGCTTATGGATTTTTATTGATAGTTAAATAACCGACTATCAATATTGGCCAAATTCATTAATCGTTTCGAAGAGACTGGGATCAGATTTAATTATCCGAAAACCGCTTCGATCTAGTTTGAACGTTACGAATGGATACGGTGAAGATGAGGAAGACGGTGATTCAGTTTGTCCAAACCCAGGGCAACTTGTATAGAAGAATGCTATTAGAACATCGTCATTGGAGGATGATGAGCATTCTAAGAAGAATTGTTTCTTGAAAGGTAACGCTTAGCCTTGAGCCTCATCAACTAGGAATGACTAGAAAGGGAGATGCAGCAAGACTGAGTGGGTCGCATCCAATTAGGGTATGTTATCATTTTTCTAGATGTCCTCAAAAGCCTATTTATTATGGATATAGTTGTGCATGAAAGGAGCGCTCGATGGTATGGGTGGGAACACCCGGGGTGATAACATATTCGGTCCATCTAAGTTAGGGGTAGGCCGGTCTTATGTAGCAGGAGATCCCGGCATGGTCCTTGGTACATTTTTCTAGACATGTACTGTGAATGGCGGTACCCCAATGGCCCTGTCATTCGTATGGAATCCATTCTCCAATATCAGCTTACGATTTCATTGTAGATCCTAGTATGCTGGAATTTAATTAATGTAACAATTTCGGCTATTTGAATAAGTATTTGTACTTAGACACTACTATAATATAAGATGAATTTAATAAAAAATTGGTTATCATAAGGGAAAAACCCGTTGTGTTTATGTGTGACGCGATCTTACGGGATACCTTTGCTTTTCAAACGATTTTGACAACTCTAATAATTCAAGTTGAGTGTGTTTTCTCACGCTGGTTTTCCAGACTGACTCGGCTGTTATTTTATTATAATGCTCGGGTTTGACCGAGTATTATAAATTCAGGATAGAATACTATAGAGCTTAGGAGGCGAGCTAGAGGAGTAGAGACGTATCTCCATACTTGATTTATATTTCCGATGTATGAGGACAAGTTAGTAAATTGTCCAGATTGATTATTGTATATTGTACTCTGATAATAGTATGTATATTGACAACACAGTTCTTGTATTTAAAATTCAGTTATTATCTATTATAATTTGTTCCGCTGCGATTGGGAGATTCTGTTGTTGTCGTCTTATTTTTCTTCTATCTTTTTCTTCTTCTTTTCCCCAGTTATTCGCTCTTTCGTACACTTTGGGTTGAACAAGAGTGAGTTATTTTCAACTCGGGAGGGTACGAAACAGCAGGTCGCTACACATACTTTACTTCATTGGTTTCTTAACTACACCAAATTCTTTTAAATTTATATTCACTATCGTATACAGTTTTTTTTATCATTACTAAAATTATTTATGATCCATTTCATAAACATCCCTTAAGTTTTCAAACATTTTTTAAAGACTTGAATTTTTTTATATAGCATCTCGGAACTTATTTTTATTTTAGGACATTTCATACTTAAGTTCATTGCTCGTATAATACTCTATTACGTCTTAGGATATATGTAAAACATTCCTATTAATTTTACTTACTAAAATTTCAACAAAGGCCCAAAAAAAATTGGATCTTATAATTGATTCAACCTTCTAAACCTCATTATCCATCGGGTTAGTGAAGTAGCCAGGAAGAGTCAGACTCTGGTATCCAAAATCATGGCTAGAGTTTACTTTTCTAAGACCACCCTAAGGTAATGAAGTGTATTAGTTGTCCAATAACATTGAATGTTTTACTTAACAGAGATGTACTACAATTTTAAAACTTGTTTTAGCTTACTACCTTCTCAATCCAAGAGTTACAAAAACCCAACTTTTATATCTTCACAAAAACACTTGACTTTAATTTCTATATTAATTCAGAAGTCTCTAACTATCCAAAATCATTGGATATTCCAATTGATTACAAATGAAAATTTACCAAACAATATATCATAAAAAAATGCACAAATTAAACTACCCTAATGCATAGGATACGTGCATCCACTTAACAAAGCATTAATTATTTATTCAACATACTTTGCCCCAGGAAAACATGAAAAGTTCCAATATTTATTCTAAGCTACGGTACTACCACTTGGGCCCCCCCAAAGTATATACACAAATCTTTTCCATATAGAAACTTTATTTCAAAACCTTTGTTAAACTACTCTATGTTTTATATCAAATTCTTTAAGGAAAATTTTAAAATGAAACTCCGGGTTTTATTTCAAATCATTTGAAACAAATACGTATACACATCTATCTTTTGTATATCAAATCATAATTTTAATATATAAATCAAAATATGTTTTAGCAAAAAACCTCTATGGCCAACTACCAAAGCAGCATCCCCCACTTAGAAACTCGAAAATGAATGTCGATGATGCTGCATCCATCACTAGAATTATTTTCCGATGACAGAAGTGAGTTTAGTACTTTCTATATCATTCAAAATCCCTTTTAAAATATTTCTATTAAGAAATATTTTCCAATAATACTATTATTATTTTCTTCAAAATTCTAAAAAAATAATTTTCAAAAAACACCAAGAATTAATTCTCAAATTCTCAGTTTAAATCCTTTCTATATATAAACTACATTTTATAAACCATATTTATATAAAGTTGCTTTCTTATATAGACTCATTTCATAAATATCTGTTCCAAAATATTTGACCTTTGTTTAGGGTTAAAAAAACATCTCTTTTATTTAAATTAAATTTTAACTCAACATTATCACCAAATGTCTTATAGTAAAATGTGAAACTAAATTCATATGGTGTTCATTTTAATGCTCCTACAATTACTATCTACCCAATCCATGTTGTAAAAAGGTAAACTACTTGTAAATCAACAAATAATTGTAAATGCTCGTAAACTAGCTGAGCATAATAAAGCTAATCAATAAGGGATAGTAATGAACATTATTTACTCATATATTAATCAACTACACTATCAACCTATACTTATATATTACTAAAACATAACAAATACATATATGCTCTCATACATATAATACCCTCAACTTATGCTAGGGCATTCTATTACCCTATCACGTAATGAGTTATACCCTGTAAAAGTCAAGATTCTCTCTTTACCTTCAGCTCTGACACCATGATGTAATGACTATTCTTTTCATCTCTCGAATGTCAATACTAATACATCCATGATAATCATGTGTCGAGCACCCAAGTGCCAGATAGACCGATAGTTAGGGTAAAGAAAAAGAAGAAAAGAAAACGAACAAGAAAGAGGAAAACAAAATGTCATAATCTCATAATGGAATGATAACATATAATATCAAAAGATAGTACACAGGGTTACTCTAATATACATGGCATTTTAGAATTACTAATCTAGTACTATCAACTGCTTGGACAGTTATAACAACACGTATTTACGATTGTAGATAATATACATAAAGTATTGTGGTGGAAAATTAATACTACGGAACGTAAATCATCCAGCTCATCTCCAAGAGTCTAATGAACATCAACGAAAACCTGCTTTCCTCAAACTGCTTGAAAGAGCCCCTGAGGAATTAAGAGAATTTAAAACCATGGGTCAGGAAAATGTCTGATGTGAGAAACTCAAGAAATATATATGATATATAACAGCACCTTTTGAGACCGTCATAACAGTTATCTCCTCAAAAAAGAGAAACCATCGAATAAGTACATATTCGATATAATTGGTAATGTCTAGGGTGTAAAATATAAGTAAGAAATAGCTATGCTACATGTTCATGTACACCATAGTAATGATAAGTATACAATCAAAAATGCTAAAATGCGTTAAGCTAATTGTGTACATTTCCATGGAGGTCTCCTCGGATCTAAGCCGAATACAACATCCATCACAAAGATCAGAGATAACTTCTAAGTAGTGTACAACTCTAGTGAATATACCATACAAAAAACATAGCTAGTCTGCCAAGACCAAGTGCATCACTCCCATATGCATATCCATAAGCATCTCTAGAATGAAGTCCCCTATATCCTATGGGTTAGTCAATCCCTACTGGCTATGCCTTGTATCTCTTGTTTCTGTCATTACAATGGTGAAGTCACGTTCAGCATCTCAACACACAGGTACTACTCAAATACATCTTGGAACCACACATGGATTCCCATATCTTAACAGATCTCGAAACCACACATGGATTCCCACATTTTGAATATATCATGAACCACTACATGGGTTTGAGCATCTCTAACATATCTCGAATCTCTACATATATCTCAGCATTTAGAATCTCATAAATTCCAACATCTCGAGCAGATCACCAACCTCTTCAAAAGCATAGAATACATATATTGTTTTGAAGTGGTTATGGTTTCGCGTCGTCATATGTAAGTACACTCTCCAGCTTACTAAGCGCTCCAAAACCAATTGATAGATTTTCGGTTAATTCAATTCTGGATCTTTTAGAAATAAACAAACAATACATAAGGGTGGTGATTGTTTGCACAAAAAATGGGCAAACACCTCCAAGTCGTATAATTTAGTCGATTTTATGTTGTTCTTAGCGATTAGGGTGATTTATGAAAATATGTAAAAAGCAGGGATTAAATTGTAAAAGACACGTAGATTTATAGTGGTTCGGCCAAAATGTGCCTACGTCCACTTTATATGTTATTCTCCTTTTCTGTTCAGATTACAAGTACAACGCTTTGATTGCAAGTATATGAAAGTTGTTTGAAAGTTCTATCCGTGCTTGAGCTCTCAAACTTGTCCCCCATTGTTGTACCCCTACCCCTCTATTTATAGAGTGAGGCTGAGGGTGGGGGTCTTGGAGGTATATAGCTGTTGGTGGGCCTGGGCTGATGTGATCTGGCCTGGCCAAGTTGGTTCGGTACGCCTTGGTCCGGTGATGGTGGGAGTAGTGCAGCGGTCCGGTGGTGAGTGGTTCGGTTAGGCCTAGGAGATGTGTTGGTCCGGTAGTGCAATGGTTCGGCTAGGCCTTGGAGGAGGGTTGGTCCGGCAGGGCTTTGGAGGAGGGTTGGTTCGGCAGGGCCTTGGAGACGTGTTGGTCCGGCAGGACTTTGGAGGAGGGTTGGTTCGGCAGGGCCTTGGAGACGTGTTGGTTCGGTAGGGCTTTGGGGGAGGGTTGGTTCGGCAGGGCCTTGGAGACGTGTTGGTTCGGCAGGGCTTTGGAGGTAGGTTAGAATACGCCCAACATTTGCCCCCCCAAAGCGAGGCATATGCCTGCATGTGTCGCGCTTTGTTTTCTTCAGCTTGGATAGTCTCATTCGGTCCTAAGCGCCGAACCGTTTGGTCCGGTCATCCTGCGCTCGCCTATAAGTAGGGGCTTCATGCCTCTGTTATCCTTTACCGTTTGAAATAGCCGAATCAATCAAGTACCGAACCAAATTTGAGTACCGAACCAGGTGAGACTTTCTCCTGCCGAATAAACTTTATGTTGGAACTACCGAATGAGGTCGGGGAACATGAGTGCCGAATGGACCTTATGTTGGAAATACCGAACGAGATCGGGGAGTTTGAATGCCGAATGAACTTTGAGCCTTTTATGTTTTGAATTACAAATGAAATTCCAGACTGTACGTACTTGCTTGTTTATATCTCTACTTTCCTTGTTCTAACAATATGTTTTCTCGTGTTGCAGATAATGTCTCGTAAAGTAGAAACTCGTTCTGATAAGAAGAAATCCAAAGACACATGAGAGTCCTCCATAGTGCCCCCAGTTCGGGCAGAACGTCATGGACCAACCCCGAGATCGTTAGTAGACGGGTATGGTCCCCAAGAGCTCTTGAATTCACCGCCCGACTGCTTTCCCAGCTCCCTCAAGGATGAGCAGCTTGATGTTATATCTCGCTCTTTCGGGATCGACAGAGCGCATATGTTGCTACCGGGGGAAGGAGTGATGCCGTATAATCCCCCTGAAGGATATTTCGCTTATAGTAGGTACCATTGCATGTGCGGGGCCATTCCTCCGATCAATGCCTGGATAGTCAGTTTCATCACCTACTTGAAGGTGGCCCCTTTTCAGCTTCAGCCCAACTCTTATGCCATCTTGGTGAGTCTATTTATTATCTTCCAGAGAAAGTACGGGCGTCCCCCTTCCAACTGGGAGATTCGGTACCTGTACAACTTGAGAGGCTACAAGAAGGGGTCTCCATGCATCAGCTTGGAGTCGGCCGTGTCTTTCAAGCCAGTCCTGGACTTGTATTCGAAATTTAGCATGTTCAAGAAGGAATGGTTCTTTGTCAAGGATGACTCTGTTTCTTTCCACCACTTCATCTCTGGCTGTAAGTTGAATCTTATTTATAATTTTTGTTCTGACTGCAATTCCCCTCCTTATGTGCTTTATTTCTTGCTAGCGACAGGTGGCTTTGCGGTTGTAGAGAGCGATCGCCTGGTTCAGATGGCTGCGGAGATAGAAGCCATTTCGGAAAGGGAGAGGGCAGCCTCTTACTTGATCAGGAATGCTACTCTTCTGGAGTTCAACTTGATTCTGCCACGCCAGTCTGTGGTCAAGCAAAGAGACACAGCTGAGGAGAAGGCTTCCAAAGTTAAAGGAGAGGCTACGGCGAAGAGCAGCAAGAGGAAACCCTTCTCGAAACATCCAGTCGCCGGGGGGAAGAAACTTAAGAAGTCCGATGGACCCTCCCCCAGCACATGTCCAGATGTTCCGGAGGAGGAAGATGTGGAGGAGGAAAGAAGCGAGGATGAAGGAGGTGAGGCGGAGAGTGGAAGTGGTGGAGAAGGCGATGGTGATGGTCGCGGTGATGATGGTGGCGAAGGACAGAGCAGTGATGGCGCTGGGGCTTTGTCTTCTGGACAGGCAAGTGAGATCCAGGAGTGGACAGATGATGCTTTCCGCCTAGCTTTTGAGGGGTTGGAGGAAGGATCGGCCTTGGTGGAGAAGCCATAGAAAACTGACAAAGACAGGACTGGTGCCAATTCATCTTCTAAGAGCATTTCAGCTAAGGCAACTCCTGCGATTCAAGGTGAATTTTTGACTCCTGCAGACTCCATTTATGATAGGGATTTAGGAATATTTTATGATCGGCTTCCGTCCTGGAGTGAGATCCAGGACTTATTGCAGTATCCTTCTCCTCCCCAGGGTTTGTATAACAAAGCACCTCTTTACTCTTTTTAACTTGATATATTTCTTGAGTTATAGTTCAATGTATGCTTGTAACACTTGGTTTCATATCGTAGAAGCAGTTAAGGTGGCCAAGTCATCATACGTTCGGCACCGTCTCGAACAATACAAACTTCTCAAGGCTTCTACTAAACCAAAGCCTTCGACTAACCGCCCTAGAGACGTAGTCGGCTACCGTCCTCTTCTTGGAGTTATCGAAGAGGATATCCAAAGGAAGAAGAGGAGTCGCTCCTTGCTTGAATCTTTACCTGGTCCTCAACTTCCAATTCAGCTTCCCCAGGATACCACGGAGGAGAGTACTGGGTTTATACCTTCTCTGCATCCGTCTGAAAACCCTACCGTTACTCAGATAGATCGTCCCGGTTTAGTTCGTAATCCGTTTGCGGGTCATCCGGATCTGGACCCAGGTTTTCGTGATGTTACCTTTGATGAGGCTACTGGTGAGCACCTTCTCCCTCGCAATTGTATGGTAAGGGTACTCGATGAAGCTAAGTCCCTGGACCTTGATTTGCTTACCACTCGGGTTGTAACTTTGGGGGACGAAGCTAAGGCAAACATCGACCGGGTTGCTAAGGAGACCAGGAAGCTGATGGGGCATCATGCCCGACTGGTCAAGGCTGGGAAAGAAATCGGGAGCGCCAATATTCGATTGCGGTTAATGGTTTTCGACCAGACCAAACAACTCACTGATCAGGCCATCCATATCTCTCAACATGAGGCCGCCTCTAGGCAATTAAAGAGAACCATGGAAGAGGCCAGCAGGGTAGAGTTGCGGAAAATGGAGGCCGCTTGTAAGGAACGGATTGATATGGCCATTGCAACGGTGGATGAGGTTCGGAAAGCGGATCTCGAGCGGGTAGAGTACTTATCCGGGAAGCTTGAAGCCGCAGAGCTTGCTCAAACCAAGCTGAAGGAGGAGATGGAGGCGATGAGGAAATCCTTTCAGGCTGACCGCTCGCGATACCGATCGGAGAGGGATGCTGCCGTTGTAAAGATGTTGGCTTCTGAGGTCCGAATAGGGGAGTTCGAGGAGAACGAGGAGATAATGGATGAGATGCTTCAGGATATGTACTTTCGCACTTGGAAACAGGGCAACTTATCCTGGATGGATGATTATCCCCGAGTTATGGCCAGGATTTATCTCCGGGCCCTGGAGGAGGCTAAGGCCGAAGCAGATAAGGAGGGTGGCGTGGCCTTCAGGATGGACGTGGTCACGGCTCAGTTCACCAAGGAGGAGAAAGTGGCGGTAAAGGAGGGTATGCGGCTGCTTAATGCTGAGGAGGTAGGTGTGCAGTTGGAGGATGATGATCAAGGAGCAGATGCTGGTACGTCTTCCCTTTTAGTCTTTTTGTAACTTGATTTCCTATTGTTCATGACTATTAATGGGTTCTTTCCTTAATTGGACAGGCGGGACCTCTGAAGCACCAACTACCTCTGGTCAACACGTTGAAAGTTCTGATCCGGAAGTTAAGTAGATCTCGGAGGGACAGTAGAATAGAGGTGAAGCTCTGATGCAGCCGACTCCTTGACTTGACCGGGACATCTTTTGGTTTACTTGACATTGCTGTCTATGTTAGTCCCAATACATTAATGTAACTATAATTATATTATTTGTAATGAACGACTTTATTCTTGGCATGTAATTTTTAACTTAAGCTGATTCTGTTATATTTAAATGCCTTCGTTATTTTGGTGTGTTGCATAAAAAATGCAGCTATGCATATGCCTGTGACTCAATTGTGTTTGATGTCAGTTCTTGCTTAAAATATAATTTCACATCTTGCAATGTTATTGTGATGTGTGAATAAATTATAGCCACGCATTCATAGACAAAGAAAGAGAGTACCGCCCTTCATGTTTTAGTTGTAGATGGTAGCTTTGAAGTTCTTGTGTGACTGAGTATGGAATGCAGCTAAGTGTCCTGTCATCCAGTTGTGAGTTCCTCTCCCCATTTGCGAGTGTCTCCTATTTTGTGCCCTGTACTTTAGGGATTGTTATATAGGACAGGAGGAAAGCTTTTAAATAAAATAGGAACATAAGAAATAGTAAAACTTCCAATCACGGAAGGCCTTCGATGTGCTTAAGTTCATGGCAAACGGGTTTTGTAGTCACTTTCCCTAGATGTGGGTCTTGGAGACATTTGTCACCCATCTTACGCCTCCGCGGGGAGTTTTCTTTTTTACCACAGCCATACTTAAGACACATCGGAGCCGAGATCGCGCACAGTAACTACCCAGGCCATTATTGCCCGTAATCGTGGGTATTATTCGATTTACCGTGGCCGGCTAGCGTGGGTGCCGATCGTCAACCGTGAACTACCCCTGGCTGGCCACACCTTATGTTGGGGATTAAAGTAGGTTCACAGTCGCCGGCGAGCCGAACGCCGTAATGAGCTGCCTCGGCTATAATCGGCCTTCTCGGTGGCTTATAATCGGCTCATTACAGTTGGCTTTAAGGGCCGATCGCGAGCAATGAGTTAACCCGCAGCAGAGGGATGCTGGAGCGAAAGTGTCTCATTGGCGAGGGCATAGATTCGTATAGTACCTGTTAGGTCTTGTCTAGGGGAGGTCGCGCCGTGATGTGTCTTGAATGGAAATGCCATTACACAGGATTTTTCTCAACAGAAAAGGATAAAGTTAACAAGCAGCCAAGATATAAAGGAACAAGTTAAAAAAGAGACAAGTTTTTAAAGTGGTTCGGCACGAAAATGCCTACGTCCACTGATTCTCTTTGTTAATTCACTTCATATGGGCATTACAAGTCAAGAAATGTACCGACGAAGGTGTTGGATGTTCCATGCCCTCTGGAACACCTCCCCGTCCACTGTTGACAAAATATAAGCTCCGTTGTGGAGGTCTTTATGAATTACATATGGTCCGTCCCAGATAGGATCTAGCGCTCCGGGGCGCGGGAAGATTCGCCTGAGGACAAGATCTCCTTCTTGTAAGCTACGATGCTTGACTTTGGAGTTGTATTGCGCCGCCACTTTTTGCTTGTGAGCTGCTGCTTTGAGCGCTGCATCGTTTCTTCTCTCTTCAATTAGATCCAAAGACATATGAAGGAGTTCTTCGTTTTCTTCTGGGTTATAGTGGATCTTGCGGTGGGAAGGTACTACAGTTTCGACTGGGAGCATGGCCTCCGATCCGTATGCCAAAGAGAAAGGAGTATGCCCCCTTGACGTTCTGAATGATGTGCGGTAGGCCCAAAGTGCCGTAGGAAGTTCATCCACCCAAGCGCCTTTCGATTTTTCAAGCTTCTTTTTGATTAAAGTTTTGATAATTTTGTTGACAGCTTCGACTTGTCCGTTTGCCTGGGGGTAAGCCACAGATGAGAAGCTTTTGTGAATTCCGTGCCTTGGCACCAGTCGGCGAACTCTTCGCTGTCAAACTGAAATCCATTGTCCGATATGATTTTGAGTGGAACCCCGTACCTGCATAGAACATTTTTGATCAAGAAGTTAATAACTTTTGCTGAGGATATTTTATTTAGAGGTTCCGCTTCCACCCATTTGGTGAAATAGTCGACTGTCACTATAGCATATTTGGCTCCACCTCGACCCACCGGCAGTTCGCCAATCAGGTCAATTCCCCATACTGCAAAGGGCCAAGGGCCGGTCATTTGAGTAATCTCATTTGTTGGTAGTCGAGGAATATTGGCAAATTTCTGACATCTATCACATTTTTTAACGATGTCTAAGGCGTCTTTGTTAAGGCGGGCCAGAAATATCCATATCGGAGTACTTTCTTTGCCAGAGTCTGTCCTCCAGTGTGATCTCCGCAGCTTCCTTGATGGATGTTGGATAAGATTTCCTTAGCTTCCCTTCTAGCGACACACCTTAATAAGGGGTTAGAGAAGCCGCGCCGATAGAGGATTCCTTCTTGTATTGTGTAGCGGGAAGCTTTCCTCAAGATTTTCCTGACTTCGTTACGCTCGCAGGGCAGTGTGCCATCTTGTAAGAATTTTCGGATGGTAGTCATCCAAGTTTCCTCTTCGATTGCAGCTACCAGATTCACTTGCTCGAAACTCGGGGTTAGTTGCTTTGAGATGGCTACTGTTCCGGAAATGGTACCGTCATTCATGCTAGCTTGCTTTGCCAGCTCGTCGGCCTCTTGGTTCTCTTCTCGAGGGATGTGTTTGATTAAATAGTGATCCAATTGATCGAGTAGCATCTTGGTCTTCTTTAGATAAGCTGTGAGTCGTTCCCCTCGAGTCTGAAATTCTCCTAGTATATGGTTTACAATAAGTTGAGAATCACTATGAAGACATAAAGAACTGACTCCAATCTCCAAGGCAAGTTCTATTCTAGCTATTACTGCTTCGTATTCTGCGTCGTTGTTGGTGGCAGCGAATTCCAACCTTAGAGCATAACGTAGCTTCCTTCCCCTGGGAGTGATTATTACAATTCCTACTCCCGAGCCTTGTTCGTTTGATGCTCCATCCACAAAGAGATTCCACTTAATGTCTCTTGCTATTTCAGATTGCTCTTTACCTTCGTTGGTAGTGAATTCGGCAATGAAATCGGCCATGGCTTGTCCCTTGATGGCGGTGCGAGGATGGTAGGTGATATCATATTGACTCAGTTCAATGCACCATTTAAGTGGTCGTCCAGAAGTGTCGGGACGATGGAGTACCTGCCTTAGCGGTTGATCGGTTAGAACTCTGATGGAATGAGATTGCAAATAGTGTCGCAGTTTCCATGATGTGATTAGTAAACAGTATGCTAGCTTCTCAAGTTTAGGATATCTGGCTTCTGCCCCTGTTAACCTCTTGCTTACAAAGTACACTGGCCGTTGCGTGCGGTTGTCTTCTCTCACCAAAGCGGCTCTTAGAGCATGAGATGACACAGCAAGGTATAGGTATAGCTCTTCGCCTTCGTTTGGAGTTGAGAGTACTGGTGGTCTATGGAGGTGTTCGATTAGGTTAAGAAAGGCTGTTAAGCATTCGTTGGTCCACTCGAACTTTCCTTTGTCTTTCTTTAGAGCCTCGAAGAAGGGGACGCACTTGTCAGTCGCTTTAGAGATGAATCTGCTAAGGGCGGCCACCTTTCCATTTAGGCTTTGCATTTCTCTTCGAGTGGAAGGTATCCTGATATCTTTCAGGGCTCGGACTTGTTCGGGGCTTGCTTCAATCCCCCTGGCATGGACGATGAATCCCAAGAACTTTCCTGATGACACTCCGAACGAGCACTTTAGAGGATTCAGCTTCATTCCATATTGGCGAAGTACGTGAAATATCTCGCTCAGGTGGCTTACGTGATCGTTGGCCTTCCTCGATTTTACTAGCATGTCATCCACATAAACCTCTATAGTTCGTCCTATTAGCTCCGCAAACATCTTGTTGACGAGGCGCTGATAGGTAGCTCCGGCGTTTTTAAGTCTGAAAGGCATTACTCTATAGTAGTACAATCCCCAGTCAGTGATGAAACTAGTGTGGTCTTGATCGGAGGCGTGCATAGGAATTTGGTTATATCCTGAGTATGCGTCAATAAAAGATAAGAGTTCGTGCCTGGCTGTGCTGTTCACAAGCTGATCGATTCGGGGGAGTGGAAAGCAATCCTTCGGGCAAGCGTCATTTAAGTTGGAGAAGTCAATGCATGTTCGCCACTTCCCATTAGCCTTGTTTACTAGTACCGGGTTAGCGATCCACTCTGGGTAGATGGCTTCTTGTATGAAATTGTTGGCAAGTAGGTTCTTTATTTCTTCATCGAGGGTCGCTGATCGCTCTGCCCCCATACTTCTCTTTTTCTGCTTTACTGGCGCCTTGGTAGGATCGATGTTTAGTATGTGGCATGCCACGTCTAGGGAGATTCCAGTCATGTCAGCGTGCGTCCATGCAAATACATCCAGGTTGTGGCGGAGAAAATCAATGAGTTGATCCCTCAATTCTGCTCTTAGTTGAGATTCGATTTTCAACAGTCTACTTGAGTCGTGTTTGTCTACAGATACAAACTCCATAGCCTCTACGGGCTCGGCGGCGGCCTCCTCCTCTTTGTCCCTGGGGTCTAATTCATTGAAAGGATCACTGGTACATCGAAGAGGAGGGGCTTTCTTTAGTTGTTATGCTTCCAAGTTTTTCATGCAAAGAGGAGTCTTTGCATTCTTCCCTCTATCTTTCCTGCGATTATTGCGAAGTTCAGTTACATAGCAATCTCGAGTGGCGTCTTGATCTCCCTCTACTTCCCCTATTCCATTGTCTATTGGAAATTTCATCTTCAGGCACCACGGGGCCAAGACAATTTGGAAGTCAGACAAGGATGGTCTTCCTAAAAAGGCGTTGTAGGCTGAGTGGTTATCTATTAGCACAAATGTTTGTTTCCGCACAACGGAGCGGGGGTGGCTTCCTATTTCAACAAAAAGGTCCAATTGCACGAGGGGCATCTTCGCATCTCCAGTGAAACCGTGTAGCGGTTTGTTGCAGGGCGACACATCCTTCATTGACAGCTTCATTCTGTCGAAAGCATGCTTGAATAGGATATTTACTGAGCTTCCAGTGTCTATTAGAATTCGGAAAACTTCGGCTGGGCCGAACCGGGCAGAGATGACCATAGGATCCATGTGAGGGTACTGCCTTCCTTCCAGGTCACGCCTATTGAATGTAATGTCGTCATTCTCTTTTCGCTTCGGGTGGCATTCTTCCATAACAGAATTAACGTAGCCTTCATTGTTTCTAAGTGACTTTCCGTATCCTTCCATCTCTGTCCAACTTCTATCGGCGATGTGTGGTCCTCCCGATACGGTATGGACCACTATATTCTCATGACTGGGGCCGCCGGTGTTGCGATTTCCCCCTCCTATTTCTGGGAGAGGTAGCCTTGGGTTCTCTTCGGCAGGAGCTGGGGTCCTGTTCTGACCTTTCACATAGCGTTCCAGTCTCTTCCTTCTAATGTGTTCTTCAATTAAGTCCCGGAGATGATGGCATTCATTGGTATCATGCCCATGAGATTCGTGGAAGCGGCAGAACTTTCCAGACTTAATTGTGTAATCTGATTCCTTCTTGTATGGAGGGCGTCTGTATTTAACTTCATCTTGGGTGGCCAGGAAGATGTTTTCGATTGTCTCATTCAAAGGAGTGTAAGTGTCAAACCTTGGTCCTGGCCGATATAGACGCTTTTCTCCCTTCTTGCCCCCAGCATTGTCTCTAGAGTCACTTCTTCGAATATCCTTTGCTACAGCGGATGTGTCGCCATGAGCTGCCTTGGTTTGTTGTCATGTCCGTCTTTCAGTGGCAGCGTCTTCAAGTCTCATATATCTTCTGGCTTCATGGAAGAAATCGGACAAGGTAGCTGGTTTTTCTTTCGTTAATCTTCTAGCAAACTTAGTATCCGGATGCACACCACTACAGAGGGCCATTAGGATAAGTTTCTCATCGGCATCTTGGACTGGGGCCGCTGCAGCATTGAATCGGGTTAGATATTGCTGCACTGTCTCTCCAGGCTTCTGTTTGATATTAGATAGCGAATAAGCGTCCTTGGGTTGTTCCACATGAATGCGAAACTGGATGATGAAATTTTCTTTCAACATTTTCCATGAGCTGATGGATCCTTGGGGTAGGTGGCAGAACCAGGAGGTAGCTAAATCTGCCAAGAATAGTGGAAAGCATTTGCACAATACTCCTTCTGTCACTCCATCATGAGCATATGTTATGTGTATCTCTGCAAGTGTACAACGGGGTCAGAGATTCTCTTGTAAGGTTTCATTGTTGGCATTTTCCATTCTCGGGGGGTGATGGCAATTTCGATATTGCGGGTGAAAGGGCTGGTTACCCTAGTGCCTATCCCTCGATCTCTTTGATCCCGTTGGACGCATTCTCTGAATAATCGCGCCATCCTTTCATCAGAATTTGGAGCAGATAGAAATGAGTTTGGTTCTTCTCTGTGGGGTTGATTCCGTCCAGATGATCAGTAGGGGTGGTATCGTCTATCACTCCTAATATTTTCCAGTGGCTGCCTCTGGTCTTCTGGGAGCATGCTAGGGTCAGCTACAGTTGGCCCTTGCCTTGATCTTCCCATGCTGGGTTCTGTTCTGAGCACTTCCTCGTGTCCAACTTCGGGCTGGACTCTAGCTCGGCCCCGTTCATTGGTGTTTCCATGGCTAGGTAGCATGACCGGCTCAGCCACCGTCGACCTCGCCTGGTATCTCCCCTGTTGGGTTTGGTTCCAAGTGTTTCCTCGGGTCGGAGTTCGGGCTGAGTTCGGGCTTGGCTCCTATCATTGCTGTTTCTGTTGTTAGCTTCTTCGAAGAAGAAAGATCTTTGTCGCCTCCCAGATCCTCCAGACTAGGACTCATCCCATGATTCAGTGTTGCGGTTGGATTCTTCAGCATCCCTTAAGCGTGACATGAGTCGGTCCACCAAGGCTTCTTGTTGGGTTGTGAAGCGGTTAGTCACTTCAGCCACAACCCTGTCTAGATCTGCCCTAGTAATTGTTGTTGGTTGTTCTGTGGCAGGGGCTGTCGGATTTACCTGATTTCCATTTTGTACTGCTGTTGAAACGGAACGGTTCTCTTGATCTGTGATCACTGGATTCGGAACGCTGCTAGTTGCGATGTTCTTTCCTTTGCTAACATCTTTCTTCTACCTGGGAGGCATGTCTTCCAAGCAATGAGCGATGCTGTCGGGAAGGAGGTTAAGTGGGAGAAGCTAAAGCTTCTAGCTCGAGTTCTCAGTGAAAGCACTAAAAATGTTTGCACAAAAAATGGGCAAACACCTCCAAGTCGTATAATTTAGTCGATTTTATGTTGTTCTTAGAGATTTGGGTGATTTATGCAAATATGTAAAAGAACAGGGATTAAACTGTAAAAGAACAGGGATTAAACTGTAAAAGACACGCAGATTTATAGTGGTTCGGCCAAAATGTGCCTACGTCCACTTTATATGTTATTCTCCTTTTCTGTTCAGATTACAATTACAACGCTTTGATTGCAAGTATATGAAAGTTGTTTGAAAGTTCTATCCGTGCTTGAGCTCTCAAACTTGTCCCCCATTGTTGTACCCCTGCCCCTCTATTTATAGAGTGAGGCTGAGGGTGGGGGTCTTGGAGGTATATAGCTGTTGGTGGGCCTGGGCTGATGTGATCTGGCCTGGCCAAGTTGGTTCGGTACGCCTTGGTCCGGTGATGGTGGGAGTAGTGCAGCGGTCCGGTGGTGAGTGGTTCGGTTAGGCCTAGGAGATGTGTTGGTCCAGTAGTGCAATGGTTCGGCTAGGCCTTGGAGGAGGGTTGGTTTGGCAGGGCTTTGTAGGAGGGTTGGTTCGGCAGGGCCTTGGAGACGTGTTGGTCCGGTAGGGCTTTGGAGGAGGGTTGGTTCGGCAGGGCCTTGGAGACGTGTTGGTTCCGCAGGGCTTTGGAGGAAGGTTGGTTCGGCAGGGCCTTGGAGACGTGTTGGTCCGGCAGGGCTTTGGAGGAGGGTTGGTTCGGCAGGGCCTTGGAGACGTGTTGGTTTGGCAGGGCTTTGGAGGTAGGTTAGAATACGCCCAACAGTGATCATCCCTTATCCGAATAGATTTCCTTATCATTTGTCCCAAAAGTCAAGATGAGTTTATACATAGGGTATAAAACCATCACATGTTCCTTCTAGATATTTCCAAATTTAATTTGGTCATTTCCAATAAAAAAGAGAATAAACGTATAAGAAAACTAAATCCCATATCCATAAGTAAGTAAACAAACAAGCACTATAAATTCACGCAAAGCACGATCAAGTCATCTAAAAGAATTTTAATCCCTTTTTAGTTAATTTATTGTTTATTAACCAAAAACCCCTTTTATTAGTAAAACTAATTTTTACTTAATAAAAACATCTTTCACGTATTTTTCTTATTAATTTACATTCCTAATTAATTAAACTCCAAACTGATTGAAACTCCTAATTAATTGAACTATTAACCAATTAAACTACTAATTAATTAAAATATTAATCAATTAAAACTTCCTTCATTAATTAATAATCCTTTACTAATTAAAACTTTCTTTTTTCTACTTTTATATGTATATTTAAAATATCTTTACAGAAGATATACATAAGTATTATATAATTCTCTATTCATTTGCACTCTTTTCAGTATTTCAAAAAGTATTCATATACTTATCTTAGCGGTATAAGTATTTTCACAAATCATTAACAAGATTTACTTACTTTGAAATATAATCAAAGAAAAATAAATGTTACTCAAACATTATTACTGCAAACTTCTTCTCTCTTTTATACTTTAGATACTTTTCTATCTTTATTCCAAAAGATCCCATACTTGTAGTTATCTCTAAAATTTCAATATTAACGATCTAATTATATTCATAATACTCTAACAATATTTTTCCAATTGAAAAATAATTCAAGGGTTTAAAAACAATTGTTACTAAAACATTGTTTACTACAAACCCCAAAACATTTCACTTATTATTATCTTATGTAATTCTTATTGAAGTCCTAATTACATTCCTAAGTGTAACTAATAAGGATTAAAAACAGATGTTATTTAAACATTGAATACTATAACCCAAAACCATTCTCTTATAATTATCTTAAAGTATTCATTATTAATGTCCTATTAAATTCATAATTACAACCTTCATTATAATCCTAATTAAAGTTACTTATCTTTTCATTACTTTAATACGTTAATTTACTTTCTTAACTTCACAAAAACATCTTCTTTAACTAAAGTGTTGAATCCAAATCTTCCCTTATTAGTTATAAATAACTTAACTTACTTTTCTAACTCATATAGTTACTAAAAATACATTTTAAATGATGTATATATTTATACATCTACTAATTAATTTATTAGCTAATGCAAGTAATAAAATTCTAAAAACAATTTAAAAGATATTATATTACACGAGCTTTTTATTACTTAAATAAATAATTAACTATTTTTCTGAAAACGTATATATAATGTATGTATCATTAAAAATACTTATAATATAGTAAAAAATATATTTAAAATAGTACCTAAAGTTTATTAATTTATAATTTATTTAAAACTTGAAAAAGGATGTTTTCCTTTATATATAATAATAAACCACTTACTTTAAAATTTTATAATTAATTACTAAAAATACATGAAAATCCCAAAGTAATTTATCAATGTTTTAAAGTCTCAAACAAAAAACATTATTTCAGGTATGCTGTAAAAAGTGGTCCAGAGTTACTATAACTTTTGTAAAAAAGATACAGATTAGTGCTATAATTGGTTCTGACGATTCCAGTTTTATATAGTTGAATGTTTCATGTATTTTAGATATGAAAACAAACTTTTTAGCACCCAATCTTTTTACAATAACTAACATACACTTAGTATATTAAAATCATGGAAAGAAACACTTAAGGATCTCTTTACAGCAATCCATAGTAAACAAAAAAGGTATTTCCAAAGTGCATATAGCGAATATCGTTATAAAACCACTTCTATTTCAAGTTCGTCCCCCACAAATCCTTTTGTGCCTTGTTTCAAGACCACGCAACAAGTCATAAAAGTTCACAATCATCATTTTCATATGCCATTTGCTTTCCAAAGTAAAAGGCACAACAAATCAAGCAATATGAAATCAGTCACATATACTATAATATAACACAAGCATATATCACTTCATATACTTATTAAATTATGAGCTAACTCACCAAAATCCATGCACAAGCCTGGTAGAATACAACATGTTTCCTACCACCAGCAAAACATCCAAAGATCTAACCTTTAAACCTAAAACCTCCTATCCTCTAACACCTAGCTCAAGTACAAGCCTCCAAAATTGCTCATGGTTTTTGCACTTTTTGACCCCCTTCAACATTGATTTAGCACACCAATTTTTTAAAATTTGTCTACAATATCATTGTAATGACCGGGCTGTTTTCGACCACGAAAATCGACACTAATACGTTCACTGTATAGGGTGCTGAGCAATCGAGTGTCGAAAATACTAGGTTGTTAGGGTTTAAGAAGAAAACAGAAAAAACAACAACACAGAATCTCACAATCGTAGCGGAACAAAATATAATATACAATAACATCATTTGATACAAAGGAAATCTGTAATTGTTAATATACATACAATTTATAAGAGTACAGTTATCAACAAATGAATCTGGACGGTTATAATAACTTGTCCCTAAATGCTGAATTTACAGCCTACAATACACAATGGAATATAATCAAATGCTTGCAATACGTCTCTGTCATCCAACTCGTCTCATGAGCTCCAAAAGTGTCCTAACCTGAAAACTGTAATATTTGGTCTGACCCGAGCATTACAATAAAGTAACACCCGAGTTAGACTGGAAACCAACGTGAGTAAAACCCACTTAATTTGAAATACTAAGGTTATATTTTTTTTGAAAAACCAAGGTTACTCGTATAAACATGACGAGTTTTTATCTTATTATAACCAAACACTTTTACAGAAATCCATCGCTATCGTAATAGTGTCTAAGTACAATGTCTATTTAAAATAGTCGAATTTGTTAAATTAATCCAATTTCAGCATATTTCACTCTATAACCAAAACCGTAAATGGTCGTAGTGATTATCAAATTGAAGTAGTTGCGGATAACACTGATATTCGATCCCGGTCTCAGTCTTAATGATAAATTTTAATGGTCCAGTTGTTTTAAATAAACAATTCATTTTCAGGGTGACAATATTCACATAATGGAATTTATTAAAACGTATCAACATTTTACTCTTATCATATAATTTCGCTTGGCTACTTAATGGCACAGTTAAGAACAATTTAATAAATATCCAAGGATAATAAAGCCAAGCATAGATCGTAACTAATGATTAATAACTAATATTTAACTCTTCACAAATCAGAATTTAATCAATTTGAATTAAACCAAATCTACTTACATTTTAATCCAAAATTGCTTATAATTTAAGAAATTATAAAACAATTTATTATTAGTTAATAAAAATTAAAACCATCTATGTAATATAAAAAATTGTTAACTAGCATAAGTTTTAATTAATTAAGTATTTAATTAACTACTCGCTTTAATTATTATAAAACAATTTAATTTTCTTTTACACAAAGTTAAAAAATAAATTGAGCTTAAAAATATTAGGCGGTGGATTAAAAATGCAAAAGATTCATGTTGATTGAGTTTAAAATAATAGAGGGAATATGTTTTAAATTATAAGATTTTTAAAAATAAAACTTTTTAAATACAAAATGAATCGAGGTTAAAAATTGATCCCAGCCCACATTGTTCGGCCCAAAGAAAAAAAAAGCTCCAACTCTTTTCTTCTTTTATTTCCTATTTCCCTTACTTCTCTTTTCCCATTTCTTTTCCCTTTCTCGTTTGAACATTCCCAGGTCATCGTTCACAAAGACGTGTATGCATAGGAGCACATGTACTCATCTCTGGTCAGCCCTGACTCACTGCCACTATCCTCACAAAACACCTACCATTATCTCCACACAATGGTCCACCTGAAACCACGATTGAACACTTGGTTCGATAATTCGATCCCCAGGTTCCAAAAAAAATGAAGACATCATCACCCAACCACCTCCTATCGCACCATACGCCACCATCCTTCTCTAGATTCTGCCAACATGACCGCCACCACTTCCCCTTGCCCTTCCCTCAATACCGCACGTCCACCCATGCCCATTGCCGCCGTAGTCTACTCGAAACCGAATCATCAGATGCTAACCCCTAAGAACCTACAACGCCTTTACCTCGATGCCACGCACCCCTATAAAATGCCGCTGCATTTTTCTTGGCTTTCTCACCATCTAAACCACCTACTCCACCAACCACGAGGCATTCCAACACCTAGATCATCGAAAAACGACGAAAAACTCTTTTTCGGTCATCTCTCCCTACCTCAGCCAATACGCGCTTAAAAATTACCAAACTCTTTTTAAAAATCATCATTTTGAATCACAAACACACTTATGTAGTCAAAGTATTAATTTATGATATTCAAAACTTAATCATTTATTTGTTGTTGCCTGTAAATTGTACCTTTCCCCCTCTGTGCTTCAATATAGTTAATGAAACAAATTTTAGAACGATCTACATTCTAAAACACATAACTTTGTTGTTGGAATCAAGACTTAAAACTAACTACATAGGGAGATAATGATTTTCAAAAGTTTCAAGGTATTAACCCTCCTTTTCATGAACAAGGTATCCTTTTGGTTACAGGGTGTTTTAAACATGATTAGCCTACATATATAAGCACTGAACATATTAATATATGAATACATACCAAAATGCAGGAGTTCACTCAAATTTTCAGGTGTACAGATGCACAAACAAGTTCCAGTAAGAAAATTTTTAAGCTTTACTTACAGTTTTTGATATAGGTGATGAACTGCTTCTCTAACACCCCTTCAGCCTTTACCGTCTTGATTTTTTCTCTTTTTTTGCAGCACTCTATTATTACATTTTTTCTTTTAAGAATACGAACAAGTATGAGCTTGGCCAAGGATGTAAATATATAGGAGAGGTAAAGGAAACATTTACGCAAGAAGGTTGCTGATGTGTTGTAAAGACCCGTAAATTTTAACGGTTGTAGCAACGTATTTAATTGAAATTTTGTGCGAATTTAAACGATAAAATTTTGAAATATAAATTTAATATTTGGAATGCGTCCAGTTAAACATAGCAACCGGTAAATTTTCGTCCGAAAATAGAAAAGTTTATTTCGTGCATAAATTTAGTTCAATTTAATCAGTTAAAAAGCGATGGAAATAAAACATTTTCAAAACCAAAATATTTTTACATAGGAAAATTCTAAAACATCTTCTGAGCAAGATGTCAGTTTGTCGTTTTTCCAAATTCGGACATTTTTGGTTCCGTCGATCTTATTTTTCTGCGATTTTCTTGCATTTTTCGTAGTATAAAATTTCAAAATTTTATAATTCAATCGAATCACTGATGTTAGTATGCCGTTTTGATCGCCTCGTCGTGCAAATTTCCGTAGTATATTCTTTTCTGTATTTCTGTATTTGTTGCGTTGCGAGATCAGCGGTAACAACTAGTTATTTCGGTATCACAGTGACTATTTCCACATTCCTTCGTGCCTTTTGAGTGGTTCCTTATGACCGTTCATTTCCACTATATACATCGGGTTTGCATTTTTGTAAACTCAACATTCTTGAATTCATCAGAGGCATCGGGTTTGCCATCTCATTGGAAATTATGAATAGAATTCAATACACATATGAACACAGTAGCCTCTTCACGCATGCATACCCCTGAACCATGTAGGCTTCTTGCCTACCTTCATTCTTCCCAATGCTTTCCACTTCTTTATTTTTATTTTCTTCTCACGAGAATCACGCACGCAACCTCCTCCATCGATCCCATCGCCACAGCCTCGTCCCCAAGACGCCAACCCACCAACGCCCCAGCCTCTGAACTTCGCCCACGACCATCGCAGCCCACACCGAAACCGGTCTCACACTTACCACGCGCAACCCAAGGCACCGCCAAGCACCGCCACACTCCATTCATGCTCCAAGCGCGCTGCTCCTCCACCTGACTTGCTCCGGTTCATGTAAAGCTCGCAACCCCTCAGCCACCGTTGCTCCACTCCAACCGACCTCTGCTCTAGCCGATCCCCACCCCTCATCACCGCTCCTGCAACCGGCGCCGAACCACCACCCGCGTCACCTTCCATCAACCAAAACCGAACCATGCACCGATCAACCCACATCTCGGAACCACCTGCCGCTTTTCACCTCCACGGCCTCACCTTCGATCGGTTAAAGCATAGCCGATTCACCAAGATCCCAGGCATACCATGCCACCTTTCTCTCCTCTGACCACTTCACGTCTTTTATTATTTCCAATATGTATATATCAGTAAAGCTCGGTTGTTTTCTTTCCAATAAAACTGCTCATCTCGCCTTCTCTGTTGAGCGTAGTCACCAAACAATCAGTCGTGTTCCATCCACCCATCGGTCTCAGTGCCTCAAGCCCATGGTCGTGCTTAACCGCGGCCTTGTTTTTCCGGTAGCCTAACTTCCCTGTTTCATAACTCTTTGAATTTATGTTTATACAAGTTATAATCTAATTTTGCATTTGATTTCTAAGTTAGTAGGTTCGGTATATATATGTAATATATATGGTTTAAGCTTTATAACAATAGTAAATTTATATTGACTTTATAATGATAAGAATATCGATATTAAAATATATCTGGATTTCTATCTTAAAGTATGGGTTGGAGTATACATATTATTTTACAGACATGTTATATATGTTGTGATATCTGACAAATGAATTTATGTGAAATTTGCTTAAGCTGTGTAGATATATAATTTGTCATTTTCTGTCTTATATACATAGGCTATATCAGATGTGTAGTTGAATATAGTTTCAAATTTGAGTTCTGTTTTATACATATATGATAATAACATTTCAAACCCTGTTTTCATTTGAGTTCTTTTGCAAAGCATTCAAAGTTTAAATATATACAGCTTATATATGTTAGTTTTCTAATATATGAATGTTCATTTCAGGTTTATATGATATCAGATTTTTATATATAGTTTTTACAATAAACTTGGTTTATATACAATTGTTGCAGTAAAGATGTTTACAATGCCTTCTTTTGTTTGTAAAAAAAAAAGAAAAAAAAAGAAAGAAATGCTTTAATATTGCTTGCGTGCCATATTATATATATTTTTGGTGAATATAGACCTATTGTTTAGATGCCTACATGTTCACATAAGCTGCTAGTAGCTTAGTGATGTATATATATACGCCGAGCACATATATATTAGGGGACAAGACGTGTTTGTAACCAAGCCATGGGCGTATACTTCTTATATGTATTAGCGACACTTTGAATGTGTAGTATATGCCAATTATGGAAATTTGGTAGGAAATTGTGGAAGTTGTAAATATAATTGCCTTTCTAAAAAAGTGTATATACATATATTTTGCATCGAAAAAAAATATATCCGTATAAATTTGATTTGATTTTTATTTTATTCTTTATCTTATTTTATTTTTATTTTCTTTTTCTTTTTCTTTTCTTTCTTTCGTTTCCATCAAATTTATCGTGCTAAAACCTGTTTCGTGTTTATCGCAGCTAATTGATTTGTCGCGCCTAATTCGTGCCAGTGTCTGTTACATCGTTCTTTTCTGTAGCTGTTTTTCATCGTTTCCTAATCTCAAAAGGTGAGCAATCACTCACGATTAATATTCTTTTATTTATTAAATTTGATTTCAATTGAAACGACAATTAAAATATGCTGCTGCTAGTTATTTATACTGTTAAATATATGTTATTACCTGTATCAGTTCACCTGTGACATCTGACACCATTTTCTGTTGATTATACGATGATAATCCTGTTTGGTTGGAAATTGATTGATTATTGTTGTTTATATTGGATGTTAACTTGAAATGTATAAAGTGATGAATATTATACAATTAAATTTGACGTAGGATAATTAAAACTTGAATCGACATATATGTTGAATTTGATTAGTTAAATATGACCCTTTTTAATTGTTAAGTTGATTGACACGTAGAATTTGGTAAATTACACTTTGAACCTTTGAACGTATATTGGATTAATTGTTGTAGTATTAAATTTGAAATTGAAATTGAACGACAAGTGGAAAAAAACCGTAATGTAATAATCTTTGATTTACATGAAATGATAGTGTAGATTCTAGAAATAATTATATTAATTCGTACAAACAACAATGCAAATTAATACGATTATTTCGGGATTTTTTTTGAATTGATTATTTGATTGTGTTTGATTTTTGTTATTGCTTGTTTATTTACTTTGACACCATCCCAGTTATCAAACTGCAAGTTCCCTTTGTTATGTTTGTATTTTTGAATTGAAATTGGAATCAGGTTGAAATGATAAATACCCAAATGAACTTGACTTAGGATAGAAAATTAAATAAAATCCGATTGGTCAATAATTTGATTTAAAAATAAAATAATGATTTTATTCGAATAAAGAATAAGTTTTGAAATAAGGTTAGAATTTGAATTTTTGAAAGGAAAATGTAAAGATTGAAATCTGAAACAATATTAACGTAGAAATTGATGAAAGAACGTTGTTTGAAATTTAATTATTTAACAATTAAATTTAGAATTATTAATAAGTAAATTGGAAGTAGTAATAATTGAGTTTTGAAATTATTAAGTTTGAAATCATTTAATAATTAAATTCAAAATTATAATTAAGTTGGAATTATAATTAAGTTTGAAATTATTAAGTTGAATTTATAATTAAGTTGAAATGATTCGATAATTAAGTTTGAATTCGTAATTAAGTGGAAATGAATTAATAATTAAGTTTGAATTTAAAATGAAGTTTGTAATTATTAAGTTTGAAATTTTTAATAATTAAGATTGAAATTATTTAATAATTGAACGAGATTTAATTATTTGATAATTGAATAAAAATTGAATTCTTTGATAAGAGGAAGTGAACTTTAAATAGGTGGATTTGAGCTTCGTTGATAAATGAAATTGAGTTTCTTTATTTATTAAAGTTTGAAAATTATTTAAGTAAGTTAATAAGTGAAAGTAAACTTCTCGAATATATGAAATTTAGTTTCTTTATTAATTGAGTTTTGGAAATTTGTAACTAAGTAAATAAATAAGTGAAATTGAATTTCTTTAACAAGAAATAAAATGCGTTTATTGAAATGAATGTAAGACTTGTAATATTAAGAATATGATTTGACGAATCGAATTTAAGTAAATTTGTAAGTTTTGTTATAATGAAATTGAACTTAAGTAATTGATTTAATTGAATTGGAATTTGAATAGAATTGTTTTGAATGATAATTAATTTAACGAATATTGAATGAAATCGATAAATGAATTTAAATTGATTTGAATGTTAAAATAAATTAATTTAAATGACTTCGGAATGAAGTTTATATATACGAACTTGAACCACTATTTGAATTGTTTAAATGAAATCTAAAATTGAATTGTAAGACTTTGAAATGGTTATTTGGTAGTTTTGAAACGCAAACTTTAGAAATTGATAATGAAAGACAAATGAAATGTTGGTTTACGAATTGAAATTGAAATTGAATTTGATTTGTTTTGAAATATATTAAATGACCAATCGGTGTAATAATTACGGAAGTTATTAAAGAAACCGGAATTGGTTATGGATATACTCTCTATCTAAACCGAAAACCACTTTAATAACTATACGCGGAGTGATGATCCAGAATGAAGTGGTTGGAATGATGTACGTGATGACTGAAGAAAGAGAACGATAATGGATAGCCTTGACACTTGTGTCAAATTGGAAATGACTAAAACAGGAGTCGTGCCGGGCCAAATGGGGTTAGCCACCTCGAGCGAACACACTTCTTCGTAACTACTACTCATTACTTGTGATTGATTGGTGCACCCTCGGAGTTTCAGGAGTGTTGTTTCGCGGTGTTGCGATCGCTGCGGCGATGCGTTCTCACCAGTCCGGATCAGGCGAACGGTAGTTTCACTACCTTGGGTATTTCCTCATGTGCCTTGTTATACTTGTATCCCTATATACGCGACCACTACGAATTTGTTTTGTGTTATACCTATGGAGTACTCCCTGATATCCCACCAGTTTACGGTGGAGTTTACAGTGCTGTATAGACTATAATGCTTATATAAAATGTGTTAAGGGGGATAATGGTAACGCATTAACACTATTTTGATACTTTATATTACTGATAGACATTATCTATTTAGCGTACACTACTACATAGTAGATAGTTTAACGGATCCTTAGAGGATGGTGATTCCATCATCCTTTGAGTTATTGTATTTCAATTGTTATTTCACTTGAGTTGGATTTATTGATATAAGAATGTTAATCCTGACTCGAGTGTTTTGTATTTTCTTTACGCTCGGGTCAGACTGAGTGTACCAGTATTCGAGACTCACCTTTGGAGTTGGAGCTTCGCTTGGAGATCCAGCTATCTATCCAGCTTTCAGATATCCAGTTGATTCCAATGATGTATTTTGATTCTTATGTTTTGACTGTTGTATTCGAGACTTCTGTTGTAACTTATTTAACTCTGATGTATCTTATAT
The DNA here is from genome assembly GCA_030765085.1 of Allium cepa. Taxonomy (NCBI): domain Eukaryota; kingdom Viridiplantae; phylum Streptophyta; class Magnoliopsida; order Asparagales; family Amaryllidaceae; genus Allium; species Allium cepa. The sequence continues at coordinate 524,391,762 of CM060929.1, read as the reverse complement.
ATTTATATAGTAGCTTCATGAACTACTATCTTATGCTTCCACTGCATATTATTACTCTGTGTCTGTGATTCTGTGATTATTTATTTACTGTATATCTCAGTTTTGCCAATTTTAAATTAACAATTCGGTATTTTGAATTATTAAAGTCTGACATGTGCGGATGCGAATGGTCCAAAATAGCGGGTCGTTACAGTTGGTATCAGAGCTTTTGGTAGCTCTAGGCAAAACTTAGCATATAGGGTAAATGTAATTACAGAATCACTCTCATTCGAGTTTCAATCTCTTCCTTTTGACTCGATTCCTATCGATTTTCGAAACGTTCCTCGGTTCCAGAATTCATTCATGTCACTCACTATTCGTTTTCTTTCAATTCTGGAGTATCCCATAACTCCACTTCGAATGATCTTTGTAATGAATCGGTGGTCTCGCCAAACTTCGAATGATTGGAGAATGGGTGAAATTCCTTTATAATAGACATTGATTTACCGGAGATTTCTGTATCCTCGGTTTACGATGCTATCTATCTCCTACTATACCTGAATTCTATCCCTAGCGATTTAATGTAGATTTGCCTCGAAATTCTACATCGATCTAATTATTGAAGTCACGGTCGACCCGGTTAAGGTTGCCCGTGAATTAAATAAGCTTATCCATCTCCCGATTCTGTTAATTGAATCATCTTTTCTTTTCTTTTGAACTTGAATTTGAATCAGAATTCTCTTTAATTTGACTCCATAAAAATTTGAAACCCTATCCTTATTTTGAAATCCATCCTAGTATCATCGAGCGAGGATGTGTATTTGCATTTATACTAAAATGTTTTATATATCTATATATGGTGTTGTTTGAGTTGTTGATGTTGATTTGGGTTTTCGATCGATTCGTTTGATCAACGCTATCGATAGGATTTCCAAAACACTTGAACAGAGCAAACTGACACAATAGTATTTTCAAATTTGACGAATTAAATAGTTTTGTATGATTTATAAGTATAAATTTTTTCTGAAATTAAATTGTTAATAAATTTGTCGCCTGAAATAATAATATTTGACTTTCATTTATTGTTTATAAACCATTAACTATTGAATAATATAAATAAATGAATTTATAAATTGGGTTGAATTGATTTGAAAGTTAAATGGATTTAAATTAGAATTTGAGAATTTAATTTCCGGTGACTCCAAACTTTGATTTTTAAATAAAGTGTGTGTTATTCAAAGTATTTTCAAATAAATAAAAATTTCAAGAAATTTAAATTATTAAATTAGAGCTCTCCTATTTTGTCGCTGGAAAATAATTTCGGTGATGACGGCCGCATCATCGACATTCATTTTCGAGTTTCGAAGTGGAGAGACTATTCTGTAGCTTTGCTACGGTTTGTTTGAAAAAAATTTGATTTGAATTTCTTAAAGTATAATTTGATTGTAATATATATTGATATAATTTAAATCTGATTTGATATATTATATATATTTATTTATCTCTAAATAAGTTTGAAGTTACTCGCAAATTTAATTCTTAAATTTATGATTAAAGATGATTTCAAAATTTAAATTGAGGAAAAGATTTTGAATAAATATTTAACTTGAAATAACTGAATTGTAAAATTTTATTTGGATAATACTCAGTTGCATTATTTATAACTTACCTAAATTATCAAAAGTTAATTTTGTAATTGAATATTATACAATATAAAAGGATATCAAAGGAATTTTTAAATAAATTTGAGTAGTTATAGTAAACGTAAATATACTTAATATATATGTGTTAGGATATATTAAGTAGAATAATTTAATAATAATTTGGAATAAAGAAGAAATTGTCGAATAAAATATGATTATAATAAATGACTAATCAAATTTATGATCTTCGAAATTGTTAATTTAACATAATTAGATAATATATAATACAAATTATCTTTAAAAATAAAATTGAGCGCATATAAAAAGGTTATACATTTAAAGTAATAATAAATTGGTAATAGAGATAAATAGAATACCAGGTTAGTTGAATAACAAATGGATTAATAAAATATATTGTTGTATGAAATAAATTTTGTAATAAACAATGATAAATTGAAATAAACCAAGTCATGAAAATCTTGAATTTAAAAACAAATTGTTGAATATAAATTTATTTAAAAACTGAAATTTATATGGTTTAAATTAATTGTGCATGATGTAATTCCAATTTATTTTCTTTTGATTGTTTCTATTCTTCTACCTCCTTCCTTTTCGGGGACGAAAAGTTTTGAGTGGGGGAGAGGGTAACGACCCGTAAATTTTAACGGTTGTAGTAACGTATTTAATTAAAAAATTTTGCGAATTTAAACGATAAAATTTTGAAATATAAATTTAATATTTGGAATGCGTCCAGTTAAACATAGCAACCGGTAAATTTTCGTCCGAAAATAGGAAAGTTTATTTCGTGCATAAATTTAGTTGAATTTAATCAGTTAAAAAGCGATGGAAATAAAACATTTTCAAAACCAAAATATTTTTACATAGGAAAATTCTAAAACATCTTCTGAGCAAGATGTCAGTTTGTCGTTTTTCCAAATTCGGACATCTTTGGCTCCGTCGATCTTATTTTTCTGCGATTTTCTTGCATTTTTCGTAGTATAAAATTTCAAAATTTTATAATTCAATCGAATCACTGATGTTAGTATGCCGTTTTGATCGTCTCGTCGTGCAAATTTCCGTAGTATATTCTTTTCTGTATTTCTGTACTTGTTGCGTTGCGAGATCAGCGGTAACAACTAGTTATTTCGGTACCACAGTGAATATTTCCACATTCCTTCGTGCCTTTTGAGTGGTTCCTTATGACCGTTCATTTCCACCATATACATCGGGTTTGCCATTTTTGTAAAATCAACATTCTTGAATTCATCAGAGGCATTGGGTTTGCCATCTCATTGGAAATTATGAATAGAATTCAATACACATATGAACACAGTAGCCTCTTCACGCATGCATGCCCCTGAACCATGTAGGCTTCTTGCCTACCTTCATTCTTTCCAATGCTTTCCACTTCTTTATTTTTTTTTCTTCTCACGAGAATCACGCACGCAACCTCCTCCATCGATCCCAACGCCACAGCCTCGTCCCCAAGACGCCAACCCACCAACGCCCCAGCCTCTGAACTTCGCCCACGACCATCGCAGCCCACACCGAAACCGGCCTCACACTTACCACGCGCAACCCAAGGCACCGCCAAGCACCGCCACACTCCATTCATGCTCCAAGCGCGCTGCTCCTCCACCTGACTTGCTCCGGTTCATGTAAAGCTCGCAACCCCTCAGCCACCGTTGCTCCACTCCGACCGACCACTGCTCTAGCCGATCCCCACCCCTCATCACCGCTCCTGCAACCGGCGCCGAACCACCACCCGCGTCACCTTCCATCAACCAAAACCGAACCATGCACCGATCAACCCACATCTCGGAACCACCTGCCGCTTTTCACCTCCACGGCCACACCTTCGATCGGTTAAAGCATGGCCGATTCACCAAGATCCCAGGCATACCATGCCACCTTTCTCTCCTCTGACCACTTCACGTCTTTTATTATTTCCACTATGTATATATCAGTAAAGCTCGGTCGTTTTCTTTCCCATGAAACTGCTCATCTCGCCTTCTCTGTTGAGCGTAGTCACCAAACAACCAGTCGTGTTCCAGCCACCCATCGGTCTCAGTGCCTCAAGCCCATGGCCGTGCTTAACCGCGGCCTTGTTTTTCCGGTAGCCTAACTTTCCTGTTTCATAACTCTTTGAATTTATGTTTATACAAGTTATAATCTAATTTTAAATTTGATTTCTAAGTTAGTAGGTTCGGTATATATATGTAATATATATGGTTTAAGCTTTATAATAATAGTAAATTTATATTGACTTTATAATGATAAGAATATCGATATTAAAATATATCTGGATTTCTATCTTAAAGTATGGGTTGCAGTATACATATTATTTTACAGACATGTTATATATGTTGTGATATCTGACAAATGAATTTATGTGAAATTTGCTTAAGCTGTGTAGATATATAATTTGTCATTTTCTGTCTTATATACATAGGCTATATCAGATGTGTAGTCGAATATAGTTTCAAATTTGAGTTCTGTTTTATACATATATGATAATAACATTTCAAACCCTGTTTTCATTTGAGTTCTTTTGCAAAGCATTCAAAGTTTAAATATATACAGCTTATATATGTTAGTTTTCTAATATATGAATGTTCATTTCAGGTTTATATGATATCAGATTTTTATATATAGTTTTTACTATAAACTTGGTTTATATACAATTGTTGCAGTAAAGGTGTTTACAATGCCTTCTTTTGTTTGTAAAAAAAAAATGCTTTAATATTGCTTGCGTGCCATATTATATATATTTTTGGTGAATATAGACCTATTGTTTAGATGCCTACATGTTCACATAAGCTGCTAGTAGCTTAGTGATGTATATATATACGCCGAGCACATATATATTAGGGGACAAGACGTGTTTGTAACCAAGCCATGGGCGTATACTTCTTATATGTATTAGCGGCACTTTGAATGTGTAGTATATGCCAATTATGGAAATCTGGTAGGAAATTGTGGATGTTGTAAATATAATTGCCTTTCTAAAAAAGTGTATATACATATATTTTGCATCGAAAAAAAAAGTATATCCGTATAAATTTGATTTGATTTTTATTTTATTCTTTATCTTATTTTATTTTTATTTTATTTTGCTTTTTCTTTTCTTTCTTTCGTTTCCATCAAATTTATCGTGCTAAAACCTGTTTCGTGTTTATCGCAGCTAATTGATTTGTCGCGCCTAATTCGTGCCAGTGTCTGTTACATCATTCTTTTCTGTAGCTGTTTTTCATCGTTCCCTAACCTCGAAAGGTGAGCAATCACTCACGATTAATATTCTTTTATTTATTAAATTTGATTTCAATTGAAACGACAATTGAAATATGCTGCTGCTAGTTATTTATACTGTTAAATATATGTTATTACCTGTATCAGTTCACCTGTGACATCTGACACCATTATCTGTTGATTATACGATGATAATCCTGTTTGGTTGGAAATTGATTGATTATTGTTGTTTATATTGGATGTTAACTTGAAATGTATAAAGTGATGAATATTATACAATTGAATTTGACGTATGATAATTAAAACTTGAATCGACATATATGTTGAATTTGATTATTTAAATATGACCCTTTTTAATTGTTAAGTTGATTGACATGTAGAATTTGGTAAATTACACTTTGAACCTTTGAACGTATATTGGATTAATTGTTGTAGTATTAAATTTGAAATTGAACGGCAAGTGGAAAAAAACCGTAATGTAATAATCTTTGATCTACATGAAATGATAGTGTAGATTCTAGAAATAATTATATTAATTCGTACAAACAACAATGCAAATTAATACGATTATTTCGAGATTTTTTTTGAATTGATTATTTGATTGTGTTTGATTTTTGTTATTGCTTGTTTATTTACTTTGACACCATCCCAGTTATCACACTACAAGTTCCCTTTGTTATGTTTGTATTTTTGAATTGAAATTGGAATCGGGTTGAAATGATAAATACCCAAATGAACTTGACTTAGGATAGAAAATTAAATAAAATCCGATTGATCAATAATTTGATTTAAAAATAAAATAATGATTTTATTCGAATAAAGAATAAGTTTTGAAATAAGGTTAGAATTTGAATTTTTGAAAGGAAAATGTAAAGATTTAAATCTGAAACAATATTAATGTAGAAATTGATGAAAGAACGTTGTTTGAAATTTAATTATTTAACAATTAAATTTAGAATTATTAATAAGTAAATTAGAATTAGTAATAATTGAGTTTTGAAATTATTAAGTTTGAAATCATTTAATAATTAAATTCGAAATTATAAATAAGTTGGAATTATAATTGAGTTTGAAATTATTAAGTTGAATTTATAATTAAGTTGTAATGATTCGATAATTAAGTTTGAATTCGTAATTAAGTGGTAATGAATTAATAATTAAGTTTGAATTTAAAATCAAGTTTGTAATTATTAAGTTTGAAATTTTTAATAATTAAGATTGAAATTATTTAATAATTGAACGAGATTTAATTATTTGATAATTGAATAAAAATTGAATTCTTTGATAAGAGGAAGTGAACTTTAAATAGGTGGATTTGAACTTCGTTGATAAATGAAATTGAGTTTCTTTATTTATTAAAGTTTGAAAATTATTTAAGTAAGTTAATAAGTGAAAGTAAACTTCTCGAATATATGAAATTTAGTTTCTTTATTAATTGAGTTTTGGAAATTTGTAACTAAGTAAAGAAATAAGTGAAATTGAATTTCTTTAACAAGAAATAAAATGCGTTTATTGAAATGAATGTAAGACTTGTAATATTAAGAATATGATTTGACGAATCGAATTTAAGTAAATTTGTAAGTTTTGTTATAATGAAATTGAACTTAAGTAATTGATTTAATTGAATTGGAATTTGAATAGAATTGTTTTGAATGATAATTAATTTAACGAATATTGAATGAAATCGATAAATGAATTTAAATTGATTTGAATGTTAAAATAAATTAATTTAAATGACTTCGGAATGAAGTTTATATATACGAACTTGAACCACTATTTGAATTGTTTAAATGAAATCTAAAATTGAATTGTAAGACTTTGAAATGGTTATTTGGTAGTTTTGAAACGTAAACTTTAGAAATTGATAATGAAAGACAAATGAAATGTTGGTTTACGAATTGAAATTGAAATTGAATTTGATTTGTTTTGAAATATATTAAATGACCAATCGGTGTAATAATTACGGAAGTTATTAAAGAAACCGGAATTGGTTATGGATATACTCTCTATCTAAACCGAAAACCACTTTAATAACTATACGCGGAGTGATGATCCAGAATGAAGTGGTTGGAATGATGTACGTGATGACTGAAGAAAGAGAACGATAATGGATAGCCTTGACACTTGTGTCAAATTGGAAACGACTAAAACAGGAGCCGTGCCGGGCCAAATGGGGTTAGCCACCTCGAGCGAACACACTTCTTCGTAACTACTACTCATTACTTGTGATTGATTGGTTCACCCTCGGAGTTTCAGGAGTGTTGTTTCGCGGTGTTGCGATCGCTGCGGCGATGCGTTCTCACCAGTCCGGATCAGGCGAACGGTAGTTTCACTACCTTGGGTATTGCCTCATGTACCTTGTCATACTTGTATCCCTATGTACGCGACCACTACGAATTTGTTTTGTGTTATACCTATGGTGTACTCCCTGATATCCCACCAGTTTACGGTGGAGTTTACAGTGCTGTATAGACTATAATGCTTATATAAAATGTGTTAAGGGGGATAATGGTAACGTCTTAACACTATTTTGATACTTTATATTACTGATAGACATTATCTATTAGTGTACACTACTACATAGTAGATAGTTTAACGGATCCTTAGAGGGTGGTGATTCCATCATCCTTTGAGTTATTGTATTTCAATTGTTATTTCACTTGAGTTGGATTTATTGATATAAGAATGTTAATCCTGACTCGAGTGTTTTGTATTTTCCTTATGCTCGGGTCAGACTGAGTGTACCAGTATTCGAGACTCACCTTTGGAGTTGGAGCTTCGCTTAGAGATCCAGCTATCTATCCAGCTTTCAGATGTCCAGTTGATTCCAGTGATGTATTTTGATTCTTATGTTTTGACTGTTGTATTCGAGACTTCTGTTGTAACTTATTTAACTCTGATGTATCTTATATATTTATATAGTAGCTTCATGAACTACTATCTTATGCTTCCGCTGCATATTATTACTCTGTGTCTGTGATTCTATGATTATTTATTTACTGTATATCTCAGTTTTGCCAATTTTAAATTAACAATTCGGTATTTTGAATTATTAAAGTCTGACATGTGCGGATGCGAATGGTCCAAAATAGCGGGTCGTTACATGTTTTTTTTCTTGTACATGCTTTTACATTTTTTTCTTTTGATTTGCTGATTTGATTTTTTTATTCAAGTGATTTGATTTTAGGCTTGATTTGATTTATTATGTTATATGACTTTATTTTTATTTGTGTGTGTGAATTGATTTTGAAATGTATTATGATAATGTCTCCTTGCGTACGTACATCCTTTCATATATGTATGTATGTATGTATATATATATATATTCCTTCATATTTTACATCTTTATATATATATACTACTCTTATAAACATATATAATCATTCATATAAATATTGTTGTCATCATGCACAGATATATTTATACTCATACATATTTTCATATACTTATATACATAGTTACATATACATATATATTTACATATTCATCTATACACTAGATATACACATGTTTACCTATGTATATATATTTATATTTCCTTATGCACTTTTATATACATGTATACATGTACACGTATACTTATATTTAATTATTTTTTTATAATTTCCATATACATTAGTTCATATGGCATATATATATAGTATGTATTTTGTCATCATATCCATATTTACATTTTTATACATTTTTGTATATTTATCACTATATATGGACATTTATACTTATGTACATTTGTAATCATCATAAAGCTCATATATATATATGTATGTATGTATGTATGTATTCCATCTTAAATTTTATTGGTGGAATTTATATACATACATATGTGTGTATATATATATATAATTTATCATATCTAGAAATTTTATTTTAAATTTGAATATAACTTTTATATAAATCTATACGTTCAGATATTTTGAACATCAGAAAATTTATTCTGCTAATAAAAATTAATATTCCAATAATTAATATCAGTTAATTACCTCGATATCCGATGGCTAAAAATCTAGATCGTTATAATCATGGGGACAATCATGGGGAGTTATGGTCCAAATTTTAGAGGATTTGGAGTTGTAGAGAACTAGTTATAATTATTGGAATTGAAGAGACAGTTTCTAGGCTGAAAAACTAGGCCAGCAGACCCACTCACTTCCCATTGGTTTTTACTTAAGTTAGTCTGCGAACTAGCAAAATTGATTGGCATGAAAATTGTTCCTTATTGAAATACCATTCCAGAGAGTATAAGATCATAAAATTTGGTTCGGTAGAGAGAAAGTTATGGTAGAAAGAAGAGAGGGTATATTATGGCTTGGTTTTGAATTGATTTAAACTTTGGAATTTATAAAGAGAAGAGAAAGAAAGGAAGCTGTTTTTGTTTCTTAGTTTGAAATAGCCTTCATGAAATGAATAAAGTGTTTACATAGCGTTTTACAAGGGAACATTACCTCTTAAACTTCCAATAGCTAGCCAAGAACATGTCCTCACGTGGATTCTCGCCTAACTTTTGACACCTTGTTTCTTTGGTTCCTTAAATACCCTGTCCCTACCCTCTTCCTCAATTAATTACATTCTAAAAATACATAGGATTAAGTAATTTTTCTTATGAACTAAGGAGAGTTTTAGGCTTACAAATATGTTTATATCATTCTTACGTAAGTCCAAATGAGTTTGAACAACTTATCTCGAGTAAAAAGTCGATTATCGATAAAAATATTTTTGGTCATAGCATCGATTTTTCTTCAAAGTATATATTTATGTAAACACATTTTAAAAACAAGTTTCCTAAAATTATTTATTTATTAAAAGGATTTTATGAAGGTTATAAAATAATTTAAATGCACTTAATCCAAATTTGAATATTCAGATATTAAAATACAGATTGTTTAGAATTTATGGTCGTTACATATATATTTCTACGCTGAAAATAATTTTATCTTTCAATGAATAATTTCAACCATAATATGCATTTAATAAAAAAAGGAAATTAAAATTTAATGATATTAAATAATTAAAATAGATTATATATTTATATATATATAATTATTTCATTTGGTTTTAAATTTATGAGATTCTTTCTGTCACGACCATGTATATAAATACATAAATAAAATTTTCATTCACATGTAAATTATGTACATATATAATGTACATATACAAACATATATATCATATATGCTATTTTGAAAAACCTATTTTGTTTCCAGTTTCTAAGAAAAAATCAATTTTTTAATTTCTTATGTAATATATATGTGTGTGCGCGCGCGCGTGCATGTATGTATAGAAGTATTTAAACTTGCAATTCAAAATCTAAATAAAATACATAAATATAATATATATAAATTTGCTTTCGGTTTTTAAGTGTGCGTGCGCGCGTGCATGTGCGTGTGTGTACATATCATTGAGCCTAAAATTGGCATAACACCCAAAGAAAGCTAATATAAAGAAAGTTCTAGTAGAAAACAATAAGTAAATCAGAATGAACACCAGATTTTTGTAGCGAGTTGACAAATCTATAGCCTACATCTACCGCATTTTTATCGATTATGGATTTTTTTGTCACTAGTACAATGCATGGTCAAGTTCTAGCAGCCTAGAGTAGTCTAGAATTACTTCCTTATTGACTATGGTTGAGGAGAGAGAAGATAAAGAATGCAAAGTGCCAAAAGTTCTTTTCCCAATGCCATAAGTGTAGTATTTATAGAGAAATCACCCGGAAGAATCGCCGGATCTCAACATACCAAGTCTTACTTCAAATTCAAAAAATCTAAAGGGAAAGATGGAGTCTTCAAAGCCATAAAACATCTCAGTATCGACCTGAAGTGGTCGGTACCGATTTTATTTTTAGAAGGGGAGTCGCTCAGTCTTTCCTACTTTGGTCTTCTATATTAGATTCGTTATACTCTAAGTACTTTGCCTTAGAAATCTTGTTGATTTTGAGAGGTTCTAATACCACTTGTGCTTATTTGCTTTCCTTCAGAACTTCCTTGGACTCGTTTATCTACTCCTCGAGAAATGCACCCTGAGATGGTTGCCCACATCAACTATCACGTGTCATAGCTTTAGAAGCCTACAATAGGCAGAAAAGTGACTGGTACTAACCAAAAAATGGTTGGTACCGAGCTCCTCTCTTAGCCCTAGTTTTTCTTTAAGTTCTTGGGTCCTTTCCTATTATCCTCCCAAGCATGTTCCTAACTCCGTGAATCATTTCGTCTTCATCCCGACATCCAAACTTGTTTGTAGGCTGCTTGGTTGAAAAGTCAGATAACATATATGTTTATGCTATATAAATATTTGACTAAGTCAAAGCATTAAAATTTAAAATCTTAAATGAATCAACTATATCATAATATGTAATAATATTTTTTTCAAAATATATAAAAACTGAAGAAAAAAATTGTAGGCCTAACATGTTTATAAATTTACACGCAGGCACACATATTTATTAGTATTGAAATTTAAGTTAAATTTAATATATTTAAAATTGCATAATGGTCGATTTTTTTCAATTATTATGTATACAAATATGCATGTGTGTACATGATGCTGAAATCATTATCCTCGACATCAGTCAGTTAATAATAATTATGGATCTCAATGGTTATTTATATAAATTTGATATTTATGCATTTGTATGCCCTATGCTAGTCTGTAACATTTATCTATTATATTTATAATGCTCACATTATGAATGTGAATATTTAGTGAATTAAACATATGATTAAATTAAATAAACCAAAATAGTAACATACATTATATTTAAAAGACTTAGTTCAAAATATATAAAATACACATTCATAAAGTTTAATAAAAATTAATCAAATTAAAATTTAAATAACAAACTACTTTATTAATAATTATTAAATATGAGTTAGTGCAAATATTTATTCATGTAAACATAAAAATTAGACCTGATGCAAATTAATAAATGGATTATTTTTGAATTTCGCCTTTTTGCCCCACTGCAAATTCACTTGATCCAATAATAAATAAACCCACAGAGCCACCATTTAAGTCATACATTTAATTTTATTATCTTTCTCAATTCATTAATTATATCTTACTGTAGACCTTGCAACTCCAACATTTTGTTGAAGAAATGTTCTCCTAAGGTGAACCTAGGTTCGAGGCGTGACCAGTTAACTTGATTATCAAGTATTTTAAATTAAATTTATTTTAAAATTATATGTATATATATTTCAAATAAAAAAAATTTGCTCCTTTTTTTTATAACCATAGACCTCCACTTCTAGCATCAAATAATCATCGACCAGACTGACTATAGTACAACTCGTCTAAACCATAAGTGAATGGCAGGATAAGGTTGACCATTATGGTGGATCTTGTTGTAAATTAGGGATTTGGGTTCATCATTCATGCTGGATTTGTAAAAGTGAGAAGGTTGGTGCGACGGTTGATGACGGATGGCATGGAGTTAGAACCGGAGGACGTAGCGATAGTCTCAAACGATGGCAAGGATGCAGCAGCTAGGGTTGAGTTGGTAAAGGAGAAAGAAGTTGATTTGAAATTTAGGTACGTACATTTTATTTTAAACCCCGACTTTTTTTAATAATTATGATTAAAACCCTATAATTTACAAACCTCATAACTATCACACACTAGCTCCATTTCATGTACCGTTTGCACTGTTAGGTCGTATTGAAATTATGAATACATTAACATTATTTAATAGTAAAATTTATGACCATTTCTCATATCATAAATTAGACACTACTGTATTAATAGTTTTATCAACTATATATATGTATATATACATATACATATATATACACATACATATAATGCACTTACAAATCCTAATAACCATATATGCAAATATATAAATTTATAGATTAGCATGCTTATAAATTTTAATAATCAATCATTGAACGTGTAATGTTCAAGGCAATATTGTAAATTGAATATAATTTAAATACTAAAACTACAAATCCAGTTTTTATTTAATTTACAATAAATTCAAATTCAAATTCAAATTTAATCGTATTATCACTACAAAGATCTAGTGCATAATGAACTAAAAGGGATTTTTTGAAAATTTCCGCTCTTACCCTGCTGCCATATGCACCTAATCCAACAACTCGGTGCAATGATGGTGGGGATCGCAAATATGCCAAGTGGTAGTCGTGTGGTCGCCAGTAGTGAAATTGGTGTCTCTACAATGAGGATTGGAAAGGGTTTGGGAGATTGAGGTAGAAGACATACAATAGTGTTGGAGAGCTATTGCAATTTAGTCCTTATGGATTATGTAGTTGAAACTCAACGCTATAACTTCTAACTTATATAACTTTAGCATACAACATCTTACTCATGAGCCATTTATTGTGTTAGGATCGGGGAGAGATGACAAACATTTTGGCATATTATTTGCTTATTTTTGAGATTGTATGTGAAAGTGTGCGACAACTCACATTTCGGGAGGTTTAAATCGATAATAATCCACACATTTCTGACTTAAACAACCCGGAATATAGATAATCAATGAGGTTAATTAATAAAAATAAGAAAAGAAGAAGAAAACAAACATAGAATCTCGCGGCGGAATGAAAAAATATAATAGTCAAATAAACGGTTCATAAAGCTGTTTATATTATACATTTGATTATAATTTATACAACATTTATCAAAGTTATATGTGCACCAGAAATAAATAAAGTAATGCAGCATGCAACATTATGCAGGAATACTAATAGTAATAATATTCTAAATCTTCGTCTTCGTCCTCCAGAATAAATCTTTAATAAGCTGAAAAACTCAGGACTAACCCAAGCGTAATGAAAAGACAAAACACTCGAATCGGGACTAAAATATTCTTACGTAAGTCAAACCGATATTCTATATAACATGAGTGTCATGGCTTCAGAGATGTTTATGCGGTTTCACATCTCCTATCCAGTGTATAATGTACATGCAATAACTCAAGAGATGTTATGTGATTATCCATCTCTTATGGATCCGTCAAAATATTTATATGTAGTGGAATACACTACATATATAATGTGTAATCGGTAAAATAAATATTTTTGTTAGCGTCAAGGCTTTACATTGATGCCATTTAATGCATTTTTAAGCGTTGTCATACAGTTTGCATTCCCCGCCGCCAATAGAACATCGGTAGTCAGGGATGCCCAAGGTAGGATATTACCATTTTATCCTTCCCGACTGGTGGTATCATAGCCATGATCACCCACGGCGTCCAATACTCCTAAAATCCGAGGGTATGCACCAATCAATCAACTAATATAAAGAAGTGAGTTCGCTTGGGATACCTAACACACTTGGTCGGTATGGCTTCTGTTTTAGTCATTTCAAATTGACACAAGTATCAGGCCAATCCATCATCATTCTCTTTCTTCAAATCCAGCAAAAGTACTCTAAATCCAACCATTTCGCTCTGGATCATCGCTACATGTACAAAGTTAGTAAAATAGTTCTGGAATCGACAGAGAGTATGCCTATATCTAAACACGGTCTCTTTAACAATCAAACGTCGTTTCACACACTGGTTGGTACTTTTACATTTCGAAAACAAAAAATACTTGATATCAAAATATCATGTTCGCTCCAATATCAAATCCATTTTATCATATTTACTCAAAATATACCATTTCACTTCAAACACCATTTTCGCCTTAATATTTTGATTTCTCTACCAAAATCGTTTCGGATTTCAATTTAGGTTATAACCTCATTTTAACCCAAGTCATATTTAAATCCAAGATTTAAATACAATATTCCACCCTTGACCAGTTTGAATTTTTTTGAAAAATAGTTTGAATAATTTTAAAATAGTTTGAATAATTTTAAAATAGTTTAAATAATTAAAATTGTTAAAAACAGTTTAAATGATTAAAATAGTTAAAAATAGTTTAAATGGTTAAAATAGTTAAGTATTAAAATGGTTTATATAGAAAAATAATTTGGAAAATCCAAAATAATTTGAAGAATTAAAAAAATAGATTTGAATAGTTTATATGAAAATAATTTATTTGAAAATAGTTTCAAAGTCAAACTGATTCAATTTCCAAATTTCCAATGCAAATAACTTTTAAATTTCCATTTCGATTTTCATCAATTTCGATTTCAATTTTAAAATCAACGATTCAAAACACTTAAATCAAATTTACTTTCAATACCCAATTTGGAATCCAAAGCCTCAAATATAATTCAATTACGAGCTCAATTTCGAAATATCATTTTATATCACTTTTACTTAGTAATATTCAAAATTAGAATAAAAGTCCAATCTTTAAAATCAAATCAATTTCTGAAATTTAAATCATATTTTGATTATGACTTAAAAATCTCAATTTCTATTTTTTAAAACCTTTTGTTTACCAAATTTTCAACATTTTAAACTCAAGTTCGAAAATAATTTGATTTCTATAAATTTAATTTTTTTATTTCTTTAAATCAAAATCATTTAAATAAATTTCAAATCAAACTTTTTATAATCATTTAATGTAACCAATCCGGTGTTCTTATATAATTTTCTATTCTGTGACCAATTGATCAGTTATTTCAATTTAATTTCAGGGATGGATATATACCATCTCAACCCAAATCACAATGTTATGGGTATATATTATTTTAACCGATTTATTATTTTATTCAAATAATTCAATTTACAGTTTTATATATTGTAAATAATATACATGATGATAACAGGATATATCAAAACAAATGAACATCCAAATCATCCAAAACACCAATCAATAGCATCCATCACAATCAATATCCAAATCAACCAATAATTCATAACAATTCCATAGTTATCAATATCATGTATTTTACTGGCAATTAAATTCCAATTCCAAATTTAACCATCAATTTAATTTTTAATAGTTAATTCGAATGACAATTAGATTTATCAAATAATGATCAATAGATTTATATCACTTCATAATTTCAAATTTAACTAGCATAAAAATATTTTAGTACGTTCAATTTAACCTAAAATTTTAGTTAGCTTCAATGGTTTCCAAACAAGTTCTAGAATGTAGTGCTCGTCGCCACGATTCCATCGCCGCTTGTTTTGCTTGATTTGGACCTCGTATGTGAGAGATATACATTTTAATTTTAATATAAATAAATTATACATTTATTAAACCTTCAGGAGATCTGGGCCTTTCAAATCAAAACCCTCAAATCTAGGTCGTACGCTTCTCCTTCTTACTCGTGTATGCTGCCGAATGAAACCCATCATCACGCGTTCGTATATTTCATCGTCGCTCCTCCTGCCCATGACCGAAAGTTGATCATGTTACCTCACAACGTCTCCACAAATGCCTTGCACCACCAGCCCAACTCCGACCATCCCTAGCCTCATCTATGACCGGAAAAAAAATGCTCCAACGATGGCCAAAATGCAGCCAAAATTCTCCTCCAAAAGATGATGATAATGGAAACCCACCGTTGGACCTATAGCACCCAACGAACTCTACGACTTTCCAGTTGAAAGTTTATCACGAAAGTTTAAGAAATTGAAGAAAATCAATGGGGAAAATGAATTGGTTTTGGCCATTAAATAAAAAATGGTGGCTAGGACAAAAGAAATAGCTAGGGTTTCTAAAATACGCGTATATATACATACAGCTACAATATTTTAATGTTATTTCGACTATTCACATGAAATTTGGATGAACTCCGGTTGAGACGTGCTATCTGGCGTTTATAATGTTATACCCCTATTCCAAATGCAATGGAACTATTTTCGAAGCCTAATTCGATCGTATCATAACTTTTCGAATCGAAATAAAATATTTAATTTTCGATACTTAATTCAACGCGTTTCTATCCCGTACGACCAAACGGTAACTTCAATCGTTGTTAAATTTGAAATCCTATAAAATTTAACCATTATGGATCCGATGAAACTTGTTTTGTAAAAATTCGAGAATGTGGCTAAAATGGCAATTTTTACTCGTCAATTGAAATATAAAATTTCCAAATTCTAAATTAATCACTTAAATTCAATTTTTAAGTATTGACAATCTTCATTCAAATTTAATTAACATCTAAATCAACTTTTGAAATCATTTTCAACCATATTTAATTCAAAATTCAATTATTTAAATAATGCAATATTAAATTTAAACAATTTAATTATCCTATAAATCAATATGAATTTATCATTAAGTTCAAAATGAATTTTAGTTATCAACATCATTTAATTTCTATCTTAATAATTCACAATTATTATTCAACTTCAGTTATTGATTATAAACCCACCTAATATATATAATTTCATTTCAATACTCGTTATCGCCAAATCTTCTAAATTAGTTTATTTCAAAATTTATTCTAGTTCATATTCAATAACTTTCATTAATAAATCATTAAATTTTTATTTTTAACCATTTTTATTCAATAATTACACTAAATTTAATAATTTAAAAGAGTTAAAAATATAGGTCGTTACATTCTCCACTCAAAACTTTTCATCTTCGAAAAGGAACTAAGTAGGGAATTTAATACTTGTTATATTTTCTCAAAGTAATTAACTTATAAAACATAAAATCCATTAGAAAATTTTTAATGCGTTTCTACACGCTACTCCGCTCTGCTTACAGAATTTATGATTTATTTAAGAAAACAAGTTATAAAAATTTTAAAACCTCAAAAATTTTCTAACTCCCTGATTTACGAAAAATTTCGGCAGAGTCTCCTTTGCATGGCTCGATAGTAAATTTTTTACAATACAATACATAACCCAAACATACCAAATAGATATCAATTATACATCTCATCTCAATGATGAGGCATCCCGTGGGGAAAAATATAAAAGCGTGGTATGTAATCCGAGCTATGTAACTTATTATTAATAATACGAGCGAGTTCGCTCGTATAAAGCAAGCAAAAGAAAAATATAATCCATGTATACGTCCAATGGTCTTTGTATGCACCTATCTCAACTCAATTTAGAATATTAGTCATTTATATAAGATATAGAACATGTATGAGTTTTATAGAAGCATATAACATGAATCTTACATCTAAACCATAACTTAAGCATTAATAAACTATAAACAACAATCATATACAATAAAACATATTTATAATAAAAGGAACCATTCAATTATTAGTATTCATCCAATTAATTAATAATGATATGAATTTACATTATCCAATACCAATATTTAATTTGTACACTTCATTTCTTATTAACATTCAATTTTTATTTGCATTTAATTGGTTTACTTACAATTTTTCCAAGTCAAATTCATTTGCATTCAATTTATTCAATTCAATTTGTTAAATTTCCATTGTTTCATTCTACGTTTAGCAACATCCCATATCAATTAATTTATTCACATTCATTCTACACTTAAGTTCATTTTCATTTCAAATTAATGTTATTTCATTTACTCATTTTATTCATACAATTCACTAACTTCTTCCATTTATTCATTTCGGTTAGCTTTTCATAAGTTAAAGTTCCTTTCATAATTTATTATTAGCTTCCTTCTTTTAACATCCATATTCAATTAATTTAACATCTTATTTAACTAACATTTATCAAAGTTATAAACTATAAACTTTATTTTACATTTTCGTGAAACATTTAAATTATAATATTCGCATCTCAATTTTTAGCATCAACGTCATTAATGAATTATTTCTTATACCCTTACTTAAGTTTCTTTTCAACTTAATTCACATTTATTTTCATAATTTCATTTAATAACAAATTTATTTTTGAAACATTTTATTAATCATCATATTAAATTACAATCGTTCTATAAAAGTCTAACTTCTTATATATGACTTTAGCTAAGTTTATAATTATCTCAAAGGTTACAAATTCAATTTCATTTTTTTTTTGCAAATTTATATTTAATTCTATAACAAATTTACAAAGATATTATTTAGTTCATTTGTCTACTTTCTTAAGTTCCACTTACTTATTCCATTTAGTCATTAATCATTTCATAATATACTAATTAAGTATATAACATTTATTATTACAACTGAATTTCCATTTATATACATTTTAATTACTTTTAAGTTTTGTTTACTTTTATAATATCCCCGTATCCAAACCATCATTTTAACTTTACATCTAGTAAGTCATATTATATGCAATTAGAATGCAATTTGGTCTTATACAAATCAATCCGATTCATTATACTTAATTAGAGTGTTCATTATTTTAACTCGTTTAACTTTTCTTTACTTTCAATTTAAGAATTGCAAAATTCAACTCTCAAGCTTCTCAAAGCATTAGCTTAGATTTCTTAATTCTCTTATTTTATAAGTTCTGGTTACTCAAATATTTCATTTCATTCAAATAATTTGAAGATCATTAATTAACAAAACTTAAAAGTTTTAAATACCGGGTTCTTTTCAAATCTTTTGAAATAAGTATGTATACTTATATCCTTTGTATATCAAATTATATTTTTGTAGTTTGAACCAAAATCCATTTATCAAAACAATTTCATAGTAAATCTTTTCAGAAGTCTCCCCCACTTTGAGACTTGAAAATGAACGCCGATGATGCTGCGCAGTCATCTCCGAAATTATTTTCCAATGACATAAGAAGGTAGTACTAAATTCATTTCTTTTAAATTTATTTGGAAACAATTTGTATTTGCATATACTTTTAAACATACTCATATTATTTTCCAAATCTTGAAAACCTTTTCAGAAGCGTAGGAATTTAAATTTCTCAAATTATCAATTTTATATTCATTTTACTTGCAAATTATATTTTATAAGTCGGATTTATACAGTTTCATTTTCTTATAATCGTATAATAGCTAATAGTTTAGGAATATTGACTAATTAAACAATAAACGATAATGATCAATATTATCATTTCTAACAACCAATTCACACTATATATACCATAATAATTTCTGAAATTATTCCTTTATATAAAAAGTATAATCAGGGTGAAATTTTTTCATTTACCCAATTTCAAAACAATACTATGTCGAATTGTTTTGTTCAAGTGTTTAGAGATCCCTATCAATAATGTTAATTACTCGTATCGACCAGAATCCATAAGCCACTCAACAAATCAACCAACACAATATAAAACAATTTTTACATTCACTAATAAATACGCGCTCATATCTATTAATGCACTCAAACTCATTCTAGGGTGTTGCTGACCCTATCTCTAATGAGTTACCCCTCAAAGCCAAGGTTATCACTAAACCAAAACCCTAATACCAACTGTGACAACCAACATTTCGGGAGGTTTAAATCGACAATAATCCATACATGTCTGACTCAAACAATCCGGAACATAGATAATCAATGGGGTTAATTAAGAAAAATAAGAAATGAAGAAGAAACAAGCACAAAATCTCGTAGCGGAACGATAAAATATAATAATCAAATAAACAGTTCATGAAGCTGTTTATATTATACATTTGATTATAATTTATATAACATTTATCCGAGTTATATATACACTAGGAATAAATAAAGTAATGCAGTAGACAACATGATGCAGGAATACTAATAGTAATAATATATCAAATCTCCATCTTCGTCTTCTAGAATAAATCTTCAATAAGCTGAAAAACTTAGGACTAACCCGAGCATAATGAAACGACAAAACATTGGAGTCGGGACTAAAATATTCTTACGTGAGTCAAATAGATATCACATATAACATGAGTGCCATTGCATCAGAGATGTTTATGGGATTTCACATCTCATATCCCGTATATAACGTGCGTGCAGTAACTCAAGAGATGTTACAGTATTGTCCATCTCTTAAGGATCCGTCAAAATATTTATATGTAGTAGAATACACTACATATAATGTCTGATTAATAAAATAAATATTTTTCTTAGCATCAATGCTTTATATTGATCTCCTTTAACGCGTTTTAAAGCATTGTCGTACAGTTTGCATTCGACACCACCAATAGAACATCGTAGTCAGGGATGCGCCGTGATACGACAACACTAAACCAAAATGTATGGGTCTCGTATAGGGATAAAAGAATGACAAGGCACGTGAGGCAATGCCCAATGTAGGATACTACAAGTTTACCCTTCCCAGCTAATGGTAACGCATCATAGCCATGATCGCCTACCGCGTCCAACACTCCCAATATCCGACGGTGCACACCAATCAATCACAATGTAAATGATGGTAATACGAAGAAGTGTGTCCGCTTGGGGTAGCTAATCCACTTGGCCGGTACAGCTCTCGCTTTAGTCATTTTAAATTGACACAAGTTTCAAGTCAATCCATCATCCTACTCTTTCTTCAAATCCAGCAAACGTACGCCAAATCCAACCACTTCATTCTGGATCATTAGTCCATGTACACAGTTATTAAAGTGGTTCTGGTACTGACAGAGAGCATGCTCATATACAGCCCTAGTCTCTTTAACAACCAAACATCGTTTTACACACGGTTGGTACTTTTACATTTCGAAAGCAGTTCATACTTGATATCAAAATATCATATTCGCTTCAAAATCAAATCTATCTCAAAATTATCATATTTACTCAAAATATACCATTTCACTTCAAAAATCATTTTCACCTCAATATTTCGATTTTGCTTCCAAAATCGTTTCGAATTTCAATTTAGGTTATAACTTCGTTTTAACCCAATTCGTATTTAAATCCAAGATTCAAATATAAACATTGCACCCTTGACCGGGTTGAATTTGTTGAAAAATAGTTTGAATAATTTTTAAATAATTTAAATAGTTAAAAACAGTTTAAATGGTTAAAATACTTAAAGATATTTTAAATGGTTAAAATAGTTTAATATAAAATAGCTTAAATATTAAAATGCTTTATATAGAAAAATAATTTGGAAAATCCAAATTAATTTTAACATTTAAAAAGATAGATTTAAATAGTTTATATCAAAATAATTTATTTGAAAATATTTTCAAACTCAAACTGATTCAATTTTCAAATTTCCAATTTAAATCAGTTTTAAATTTCCATTTCGATTTTCATCAATTCCGAGTTCGACTTTCAAGTCATCAAAACACTTAAATCGAATCTACTTTTAGTACCCAATTTGAAATCCAAATCCTCAATCAATTCCGAGCTTAATTTTGAAATATCATTTTATATCACTTTTACTTATTAATGTTCAAAATTCAAATAAAAGTCCATTCTTTAAAATCAAATCAATTTCTAAAATTTAAATCATATTTTGATTATGACTTAAAAGTCTCAATTTCAGTTATTTAAAACCATTCGTTTACCAAATCTAAATTTCAACATTTCGAGCTCAAGTTCAAAAATAATTTGATTTCTACAAATTTGATTTTTTTTTTTATTTCTTTAAATCAAAATCATTTAAATAAATTTCAAATCAAAATTTTTAAATCATTTAATTTAACTAATCCGGTGTTCGTATATTATTTTCTATCATATGGAAAGTGATCAGTTATTTCAATTTGATTTTAAGGATGGATATATATCATTTCAACCCAAACCACAGTGTCATAGGTATATTTCATTTCAACCTCTTTCTTATTTTATTCGAATAATTCAATTTACAATTTTATATATTATAAGTAATATAAAGGATGATAACCGCATGTATCAAAATAAATGAACATCTAAATCATCCAAAACATCAATCAATAGCAACATCCAAATTAGTCAATAATTCTAAACAATCTACAGTTATCAATATCAGGTATTTTATTGGCAATTAAATTCCAATTCCAAATTAAACTATCAATTTAAAATTTTAACAGTTAATTCGATGACAATTAAATTTATCAAATAACGATCAATACATTTTTATCACTTCATAATTAAGAATTTAACTAGAATACAAATATTTTAGTACGTTGTGAGCATTATAAAACACTCATCTTGAGTTTTAAATTTTAAATCAAATAGAACGACGTTCGGTTTAACCTAAAATTTTACTTATCTCCAGTCGTCTCTAAACATGTTCTAGAATGTAGTTCTTGTCGCCTATAACGACCCATAATTTTTCGATAATTAAAAATAGTTAATTCAATAAGGTTTTGTGATTTAAGGTTGGAAGAAATAAAAATTTGTGATTTAATAATGAGAATACAAATGAAATGAAATATAATAGTATTAATTTAAGATAATTGATAACTGCTTTAAATGTAATTCCATTTAATTAAAATTATTAAAAAGTTATAATTGGTTATAGGTTGTAAATTTATTGTAATAATGTGTGTATTAATTGATAATTTAAGTGTTGTATTAATTAATGGAATAGTAAGTAATAAATTGTAATTGAACAAAATTAGCGTTGCGTAAATAACTATAACATTTGTGTGTAGATAACAAACATACAAATGTGATTAAATGTAGAAAAGGTGACAATTGTTATTTGTTACCAATTTATTTAATCAATTATAATTGAATGAAATTAAATGTTACTAAAATGAGTTAAGATGATAACTGAAAAAGGTGAATGCAACAAGATGTATAGAAATGTCAGTTACATTCATAAGGTAATAATTGATTTAATAAAAAGGAATGAAACCAAGATAAATTAATTTATCGGGATTTTAAACTATCATTAATGTGAAAATCAATAAAGATTCAAAATAATTGAAATATTGCAACTAATATGATAAAGGATGATAATTGTGGAATATTAATGCAATATGATATAAACCAATGTTAACTAGGTACATAAAGTAATGATTGATTGAATAAAAGATTGAAATCAAATCAAATCAATTTATTGGAATTAAATACATAATTAATGGGATTTTTATTATAGTTGGAATTGAACAATGTAATTAGTGTAATATTTAACACTAAATTGATATGTAAATTGTTTTAAATTATTTTAAGTATCTAAGTAATCAAAAATGATAAAAATTGTTGGTTATTAAATTTGAAATTAAAAAGTGACTTAATTAATTTAATATTAATTTATTTAATTAACGTGAAAAAAGCCACCATGGCCACTGTCTCAGATTTTGACGAAACCAATTTCAACAGATCCGTAATGGAAAATTATATTAGGATTTCAAGTTTCGTAGCAATCATACTTGTCGTTTGACCGTACGGACGTAAAACTCGTAGAAATCAATTTAATTGAAATCAATTTTAAATAAGCCGCTTTTAAAGCTAACTTCTTCATACGATGGAATTAGGACTTGATACATATTCCATTGAGTTTAAAAAATATCAAAAACATTTATTTTGATATATGGGATGACCCACTTTTGTTTCAAAGGCAGAACGGGCTTTTTGGGTCGATATTTGTCGTTCGTACAGATTTGTTATATGTTTATTTTCTTATCGGGCTTTGTTAATATAAATAGTCTTGTTTTCCCAAACCCTAGCAGTCATTTTTCTTATTCTATATGCACATCAACTTCTGTCTATTCCTTCTTCAATGGCAAAAGCAAAATCAAATTGCGAACCCTCGATCAAATTTCAAAACCAATTTCAAAATCAAACTTCTTAAAACCCTATAATATTATATACCGAATCGAAGCTCTCGATGAGCGCAAGCTAGATCTGCAGTTTCTTTTGATTTGGGTCTCAGTGTGTCTAGAAATTGGTGATTAAATCTCGGCCTCATTGTGTCGTGATCGAGTTTGAAGGATCGTCGTATCAATGATATGTGGTTGTGGAGTGTGGCGAGGTGATCGCATCGGTGCGGCGCGTTAGTGAAGTTAATGGTTGGATTGAGGGGAATAATTAAATTAGGGTTTTGAAACCCTAGGTATGGGGATGGCAGCGCAACCATCTAGGGGACAACGGAGCAGCAGGGGAGGCCATGGATGGGTGTGGCTAATCTGAACGAGGGGGATGGTGGTCGTAGCATGGCCTATGGCGGCTGAAGGCGCAATGGAAACGACATCAAAGGTCGACGCTGATGGGTTACTATGGTTGTGCGTGAGCGATAAGCAGCGTACGAGGACGCACGTGAGTTCGCGTGACGTGGCCTAGTTAAATTTTGTCTTTTTTGTTTGTATCTAAAATTAAATTTTAAAATCGTTCTAATGTGCATAATTTTATCATGCTTACTCGGATTAGGGAATGGTTTATTTCGCTGGGATCTTATCAAGATTCCAAACATTTTGGAACTAGTTCGGGAGAATTATGAGGCATTGAATTTTGGGCCTTAATTTGGATTTCAAATCGATTTGAAATCAAAAGTGAGTATTTTACCCACTCATAACTTATTGGTCGATTTGGATGATGACGTGATGTATGTTTGATTTGCTGATATTGGATGACCGGATATCATATTTTATATTGTTATAACACTCTAAATTCCCTATGGATTGATATGATACATACCCTAACGATCATATAGAATAGGGGAAAATCGTTGGGTCGAAATGATAAACCCAAGCAATTTTCATTGAAATAAATTTGGGATTGTGGGTTGATATGATATATACCCATAAATTTAAATATTTGCGGATTGAAATGATAAACATCCGTATCACTTTACCATAGGGTAGAAAGTTATATACGGACATCGGATTGGCTAAATTTAAAGATTTTAAATCTTTAAAGTTTGAATCCAGTTAAACAATATTTGAAACATAATTTGACTGATATAAATTGAGTTGTTTTTAAGTAATTATTTAAAGGATTTAAATTCAAATTTTAAAGTTGAATTTGAAGTATAAACGACATTCATCGAAATTGAGTAATTGAAATGTTGGAAACTGTAACTTTGAAAATCTATAAAAATTGGAATAGTTAAATCTGGTATTTCAAGATTTGAAATCTGGATATGGTCTAGATTTGTTGAAATGGAAGAAATAGTTAAATTTGATGTTAATTTCAAATTTATTATCCCAATAAAAACTGGAAATGTTCTTCTAAATTCTAATTTCAAGATTTTCAACTACTAGAATAAGTAAATCTATTTTAAACCAACTTAATCAATTTAAACTATTTAATCCATTTTAATCTAATTTAACCTATTTTAAACTAAATAACCTATTTATCTTAATCTATTTTTGTGATGTACCGGAAATTTAGGCAATAATTATTTAATAATTTCATTGATAATTATTTTAAAATGTGAAATATTGATTTAATAAATTAATTCAAACAGAAATTCTCTTTTGAAAATTTATAATTATTTAGTTTGTTAATGTTATTCTTTTCAAATGTTAAAAATATTTAAGTAATAAATACATCTTTCTAAACTGATTTAAAAATATTTTATTTATAATGTATAAATGTTTATACATTGTAAATAGAGGATTTGGTTTTAATTTTAATTTATATTAAATAAAGGATATTTTCTAATTATTATATAAATGTATAATTTGTAAATTTGAATTAATTTGATTTAGATTAGTATTGAAAACCTTTCAAAAGAATTTGTTTTAAAAATCTTTCTTATATTTTATAGAAATATAAGTGAGCATTTATTTTGGTTTACAAAATAAATATAGTTTAATTTTGTTTTATAATAAAAGTTTGATTTGTTTTATTTTAAATTGCTTTTCTTTGAATAGATTTAATTCATTCTTGTTAAAATATAACATTTGATTTAAAATCTTTTGAAATTTAGTTTCATAAAGAATGTTATTTTAAAAATAATTAAACAAGCATTAAAATATAAGTGTATAGTTTTATAAAGAAATTTATATGTATTTATTTAAAAGCTAATGTTAATAAATCATTTGTAACTTGCTAAAATAAATTAGAAATGGTTTAAGACAAATTCAAATACATTTATAAATTTAGAAATGGCTTTTAAATATTAACATGCACATGTGTTAATCATTTAACTAATAGAAGAGACACTTGTAAAACAATTAGCATAATAAGTACAAGTGGCATTTGTTTTAAATCTCATTGTTTAAAATTATTGATAATAAAACATAACAAATACATTTGGTTAAAAACACCTTTTTCTCATTTGAAAACCTGAGAAATCAAAAATTTCGGTAAATCAAAAACCTCAAACAAACTTCAAATCTGCAAAACCTATCCACTCAAAATTCTGCAAACAAATACCATCTGAAATCTATAAACAAACTAAAAACCCAAAATCTGCAATATAACAATCTGTTCTATCTTCAAAGTCTGTAATCTGTATGAGATCAACTTCAAATCTGCAATTTTTCAACATCAATTGAAGTTCAATTACAAATCTGAGAAAATGAGGATGAAGTTTTAAAAATCCAACTACAGCAAGCAAGTGCAAATCTGGTTCCAGGAAATTCAAAATCAGGTTCCAGGAAGTGAATTTGCATTAGATATTGTTCTCTGCCTCTTCATTAAAAGGTGAGTAAACCTTTAATTTTAAAAACAGTTCTTTTCTTTAAATCAAAGCTAAACAAAAATTGCCAGAACTTAAGCCTTGTATACAAACTGTTTTTTTTTTTCAAGAATCAAAAATGCTATGATTGAAATTGCTCTGTCTCCATTTGGTTTAGTGAGTGACTTCACAATTTTAAAAGTGGATTTAAATTATCTGTGCATGTGTTCTGATAAGAGTAAGCTTGTTGGATTGATCTTGTTTTGTGTATACATGCGTAAATATGTATATGTGTGTAGCTGATGCTATGAATCTGCATACCTGTTTGTTTTATTTTTACTAAGATTTTTAAAAGAAAATCTTTATCTCTGAGTTTAGTTCTCTGTTAGAATTGATCTGTGAACAAAATGTGTAAGTTTAGTTTAGATGCAGGTTTGTAAATCATGATTGAAAACTTAATTTTGTCTCTGTAACAAATACTGACAATTATTGTTTTAATTAAGAAGTACCAAACATCTGAAATTATTTTATCAAGATTATAACATTGAAGTATGTTAGAAATCAGAAAGTGTAAACAAATTTCACTTTTTAAAATGAACTGTAGTATTAGCTATGCTGTTTTGAATAAAATTAGGAATTTGGAAGATGCCTGTTAAGCTAGTGGATTTAGGATGTTATGATGTTTCATGATTAGTGGTGTATTGATGTGAGAATGGAGTAGAGTTGGTGATGGAGGATCAGAGAGAGAGGTGAGGTGAAATTGGGGTTTTACCCAGGTTTCAAAACCCTGGTTTAAGGGTTGCAGTGTTGAAAGTTTGGAGGGTCTGCATATTCACTCTGTTGCATCGAGAAGGAGGGGATTTTGGGAGGTTGCAGAAGGGTTGTAGATGGAGCTATAGCCGGAGTTGTAAGTGGTCTGGTGATCAGTGATTTGGTTGCAAGATGTTGACAGGTTTACATTGGTAACTCAGGTGAACTATTGGTAGTTTGCAGAGTATTTTACTCGAAGTAGAACTCGGGGTTTTGTGAAATTATCTCGAAGCAGGTTGGTATGAAACTCGAAGTAGTGAGGGAGTTTCTCGGGTTAGAGGGGTTACAAGTTTATAAACCTGTAGCTTTGCAGTTTTTAAGAATTTGAATAAAATTTATAATTTAAAGATCTTAATTTGATTTAAATATAAGTTAAGTCTGAATTCAAATGAGTTTTGAGTTCAAGGTTTTAAAAATGAAATTTTTAAATAATTTTTAAATTCTGTTTTCAATCAAGTTTTAAAAACAGTTTTATACCAGAGAGACTTTTGCAGTTTTTACATGTTGAATGAAATTTAAATTTTAGTGTGGGAATTTGATTTTAGGTGGAAGTAGAAACTGAACTCAAATGTAATTTTGAATTCAAAGTTTTTAAAAATGAAAATCTAAAATTTAAACAAGTTTTAATTCTGTTTTAAATAAAAAATTAAAACTGTTACAGGTTTAAGCCTGAGAAGTTTTGCAGTTTTAAATTTTTGAATAAATTCACATTTTAAGTTGAAAACTTGATTCAAGTAATACTTGAACCTGAATTCAAATGTAGTTTTGGGTTCAAAAGTTTTTAAAATGAAATCTTAAATTTAAACAAGTTTTAAATTCAGTTTTGAAGTCAAGATTAAAACAGTTTCAGGTTTGCCCCTTTTAAAACCAGAGTTAGATTTAAATAGTTTTTGTAAGTTTTTAAAAGTATGAACAAATTTAAATGTTTAAGCAAAACTTAAATTTGTTTTTGATTTCAGATTTAAAACTGTTTTCAAGTTTTTTTGAAAACCAGTTTTGAATTCAAACAGTTGTAAATTTAAAATGAATGAACATATTCAAAGGTTTAAGAGAAATTGATTTCTAATAAGTTTATAAACTTGAAAGAATTTGTTTCCTTAGTACTTGAATTAAAATATGAAGTGTTTAATTTAAATTTGGAAATTGAAATAATCAATTTAAATCTTTCTTTATATTTAGGTAATGAATGTTCTTTAACATTCATTTTGTTGTAAGGTTTATAATTATTTTAATTTGAATTAATGTTTAATGATTAAACATTTTAAATATTTAATTTTTTAAATAAAATTTGAATTTAAATTTAGAAATGTATTGTTTTAATATGTTTTGAATATAAATGAAGTCATTTAATAAGTAATTAAATTATTTTGAAAAATATTTTAGATAATTAAGGATTTACTTAATTATTTGACTTTTAAATAATGATTTAGATTAATATTAATTAGAAACGATTTATTTATCTATTTCAAATTTTCTTAAGTATATGAAATGTTGTTAATTAATAATGGGTGATAATTATCTAGGGATAATTTAGTAAATGTAATTAATTTTGATAATTAACTAGATTGATTAATTGAATCTAATTAATTGTAATCTTTTAAGTATAATTAACTGTTAAAGTAATTAAGGAATTAATTACTTATTGTAATTAATTTTGAATATGTTATTTATTTAAGTTAATTAATTTAGTTTAATTAATTTTAATAAATCATTTGATGATTTTAAGAGTATAATTACTTAATGTAATTAGTGGAGCAGGATTACTCAGAGAAGTAATAATGATAATTACTAGAATATAATTAGTAATTTGGATAATTACTTTAGTAATTAATTAAGGAATTAATTAATGATTAATTATTGGATAATTAATTTGTTAATAAGTAATTAAAGATAGTTAATTACTTAATTTAATATTAATCAAGGTGATTAATAATTAGACTAATTACTAAATGTAACTAATTTTAATTAAGTAACACTACTACAAAACAGGCCATTTGCATCGGTTGTTCACCCCCCTGTTGCATCAGTTCTACAACCGATGCACATGCAACCGATGCAACAGGCTTAGCAGTTTTGCATCAGTTCTAAAACCGATGCAAAAAGGTCCTTTTTGCATCGGTTGTTACTAACAACTGATGCAAAATACGGTTGCAACAAAGGAACATGTTGCATCGGTTGTAATGAAAACCGATGCAACAAAGGAACTTGTTGCATAGGTTGTTGTTGGAAACCGATGCAAACTAATCCCTCTATTATTGATTATAACAAACAATTATTACATGCAATATTACAATCGTTCAAAATTAAATTTGATGGCAAATACAAATTGAATAACATAATACCAAAATAAACATAAATCAATTAAAGTGTTAATAATTTATACAAAATAATGGTTCATACATTCATTTTTGCAGCATAATTCAGATCTTTAGTACAATAATTAAGTGGTATAGTCTTAATTCAGATCTTTAATCAGTACAACCATTAAGAAATAGTATAGTAAAAACCTTAAAAACTTCATGGAATCTTGAAAACCCAAATTTTTAGGCTTCAGATCAAAACCATATGCTGCATTTCTTTTCTTTTTTTGCAATGTCAATTTGAACCTGGAAAAACCAGAAACAAACATGTGAATTAGTCATGCACTACCTGCGTGTCAAAATGTTGGAAATTTATTTATTTTTTCATGCATTTTTAACACTCAATTTAACAATAGTATCCTACCCCATGCTACAACTGCATCCATTGTGCTACTTCCTCCAAATGACAGCCATGAGAATAAAACCAAAAAAAGCTAACACTTGTCGCGTTCTGGGTTCATAAAACAAATCAAACCATGAGAATACTTGATTAACACTATTTTCTTATCTACCTAACAACACAAAAAATATATAATTGAAAATAATCTCACCTCAGGCTTTTCCCTTAGTTTGTCCTATGCTGTGCTGTAATATAGTATCCTACCCTATACTAATAACGGTATCCCTTCTTTTATCAGAACTTTTACGTGTAGTTCACGATTTTCAGCATCTTATAGTCTCACCTCAGGCTTCAGCCTTGCGTCCCCTTATAGCATCATTATGGTTTTCAGCTACTACTCCATGCAGGTCGGCTACTCTTCTAACTGCGGTAGCATCACACTCGTTCATACCTAGCATATGCATTGATAATGAGATAGATGTTATCAGTCATATAACACACTTCTCAGAAGCAGCATATATTTCAAATTCCTGGTTCATGTGTAGAATAACAGTGGTGTACTAAATTACTAATAATTAAACAATGCTTAGCAACTAAAATACATGCATACGCATAAGGTATAAAAATGTACAACACATGGAATCAAAATATAGGCAGTAACTAGGAAAGTTCCAATGCCAAATTTCTTACTTTGTAAGGAAACTAAAATAAATGAAAGAAGCTTATACATGCAAGTCAAAAATATATATATATTTATCCTTAAAGTACAAATTATAAAGGTATAAACAATATTGAACATAAAGACAAACTAAATGACTTAGCATGAAATACAAGTGAGAAACAAGTTAATAAATTATTTTTCAAATAACGATTTTTCCATTAAAACAATATTGAAATACTACTGCATCTTCAACGTTAAAAATATGGAAACTAACCTCTCTTTTTTCCTTCAATGACATCCTATAACTAACAAAAATAATACAAACACAATATATGATTTGGTCTAATAACCATAAAACTTACAATGCAACACCTCACTCGATCTACAGGAGAAGATTGTGAACAAACCAGAAAGAAGAAAGGAACCAAACGGTACCCTTAGCAAGCATGATGGCGAAAATCATGAAAAATGAATACCTAATATACAAAGTAGCAGACACAGGACCACTCAGACTCTTAAGATCAAACACAAAATAGTCAACCAAGTAGGAGAAAATGTAAATAGCCACTGACCCCTTGGCCAAAAATGCTTTTAACCACCACCTCCAATCCTCAGCATAAATATCACGAACATAAGAACTAACAAGAATTTTTAGGCCTGAAATGTCAAAACAAACTTCAGAAACTAATCAAACAAATATGCAAA
Source organism: Allium cepa (assembly GCA_030765085.1). NCBI lineage: Eukaryota > Viridiplantae > Streptophyta > Magnoliopsida > Asparagales > Amaryllidaceae > Allium > Allium cepa. Next base: position 524,359,820 of record CM060929.1, on the reverse strand, counting down.
AGGAAACTATTGGCAAGCAGAAAACATACTACTGGCCCATGAAATGATCAGAACTTCAATATGAAAGGAGTTAAAAAAATCTGCATCAAAATTGATCCACACAAAGCATATAACAAAGTTAATAGGAAATTTGTTTGTCACATGATGAAGAGAATGGGTTTTACAGATAAGATTATCTTGCTTGTCTATCAATGTATATTTACTCCTACCTATTCAATACTTATAAATGGTATTCCAAGGGGTTTTATAACATCTACTTGAGGGATTAAACATGGGACCCTCTATCCTTTTATATGTTCAGCATTATTATGCAATACCTTCCCTAAGTATTGAAAGAGTAGTGAGAATAAAATAAATCACACCCATTAATAAAATGCAACCAATTGTCTCACATTTATTATATGCAGATGATATTATGCTGTTTGCAACATCTAATGACGCTAGTGCTCAAACCATAAAGAAAATTGAAAATAAAATGGGTGTATATGCAGGTCTTCATATAAATGAAATGAAAACCAAATTTTACTTCAGTGCAAGTTGTTAGAATAAACATCAAATATCGAACATGCTGCAAATGAGGGAAGGATCACTGCCTACAAATTATTTGAGGATACCAATCTCATCTGAATATCTTCATTACTCAGAGTGCCTGACTGGTATGTTCTTGTTTTCCCTTATTTTCATTTTCTTATTAAAGAAGTTTGAATTGATAGACTTGTATTCATGTGTTATAGTTTAGGAACAGGTACATTTATGCACACAAGCACATGCGCGATCACTTGAATAACAGTACAGCACATAATTTTGTATATGATGATATACAATTGCAAGCAGGAGTTCAAAGCAAAATTCTGAGTTATGTAAGCTGAATGCATTTACACAAAGCTGAAATCTATTTTTGAAAAAAGAAAAATAAAAAAGAAAACATTAACCTCACATCACTCCTATGGAAACAACATAATTAAGGCAAGTCTCTTTTGTAAAATTATTATTGATGATTTTAAAATAAACATTCAAATAAAATTGAATATGGTATTTTTTGAATGTTTTATGGATTTTAAATATTGATCTAAAGTGCGCAAAACTGTTGTTCAAAATTTAAAAATAACTGCTTTTAGCGCACTGCAATTTTTTGCTGAGCAAAATATTTGCACTGCAAAAATATCGCACTGCAAATATTTTGTAGTTTCAATTTTTGTTCTGCATCAATATCAAATAAATGCGATAATAAATATATTCAAACCTATTCATGGTTCAGATTCCAAAACCATGGTGGAATTATTAATGCATCCATAACTTTTGATTGAGTAATCGATTAGACCTACTTGACAGTTGAAGAATAAATCAATTAGATTGTCAGTAATTAACAATTCAATTACTCAAGCAATCGATAGACCTCATATGAGATAATAAATGGGCATACATATCTATTGTGTAGCAATTGCTCAAATTAATCAATTGGTGTATTGTTAATTGTCAGATTGCATACTTAAGGTGAACTGGCAATTGGTAATTTAATTTACAGACTGGCTGCCATTTGCTATTAATAAACGGGTGTAATTGCTGTGATGTTGTATTCAATCAACTATTATGTTGTATTCACATGCTGCAAATGGGGGAAGGATCACTGACTATAAAAGAATTCTTACCTCTACATTTCTTGCCTCTGTAGATACTTTTCCCCTTCCTTTGGCCTCAAACACTCCTCTGCATCCATCCAATCCCCTCTGACTTCATTCACCACATTCCCATCTCCATTCACAATAGCAGACTCGACCATACACAAAAACAGTCTACATACATCTTCATCACTTCACAAAAACAAACAAAACCACCACTTAGTTTACTGCTCACAGCATCACTGCTTTATAAACATCCATCACTACCTACTACATCAATTCTTCAACCTCTTGTATCATTTCCACTAGCTGCTATGCCCAAATTTGAAATCATTCTCAAGAAATGAGCAGAGTAATATGGCTTGCGCATAGAAGAAAGATTATACATGTAGAAGAAAGATTATATATGTTCATATGTAGCTCACCTGTTCGGCAAATGTGGTGGGAGATGTGACCATGAGAGACTCTAAGAGAGAAGTGCATGTGATGTGACTAGGCTCAAACACAAACATCCCTGCATTAAAATACAGTGGAGGAGGAATACCCTTTTCATTTGAAGGCAAGGGACTCTTTCTAGACATTGCTGGCAGTACCCGACTGAATATTGAGGCGAATGACTCCATGTCTTCTCATAGAAGCAATCCATAACAGCATAGAACTATCCATCAGGGTAATCAATCAGGTGATCGATGTTCTCAAACACTTGTATGTCCACATCAAGGTACACCATGTTTTCGTACTCTTCAAACTACATTCACGGTTTATTTGATATATTAGTCTATAGACTATATGCTACCAAGCCTTGTTAGTAAGTTTAGAAGAAAAGTGATTTTGTGTTATAAGTCATAATTTAAACTTATGGATTAACCCCAAAGGGTAGCTGAACCGATCAAAGCATTTGGGTGCCAAACAAGATGTGCAAGGATCAATTCCTAACGACAACCTAAATCCCTTTGATTAGGGTTAAGGGGATTTTAATGATATTTCAACAGTTTCCAAATGGAATGGATACACTGGATAGATGGATCCCACATATGATTTTATTCTACATGTATGGTGCTGGTGTAAAGTAGCACTTTTGTTCATCAGTAACATTACTTCACCAGCAACATTACTCATTCACTACTCTTCATTGACAAAGTTCATCGCCATCAAAACTGTCCAAACATATCAACACAACCAAAAAGGAAAAGAAAAATATTACTGCAAATGTGTCCAAACATATCAACATTACCCAAACTCCACCTACAATAATATACGAGCAACCAGAAATATTATATAAACATTATCCCATCCGAAGGATCCGAAAAAAATATTACTGTCTATGTTTCCTATTAGAACTTATTTTCTCATGCAATATTCACCATCGATCGGTGTTGCAGTTCTGATTTAAACTTCTATCATTAGAACTGTGTCAAAGCATCATCTTCATCTACATTTAAAATTCAATAATTTTCCAGTATTTATTATATGAAAGTTTTGCCTCTCCATACCTTTGTCCTTTTATTACTTTTCGATAAGCAAAAAGCTCAGTCGTGAAGGCGAACATGTAACTGGCGAGCAAATGTCACCACTGCTGAAATCGACCTGTTATCACCTCAATTCGTGACAACTCCAGTGAACCAGATATTGCAACACGAACTCAACAATCATCACCAAGCTACTCCAGCTAACGAATTCCAGCAACTAGCCTCGATTCGAACCCACTGCGAACTGTCCGAACCACAGTCTAACACCTCACCTTCAAACAATAGTCGAGCCCACGCATCGCTTGAAACTCGAGCAAATCGCCCAATTCCCCAAAGCTTCGACCTTCTCTACAAATAAATCACTGCTGTAACCCCCAAATAACAATAATTTTCGATTTTTATTCTGAATTTTAGTGGGAGATTCTCGAATTTGGTATGCGAGAAAAAAAAGGATTTGAGTATGAAATGAGAGTTGAATTCTGTGGCATCCTAATTAGCAAAAAAAAAAGCAGCTTCGGCGAATTTAGGCTTAAGGAAAGATGAAGCGGGAAATGAAAATAAGAGGGCGGCAAACCACCATTAGCATCGGCTACTGAAAAATTTGATGCAAATAAAGGTAGTTGCACCGGTTGTAAATAAAACTGATGCAACTAACACTATTTGCATTGGTGTATTTTCATCAGTTGTTGACGTTAACCGATGCAAATTGTATTTTTGTACTATCTACTGATTTCCACATACCAAATGCATCAGTTGTTAAAACGTAATCGATGCAAATACTTCTATTTGCATCGGTTGTGGTAACAACCGATGCAAATGAGGCGAAGCAACATGCGTATTTTGTAGTAGTGTAATTTATTTATATATTAGAGATCATTAATTATTATAATTAATGATGTAATTAAGGATTGTTTAATTAAGTAAGTGATTAATTAATTGTAATTAATTAAGGATAAATATAATAAATTATAATTAATTAATAAATGGGTAATTAAATGTTAATTACTTATGATTAAGGTTAATTAATTTATGAAATTAATTTAATACTAGTTACTTATTGTAATTAGTGAATGATTAATCAAGGTTGTTTAATCAAGTTTAATACTTAGGAAGTAATTAATTAACTGGGTTAATTAATTAATGGATGTTAAGCAGGATTTAAATGTGTTAATTAATTTAATTTATTTTAAATTAATTAGAGATGGTTGTAATTAACTTAATTCATTATTAAATTAATTATAATTGATGATTAAATCATTGCTTATGGATGTTATTGACTGAATGGTTGTGATCTCAGTAATGAGATTAGTTGTATCTGTATGATATGAATGTTTGGTTTATGTATGATGGTTTGTGATGGATTATTTGGTTGTGATGGATTATTTGGTTGTGATGATATAGATTATCTGTTTATGTTATGAATGTGATTATCTATTGTTAGATATAGTTTACCTATCTATATGAATTAGATAACAATGAAATGAGTTAATTGTTTAAAACCCTTAAGTACAGCTTGGACATTAAGATGGCGTTTGGTTTCGATGAGACCGGTATCGGGTTTCCATATTTGGATATCCGAAAACCACATCGATCCCAATTAAACGTTAGGTCGTTAATCCAAGTGGGGCAAGTGAAGACTCGAGGTGTAAGGGCTATACGTCAGTATAACTCTGTGGGTGATTCCGTAATGAGTTGACGGAATAGTGCTTATAGATTCGAGATGGTGATTTAGAGTGCAAGGGTTATCGTCGTTAACTCTGAGGGTGATTCCAATACGAGTGTAACGAGATAATGCCTTTGGTTTCGTTCGAACCCGGAACGAACTTGTATGGATTGAATGCTTTCAGAACATCGTCAGGTGGACGATGAGCATTCTAAGATTTATATGTCCTATAAAGGTAATCATAGCCTCAAGCCTCATCAACCGGGAATGGCTAAAACAGGGGAGGTGCAACAAAGCTTCGTGGGTTGCACCCACTTGAGAGCAAGATTTACTCCTGTCTAGAGGTCCCTTTATATTTTGGCTGTGTGGCAGTTGGTGACGACCAATCTGCGGGGTGGTCTTGTTCGGAACTGTTCAGTAAGGAACGGGTCCGGCTTTGTGTTGCAGGGGAGTGGGAGTACTCCTCGGTACGGTGATCTAGGCCACGTACTGTGACGGGCGGTACCCCAGTAGCCCTGCCATTGATGGAAACCCATTTACCCTACGGTTTTTTTTGTATTACCCACTTTTGTGGCTAGTAGCTGGAATTTAATAGATGTAACAATTTCGGCTATTTCTTATTTACTTGAAAACCCTAGACACTATTATAATATCACTGGATTTCCTATCAAATGTTTTGGTTAGCGTAAGGTAAAAACTTTTCCATGTTTATGTGTGGGAAGTCTTACGTGATACCTTTTGTTTTCAAAGGATTTTCTAAAGTTAAGCAACTTTTATCCTCGTTTACTCACACCAGACCCCTGTCTGACCTGAGTGTTTATTTTCTGTTTTATTAAACTCTTGGGTACTCATATTTCGTATGAGTAGTCAAGTGTTTCAGGATTTGTTTTGACGAGTTTCTGAAGGAGATAATGGAGCAGGAGGCTTCAGCGTGTAGATATTTTTAGTGGTTCCGCTGTGTTTGAGTTGTATCTGTTTCTCTAATATACTTGGATTGTAAATGCTAGACAGATGTTTATAACTGTCTAGTTTGTGTTGTAATAGCTGTATTACTCTGATGTATATGATACTATGTAAAGTTTTATGTGATATATTATAATTTATTCGATTCCGCTGTGAGATTCTGATGTGGTCTGTTCTTTCTTTCCTTTCTTTTCTCTTTTCTATCCCTTTCTTTCTTCTTAGCGATGCGACTTCCTGGAGTGTGGAAGTTGGGTCGTTACAACGTGGTATCAGAGCATCTATGTTGAGCGAATACCTATGCTCTGGAGTGGTGTCCTTCTTGAGAAAGCGTATTTGTAATTTTGAATATATATATTTATTTATTTCTACCTATTAGATTGGATTACCTGTTCGGGTTTTCCAATATAAGTAATAAAGGTAAATAGGGTAGTGGTGTGTGTAACACAACTACCAATGGTTGGAGTTCGAATGTTTGAGGATGGAAGTGGTCTGCTAGGGCAGTTTGGGCATCTTGAGTAGTTTTGCAGTTTGGTGTGAAGGATTGCACCGATCTCTGAAAGAAATCTTTTTAAGATTCGGAGTTTATTTTTGGATTGTAAGCTGGATTTCACTCGTCTGAGTGGACTCTCTTGAGTTTGGATTAGTTGGGAGTTCTGAAGCCAGCAATGGTATCTTGGCAACTTCAGGAAGGAGTTTTGTCTATATTTGAGTTTGAGACTCAGTTTGGCAGAGTGTTTTGTGTTTGGTTTGGGAGCGAGTTTCCTGAAAGATATCTGTCTTTTGAAGGCTCTATTGCGAAGAGGCTGGTGTAGCTTTGAGGTTCGATGAGCTTTTGGATAAGGAAGTTTTTGGAAGCAGCAGCAGCAGTGAGTGGCCTGTTCTTCGATGGTTCAGAAATCTCTGTGATTCTTCTGTCTGTAGTCCGGGCAGATGGTGGAGCTTGTCCATTTCTTATGGAATCTCAGTTGGGAGTGATGTTAGTGGTTAAGAGGTGGACCACTAGTTTCTTCTTTTGAAGGCCTTAGCTGTTCTGATTTTGAAGAGAGAACGATTTCTTGGAATCTGAACTGAGTGGGATCGCAAAAGTGACTTGCGACGGTTAGAAAATTCTTTGAGTGATCTTTGTTTGGATTGGAGCATCTTTAGTGGATGTTTGAGTTTTCGAAGTGGTATTTTCTGGATATCTTCAAAGGAGTAAGATTTGCATCCATCGAGAGTTTGAGTTCTGCTTCGACTTGGTTCTTGGAGTTTTGCCGGTGGATCAGATTTGTAGGAGATTCTTTGAGTGTGATCTGTTTAAGTTGGTAGGATTTATTGGATCTAGTTTTCTGGTTGAATTTTTGCTGTGATGTTTGAGACTGAAACAGATAGGTCACTGAGATTTTATGGAATTTGATGAACAATATTCCGGGATAAGTTGATCAAGTTTATACTTGTGTTCATCAACAACATTCTCGAATCAGAGTTGCGCAGTGGAAGCATGGTGGCAGCTATTCCAGAATAGAAGCAACATCGATTCTTTGGGAATTTGAATTTTGTCTTGGATCGGAGGATTTCTACAGGAGAGATTTGTGGATATGAGTAATGGATCTTTCTGTTTTCTCTTAAGAGTTAAGTGTTTGGTCTACGGGATTGAATTTCCAGTTCGGATGGCTGGAATTTGTTTTGTTTTCACGTATCTCTGAGGGAGTACGTGTATGGTCTATCTTTGGTTTTAGAATCAGTAGTTCTGAGAGATTTGGGAGTTGATCAGGACTTGTCTGTAGTCCTGTATTCTGTTTAGATTTATAGATCTAGATATATATGAGCTCTAGATCTGAGTGGTGTAGCTAGTTTAGATTCTATAGGGCGAGTGTCCCAGTGTTTGTACCTAGGAAACTCTAGGGAATCTTATCCAGAATTTTGTCTGGATAATTAGAATTATTTGTATTGGTTGCTATGGTTGCTAGTATTTGGTTGATAATATATGTTTGCTATTTTTAAATTTAAAATCTGTATGAGATTATTAAATTACCTTTGCTTTTAAATTTCGGGGACAAAATTCTTTTAAGAGGGGAGGAATGTGATGTCCTGGAAATTTAGGCAATAATTATTTAATAATTTCATTGATAATTATTTTAAAATGTGAAATATTGATTTAATAAATTAATTCAAACAGAAATTCTCTTTTGAAAATTTATAATTATTCAGTTTGTTAATGTTATTCTTTTCAAATGTTTAAAATATTTAAGTAATAAATACATCTTTCTAAACTGATTTAAAAATATTTTATTTATAATGTATAAATGTTTATACATTGTAAATAGAGGATTTGGTTTTAATTTTAATTTATATTAAATAAAGGATATTTTCTAATTATTATATAAATGTATAATTTGTAAATTTGAATTAATTTGATTTAGATTAGTATTGAAAACCTTTCAAAAGAATTTGTTTTAAAAATCTTTCTTATATTTTTATAGAAATATATGTGAGCATTTATTTTGGTTTACAAAATAAATATAGTTTAATTTTGTTTTATAGTAAAAGTTTGATTTGTTTTATTTTAAATTGATTTTCTTTGAATAGATTTAATTCATTCTTGTTAAAATATAAAATTTGATTTAAAATCTTTTAAAATTTAGTTTCATAAAGAATGTTATTTTAAAAATAATTAAACAAGCATTAAAATATAAGTGTATAGTTTTATAAAGAAACTTATACGTATTTATTTAAAAGCTAATGTTAATAAATCATTTGTAACTTGCTAAAATAAATTAGAAATGGTTTAAGACAAATTCAAATACATTTATAAATTTAGAAATGGCTTTTAAATATTAACATGCATATGTGTTAATCATTTAACTAATAGAAGAGACACTTGTAAAACAATTAGCATAATAAGTACAAGTGGCATTTGTTTTAAATCTCATTGTTTAAAATTATTGATAATAAAACATAACAAATACATTTGGTTAAAAACACCTTTTTCTCATTTGAAAACCTGAGAAATCAAAAATTTCAGTAAATCAAAAACCTCAAACAAACTTCAAATCTGCAAAACCTATCTACTCAAAATTCTGCAAACAAATACCATCTGAAATCTATAAACAAACTAAAAACCCAAAATCTGCAATATAACAATCTGTTCTATCTTCAAAGTCTGTAATCTGTATGAGATCAACTTCAAATCTGCAATTTTTCAACATCAATTGAAGTTCAATTACAAATCTGAGAAAATGAGGATGAAGTCTTAAAAATCCAACTACAGCAAGCAAGTGCAAATCTGGTTCCAGGAAATTCAAAATCAGGTTCCAGGAAGTGAATTTGCATCAGATATTGTTCTCTGCCTCTTCATTAAAAGGTGAGTAAACCTTTAATTTTAAAACAGTTCTTTTCTTTAAATCAAAGCTAAACAAAAATTGCCAGAACTTAAGCCTTGTATGCAAACTGTTTTTTTTTAAAGAATCAAAACTGCTATGATTGAAATTTCTCTGTCTCCATTTGTTTTAGTGAGTGACTTCACAATTTTAAAAGTGGATTTAAATTATCTGTGCATGTGTTCTGATAAGAGTAAGCTTGTTGGATTGATCTTGTTTTGTGTATACATGTGTAAATATGTATATGTGTGTAGCTGATGCTATGAATCTGCATACCTGTTTTTTTTTATTTTTACTAAGATTTTTAAAAGAAAATCTTTATCTCTGAGTTTAGTTCTCTGTTAGAATTGATCTGTGAACAAAATGTGTAAGTTTAGTTTAGATGTAGGTTTGTAAATCATGATTGAAAACTTAATTTTGTCTCTGTAACAAATACTGACAATTATTGTTTTAATTAAGAAGTACCAAACATCTGAAATTATTTTATCAAGATTATAACATTGAAGTATGTTAGAAATCAGAAAGTGTAAACAAATTTCACTTTTTAAAATGAACTGTAGTATTAGCTATGCTGTTTTGAATAAAATTAGGAATTTGGAAGATGCCTGTTAAGCTAGTGGATTTAGGATGTTATGATGTTTCATGATTAGTGGTGTATTGATGTGAGAATGGAGTAGAGTTTGTGATGGAGGATGAGAGAGAGGTGATGTGAAATTGGGGTTTTTCCCAAGTTTCAAAACCCTGGTTTAAGGGTTGCAGTGTTGAAGTTTGGAGGGTCTGCATATTCACTCTGTTGCATCGAGAAGGAGGGGATTTTGGGAGGTTGCAGAAGGGTTGTAGATGGAGCTATAGCCGGAGTTGTAAGTGGTCTGGTGATCAGTGATTTGGTTGCAAGATGTTGACAGGTTTACATTGGTAACTCAGGTGAACTATTGGTAGTGTGCAGAGTATTTTACTCGAAGTAGAACTCGGGGTTTTGTGAAATTATCTCGAAGCAGGTTGGTATGAAACTCGAAGTAGTGAGGGAGTTTCTCGGGTTAGAGGGGTTACAGGTTTATAAACCTGTAGCTTTGCAGTTTTTAAGAATTTGAATAAAATTTATAATTTAAGTTCTTAATTTGATTTAAATATAAGTTAAGTCTGAATTCAAATGGAGTTTTGAGTTCAAGGTTTTAAAAATGAAATTTTTAAATAAGTTTTAAATTCTGTTTTCAATCAAGTTTTAAAAACAGTTTTATACCAGAGAGACTTTTGCAGTTTTTACATGTTGAATGAAATTTAAATTTTAGTGTGGGAATTTGATTTTAGGTGGAAGTAGAAACTGAATTCAAATGTAGTTTTGAATTCAAAGTTTTTAAAAATGAAAATCTAAAATTTAAACAAGTTTTAATTCTGTTTTAAATAAAAAATTAAAACTGTTTCAGGTTTAAGCCTAAGAAGTTTTGCAGTTTTAAATTTTTGAATAAATTCATATTTTAAGTTGAAAACTTGATTCAAGTAATACTTGAACCTGAATTCAAATGTAGTTTTGGGTTCAAAAGTTTTTAAAATGAAATCTTAAATTTAAACAAGTTTTAAATTCAGTTTTGAAGTCAAGATTAAAACAGTTTCAGGTTTGCCCCTTTTAAAACCAGAGTTAGATTTAAATAGTTTTTGTAAGTTTTTAAAAGTATGAACAAATTTAAATGTTTAAGCAAAACTTAAATTTGTTTTTGAATTCAGATTTAAAACTGTTTTCAAGTTTTTTGAAAACCAGTTTTGAATTCAAACAGTTGTAAATTTAAAATGAATGAACATATTCAAAGGTTTAAGAGAAATTGATTTCTAATAAGTTTATAAACTTGAAAGAATTTGTTTCCTTTAGTATTTGAATTAAAAAATGAAGTGTTTAATTTAAATTTGGAAATTGAAATAATCAATTTAAATCTTTCTTTATATTTAGGTAATGAATGTTCTTTAACATTCATTTTGTTGTAAGGTTTATAATTATTTTAATTTGAATTAATGTTTAATGATTAAACATTTTAAATATTTAATTTTTTAAATAAAATTTGAGTTTAAATTTAGAAATGTATTGTTTTAATATATTTTGAATATAAATGAAGTCATTTAATAAGTAATTAAATTATTTTGAAAAATATTTTAGATAATTAAGGATTTACTTAATTATTTGACTTTTAAATAATGATTTAGATTAATATTAATTTGAAATGATTTATTTATCTACTTCAAATTTTCTTAAGTATATGAAATGTTGTTAATTAATAATGGTTGATAATTATCTAGGGATAATTTAGTAAATGTAATTAATTTTGATAATTAACTAGATTGATTAATTGAATCTAATTAATTGTAATCTGTTAAGTATAATTAACTATTAAAGTAATTAAGGAATTAATTACTTATTGTAATTAATTTTGAATATGTGATTTATTTAAGTTAATTAATTTAGTTTAATTAATTTTAATAAATCATTTGATGATTTTAAGAGTATAATTACTTAATGTAATTAGTGGAGCAGGATTACTCAGAGAAGTAATAATGATAATTACTGGAATATATTAGTAATTTGGATAATTACTTTAGTAATTAATTAAGGAATTAATTAATAATTAATTATTGGATAATTAATTTGTTAATAAGTAATTAAAGATAGTTAATTACTTAATTTAATATTAATCAAGGTGATTAATAATTAGACTAATTACTAAATGTAATTAATTTTAATTAAGTAATTTATTTATATATTAGAGATCATTAATTATTATAATTAATGATGTAATTAAGGATTGTTTAATTAAGTAAGTGATTAATTAATTGTAATTAATTAAGGATAAATATAATTAACTATAATTAATTAATAAATGGGTAATTAAATGTTAATTACTTATGATTAAGGTTTATTAATTTATGAAATTAATTTAATACTAATTACTTATTGTAATTAGTGAATGATTAATCAAGGTTGTTTAATCAAGTTTAATACTTAGGAAGTAATTAATTAACTGGGTTAATTAATTAATGGATGTTAAGCAGGATTTAAATGTGTTAATTAATTTAATTTATTTTAAATTAATTAGAGATGGTTGTAATTAATTTAATTCATTATTAAATTAATTATAATTGATGATTAAATCATTGCTTATGGATGTTATTGACTGAATGGTTGTGATCTCAGTAATGAGATTAGTTGTATCTGTATGATATGAATGTTTGGTTTATGTATGATGGTTTGTGATGGATTATTTGGTTGTGATGGTTATCTGTTTATGGATGATATAGATTATCTGTTTATGTTATGAATGTGATTATTTATTGTTAAATATAGTTTATCTATCTATATGAATTAGATAACAATGAAATGAGTTAATTGTTTAAAACCCTTAAGTACAACTTGGACATTAAGATGGCGTTTGGTTTTGATGAGACCGGGATCGGGTTTCCATATTTGGATATCCGAAAACCACATCGATCTCAATTAAAAGTTAGGTCGTTAATCCAAGTGGAGCAAGTGAAGACTCGAGGTGTAAGGGCTATACGTCAGTATAACTCTGTGGGTGATTCCGTAATGAGTTGACGGAATAGTGCTTATAGATTCGAGATGGTGATTTAGAGTGCAAGGGTTATCATCATTAACTCTGAGGGTGATTCCAATACGAGTGTAACGAGATAATGCCTTCGGTTTCGTTCGAACCCGGAACGAACTTGTATGGATTGAATGCTTTCAGAACATCGTCAGGTGGACGATGAGCATTCTAAGATTTATATGTCCTATAAAGGTAATCGTAGCCTCAAGCCTCATCAACCGGGAATGGCTAAAACAGGGGAGGTGTAGCAAAGCTTCGTGGGTCGCACCCACTTGAGAGCAGGATTTACTCCTGTCTAGAGGTCCCTTTATATTTCGGCTGTGTGGCAGTTGGTGACGACCAATCTGCGGGGTGGTCTTGTTCGGAATTGTTCACTAAGGAACGGGTCCGGCTTTGTGTTGCAGGGGAGTGGGAGTACTCCTCGGTACGGTGATCTAGGCCACGTACTGTGACGGGCGGTACCCCAGTTGCCCTGCCATTGATGGAAACCCATTTACCCTACGAGGCCCTACAATTTTGTTTGTATTACCCACTTTTGTGGCTAGTAGCTGGAATTTAATAGATGTAACAATTTCGGCTATTTCTTATTTACTTGAAAACCCTAGACACTATTATAATATCACTGGATTTCCTATCAAATGTTTTTGTTAGCGTAAGGTAAAAACTTTTCCATGTTTATGTGCGGGAAGTCTTACGTGATACCTTTTGTTTTCAAAGGATTTTCTAAAGTTAAGCAACTTTTATCCCCGTTTACTCATACCAGACCCCTGTCTGACCTGAGTGTTTATTTTCTATTTTATTAAACTCTTGGGTACTCATATTTCGTATGAGTAGTCAAGTGTTTCAGGATTTGCTTTGACGAGTTTCTGAAGGAGATAATGGAGCAGGAGGCTTCAGCGTATAGATATTTTTAGTGGTTCCGCTGTGTTTGAGTTGTATCTGTTTCTCTAATATACTTAAATTGTAAATGCTAGACAGATGTTTATAACTGTCTAGTTTGTGTTGTAATAGCTGTATTACTCTGATGTATATGATACTATGTAAAGTTTTATGTGATATATTATAATTTATTCGATTCCGCTGTGAGATTCTGATGTGGTCTGTTCTTTCTTTCCTTTCTTTTCTCTTTTCTATCCCTTTCTTTCTTCTTAGCGATGCGACTTCCTGGAGTGTGGAAGTTGGGTCGTTACAATTTTAATTTATTTTAAACTATTTTAATATACTTTAATCTATTTTAAATCATTTAAACTTTATTAAACTATATTAAACTATTTTAATTTATTTAAACTAATTAATCTATTCTAATTCTATTCAATCTATATTAAAATTCATTTAATCTATTTAAATCTAATTAATCCATAATAAACCTATTTAATCTATTTTAAACATTTAAACTATTTTAAATCTATTTAAAGTATTTCAATTCATTTTAATCCTTATTAAATTTATTTAATCTATTTTAAACCTATTTAACCTAATTTATATCTATTTAAAACTAATTAAACTATTATAACTATCTAAATTATTTTCTAAATTCCAGGTGGTATAGAATGGAAGTGTTTATAATTAAAGCCTTGATTTTAAATCAAACAAGTTTTAATAGTGTTATAACATAAGTTGGGATTTGAAATAATATTTGTTGGTGAAACGACATATCTGAGTAAATATGATGATTTTGAAATGAGAATTAAACCTAATTTTGAATATAATTTCGAAAGTGATATGGATTTAATTGAATATGATATTTTGATATCAATATGAAATGGTTTTGGAAATGTAAAAGAACCATTCAGTGTGAAATAAGTGTTTAGGTGCTAAAGAGACTGGGATCAGATATTGTCATACTCGCTGCCAATATCAAAAACCACTTTAACAACTGTGTACGTGGTGGAGATTCTAGAAATGAAGTAGGATGGTTTGGTGAAAGATTTCTGTATGAGATATTTACGTGACCCTGACTCACATGAGTCAGCTTAGATGTGACTAAAACTGGAGCCATGCCGGGCCAAGTGAGGTCGCACCTCCGATCGGACACATTTCTTTGATACCATATTATGACTTTATGATGATTTGGTGGCCACCCTTGATTTTGATCATGGGAGTGTGTTCTAAGGTCGACGGTAGTAGCTGCTATGCGTTATCACCAGTCCGGATCTGCAATCGGTATATCTACCCTAGCATTACTTCAAGTGCCATGTTCACATGCCCTATTGTGCCTTATACGAGTTTGGTTTGTACCGTACCTATGGAGTGCCCTCTGATAGCTCTCCAGTTTACGGTGGAATTTCGGTACTGTATGGACTATGGGAATATATAAAAATATATTAAGAGGGATATGAGTAACTCCTTAAAGCTATTTTAATACTTTACTTTACTGTAGACACTATTATAATAGCATATTGTACTACGTAGTAGATAGTTTAACGGATACTTAGGAGATGGTAATCCCGAGCATCTTTTAAGTTATCGCACTCACGTTTAAACACTGGATAGGAGATGTCAAACCGTGTAAACATCTCTGACGTTGTTACATCCATATTTATTTACTGTTGATTTAACTTACATAAGATCTTTTAGTTTGGACTCAAATGTTTTGTCTTTTCAATTCGCTCTGGTCAGTCTGAGCTTTTTAGTTCATCGAAGACTACTTTCAAAGGACGAAGACGAGGATATAGTATTATTATTATTTGTTTTATTTATTCCGCTGCATCATGTTATTCCACTGCATTATTTATTTACTACTATTGTATGTACTTTGATTCTGTAGTGTAAATGTGTAATCAAATGTTAATTGTAAAACAGCTTCATGAACAGTTTATTTGATTATTATATTTTGTTATTCCGTTGTGCGATTCTGTGTTTTGTTTTCTTTCTCTATTTTTCTTATTTACCCCATAACAATCTACCATTTTGAATGGTTTGAGTATGACGTGTGTGGTTTATCATCGATTTAAACCGTCCAAAAAGGCAGGTCGTTACTGTTGGTATCAGAGCTTGGTTAAACGATAACCTTAGCTTTGTGGGGACTGACTCATTAGAGAATAGGGTAGTAATACCCTATGATGAGTCACTGAGGGTGTATATATGAGAGAGCGTATTTGTTAGTGTTATAAAAGGTTTTATATTGTGTTAATTTGTTCTGTTTTGTGTTTATAAATTTCGGTCAGTACAAAGGACATTATGACATTGATAGGGATTCCTAAACACTTAATAGGGCAAACTGACGCGATATTAGTTTTGAAATACAGGTAAATGAAATAATTTTACCTAGCATATATTCTGTATATAAAAGAATAATTTTATAAATGATATAGTTGGTTATAATATTTTTGTTTGTTAGGTAGTCAAATTTATAAATATTGGTTGAATAATGAGATTGCAAATAAAATAAATTAAAATTAAAATTTTTAGAATTTAAGTTTCAAGATTTTTACAATTACTTTCGAAAGGTTTTGGAATATAATATTAGTAGTATCTAAAAGTATTTTCTGATATAAATATTTTAAGATGATTTGAAAGAAATGTTAAAAGAAACTTTGTAGGAAATAAGTTATGTACTCCCCTTCTGTCGCCGGAAAATTATTTCGGTGATGAGTGCACGCATTATCAACGTTCATTTTTGAGTTTCAAAGTGGGTAGATTGTTGTAGTAGTCTACTACCCATTTGTTTTGATAAATAACTCTAAATTTTAATTTCCATATATATATATATATATTGATATATAAAAGATATGATTATATAAATATATTATTTAAATTGATTGAAATGGATCCCGATATTTAGTTCTTAAGTTTATATCAATTAGAGATTTAACTATTGTAATAGAAGGAAATCTTAACTATTTTAGTGTATGGAAGCTGCTAAAATGTGAAATAAGAAATTAGATGTTAAGAGATTAATGAAATATATGTAAATTGAAGGTTTTTATTCATAAATTTAGAAATGAAAAATGAGAAACGATAACTATTGAACATTTAGTTAATTAAATAAATAAGATAAACTTGTGTAACTTTCAATTGCATTCTTAAAACACACACACACATAAATATACATACATACATATATATATATATATATATATATATATATATATATGTATATATATAACTTACAAGACTATTAAAAGTTGAAATATAATAAGAATATGTAATAGAATACTATATAAGTGAACTTATAAATGAAAGTGTTCAATGGAATTCCTTTTGTAAATAAGAATTCCAATATTATAATTGTTATAAACTTAAGTTATAATTGAAGTGCTACGAATTAAATGTAATAGAAAAGTGAGTACTATAAGTAAATGATTATAAACTTAAGTTAAAGTAAATGGTAAAAGTGGATACTATATATGGAGAAAATAAAAGTGAAAAAAAGAATCTAAGTATGGGTTGCTTCATAAATAAATATTGATATTAAAGGGGGAATCAAAGTAAATAGTAAATATGAAGTAAACTGAAATAAAATGTCTGTAATACTTAAATAATGAATTCATTGATTATTCTAAGTAATTGAATGGATATAACTTATGTAAGCAATGAATGTAAAGTAATGAAAAGAAAAAATGGTACTGTATAAATGAATGGAAAATGAATTTTTAGTGATAAATGTAAAGAAATTAAACAAGCATTGTATAAACAAATGAAAATGAACAGTAAATAATGTGAAGGAAAAAAGGGTGTAATAAGAATAAAACATAAATACTATTTGAAATTATTGTTTATGGGGCTTATGGATTGGTTGAGAAAGGATACTTCTACTGTGTAAGGATGTATAAATGATCTATTGAGTTTATCTAAGACTGTTGAGTGTATGGTATACTTAGTAGTTTATTTATCATTTTATACGATTAAAAGTTTCTGTACCCGAACAAACCACTTGCTTGGTTGCTATGGATGGATGGTTGATTTCTTTAATTGCATGTGATGATTGTAAGTTTGGTTGCAAAGAAACTTTTGTTATGTTGTGATTGTCTTGCTGTTATTAGTTGAAACAAATTAAATTTCTCTTTTATATAATTATTTAACTCCTTTGGGTTATATAAGTGAAATATTGATTTATGAAAGCAATAGCAAATGCTTTTTGTTTCATAAATAAGCATTGGTTGCCCGACAAATAGATACATTTTCAGATTACGGTTTTATAGCGATATTATATTCTTTTCCCATAGTTTGGGATATTTTATTTTGAAATATATGATACATATTGTTGTTATTGATATTATTATCTCTCCCAGACCTCTCCATACAAAGGAGACTCTGCCAAAATACTCTGTGAATTTCGGACTTGGAAAAATTTTGTGAAATGTTTTCCAAACTTTTGTAAACTTGAATATAAAAGGATTTAATTATTTTAAGTTGATATATTTTATTTAAATTATGTAAATAAACTGTTTATAAATCTAATATTTTGAATAAGATATGTTTATTTTTTTAATTGCTTCTTTCCCTTTTCGAGGACGAAAAGTTTTGAGAGGGGGGGGGGGGGTGTAACGACCCGTAATTTTTTGATAATTAAAAATAGTTAATTCAATAAGATTTTGTGATTTAATGTTGGAAGAAATAAAAATTTATGATTTAATAATAAGAATAAAACTGGAATGAAATGTAATAGTATTAATTTAAGATAATTGATAACCGCTTTAAATGTAATTCTAATTAATTAAAATGATTAAAAAGTTATAATTGGTTATAGGTTGTAAATTTATTGTAATAATGTGTGTATGAATTGATAATTGGATTAAAAGGGTAATTGATAATTTAAACATTGTATTAATTAATGGAATAGTAAGTAATAAATGGTAATTGAATAAAATTATTGTTGCGTAAATAACTATAATATTTATGTGTAGATAACAAACACACAAATGTGATTAAATATAGAAAAGGTAACAATTATTATTTGTCACAAATTTATTTAATCAATTATAATTAAATGAAATTAAATGTTATGTAAAATGAGTTAAGATGATAAATGGAAAAGGTGAATGCAACAAGATGTACAGAAATGTCAGTTGCATTCATAAGGTAATAATTGATTTAATAAAAAGGAGTGAAACCATGATAAATTAATTTATTGGGATTTTAAACTATAGTTAATGTGAAAATAAACATAGATTCAAAATAATTGAAATATTGCAACTAATATGGTAAAGGATGGTAATTGTGGAATATTAACGCAATATGATGTAAGCCAATGTTAACTAGGTCCATAAAGTAATGATTGATTGAATAAAAGGTTGAAATCAAATCAATTTATTGAAATTAAATATATAATTAATGGTATTTTTATTATAGTTGGAATTGAACAATGTAATTAGTGGAATATTTAACACCAAATTGATAGGTAAATTGTGTTAAATTATTGTAAGCATCTAAGTGATCAAAAATGATAAAATTGTCAGTTATTAAATTTGAAATTAAAAAGTGACTTAATCAATTTAATATTAATTTATCTAATTAATGTGAAAATAGCCACTAGTTTCATCGGATCCGTAATGGTAGATCATAGTAGGATTTCAAGTTTCGTAGCGATCAGACTTGTCATTTGATCGTACGAGCTTGAAACGAGTAGAAATTAATTTAATTAAAATCAAATTGAAATAAGTAGATTTTAAAACTAACTTCTTCATATGATGAAGTTAGGACTTGAAACCTGCTCTATTGAGTTTAAGAATATCAAAAACATCTATTTTGATATATGGGATGACACATTTTCATTTCAAAGGCAGAACGGGCTTTTTAGGTCGCTATTCATCATTCGTACACATTCGATATGTGTTTATTTTCTTATTGGGCTTTGTTAATATAAATAGTCTTATTTTTCTTAACCCTAGCAGTCATTTTTCTTATTTTGTACGTATATCAACTTCTATCTGTTCCTTCTTCAATGGCAGAAGCAAAATCATATTGCAAACCCTCAATCTAATTTCAAAACCAATTTCAAAATCAAACTTCTCAAAGCCCTATAATATTGTATACTGATTCAAAACTCTCGTCGAGCGTAAGCGAGATCTGCAGTTTGTTTTTCGATTTGGGTCTCTATGTGTCACCGCGGTTGTGCATGAGCGATGAGCAGGGTACGTGGATGCATGAGTTCGCGTGACGTGGCCAAGTTAAGTTTTGTCTTTTTTTTATTTTACTTAAAATTAAATTTTGAAATCTTTCTAACATACATAACTTTCCCATGCTTACTCGGATTTGGGCGTGGTTTATTTCATTGAGATCATTTCAAGATTCTAAACATTTTGGAACTAGTTTGGATGATTTCTGAGACAATTGAATTTCGAACCTTAATTTGGATTCCAAATCGATTTGGAATCAAAAGTGAGTGTTTTAACCTACTCACAACTACTAAATTTTCTTATATTAGTTAAATTAAATTTATGATGTGACTAGAAATTAATTGATTGATGTTTGGTATGTTTAAATTGTCATTCTAATTAAATTTAACTTTTATTGCACTTAATCATCGTTTAATTTAATATTGAATTTAATTGTCAGTTTAATACATGTTAATGATAATCAGTTATCTACTGATGTTTATCGGTCTATTTGGATGACGATGTGATGTATTTTGATTTGCTGATATTGGATGACTGGATGTTATATTTTATATTGTTAAAACATTGCAAGTTCCCTATGGATTGAAATGATACATACTCGAACGATCATATAGAATAGGGGAAAATCGTTATGGGTTGAAATGATAAACCCAAGCGATTTTCATTGAAATAAATTTGGGATTGTGGGTTGATATGATATATACCCATAAATTTAAATATTTGCGGATTGAAATGATAAACATCCGTATCACTTTACCATAGGGTAGAAAGTTATATACGGACATCGGATTGGCTAAATTTAACGATTTTAAATCTTTAAAGTTTGAATCCAGTTAAACAATATTTGAAACATAATTTGACTGATATAAATTGAATTGTTTTTAAGTAATTATTTAAAGGATTTAAATTCAAATTTTAAAGTTGAATTTGAAGTGTAAACGACATTCATCGAAATTGAGTTGTTGAAATGTTGGAAACTGTAACTTTGAAAATTTATTAAAATTGGAATAGTTAAATTTGATATTTCATGATTTGAAATTGGTTTTGATTTGAAATCTGGATAAGGTCCAGATTTTGTTGAAATGGAAGAAATGGTTAAATTTGATGTTAATTTCAAATTCATTAGCCCAATATAAACTGTAAATGTTCTTTTAAATTTTAATTTCAAGATTTTTCAACTATTAAAATAAGTAAATCTATTTTAAACCAACTTAATAAATTTAAACTATTTAAATTATTTTAATCTAATTTAACCTATTTTAAACTAATTAACCTATTTAATCTGTCTTGATATATTTTAATATATTTTAATATATTTTAATATATTTTAATCTATTTTAAATCATTTAAACTTTATTAAACTATGTTAAACTATTTTAATTTATTTTAAACTAATTAATATATTTTAATTCTATTTATTATATTTTAAAATTCATTTAATTTATTTAAACTAATTAACCTATTTAATCTGTCTTAATATATTTTAATTTATTTTAAACTATTTTAATATCTTTTAAATCATTTAAACTTTATTAAACTATGTTAAACGATTTTAATTTATTTTAAACTAATTAATCTATTTTAATCCTACTTAATATTTTTAAAGTTCATTTAATTTATTTAAACTAATTAATTTTAACATATCTTAATCTATTTTAAATCATTTAAACTTTATTAGACTATTTTAAACTATTTTAATTTATTTTAAACTAATTAATCTATTTTAATTATATTTAATCTACTCTAAAATTCATTTAATCTATTTAAATCTAATTAATTCATAATAAACCTATTTAATCTATTTTAGCTATACTACTTTAAATCTATTTAAAGTATTTTAATCTATTTTAATATGTTTTAAATTTATTTAATCTATTCTAAACCTATTTGACCTAATTTATATCTATTTAAAACTATGTTAAACTAATTAAACTATTTATAACTATCTAAATTATTTTGTAAATTCCAGGTGGTGTAGAAAGGAAGTGTTTATAATTAAAGCCTTGATTTTAGATCGAATAAGGTTTAATAGTGTTATAGCATAAGTTGGGATTTGAAATTATATTCTCTGGTGAAACGACATATTTGAGTAAATATGATGATTTGAAATGAGAATTTAACCTAATTATGAATATAATTTCGAAAGTGATATGGATTGAATTGAATATGATATTTTTATATCAATATGAAATGGTTTTAGAAATGAAAAAGAATCATCGGGTGTGAAATAAGTGTTTGATTGTTAAGGAGACTGGGATCGGATACTGTCATACTCTCTCCTAATATCGAAAAAACCACTTTAACAACTGTGTACATGTTGGAGAATACAGAAATGAAGTAGGATGGTTTAATGAACGATTTCTGTATGAGGTATTTACGTGACCCTGACTCCCGTGGGTCAGCTTAGATGTGACTAAAATAGGAGCCATACAAGGCCAAGTGAGGTCGCACCTCTAATTGGACACATTTCTTCGATACCATATTATGACTTTGTGATGATTTGGTGGCCACCCCTTGACTTTTATTATGGTAGTGCATAATGATCCGCAATTTTAGACCCTTAAAAATCGACTTCAATACGTCCACTGTACCGAAAGCCGAGTAGTCGGGTGCTGAAAATACGAGTTCATTAGGGGTGAAGAAGAAAAAGGTAGAAGAAGAAGGGAAAAAACAACACAGAATCTCATAACCAAGTGGAACAAAATATAATATAGAACAATAGATTTTTATACAAAAGAACCTATAAATGTTTAATACTTACAGTCTTCAGAGTACACAATCATTACATCAAATCTAGACAGTTCAGTAACTTGTCCTTACATAGCGGAAATACCATTCTACGGAAATACGCCTCGTCATCCAGCTTGTCTCCTGAGCTCCATAGCATCCTATTCTGAATCTGTACTGCTCGATCTGACCAATGGTTATAATAAAATAACTCCCGAGTCAGTCAGGAAAACCAGCGTGAGAAATCACACTCAATTTGAATTGTTTTTATATTTTAAAAAATTCTTTGAAAAAAATGTATCTCCTAAGACCACGCAATAAATAAACATGCCAGGTTTTTATCTTACGTTAACCAAAACATTTTATCAAATCCATCTAATATTATGATAGTGTCTATAGAAAGTAAATAGAATATAGCTGAAATGCTTGCATCTCATGTTCCAGCATAGTTGGAAAAATCAAAACCATACGAAACTTATCAAAGATTGGGTTCCATATAGTGGCAGGGCTACTGGGGTACCGCCCATCACAGTACCTTGCCTAGATCAGCGTACCGAGGATCACTCCGGATCCTCTGCAAGACAAGACCGGAACTACCCCTAACCTAGATAGTCTAAATAAGACCACCCCACGGTTGGGATCAGCAACTGCCTACATAGCCCAAATAAAGGGCCTCTAGACAGGGGTAACCTTGTAAGTCTATAGTATGGTGGATCGATTATACAAATGACAAGTATATGACTAATGTAAACTATAGTGTAACAATAGTAAAGTATGTAAATAAGAATAATCACACCAGAGATTTTATACTGGTTCGGACCTCCCGTCCTACGTCCAGTCTCGAAGCTCCTCTTCGGAATTTCCTTTCACTAAATAACCCTCACTTCACCCGGAGGAACAGGTTTACAATAGCAGAGTTTCTTTGTCAAGAATGTGTTTTCTATTACACGAATTTTGACTATATAGTACAATTGAACTTTATATATCTCTTGAATGATTGAATTACAATATTGTTCGAGAGAATATGGAAGTGTATGATCTCAGATTTGCAGATTTGACAGCAAGTGGATGATTAGAACAAGACATGATTAAGATAGAGAGTAGAGTGAATTAGTTAAAAGTAAAGTAGTTACGTTGATCCTTCTTGATTCTCGTTTATATTGTTGTAGAAGGTTGCTTCTAGTAGTTAAATCTCTTCCCTTTCAGTCTAGATTCGTTACTGTTCACTGGTGAAGAGTTGTGGAGGAGAGATGGAGTTGTGTCTCTTCGAAGATGGCGGTTATAATTTGAATTATCTGCCCCGAGCCCAGTTTCAGACATCTGAGAACCTAATATTATTTTTGTTCATCTTCTACATTCAGATGTCTGAAGTTCTGCATTCAGACGTCTGAACCTGTTAAGTGATGTTCTCCTGGTTTTATTCTTGAGTGTATCTCTCTTCGATCTTCATGCAACTTTGTAGATAAATCTCTTCAGTGCTTTAGTCATCATCTTGTCATAGTAGTGGTTTTTCTTGCTTTGAATTAGTATATGTATAGTTGTGTGTGTGTGTGTGTGTGTGTGTGTGTGTGTATGATTTCCATTGTATAGTTGTCATCGTCGAAATCGTAAACCAAGGGTTCTAACATTCTCTCCCTTTTTGATGATGACAACTATATAGTGTACTTAGATAATAACTACAGAATGGTTCTCCTCCTAAATATGATTTCCCCCTATAAATGTGCATATTTATTTTTCTCCCCCTTTGTCATTATCAAAAAAAAGCATAACCATGTATGACGCACATACATAATTATAACACTAATGAAAAAAGTAATGATGCAATCATTAAGCACATCAAAAAAGAGGAGTATCGATAGTGTCTTAGCAGAACTATGATAAGGTAGTTAAGTACAAAAATATTTACTTTATGAAGTCAAGTTAGTTCATCACGAGAGGAGCCTAATTTCCCTTTGTCCTTATCACCGGTATTTGGCGGTGTGTGAGGAGATTGAGAAGGTGTAGACTAGTCAGAAGAAGGTTGATGGAGTCGTTGAAGTGTATGATCAAGTTCGGAACCCACTGAAACAAGAGAGTCTTCAAATTTAGAAAGCCTTGTGGACAATGTGTGATTAAGCTTTGTTATTTTTTTACCAAGAAGAATTTGATTTCTAGATAGGAGCACTTGGTTTTATAAGGTTAATTGAGCAATATTCTCATTAGCATTAGGCTGAGTTAGTGCTTCCAATATCTCCATATCGGAGTGATATTTAAACGAGGAAGGAGGAGGTAGAGATGGTTGCCTTACTAGTTCAACTTCACTTTGTTGTTGTTGTTGTTGTTGAGGAGGAGGAGGTTGATCTAGTGCATTTTTCCATTCTAGAAAAGTTATAAAGATGGTGGTTCCTCTGGCAAATGCATAAGATTGAAATTTTTTTCCACTATATTTGATAAGTAACTCCTCAAAATCAGAAATATACGATGGGTGTTTAGTGATTTGAGAATTCGCATAATATAAGCCGGGTAAATGATTGTTTGGAGAGATCTATTCCAAAAACCTTTTAGTTCATCGAAAATGAACTGAGCCCAATTGATCTTAGTTAAATTAAATAGTTCATATAGTGTTTTGTGTTCAAGATCAGTAATTTGTTCATGGCTGCCTAATCGAGGGATAATAGTATTTATAAGCATTCAGGTAAGGAGCCTAGCACGTGGCCTAAGGAATTTGGATGAAAATTGAGGCATTCAATCTTCCCATAATTGATGAGTGATTGTATCACGAGGTTTGAATCGCATGTCCTCCATTTTAGATAAATTATGACCCGTATAAGAGCACTCTGAGAATCGTCCAATTATAGCGGGGGCTAACTTGATTGTTGTCCCATGGACACTCGTCCATAACCAATCTTCTTCATTCTCAGTAGTTCATACCGATGGACTATCCAAATTAGTGTAAAAAAGACATATTTTGACCAATAGAAACATCGTTGGCATTAAAAGAAATAAGGGTTTTTAATCCACCTTGCTCGCATATGTCATCCATATCATTAGAAGGAAACTTGATTAGGCTATAAAAAGGACCTAGATGCATCTTCTTAATCTTCAAGTCGTCAAACCGTCGTCTATTTGTTGGATTCTGAAATAACCAATTGTTGATTTGAATATCAGTCACCATCAATGTTTGAGGGGAAGATTCTTCTCCAAGCTTTCTTTTCTTAATTCCCATCTTTTTAGTTCGTGGTGGAATTAATTTGAAGAGAAATTTGATTTTAGAGACTTTGAGAAAGCTAATTTTTAATTTGGAAATGAATTGAATTAGTGAAAAAGTAGTTGATCGATCAGGTATAGGGTTTGAAAAAACTGTCGTTTCCAATTCCAGACGTCTGAAAAAGTGGATCAAACATCTGAAGATGTCTAAATTAGAAACAGAGAGTAAAATCAGACGTCTGGAACCAGAATTCAGACGTTTGGAATGTTTAAATATGAGACAAAGAGTAATTTTAGATGTCTGGAATTGAGTTCAGACGTCTGGGAACATATAATATGTTCCAAATTCTTATTTTAGACGTCTGGAATCCATTTCAGACATCTGAAAACTCCAGATTAGCTTTATGTTGAGAGTTTTGTGAAGAAAAAATTTATTTATTGAATAGAATATAATACAAACAAATATATATATATATATAATCATCTCCAACCGTCATAGTTTATTTTTCTTGGTTCTATTCCTGACGATCCTATGAATTCGGTTCGTAGGTGGGATCACTATAGTTGATTGGGGACCAGGAAGGAGGTTTGGACTACGAAGTTGATGGTTCGTCTTTAGGAGTTTCAACAAAGCATGGAGATTTTTTATGTAAACACTTCTTTATTGGAGAATGACTACATATAGCATATAGAGCCTTTTCCAGGAAGTTCAAATGTTTGATTGTTCCTTGCTGTGTATAGTATATTTCCTTTTGAACATCCATCAATGCGAATTGATAATGTGATATTTCATCAAGTTTTTCATGGATTGTAGGCGGTTTTTCTCATTTGACTTTCTTCAGTAGAGGTGATAATCCGCATCGATTTTTGATAAGTCAGGAGAAGGTAGGGAACGAGGAGGTGAAGGAGTACGAAGAGAAGGGGTGGATACATTTGAGGATGGCAATCCAGAGGTATACGAAGTTATTTCTTGAGATGACATTTTGATTTTAATATTTGTTATAAAAAAATTTAGAAAGTTAGTTTTTATAGCAATCCAAATATAAAAATAGGTAGTCTGTTTATGGTGCAAAATTCTTGTCTAAATTTTTAAAGGTTTTTAACAAACTAATAAACTTGTGGATATAAGAATGATAAGGAGGAAGGAGAAATTACAGTTGAAGATCAAAATAGACAAGAGAACAATGTGACTATCAAGTATTCTAAAGAGAATGATACAAATGATATACAAAATGAATTATGTACTCAAATTCAGGTTCCTAAGCCTAGTGACAAAGAAAGTAATAAATTTCTATCCACTACAATAATGAGTAGTACAGGTGATGATAATGCTGCAAATGAAGAACATGCACACAATCAAGTATCTGCAACTGATTTTGAAACAAGATGGTGTCAAACTTTTGAAACACAAATAATTCAGCTTATTTCCACCCTGCATTCTGCTTCTGTTCAAATTCAACCATCTACCTCTCCACATTACAATTTCTCAATCCACCTCCCTGGTTGGCCAGCACCCAATACAAACTCTCAAACTTCTGTTCATCATGATCCTCCCACTCATTCTAATTCTCAGCCAGCATCCCCCCGGACTGTTCCAAGAAGGAAAATAGAAACTAGGTCTCTGTCAGCACAGAGGAGAAATAGCAGCTTCCAAAACCAAATTCCTTTTAATGTTTAAAAATATTGCATCTTGGAACATAAGAGGAGCACATAGTAATTTGAAACTTGATCAAGTTAAAAGCTATATTGCAGAGCATAACATTTGTATTTTTGGGCTTCTTGAAACAAAACTCAACAGTACTTTATCCCATAAAGCTGCTAAATACATAAATCCAAAATGGTTGTTTCATCATAACCTTGAAGCTGCTTCTTATGGGAGAATTCTGGTCATATACGATCCTTCTATTATAACTCTTTCTCCTATTCTCTCTGCTAGGCAGTATATTCACTTTCATGTCCTTGTTTGTCAATCTCAAATTTCTTTCTACCTAACATTTGTATATGCTGATAACTCTGTCTCCTCTAGAAATGCTTTCCTTAATTCATTGCCACCTTTAAGACAAGCATCTCACCCTTGGCTTGTTCTAGGAGATTTTAACTCCTGTCTTGATTATGATGATAAATTTGGTGGTTCTCCTCTTCTACCTAGAGACATTGAAACTCTCAATCTTGCAGTTCATGATTCTGATTTGTTATTGATTAACAAATCTGGAGCTAAATTCTCTTGGAATAATAGAAGTCGTAGTGGTGTGAGAATATTCACTACTATTGACCATGCTTTTAGTAATTTACAATCTCTCTTACAATGGCCATGTCTCTCTGTTTTTCTTCCTCAACCTATTCTATCAGATCACTCCCCCCTTGTCTTAACTTTTGGGAACCATTTGAGAAAGGAAAAAAGAAGTTTTAAATTTTTTAATGCATGGTCCAAGCATGATCATTTTTTGAGCATTGTTAATCAAGCTAGCTCTGATTTTAAATGTTATGGTAACCCTATGTATAAATTTTGCAGGAAGCTAAAAAGTATCAAGATTGCAATCAAACTGTGGGTTTCTTCTACCTTTGGTAATGGTAGCCTACTGTCCACTACACTTAAAGAGCAGCTGAAGAACAAACAAGAGTACATGATGGAACACCCACTTGATATCCAAGCATCTGTTGAAGAGGGGAAATTACACAAGGAAGTTCACATTGCTCTCTCTATGGAAGCTAGCATGAAGAGGCAGCAATTGCACAAGAAATGGATAGTTGATGGGGAGAGAAATACAAAATTCTATCATGATTCTATTAAGGTTAAACAATCTAGAGAGAACATATTTACAATTACTGATGAGCATGGTACTCTTTTCAATACTGCAGATTCTGTTGATCAAGCTTTTATACAATACTTCACTAATATGTTTAGCAATGCTGATGATTTCATTCCTGATCTGAACCTAATATCCACCCTTGATCTTCCCTGCATTTCTGATATTGATGCTTCCTCACTAATTTTGCCTGTTTCAAATGAAGAAATCAAAGCCACCCTTTTCTCTATGAACAAGCAGTCAACTGGTGGCCCTGATGGTTTAAATGTCATTTTCTTTATAACAACTTGGAATGTGCTAGGTGATGAATTTTGTGCTGCTATTCACAATTTTTTTAATAAATGTAAGTTGCTTGGGGAAGTCAATAGCACCAACATTGCCCTGATACCTAAGGTCACTCCTCCTACAAGTGTTACTTCTTTCAGACCTATATCATGTTGTAATGTTGTTTACAAGTGTATTTCAAAAATCATAGCTTCACGACTTGTCAAAGTTCTGCCTTCTATTATTTCAAATAACCAATCTGCATTTTTACCTACTAGAGACATAATTGATAATGTTCTCCTTGCTCAAGAATTACTCAAAGGTTATGGTAAGAAAAATGTGGTTCCTGCTGCAACAATCAAACTTGATATTTCCAAGGCTTATGATACAATCCATTGGGACTCTATTGTTAGGATAATGGCTGTGATGGGGTTTCCTAAAGTTTTTGTGTCCTGGATATATGTTTGTATATCCACCCCTTCCTTTTCTGTTGTCATTAATGGCAGACCAGTTGGTAATTTCAGAAGTAGTAAAGGAATACGCCAAGGTGACCCTATATCATCATACTTATTCTTGATGGTTATGGAAGTGTTAACAGTTATGCTTAGTGATAGGTTCAAACTTAAATCCATTAAGTACCATCCTAAGTGCTCTAATTTACAAATCACCTCTGTTATGTTTGCTGATGATGTTATGGTGTTTACTAAACCAGATATGCATTCTTTGAATGGAGTTTTGGAAGTTTTGCATGAATTTCACTGTATGACAGGGCTTTCTATTAATCATAGCAAGTCTTCTCTATTGGTCTCTGGTGTTAATCAAATTCAGGCTGCTGCTCTTCTTTGTCATACTGGAATCTCTTGCATGTCTAATGATATGAAGTATCTTGGACTTCCTTTAATATCTAAAAGAATTACTAAGGCTGATTGCATTCCACTTTTCAATAAGATCACCTCTGCATTATCTTGTTGGGACAATAGGAGTTTGTCTCAGAGTGGTAGGCTAGTTATTATTAAGTCTATTGTTTTTCCCTCATTGGTATACTGGGCCAGATCCATTATACTACCTGTTAAAATGTTGCAACTAATTAGGTCTGCAATGATTAGGTTTTTTTGGACTGGAAGTATTCATAACAGGAAGATTGTGCCTTGTTCTTATTCTAGAATTGAGACATCAATGAAACTTGGTGGATTGGGAGTTATAAATATCAGGAAATGGAATACATCTGCTATTAGTAAGCAATTTGATGCCCTCATAAATAATAAGAAAAGTTTGTGGGTTAGTTGGACATTGAAACACAGCATTAAGAATAAACATTTTTGGACTATGGATACACCTCAGAGCTGCAGCTGGATATGGAGAAGTATGTTAAATCTAAGACATGTTTTCCTTCCAATGATTCTTTATGCTGTGAATTCTAATATGCCTGTAAGTTTTTGGCATGACCCATGGGTTAGAAATGGTCATATCCTATACAATGTATGTGATCATGCTCAGATGATACAGTCTGGAATACAACAAAAGGCATTAGCTAAAGACTATCTTCATAATGGCAAAATACTGTTACCAAATACCAGTAATCAAGTGCTAAAGTTGTTGTGGGATGATATACAACAGCAATATTATAGTGTGAAGCAGGGTACTTGTGTAACATGGGATAACAAGCCTCACACTGTCAAAACTGTTTACAATTACATTACTGATGGTGTTCCTCTTATAGCTGCCAAGTGGTACAAAGTGATATGGAATACTGATTCAACTCCTAAACAAAATTTAATGATGTGGAAAGTCATAAATCAGGCCTTACTAACTAGAAGTGTTATCAGTAGCTTTGGAATGGTTTGTTCCAACTTGTGTTTATTCTGTCAAATACATGATGAGACAACTGAACATCTGTTTTTTGGTTGTCCTGCTCTTCAGTTCATTATTGACAGGATTTGTAGTATTTCTGGATATCACTTAACTGGATCAACTACTAGTACTCTTTGGCATTTAATCTATAAAGCAACTAAGTGGAGAAAGGAGCAAGATAGAGCACTTACTGTTGCATTGAAAGTTAGTATGAGTGTGATCTGGAAAGAGAGGAACTCTATGGTATTTGACAATACTAGAAGAACTGATGCTATAATATGGAATGATATCAAGTCACGTACTCATTCTCAGCTTGAATTTAGTGATGCTGTTTTCCCTTCTTCATTGGTTGATGCTTGGGGATGAGGTTGATGTTTATGTTGTTTTCTTTTTTTTGTTTTTTTTTCTTCCTTTATGTTGTATCCTTTTATTGTTATGCAATAAATCTGGTAGGGGTCCAGTTAACCCCGCTGGCTTTGCCAAAAAAAAATTATTCTTAGTTTAAAAGTTCATTAAGTGAACAGATGCCTAAGTCTCGTCGTAATTTTACAAAATTTTGTCCGTTTAATGGTTTTGTAAAGATATCGGCTATTTAGTTTTCAGTGTCAACATATTCTAGAGTTATAATTCCTTTTTCTACATTATCTCTTAAAAATGATGTCTTATATATATATGTTTAGTTCTAGAGTGATTTACTGGATTTTTAGATAGATTGATTGCGCTTGTGTTATCACAATAAATTGCCGATTTTTCAATTATTTTTCCAAAATATTTTAAGGTTTGTTGCATGTAAATTACTTGTGCACGTGCTAATGCCGCTGAAATATATTCGACTTCACAAGTGGATAGAGAAATACAATTTTGTTTTTTTACTAAACCAAGAGACGAGAGATTGTTCGATGAAATGACATGTTCCACTAGAACTTTTTCTATCCATTTTGCATCCTCCAAAATCTGCATCGCTATATGATACAAGTTCGAAGGATGATCCTCTTGGATAGAATAGTCCATAGTTTTTCGTGTTAGATAAGTATCTCAAAATACGTTTAACGGCTATTTGATGAGATTCTTTTGGTTTTGCTTGAAAACATGCGCAAAGACAAACACTTATCATTATATCGGGTCGACTTGCGGTTAAATATAATATCGAACCAATCATACTCCTATATAATTTTTCTTCAGAATCTTTCCCATTTTCATCTTTATTAAGATGAAACATAGTATTCATAGGAGTAGGTTTACTAGATGTTTTATCCATTCCAAAACGTTTTAATAGTTCATTGCAATATTTTTCTTGATGTATAAAGATACCATTCTCTAATTGTTTTATTTGTAATCCTAAAAAGAAATTTAATTCTCCTATGTGTGACATTTCAAATTCGTTTTTCATTATATTAGATAATTTTACACATAAATTTTCATTAGTTGATCCAAATATGATATCATCGACATAAATTTGAACAACTAAAATTTAATTTCTTCTCTTTTAATAAATAAAGTCATGTCAATTTTACCAATTTGAAATCCTGATGAGATTAAATGAGTTTTAAGCCTATCGTACTATGCTCTAGGAGCTTGTTTTAACCCATATAATGCTTTATTTAATTTAAAAACATGATTTGAAAATTTTTCATGTTCGAATAATGGTGATTGCTCAACATAAACTTTTACTTTGATAAAACCATTCAAAAATATACCTTTGACATCCATTTGATATAATTTAAATTTGTTATGACAAGCAAAAGCGAGTAGAGTTTGTGTAGCTTCTAATCTAGCTACAGGTGCAAACGTTTCATCGTAATCGATTCCTTCTTCTTGATTATACCCCTGTGCTACTAAATGTGCTTTATTTCGAACTATATTTCCAGTTTCATCGGCTTTATTTTTAAATACCCATTTAGTTCCAATGACGGATTGATCTTCCGGTCTTGGAACGAGTTCCCAAACATTGTTTTGTTCAAACTGATTTAATTCTTCTTGCATAGCTAAAATCCAAAAATCATCTTTAGAAGCTTCTTTACAATTCTTTGGTTCAAAATTTGAAATGAATGCAACATGACTTTTTTGATTAAGTTGTTTTCGAGTTACTCTAGAATTTAAATCTCTAATAATGTTATCTATAGGATGATTCTTTAAAATTCTAGGAGGTGAAACTAGAGTATTATTTTGATCATTAGCTTTACTATTATTGTGAGGTGTGTTAGAAGAATTATTTGGATATATTTCTTCTTCGTCATTAATTTGTGTAGTTACAAAATTTTCATCGAAAGAAACATGTAAACTTTTTTCTATAATATTTATGCTTTTTTTATAAATTCTATAAGCTTTGCTACGATCCGAATAGCCAATAAATATTCCTTCATCGGCCTTAGGATCAAACATTCCTAGATTGTCTTTAGCATTTAATATTAAACATTTTGATCCAAATGTTCTAATATATGATACTTAGGTTTCCTACCAAAAAGTATTTCATAAGGAGTGTTTTTTGTCATTGGTCGTAGTGCACTCTATTCAAAACATAACAAGCCGTGGCAATAGCTTCAGCCAAAAAATGTTTTGGTAGATTACTTTTTTAATATTGTTCTTGCACATTCTTGTAATGTTCAATTTTTCCATTCAACTACACCGTTTGTTGGGGTGTATGTGGAATTGAAAATTTATGATTAATTCCCTTTTATTGCAAAAACTTGTAAAAATTTCATTTTCGAATTCCCTTCTGTGATCACTGCGAATAATTTTAATTTTCGAATTCATTTGATTTTTAATTCTTTGTGGAAAAAATTTAAACATACCAAAAGTGTCACTTTTATGTCTTAAATACAAAGTCCATGTATATCTTGAAAAATCATCAACAGTTACAAAAACATACTTGTTATGATTTATTGATCTTACTTGAGTAGGACCAAATAAATCTAAATGCAACAATTCTAATGGTTGTTTTGTTGAAATATCATTTTTAGATTTAAAAGAACTCCATTTTAATTTTCCAATTTGACATGCATCACATAAATTGCCTATTTTATAATTTGTTTTTGGTAAACCTCTAACTAGTGAAATCACTAATTCTTCTTCTAAAATAACTTTTTCATCCTTTATAATCCAATTTCTAGTTCTAATCGATTTATTTTGGCTAGGTGTTCTTTATTTAATTTTTTTATTTGTCTAAACTTATCATCGAGTTCCATACTTAATTAAATAGTTCATTGTAGCTAAGTTTAGGACATACCTCATTAGTGTTAGCCATAAAACATACATTAGCTTGTTCTCCATCGCTATCATTATCACTATCATAAGACGATGATGAATCGGAATCGTCCCAAGTGACTTTAAAAGCTCTTTTCTTCCTAAATTTTTCAGATTTGTTCTTTTTCTCATTGTTGCGTTTAGGACAATCCTTCTTCATGTGACCGTATTGATCACATTCATAGCACTTGATTTGAGATAGATTTGTTGTATTGGATTTTTCTTCTTTTTGGAATTTGGTCATCTTTCTAAATTTCTTGAATTTTTTTATAATTCTTGGCAATGAAAACTATCTCTCCTTCATCCAAATCTGAGTCATCATTCTTTGCTTGAAATGCTATGTTCTTCTTTTCAACATTTTGTTCTTTTCTTGCATTAAGTTAGCTTCATAGGACATTAAATTTCCTATCAACTCTTCAACCTTGAGAGTAGAAAGATCATTAGCTTCTTCAATAGCTAATAATTTCCTTTCCAAATCCGATAATAAAGAGTTGAGTATTCAAGAAACTAAATCAAAATTAGTAAACTTAACTCCTAATGCCATAAGATCATGTTGAATAGTTTGAAATCTAGAGTTCTGAATGAGGAGAATTGGTTTTGTAAAATTGAAATCTTAGTTTGTTTGACCTTTGTTGTACCTTCGTGTTTTAATTTGTAAGGTATGCCAAATGTCAAATGCAGTGGTACATAACATGTGAAAATTCATTTTTATCGAGCAAAATAAACATTCATAGCTTAGCATGTTTGAGGCTAAGGTTTTTTGTGCGTCGGTCCATGTGCTCATAGCAGTGTCAGGTGCTTCATATTTATTTTTTTATAGCAGACCATATTTCTAGAACATTGGCTTTCATAAAAATACACATACGGGTTGACCAATATGCATAGTTGGAGCCATTAAATAATGGGGGACGTGCGGTAGATTGGCCTTCTTGAAAACTACTAGCCATATTAGTGATTCAAAAACTTGTAACGGTACTTTTGATCAAACCAAGCTCTGATACCAATTGTAAGTCTACAATATGGTGGATCGATTGTACAAACGACAAGTATATGACTAATTTAAACTATAGTGTAACAATAGTAAAGTATGTAAATAAGAATAATCACACCAGGGATTTTATACTGGTTCGGACCTCCCATCCTACGTCTAATCCCGAAGCTCCTCTTCGGAATTTCCTTTCACCAAATAACCCTCACTTCACCCGTAGGAACAGGTTTACAATAATAGAGTTTCTTTATCAAGAATGTGTTCCCTATTACACAGATTTGGACAACATAGTACAATTGAACTTCCTATATCTCTTGAATGATTGATTTACAATATTGTTCGAGAGAATATGGAAGTGTATGATCTTAGATTTGCAGATTTGATAGCAAGTGGATGATTAGAACAAGAGATGATTAAGATAGAGAGTAGAGTGAATTAGTTAAAAGTAAAGTAGTTACATTGATCCTTCTTGATTCTCCTTTATATAGTTATAGAAGGTTGCTTCTAGTAGTTACATCTCTTCCCTTTCAGTCTAGAGTCGTTAGTGTTCACTGGTGAAGAGTTGTGGAGGAGAGATGGAGTTGTGTCTCTTTGGAGATGGCAGTTATAATTTGAATTATCTGCCCCGAGCCCAGTTTCAGACGTCTGAATGGTGTTCTGAGACTTCTGAGAACCTAATTTTTTTTTTCATCTTCAACGTTCAGACGTTTGAAGTTCTACATTCAGACGTCTGAACCTGTTAAGTGATGTTTTCCTAGGTCTATTCTTGAGTGTATCTCTCTTCGATCTTCATGCAACTTTGTAGATGAATCTTTTCAGTGCTTTAGTCATCATCTTGTCACGGTATTGGTTTGTTTTGCTTTGAATTAGTATATGTATAGTTGTATGATATATATATATATATGATTTTCATTGTATAGTTGTCATCGTCGAAATCGTAAACTAAGGGTTCTTTCAAACCTTACCCTACTTGGGTGCTACCTATTTAGCCTTGCTGCACCTTCCCTATTTTAGCCATTCCCGGTTGATGGGGCTTGAGGTTACGAGTACCTTTTTAGAACACATCCACTTAGAACGTTCATCGTCCTCCAATGACGATGGTTTGATAGCATTCGTCCATAGAAGTCTGTTCCCGGTCCGAACGAAACCGAAGGCACCACTCCTACTACATCCATTTTGGAATCACCCTCAAGATTAGTAGCGATTAGCTCTTGCACTTCACTGCTCCATCTTCGACTCCAAGCTTTTGTCTTCATTTCGAAAATGTACTCATTGGATCAAAGTGGTTTCGGATAACTTATCCCATCCCGGTCTCTTCGAAACAACATTCGAAATTGGCCAATATTGATAGTCGGTTATTTAACTATCAAATTAAACATCCATAGGCAATCATCTGGCCTTAATATAATCTTTCCAAAATATCTATTTTCAAAATTCTTTAAAGACATATCAATCTCTTTTAACATCCAAAAAATAATTTTTCAAATACTCAAATCCGTAATAGAATATTTCCCACATCTCAATACTTAGAAATATTTTCAAATTTTTATTTCCTATACTTAGGAAAATATTACCAGTCTTATTTTCCAAAATCTCTCATTATTTACTTCCCAGGAGATTATCCCGTAACTTAATCCAAAATCCCTGGAAATCACAATTAATTTCCCCTCCTCAAAATCATATCCTTTTATAAGCCCTTTTCGAATCTCGAGAGAATTCATAAAATAAATTTTATTTCAATTACTTTAAAACTCTATATATATATATATATATATGTATGTATGTAATACATATTTAAAAGATTAATAATTTAAAAAAAAAGATATGTTCAAGTAATTATATAAAATATCGAAAACACTATTATAAGATTAATAACTCATTTTTAGTTAAATAAATAATTTTCAAAGCTGATTTTTAAAAGTTAGGATTTGCCAAAATAAGTACTTCGTATTTAAAAATCTACTTACCAAGTATTTTGATCTTAACCATTTTAAAATTACATAGTTTTAAAATAATAAAATTTCCTTTTAAAAACAAACTCACTTCTAAAAATTTAAATCCTTTTTTAAAATCTTAAAAACCAATTTAATTTATAACTTCCTCTCGATTTCACAACACATCGATTCATTGTCGATTTTCTAACCATTCTCTTTCCAAAAATAGAATCTACTATTTTTCTCAACCCTATTTCCATATTCCAATATAAATTCACCCTATGAATTCATATTCCAATTATCACGTGGTATCGAATTCTTATTTATAAATATCATTTTACCAATTTTATAACCTCCTTTGATTTTTGCCTGTTTAATATTTAGAAAAATCCATTATATAAATTATCATTTCTTGTAAATTGCATTAATACTTTAAATCTATTTTCCAATATTGATTTCAACTCCTTTTTACGCTTCTAAAATATCGCTTGTAATTCATTTTAAAAATCTTCATATACTACTTCATAATAGTTAAGCATAACCAACTCAATATATTTTTTCTAATTCGATTTCTTTAAAATAACTCCAACTCCAATATATATATTTTTATTTCAAATTCCCTTCAATTCCATAAATTCTAAAAATATATTTATAGTATTTAAATTATCAAAATTCAGGCCAGTGCTACAATAGCATCCAATAATTTCAATCACTACAATAATCTATAACAGATTATTCTACACATATCATAAATCACTATATATGAAAATAAACAATATTTTTGAGGAATCTAGTTGGATCCCTCCAACCTGTTTCCCTATTAGGACAACTCCAAACACTACAAAATTTGAAATCCGATAATACTACACTATTACGGATCTAATGGAACTAGTTTTATTGAATTCCAATACTGTGCTTCGAAAGTTATTTTTAAATGTCAATTTGAACAAACTATTTTCAAAATTGAACAGATTATCTTTAAATCGAATTTTTAAACTTTTATGATCTCCATTATTATTAGTATAAATTTTATAAGCCTTTGAATTATTTTTATCAAGCTTAAAACTCAAGACACAATAATTCAACCAATATTTAACTATTAAATTAAGTAATTAAATTATCCAATAAATTACTATATTTAAATTCTGAATCTATTCTATTAAATAAAACCAACCTTTCATATTCCAAAAATAACCCATGATTCAAATCAAATATTTCAAAACCAATTAAATATTCCAAATTAAACAATAAAAAATCCGGGTCGTTACAGAGTGCGTTACAAGGTGGATGGTAGTGGCTGCTATGCGTTACCACCAGTCCGGATCTGCAATCGGTATATCTAACGTGGCATTGCCTTGAGTGTCGTGTCCACATACCCTATCGTGCCTTCTACGAGTTTGGTTTGTACCATACCTATGGAGTGCCCTCTGATAGCCCTCCCGTTTACGAAGGAATGACAGTACTGTATAGACTATGAGAATATATAAAAATGTGTTAAGGGGGATATGGGTAACGCCTTAACGCTATTTTAATACTTTGCTTTACTGTAGATACTATTATAATAGCGTATTATACTATGTAGTAGATAGTTTAACAGATCCTTAGGAGATTGTAATCCCAAACATCTCTTAAGTTATTGCGCTCACGTTACACACTAGATAGGAGATGTCAAAACCCGTAAACATCTCTGATGCCATTACACCCATATTTATTTACTGTTAATTTAACTTACATGAGATCTTTTAGTTCCGACTCAAGTGTTTTGTCTTTTCAATGCGCTAGGGCCAGCTTGAGCTTTTCAGTTTGTCGAAGACTGCTTTTGGAGGACAAAGACAAAGATATAGTACTATTATTATTTGTTTTATTTATTCCGCTACATCATTTATTTACTACTGTTGTATGTACTCTGATTCTATAGTGTAAATGTGTAATCAAATGTTATTTGTAAAACAGCTTCATGAACTGTTTATTTGTTTGTTATATTTTGCCATTCCGTTTTAGATTCTATTTTTTGTTTTCATTCTTTCTCTGTTTTTCTTATTCACCCCATAATAATTTTCCCTTTTGAATCACTACACCAAAAATGTGTATTTGTAATGAATACAGTTGTTACAAATGAAATTTATAACAGATATAGTCGTGAGCGGTACAGGCATGAGGTATGTCTTTACAAATATTTATAATGGCCTATACCCGTTATTAGATATATCACTTACCAACGGACTTTGTCGTTAGAAATCTAAATTTTTGTAACGAAAAAGTTTGTTATTAGTTGCGTCGGTTTGTAACGGGTATTTTCCGTTACTTAGTTTCCCCTTTCATGGTAGAAGAAGGGGTTGTCATTCTAAATTATCACGACCTTATCCGTTACAAATTTCATCATTAGTAACGCACTTGTTCGTTACAAATTTCATCAATAGTAATGACTATGCTCGTTATAAATTTCGTCTTTAGTAACGAATATGTTCGTTACAGCTACCAAACCATGTAGAGCTGCATTTTTGCTAGCATTTACACTACAGAATTGTCTATTATAATACAGTAGGTACATGCATATCAAAAATTATAGAATTTCGATAACAATAAGCAATTACGCATCCAAACATACAACTTAAATTGCACAAATATTTGACAACAAATCAAAATATTACAAATTCTAACATTAATTCAAAATAAATTAAAGATCCTACAAAAAACGAACACGACACTCAGTTCTAACATTACCTCAAAATAAATTCTCAAAATCTTCAAAACTTCTACTTCCTTTGCTACCGTTGACACTGAAGTTTTCCTTTTGTCTTTCCTCCACTGCTTC
The DNA here is from genome assembly GCA_030765085.1 of Allium cepa. Lineage (NCBI taxonomy): Eukaryota > Viridiplantae > Streptophyta > Magnoliopsida > Asparagales > Amaryllidaceae > Allium > Allium cepa. The sequence goes on along the minus strand of CM060929.1, from coordinate 524,320,284 downwards.
AACTAATGCCTGCATAACACCCAAATAAATTATAAACAAAAGTTGAACATGAAAATATTTTGCATATTAAATAAAGTAAAAGCATAAACTAAAAAATATGCCATCAACATCTTGCATATTGGTTGATAGAAAATGAGAAAAAACACTGTTGTCCATTACTGACAGGTTTTCACAGAATACAATCTACATGAGAGTCATAAAATGGCCTTAACAAATTTACAACAATCTGGTTGCAAACAATATTTTGACAACCACTTGCATTTTAATTATCCAACATGGATCCTTTTTGTAATAAAATGAAAATGAGAAACTTTTTGTCATCATGCAAGGTCCACCAATTACCTGCTGTTTGCGCCAAAATTGGTCACAAACCCCAAATACCGTGAAACAGTGTATGAATACAAATCAATAATATTCAAACACAAATAACAGATCTCAGTAAAAAACAAGCAGCAAATCAGAAATAATGAACAGAGGAACAAGTTTTATAGTGGTTCGGCTATCTCCGGCCTACGTCCACTCTAAAGTTTTATCCTTTTATTAATTATCCTTGCTGGTTATAAGTGATTACGACAGTTACAAAGTCCAAATTCGAAATCAATGGTAGTAATGACGATATGGAATGATTCTGGCAGCGTCCGGGCATGCTTGTTCTCTCCAAATTCTCTGACCCCTTTTCTGAATGACCAGGGGCTCTATTTATAGGCGTGGGAGGCTGATATTTCTCCTAAAAATCCGGTAGACCGCTTCTGGCACGTGACGGGGCCCACATGCTCGGCCTTTGAAGACTTGGGTCCACTTTGGGATCGATTCGAACTCCATTCGAATCGATCATAAAATTACCCAATCGAGGCGAAACTTGGTGTGAACATTCGTGAACATGCATGTAAGCTCCTGTAAAAATTTCATTGTATTTGGATCAACGGTTTGAAAGATATGATCGATTCGAGATCAAAGCTCCGTGTGTTATGCCTGGTACGAATCCATGCTTCGAACCCACCTCCTTCGACTCCATCCAAAGCACGTGAGCATCGATGACATGTCGCGAATACTCCGGGTCGATCCACCTTTGTCGCCATATTGAACGCTTCTTTTCCTGAAGACGCGCTCGTATCCATGCTTTGTACCTCAGTTCGTATCCTTCTGTTCGTATCGCTCTGACCATTTCCTTCATGTCGATCATTTCGAATAGATACGAACATTATCCCTCTTCGTACCGATAGGTACGATCCCAAAACTGCTACTTCCTTTTCGTATCGATCCAATGCTTGATCGATACGAAGGACTTCTGTGCATCCATCCCATTACTCTACAACGACGCGAAGCGCATCGATTCGAAGCAAACTCTTACATTTCCTCTTGATCGATACGAACTGTATCGATTCGAACCACCATCGATACGAACCAACCCGTGTACACCTTATGGATACGAAGGAGACCTATGTTGCCATCGAGTCGAAGTCCACCTGTCCTTCTCTTCCGATCGATACGAAATAACCGAGTCTTGTCCATGCCGATCGATTCGAAGTCATCACTTCCTGATCGATACGAAGTGCATCGATTCGAACCATCCTTGCGCCGTGCCTTCGACCGATGCGAACCTGATGGAGTCGAACTGAACAAAAACCTGATGGGTTCGAATCTGATGGATTCGAAATGGGCACCACCTTGACCCCTCGATGGATTCGAACAGCATGCCTTTCCTACCTTGCATCGATCATAACTCCTTCATATGAACTCCGATTAACTTGAAATATTGCACATGCCTTTTTGCGCAATCCGCTTGTCCCTGTCTTTTGCCTATCGATTGGTTGAAGTATTAAAGTATTAAATTTTATTAGTTGAAGCTAAAACATTTGATTAAAAAATAAAGAAATAAACATATGATGATCAATCAAAGAATCAACTTAACATTTATTGCATGCATATATCCCATAAACGAGTCGCTAGTAGTTTTAGAAGTTGCAAAACAAGCACGTAAATTTCAATTAATAAGCAAAGATAATGATGGAGAAAAAAAATAAAACCTGCAAAGGAGCAAGCAGCAGAAAATGAAAAACTCAAAAAGCGCACACAATGAGGTGAATTGCAAAAATCTACGTCTAGAACAATCAAACTCAAAAGGCATTGTAATTTGAAAAGGGTAAGATAAATTGAAGATAGAAAACTTTATATATTTGTATTTTCGTTAGTTGTGCAAACTGACACATAGTAAGTAATTAAGGGCCATAAAAAATGTTCCTATGAAACAAACTGAATATTGTAACAAACTTGCATATTGTAAACCATTAGAGGAAGTGAAAAGGGTTCCCTTGAAATCATTTGAATTTGGACAGAGTGCATGAACAATGTTTTATCACTTACTTTCATCCATGATGCTCTTGTACATTTCTGGCACAAAATCCTACTCATTACTAATTTATGAATTAATATACAACTAAAATTAAATACGAAACAATGAATTAAACAAAACACTTTAAGTTACCCAGAAAACAACATTTGAATTGAAAAAACAAAAAACAACAGTTGGTCAAAGAGAGGTGTATGTGTCATGTCATGACAACTAAATATATTACCTACTTTGGTTGTGCTAGCTCATTTATTAATATCTATATACAAACTTGAGATGTTTTAAGATGTTGAGACAATGGGATTGTTGTGGTGGAGATAGCAACGGGTTGAAAATAATTGATTTCTAGCAGTATTGAATAGAAGTAAAATCATATGGATGAAAGCTCTTGATTATGCCAAAAGATGCATCACTTAAAAAGCCCTAAATCCATGATTGTTGGAGTCGTTTTTGCCTATAAATCAATGAAATCAATAGGCACAGTGAAATATATCAAAATCATTATTATCTATGTTATATGTAAATGAATAAATTCAGTTGACACATGTAAACTCACAATAAAACATGTATGCGATATATATACTGTTACATTCCAATTAATTTACTGAAATCAAATCAACAATTAATCAATTACCATTTTAACAATTTGAAACATTAAAACTGTTGAAGTAATAAAGCAGTAAAACCTAAAAGGAAGAGAATATGATATTGTAGCATATTAGAAAAGGAGGCACCTACGGATAATGTAAATTAGCCATGGTTAACTAATTTAAGTGCATATATAGTATAGTTCAAAAGCTTCGGTGGGGCCACTATTCATAAAGTAAATTAATCATCATGAAATCAATCGAGATAAAAAGACTTGCTACCAAAGTAAATGGAACATAAGAATAAACCACACATTTGTATAAACAGTTTATGTACCTGCACACATAGTTTAAGTAAAATGACTAAACACCAAAAATAGTAAGTGAAAAGATAACAAAAAGGTCAATATGTTACTTATATGGTCAGTATGCTCATTTACTTCTTTCCTTATCGTCTTTATTCATTTAAGAAAAGAAGGAGAATGTGCATGGATAAGGACATTATTACGTAATTACTACTATTGTTTTCTAAAGCACACCATATCATTATACAATCTTGAGCAAACAACATCAGAAACCCATTAACAAACAAAGACAAAGCACAATATCATATTCTTACTTTAAGCTAGCATGAAATCATCTACAGTTGTAATCAAATAAACATATTTTGAAAACTACAGCTCATCATCTCAACTCAACAATCAACTAGGAGCATCTCAGGAAAGGATGATAATATCTTACAACCAAAGATGGAATAACTATCACAACCACAATCAAGAGTCCACATAATGTGAAATTAGAAGGTGCAAGTTCATCTTTGATTATCTTCTAGTAGTGCAACTATCTCTGCCAGGGGTATCTTGAATTTTCCATTCCAGTTAAAAAGCAAATTTAGGCATGAATTCATACTAAGCGTCTACTGTCTAGTCGAAGATCCTATCCACGAATTTTAATTGCATGTGGAATGTATCTTGTTTAAGCAAAAGAGTAGAATATATATTGCACACTTTGATTTAAAGAGAAGAAGTGGGAGAAAGAGAAATACTTTATACTTCAAATATAATTATTAGGTCGATATCAGTTATAAATAGAGAATGCAAATGTAACTGCTTGTATGTGAAGCGTAGTTGGAAGGGTGGTGGGTAAGTTATTAGACATGGAGTTCGCGGTGTAAACTGAAGAAAGACATAAATTAGTGGGATAGGCAACGGCATGAGTAGACAGCAACAGAGACTTAGCAATTTGATTAAGTGGAAAATTGACAACCATCTGATATCTTTTGTTTAATTAAATCTCATCCGTCCTTTATCTTTTGTTTATCTACCAAGGGATTTTATTATATAGATAGATAGCTTCTTTGTCTTTACAGATGATACAAATATTAAAATGCTAAATCTTAATAGAGAAAACTAAAAGATGTGGTTGTGGCTAGCATATTCGAACACATAATATATGTAGTAAAGATTGATGAGGTCAGTGAAGATTGATCTAGGCTGCACACAGAAAGGTCCAGTCTCAAGGGATCTAAGTATGTACTTTAGACAAGAATTCTACTTCTATAGTAAAGGAACCTGAATGGAGATTTTGTAAGAATGCTTAACCGCTATAAGTTGCTTGTTAGGTAGAATACCTTGATAAACTCGACCCGCGGTTCCTAAACCTAGTTTTATTCTGCCATATTCATAATATATTGCCTTTTTTCTCACTTTTTTCGAAAACCTTTGCACTCCTGACCATTTACTAAATACTTTGCCTGGTAGATATAAGAACACAAAAATGTGTCCTTGCATTTTGTGTAGCTAAAAAAAGGTTGATATAGGATACATGTCTGTTTAAACAAAAACACAATTTATCTACACCTTAAGAAAATATCTATAAACCTATACTAATGCTTCGGTTGTCGTCAACTAAAACAACTAATCAATTGAATGAATTCCACAGCACTGTAACCAACTACCATAAGGGAAAAAAAACTGTTGCTAACAAAATATACATGTACACCACAACACATGTATTGAATCATAATTAAAAAGTGCACAACAGTTGGAGTTTTAGAATACTACTCTGTTACTTACAAAATTGATATGTATTAATCGATGGTTTATAAAGTTTTTCATTTCTTTTGCGATTATATATTATAATCATAATGACTGTTGATAAAGCGATAAAACATTAGGATGTGTAGATAAGTCTATCATTTGTAGTTGAGGAAAATGCCAATTTCTAACTGTCAATAAAAATACATAACCTTATAGCCTAAAAAGGTAAAAATTTATCATTATTAATCCTTTTTAATTTATTTGGCAACATAAAATCAATAATAAATACCGCTACATCGAAAAATGTGACATATAATTGCAAATGCATTGCCAAAACTGAATTAAACAAAATGTAGACAAAAATTCACACATAAAGATCAGGAAATAAGTTTCAAGAAATCGATGTACTATGGCTTTAAATAGTAAACGAAGTTTGCAGCAAACGTAATTTGAGATTAGAAAAAAATATCTAACAAAGGCGGTGCTGGAACGAGGCGTTGGGGGGCGATAACCCTAGGATGAATCAGGAGGCGGAGGAGGTGATAACCCTAGAACGATTTGAGGCGGATAGGGTAATAACTTAGAGGCGGAGGTGGCGATCGATAACCCAGAGGCGACGGGGGCGTTAACCCTAGAACGATAAATTTTGATTTAGGAAGTAACGATAATCATAGGCAGAAGCGTGAGAAACGGGGTAAGTAAGAATAAAAATAAAATGGCAGTCATGTCCATGCTACTTTTACCTATCTACGAAATTACCAGGCTTACTAACGGAAATAAGCGTTGTAAACATTTGCAACAGAAATATCTGTTAGAAATTAGTAACGGTAATAACCGTTACAAAGTGAAACGAAAAAAGTGTTACAAAATGGCATGTTTAATGGTTTGAGTCTGAGGCATGTGGTTTATCATCGATTTAAACCGTCCAAAAAGGCAGGTCGTTACATCGCCACAATTCCATCGCCACTTGTTTCGCTTGATTTGGACCTTGTATGTGAGAGATAAACATTTTATAAGATTTCGATTTACATATAAATAAATTACACATTTTTTTAAACCTACAGGAGATCTGGGCCATTCAAATCAAAACCCTCTAATCTAGGTCGCATGCTTCTCCTTCCTCACGTATGCCGTTGAGCGAAATCCATCATCATGCGTTCATATATTTCATTGTCGCTCCTCCTGCAGATGACCGAAAGTTGATCGAGTTACCCCACGACGTCGCCCCGAACGCCGTGCACCACTAGCCCAGCTCTGACCATCCCTAGCCTTGCAAATGACCAGAAAAGGTATTCAAACAATGGCCAGAACACGGCCAAAATTCTCCACCAAACGACGATGATAATGGAAACCCACCGTTGGATCTATAACACTCGATGAACTCTACGACTTTCCAGTTGAAAGTTTTTCATGAAACTTTAAGGATTTGATGAAAATTAAGGGGGAAAATGAAGTTTTTTTGGCCATTAAATAAGAACTAGCGGCTAGGGCAAAAGAAATATCTAGGGTTTCTGAAATACGCGTATATATACAAGTATAGCTACAATATTTTAATAATATTTCAACTATTCATGCGAAATTTGGACGAACTCCAATTTAGGCATGCCACTTGGCATTCATAATTTTATACCCTTATTTCTAACGTAATGCAATTAGTTTCGAAGCCTAATTCGAATGTATGTAGAAGATAGCTTTTCAAATCGAATTAAAATATTTAATTTTCAATATTTAATTGAACGCGTTTCTATCTCCTACTACCAAACGGTAACTCCAATCGCTATGAAATTTGAAATCCTATAATAGTTCACTGTTATGGACCTGATGAAACTAGTTTCATCGAAATCCGAGACAGTGGCCAAAATGGCTATTTTTACTTGTTAATTAAAATATAAAATTTCCAAATTCTAAATTAATCACTTAAATCCAATTTTTAAGCATTTACAATCTTCATTCATATTTAAATAACATCTAAATCAACTTTTGAAATCATTTTCATTCATATTTAATTTAGAATTCAAATATTCAAGTAATTTCCAATATAAATTTTAAATAATTTAATTATCCTATAAATAAATATAAATAAATCATTAAGTTCAAAATAAAATTTAATTATCAACATAATTTTATTTCTATCTAAATAATTCAAAATTATTATTTAACTTTAATTATTGATTGTAAACCCAGTTAACATATATAATATCATTTCAACACTCGTTATCGCCAAATCTTCGAAAGTAATTTATTTCAAAATTTATTCAGGTTCACATTCAATAAATTACATTAATAAATCATCAAAATTTTATTTTTAACCATTTTTATTCAATAATTACACTAAATTTAATAATTTAAAATAGTTAAAAATACAGGTCGTTACAAAGTGCCTTTTTGATGTTTATGGATTATAAGTATATTCTATTTAATTATAGTTTCTCGTGTTTTCTATTATATCCTCATATGTGATTATTTTTCTTGTTTTGATTTTTTTTGAGATATTGGAGATCATGATTTATTTAAACTATTAAGATTTAAATAATAATACTAGTGGGATAAGGTCCTTATTTATTACTATTATTATTTCCCTTATTAGTATACACCATCGACTGTTTGAATGTTGATATTTTTTTGATGGTATGAGTTGATTTTACTCTTAATGATAGAATAGCGAATGAATATTTTATGGTAAGTATTATTTACTATTCCAAGCAAATAAATAATTAGCTAAGAGTAAAGGTAAAATTATCACTGGGGCCTAAATTTTATAGATTTAGAGTAAAATTCATAAATAGTCATAATGGTAGTTTGGGCTAAAATTAATATGTAAATTTTAAAAAGCTTATAGTTTATGAAGGGAGATTCATAAATAATAATGGAAAACTTATTTTGTGTAATTTTACTAAGGTTATTATCATTTATATAGCTAAGTGAAATTTATTAAATAATAATATGATTATTGTATCAAATTTGGAATTTATTTTCACAATGAATAATAATATAGTTTTGATCTATTTAAAAATGGATCACTGTAGTTATGGATAATATTATTATTATTTTAAGCTATTATCTTTAGGTTAAAAATAATTTTAAGGACGCAAAACGTTGTTATTTTAATAATAATAGTACATTTAAGGAAAATTATTATTATTAAGTCAAACTATTACTATTTTTCAATTATCAAGTAATAAAGTAAATATAAGAGAATTTAGGGAAATTTCCATTGTCTGAAATAAATAATTTTTTATTTTTTATTTTTGAAGCAAATGGATAATAGTAAAATAGTTTTGGTAAAATAAAAGTCGATTACTATTGTGGAAATATGTAACAAAGAAATATATTTAGGATTAAATTATTATTATATTCATGATGAGTAATGATACAACTTGAATATTTATAAAGTGAGATATTATGTTTCTGAAATAGTTAAGTTGGATTATTATGACTATTTTGGTTTGAAAAATAATAAAATGACCAAAGTTTTATGGTAAATTACTATTTTGAGAAATATAATGGTGTTGTGTTTTTAAAGAGAATTAAGTGATAATTACTATTAATTTAAAAAAATTAATATTATGATGTTCTATGGAACTAAGGTAATTGATGTTATGTTTTTGAATGAAGAATCATAATGGGATCTTTGGATACTCGAAGTAAAGTACTGTTGTTGTTGAATTAGTAAATAATAATAAAGTAATTTATATTATTCGAAAAAAATCAATAATATTTTTAATATTTATAATAATAGACCGATTTTAACTACATTAGGAGTGAATTTTTTTTGGAATAAGAGTAGTACTCTATTTTAGCAGAGCACTCATTTTTATATCTTGGGGGTTCGAACTCATGGCATCCACAATAGTTTAGAGCACCATACTACTGACCACTTGAGCTAGTGGTCCTTGACTATAGGGAGTGAAATATTATTATCAATTATTGTCTATTGTTTGTGTGAATCGGTGTTTACCATTTGGTGGTATGTTACTTGTGTGGGTACTTACTATTTGTGGTTGTATACCATTTTATATTTACCATGTGCAGGAGTATTCGATGGTAGGTAATAGATATTTTTGATATTTACTAGTTGTTGATATATATGGTTGTTGATAATTACCATTTGTTAGCATGTATTGGTGTTGCTTTTCATCGAATGTAGATATTATTGTTGGATGTATGGCTATTGTAGCCATTATTTTTTAGATTTGTCACTCATTTATGTTAACCATTAGTGTTCACTCTATATATTGGATTGGCATTGGATACTATAACGTTCTAGTATAAAACTAAATATAATAAAATTATTATACATTTTAAATTGAATTTTTGGAATGTATTTGATAATAAAGGATAATATTAACCTAAAATTTGAATTTAAAATTTGAATTGAATTTGAAAAATCCAAAATTTGTTTAAAAAATTATTGTAGAAAAATAAATAATATTTATAAAATTTTAGAATTGTTTTGAGAAATAAAACAATTATTTTAAAACTGTCTGAAAAAAATGAAATGCGGTATTATAATAAAAGAAAATTTGTTTCAAAATAAAATAAAATTTTGGTATAACACCTTAAGTTGGATTTTTAAAATGATGCAAAACGTTGCTTTAAAGATGGTTAAGGGTATAAATTTATTAAAAGGAAAAATAAAAGTATCCTTCATTTTTTTGGACCAATAGTTTTAAACTAGGTTAAAAATCACTGTTCTCTTTTAACCTATACCTAAGCTTATCCCTTAAGGCTCCATATACTAAGCCTATCAATACTTGAAGCTTCATTCCATTTTCTTCCTTTAAACACAGCAAAAAAAACCACTTCGTATACTTTCTAATTCATCGAATCCAAGGTAGGTTTAGTTTAAATTCATATTGGTTGTTGAAGACTTGGTAGCCTATTGCATTGAATCATGTTGATTATTGATGTCGTAATGCTTGAATTGTGTTGTTGCATACTGAAATCTACATGTAAACCAGAATTTTGTTATTAATATATGATGTTTTGAATCCATACTCAGTGTAGATAGAAACATACATATATATAGTCAAGTGTAGATAAGGAAAAGATGATTAGAGAATAGGGTTAAATCCGACGATCGACCGGTGTTTTCCTAGAGATTACTACTTTGAGATAGACACAACCAATCGACCGCCATGCACATGTTTTGTAACGAATGAGATTTTCGACTCTCGAAAATCGACACTAATACGTCCACTGTATCACATGCCGAGTAATCCAATGCCGAAAAACTCGATTTGTTAGGGGAAAAAGAAAGAAGGAAGATAGGAAGAAAACTAAACACATAGAATCTCACAGATCTTAGTGGTCGGATTTTATACAAAATAATCTGTAGCTGTTAATACACACATAATTATCAGAATATAACAATCAACAATCAATTTGGAGAGTTATAATAACTTATCCTCACAAGTGCTAAACATACAGGTTGCACACACAACGGAACCTAATAAATATGTGTAATATGTCTCTGTCATCTAGCTCGCCTCTTGAGCTCCATCGGATCCTAACCTAAATCTGTAACACTTGGTCTGACCCGAGCATTATAATAAAATAACACCCGAGCTAGTATGGAAAACCAGCGTGAGAAAACACACTCAATTTGAATTTAATTATTTTCAAAAATCCTTTTGAAAAACAAAAGTATCTCGTAAGACCACACCACACATAAATATGACAGGTTTTTACCTTACGATAACCAAAAACCTTTTATATCAAGTCATCTGATATTATAATAGTGTCTAAGTACAAATACTTATTAAAATAGTTGGAATGCTTCCATCTCACATTCCAACATAGTTGGGCACAATCAAAACGTACGACACGTATTGGAGAATGGATTTCATACTATGACTAGGTAAGGAACTACCTTCGATAGGTACATTTCTAGATCAATGCACCCGGGTCTGACAAAAACATCTTGTACCCTGCCACATATAACTGGCCTACCACTTGACTAGTAGTACTGAATATGTCATCATCCCGGTCTTCCAACCATAATCGAGATCTCTCATGCACACCCAACTCCATAAATATAGGGTAATTTAAAAAGACAATGACATATCCTAATGGGAGCGACTCACTTAGGCCTACTGCATGCCCTGTTTTAGTCATTTCCCGTTGACGAGGCTTGAGGATATGTTTTACCTTTTTGAATAGGAATTCCACTTAGAATGCTAACATTGCCTTACCGGCAACAACGCGATGATAACATTCGTCCATACAAGTTGTTTTGGGTCTGAACAAACCAATCTCTTAAAAAATCACCGTCTTCATCAGCTTCATGATATCACAATTTCGTAACGCACAAATCGAATCGAAGTGGTTTTCAAATAATTAAAACCGATCCCGTTCTCTTCAAAACGATCAACTAATTTGGCCAGATTTGATAATCGGTTATTTAACCATTAAATTTCCCATACAAACAGTCACTAAGCCATATTTAAATCTTCCAAAATATTTATTTCAAACTAACTTTATAAAGATATATATTCAAATCTCTTCCAATATCTAAATTTTGAAAACAGTTTCAAATCCTTTTAGCTATAACAGAATATTTACATTCCATTTCAAAACATAGAAATATTTCCAAATTCCGTTTATAACACTTAGAAAAATATTTCTAAGTCAATTCTTCCGCTCTTAAAATATTTCCAAAATCCACTTTCTAATACTTAGGAAAATATTTATAAGCATATTCTCCAAAATCATTTTTATATCAACTTAGGAAATATTCATAATTCATCTCATAAATCGGTGGAATTATTTATTAATTCCCTTTACAATTTCCAAAAATAATCGATTATGCTTAGCTATAATCCAACTAACCTTTTATTACTCCTATAATGAATTCAGATTCATTTTCAAAGTTCCTGTATCTAAAAATTTGGAAAGTATATTTCCTTAAATCTCTTAAGTTCCTGAATTTCCATTATAAGATTTCTCTTATAAAAATCACATCCGTTAAATAAAATGCATTTTACAAATCCCGAGAGCATTTATAAATAAATTACAATCACTTACTTTTAAAATACATATATATATAAAAATAATTTCAAAAACATGGTTAAATAATTGTTTAAAATATCAAAGTACTTTTAAATACACATCAATAACTAATTCCGATTCATTTATAAAATTTCTAATCGATTTACAAGACTTATTTATAACTTAGAATTCATTTCAACGAATTCAAATATTTAAATAACTAACTTTCTGAGATATTTCAATGCCAAAACAGTTTTAAATTACATAGTTTAATAATTAAAATCCTCTTCTTAAAACAAACCTAACTTCTCGATAAAGATATATTATTATTTTTTAAAATTCCAATATAACCCATTTCAATTTAAAATCTCTCTCGATTCATAACACATCGGCCACATTCCTAATTTCATAACCTTTTTCACATTCCAAAAATAGAATCTACCATTTCTTTTAAAACTGATTACCCTATCTCATTATAAATTCTCACCATGAATTTATATCCCCAATTTATCAAATGATAATCATTTCACTTTATTTATAAACAATGATTATAAATTTCATAGTATCGTTTCTAGTTTACAACGGTTTATATTACGAAAATCTATTAATAAATTGATTCCTAATTAAAATCCCACTTATAAATTTATTTCTTAAATAATCCAAACTATATTCCAAACCATTCAAATCTCGATTTCGACTCTGTTTTATATGTTTAAGAATTATATTTAAAATCCATTGTTTAAAACTCCTAAATTTTAAACTCTCTATTTGAGACCATTCTACAAAATAGATAAATAAATATTCATAGTTCAATCATTTATTATATCCAAATCAATTCCTTTTTAAATAATCTCAGATTTCAATATAAAAAATTTCATTTCCAAAATCACCTTGGAATTCCCTTTTTAAATTCAAAAATATTATTTATGGTATTTATAATACCAACATTAAGGTCAGTGCTTCTACAGCATTCAATAAATCAAATCACATCATAATCTATCATAGATTATTCAAAACACATTATATCACTATATATTGAAATCAATGTTTTTGAGGAATCCAGTTAGATCCCTCCAACTTGTTTTCCTGTATCCACTGATGTTATATAACGTAAAATACCAATCCCTCTTTAAGGCGGGATATCGCGGTAATATAAGGTCATTCGCTATTGTGCGGGGCGCATAGTGTCTCATCTGCTCCAATCGGCGGGAAATGTAACCAACTACTTAAATATACACTACTATAAATAATATAACATCCAACTGATAAATTATTACCAATTCATCCAATCAACCAATAAATAATTTTAACTACTTTAAATTAAACCAGCGATTCAAATGAGTGAGATTTACTCACCTTGATTCTAGTTGTCCCTTCCTTTTTCTGATTTCGACTAAATTCGAACAGCATTCGAATTTAGCTAACAAATTTGGAATCTCTAAAATTAGTCAATCTAAATCTGTGTTGAATATTTCATCAATACAAATCTAACGCGACTGACCGCGTTGGATTTGGACCTAAAACAAACAAGTTATGAAATTTATAAGCATTGGAATTTATTAAAAACAATTTATATAATTTAATCACCGTTTAATTTTCACTACCCACCCAACATAGTCCACCCCACGAACAAACCCCGACCCACTTCTTTTCCCTTCTTCCCCAAATCCTATTTCCTGTACATGTGAAAATACATGGCCGTGTACGTCCCCGATGTAATTGAGCTCCAACAGCCTAACCCAACATATGACATCACCATCCAACTCCACGTTTCCACCTCTCCACGACCATCACCATGGACCTACGCCCGCAGCCTCACTCCAAAACGCGACCTGAACCCTTTATGCACACACCTCACTTGATCGCAACCTCCACCCAGCAGTCACGCCTAGCTAAACTTCGATCACCACTGCCCCTAGACCCCATGAAACCATTGCACTTCTCCGTTTCAACAATCGAAGCCTATACTTAGCAAAATTTGGAGCCCTAGTTACTATCAGCTATTTCGACTTCATAATCGAACCCCATGAACCAATGGGCACCCTCATACCAACATCAATTTGAAGCCCTTGCTGCCTTGAACCCATAGAGACGAAAATCAATTTTTTTGAGTAAAATTTGAGATAATAAGTTTTGAAGTTGAAAATTTATTATATTTTTTTCTTTCTCATCTACTCACTGCGTTTAAATAGAAAAGAGGTGGTAGGTCACAGGTGTAGGGTGGCTGTAGGTCATCTGATGTGAAGGGGATATGGTGTGTAGTCAAATCAATATATATAAATATATATACATATATATATTTAAATTCAAAATGTCTCGCTCATAGTAAGTCAAAATCTCGAACCCCTATTGAGGCATGCCGCTAGGTGTTTCTAATGTTATACCCCTATTCCGAACGCAATGGAACAAGTTTCGGGACCTAATTCGATCGTATAGAGAAAATAGCTTTTTGGACCCAATTATTATATTAAATTTTCAATATTAATTTCAACGTGTTTCTATCCCGTATGACCAATGATATCTCTAAATGCTATGAAATTCCAAATCTGATAATAATGCACAATTACAGATCTAATGAACTAGTTTCGTCAAAATCCGAGACTTTGCTCGGGAAGGCTATTTTTTATACATTAATTTAAACAAGTTATTTCAATACCGAGGAAATCACTATTAAACCCAATTTAAAAGCTTTGTTATCTTCATTCTTATTAATAGAAATTTAATAAGCCTTAAAATCATTTTTATTTAAATAAAAATTCAAGATTCAATCATTTAAACTATTCCAACTATTAAATTTTAACAATTAAATTATTCAGTAAATCACTATGTTTGAAATTCAAGTTATTAAACCTATAAAATTAATTTTCAAATAGTTAAAATTCATTAAATATTCCAATTTCAAATACCTAAAATTCTGGATCGTTACATGTTTGGCCGATCGATTCGAGCAATCCTAGAGTAGTAAGCTCCAAGAACAAAGGCATAGTAATTTTCTTTAGTTTTAAATTTTTGGTTTGGATGATTTTGAACTTCTAAAATTTAAAAAAATATTTAAATTTAAAATATATTTTTAGATTTAAAAATTTCAAATAAATTCAAAAGAATTTTGGATTTAATTAGAAAGTAGGTTATAAATATAAATATTTTATAAATAAAGAATCTTGATAAATTTGAAGTTTTAAGACCAACAAAGATTATAGAAGTAGATTTAAATTATTTTGAGTTGAATTTGAATTTTTTTCAAATAGAAAATAATAAGATTTCAATTAGAATTTAAATTTAAAATCCTACAAAAATATACTATAAACATAGATACAGATAAATATTAAAAGATAAATTTCAAGGTGATTGTTTTGGCTGTTATGCATTGTATATACCATCTTTATAATGTATGGGTAAGAATTTAAAAAATTTAATTATTGCTAAATATGAGATTAAATCGAATTGTGTTATTTAAATTAAATTTGTCTTATACAATGTTATGCTATTTTTATAAGCTGTGCTTCATAATATTATATGAAAGCTGATGCTATGATCAAATGCTATATGCAAACACGACAATTATATGTGATATAAAAATGGGGCACGATGCCATTTCGTAACTAAATAGTGTTTGGGTGGTTAGATCTCCCTTGGATGGGTGCTTTGGTTGAGCTCGACGATGGGAACAAACGTTTAGTTGACCATCACTCTTTGGATGGATGCTTTATGTAACGACCTGCCTTTTCGATCCTCAGAAATCACATTAATACATCCACGGTATTCACTTGTCGATTTTCAAATGACGAAAAGATAAATTGTTGGGGAAAAAGAAAAGAAAAGGCAGAACATAATCTCATATCATGACGAGTAATATACAACATATAATGGATCTTTGCAAAAGAAAACTAAACTCTATTATACATAATGTTAACCCACCTTTTGGCGAGATAGTATACTGGAGGATCTGACCCAACGGACATCATGATCATCAAGGTGGGAAGCCCAGAGAAATGGCTACCAAGCTCAGATCGACTATAAACAAGACTATGGACGATGGTCAAGCGAATTCAGATCGGATCCTTACTTTTTGTCCCAGTCAAGGTGCAATTGGTATGAAGTAATAAGGAAGACCTCATGAGGCTACATTTCAAATTTTAAATTGATTAGAGTTTGTATGCTAGAGTTATGGGCAAAAGAAGAGGGATCAATTCATATTCAGCTCAGCAGCATAACTCGACGACGATCGCTCCATAACTCAACAACCACAAGGCGGCTTGAACTGAAACTTTGAAAACAAGAAGTGGGAGCCTTAGGGAGCTAATCCTAGGGATCGAATGGCATTTGGAGAAGATTGTAGGGATCGATACCTATCCCTTTAGATAAATCAGTAGAAATCAGAATTGAAGCAATACTACTTCACGGAAAATGCTATATCTTACATACCGTACGTCGGAATTGCACGAAATTTAGGGAGCAAGCTGCTTACATCATAGGGCATCCCCCATAAGGATCGTATCCCATTTGGATGCATTAATAGGGATCAGTATCGATCCATGTTGTGGAACTCGATGGTCCTGTAAAAAAATTTTGTAACCTCGTCTTGGTCTCTTGAACCTTCTGCCAAAATTTCAGTCTAATCCGTGCACGTTTTTCCCTATAAATACAACGTGCATGGCGTTAAAAAAGGGATCCTGAACTTCCTCTATCAAGGCTCTACAATTTTTTATTCTTCACTTTTGCAAGAATGGATCCTAGTTGACCCAAACATTCATGTAATGATAATCCAGTGGAAGATCAATACAAATATGAAGTGGATGTAGGCCGAAATTGCCGAGCCACTATAAAAATCTGTGTGTTCATTTATGAAATTTACCCTATTCTAATTTTATTTTTCATTTAATCTCTACCAGATTCTATTAGGTGTTGATGCCCATTTTTGACGTCAACACATAAATCAATCAGATTCAACTAATTAATCAACAATCTGGACAGTTGTAACAATCCATCCTCACAATTGCTGGTAAACGTAAACAACCAATGTAGTGGAAAAAAGAATGTATGTGAATATGTCTTGAAAGCATTCAGCTCATCTTTTGAAGCTTCAAAGCATCCAAATTAGATCTGTATATATGCTTGGTACGACCTGAGCATTATAATAAAATAACAACCGGATCGGTCTGGTAAACTAGCGTGAGAAGCATACCTTAATTAGATTTGCTGAATGTTATCAAAACCTTTTAAATCAAAAGTATTTCGTAAGACCACACTTCACATAAACACAAATGAGATTTTACCTTACGATAACCAAAACCTTCTATAGAAAATCTAGTGATATTATAATAATGACTAAGGGTGAAAATGATAATAATCAAGTAATTATGATGCTCGTAAGTGTACATCACAACAATGATAGGTATATAATCAAAAACAGTTAAGGCACGTTCGCTAATTGTGTAGGATTCTACGAAGGTGTCCTAAGCACTTTGAAAACATCCTCCTGCACAAGGATAAGGGATATCCTTCCAAAGCAACAATACATCCCTAGCGATAGACTATAGGAAAAACATAACTGATCTCGCTAAGATTGAGTGCATCGCTCCACGCATGCATAATAACTGAAGGTAACATCTTGGCAAATATAGCTGCACCCTATGTGTGTGACAACCCTACTGGCCATGACACCTATCTCTAGTTCTAGTCATTACCGCTGGTGAGACTATGTTCGGAATTTTAGCTCATGCACCGTCATAAAAAAAGACCATGAAATCCCACATGGACACCAATACCCCAACGGGTCTCAGAATCAATTCCCATATCTCAAAATAGATCTTGGAATATCACATGAATTATTATACCCTGACTGTTTCTTGGAACCACACATGGATTCCAACATCTCAACATATCAAGAAACTCTTCCAAAGAACCGTATATGGTTTTTGAAGTGGTTACAGTACGAGTCATCTCTTAAGAGTACACTTCTCGCTTACAGGCGCACCAAAAACCGATCGTCGATTTTTTCGGAATGCTCAATACCATTCTTAAGGAAATAATTAGATAATACATGAGACAAGGGATATCCGCTTAACTATTTAACTGGATGGATCTCTCATTTTTGTCCTAAAAGAACCAACGAGTTTATACGTACGATATGGCATCACACGACGGTAACCAAACCATATAATCCCTATGTTTTTTGTTGATATTTTGGGAGTTAATATCCTTCCATGTTAAGTAGAGAATATTTCTATACCACCAAAATTCAAAAGGATTACATATTTAGGTCAAGATTTGATAGTCGGTTATTTAACTATCAAACAAACCAACATTCAAACAAGGATTACATTTCCCATGGAAACCGCTAAGCCTCATAAATTAATCTTCCATTAATAAAAATTAATTTGTAAATACTTTGAAATCACTTCCATATACTTATCTTAGCAGGAAAAGTATGTTCACAAAACTATAAATTTTTGATATTTAGAAAATATAACTATATACTTATGTCAATGATATAAGTATATTCATAAAACACTCAGAAAAATTTTCGGTTTTAAAATTATATTAAAATGATCAAAACCAAATGTCATTAAAACAGGGATATTAATAGCCCAAAGCACTAATCTTTTTCATAAATCTCTTTCCAAAATAAATCTCCTTTATATATCTCTAAATTTATTTATAAAGCATCTTTATACATCTCCAATCTATTTATAAAATACACTTTTACATCTCCTAAGGATCCGTTAAACTATCTATATGTAGTAAAATATGCTATATATGTAGTGTCTATCAGTAAAGTATAATATTGAAAATAGCATTAAGGCGTTACTTATATCCCCTATAACACATTTTCATAGGCATCCTAGTCTATACAATACTTTAAACTCCACCCTAAACTGGTGGGATATTAGGGAGCACTCCATAGGTATGGCACAAACCAAAATCATAGTGGGCTCGATAAGAATAATATGACAAGGCATGCGAGGCAATGCCCATGGTAGGATTCTATCGTTTTCCACTTCAAGACTGGTGGTAACGCGTAGCAGCTACTACCGCCCACCTCGAAACAACACTCTCATAATCAAGGGTGGCCACCAATCGATCACAGAGTCAAAGATAGGGTTTCAAAGAAGCATGTTCGATCGAGGTAGCGACCCCACTTCGCCTGGTATAGCTCATGTTTTAGTCATTTTAATTATGACCCGAAAGTCAAGGCTATCCATCATCATTCTCTTTTTTCAAATCCAACAAACGCCTCCAATTCAATCTCTACATTCTAGATAACATTCACCGCGTACACAGTTGTTAAAGTGGTTTCAAATTATTATGAGTGCCATGCAAGCTGCTCAAAGACTTCTTGCATGAATTCAACATCGTCGTCACTAAAGTGAGCACTCCTTACGAGGATATCAAACTAGTAGCATTGATAAGGGGAATTGAACTCAAGTGGAATTTCAGCGATTAGTTAGCTGGAAAGCCTTCTATGACTTTGGATGACATCTATTACAAAGTAAATCAATGTTTACGCAATGAGGATGTCAGATTAACATTGATAGGAAATAGTGCAGGCCCGATGGTTGGAAGGGTTCAAAATAAGAGAAACGATGATGCCCTAAATGAGGACTCAAAATCTATGAGACAACCCAGAATCTTAAAATTCAACTCATACACTCCTTTGAACGATTCAATCGAAAATTTCTGCTTAGAGACTCACGACTCGAAGTAGTACTGAAAATCAGCCTTGAGAGAGTCCAACGAAGCCTAGATAAAATCCGGGGAATGTTGTATATTCTAAGATGCACACGGTCCTAACACTAGTGATTGTAAATACCTCCGAGATGTGATTAGAAAGCTGATTTGGAAAGGAAAGTTTTGAAAATATGCATAATCCCCATGAAATATTGGGCAGGGAACATCCAATCCCTATCGGTAGAGAACTTTGATTATTAATTGGACCACCCATGGTCGACTTCCAGATGAGAAGGGCTTGGACAAAGTCGAATAGCGAGCATATGACATTGCTTCACTTATCAATGAGATCTATTCTGATATTCTTTGAATTATTTCAATTTCAGTTGTGTTGTGAACTATGACCAAGTTGAACTAAACTACTTCCAAATGAGCGGGTGACCAAGTATTTAGAGTTGGGTGCAAACCAATCTCCGTGGACCATGATTGGACCTTTGGAGTTTCATCAAGATAAGCATGATTCAATCGCTCATCGGCTACCATATGCCCCTGACTTAGGGCCAAGGACTCGAAATGGAAAAGCCCGAAAAGGTCAATATCCGGCAAAAAGTAGACATGACTGATCGTCTACTCATCAACTTTTGCCCCTGACTTGGAGACTAAAGAAAGACTTATAGTGGATGCAATCCAACCATCCACTCTCCAGCTCATACTTGAAGTTCGCCAAAATACTTATGCCTCTTTGAAGCTCAGCACGATTGAGGTTCAACTAAAATGGACACGATTCGACTGTTCACACATTAACTCCTGCCCTAAACACAGGAGGTAGTTCGAAAGCTCGACTTAAGTAGGCATGACTGACTGCTTACTCATCAACCACTGCCCTCAACACGGCAGCTTGAGGTGGATATGACCTGACCCTCTAACCCAAGCATGGATGTGATTCGAGGATCCATCGCCTACTCCCTTCCTTGACCTAACAAAAGGAACTAAAACCACCAAGCTGATACGAATCGATCATCTCATATGCCAAGTTTTGTCCTTGATGCTGGGAGCAGAATTCCATTCCATGAATGAACGTGATTTGACCATTCATTCGATAACTCTTACCTCGACTTGGCAGATGGGGTATAAACATAAAACGGGTGGAGACCGACCGCATGCGAAACAAATCTAAGTCTTCTAAGTGCGGACTGGAGTATAAACATAAATAGGGTAGAGACTGACCGCGAAACAAATTGAAGTATCCAAAGTGCAGGCTGGAATATAAACATAAATCAGAGGACCGTGGTTGGAGACTGATTGCCCACGAAACAACTCTAAGTCTACGGATGGGAGTATAAACATAAATCGGGTGGAGACCGACTGCCCACGAAACAACTCTAAGTCCCCAAAGTGCAGAATGGAGTATAAAAATAAATCGGGTGGAGACCGACCGCCCACGAAACAAATCTAAGTCCCTAAAGTGCGGGCTGGAGTATAAATATAAATCGGGTGGAGACCGACCATCCAAGAAATAACTCTAAGTCCCCAGAGTGCGGACTGGAGTATAAACATAAATCAGGTGGAGATCAACTGCCCGCGAAACAACTCTAAGTCCCTAGAGTGCAGACTAAAGTATAAACATAAATTGGGTAGAGACCGACCGCCCGCGAAACAACTCTAAGTCCTCAAAGTGCGGACTAGAGTACAAACATAAATCGGGTGGACACCGACTACCTGCAAAACAACTCTAAGTCCCCAGAGTGCACAACGGAGTATAAGCATAAATCGATTGAAGACCGACCACCCGCGAAACAACTCTAAGTACCCAGAGTGCGGACTCGAGTATAAATATAAATAGGGTGGAGACCGACCACCTATGAAACAACTCTAAGTCCCTAGAGTGCAGACTGGAGTATAAACATAAATCGGGTGGAGACAGACCACCCATGAAACAACTTTAACTTTAAGTCCCCAGAGTGCGGACTAGAGTATAAACATAAATCGGGTGTGAATTGACCGCCAACGAAATAACTCTGGCCCCACAGTGCGGACTGGAGTATAAACACAAATTGGATGTGGTTCGACCGCTTTCCAAGAAAATCTTATCCTCAGAGTGCAGATACCAGTATAAACAAATAGATGAGCGTAGTTGACCACTCAATATTCCATAAACTCAGACGAGAACTCAACCGAAGGAGTATAAACTCACAATGGATTGAATTCGACCATCAATGCACTAACTCCACTAACCCAAGACTGGGGGCAAGATTACAAATTGCTGAAAGCTAAAAACGACAGCTCACTATATCTCCAGCTCGGTGTTCTTTAGGACTCAAGACAATGAATTCAGGGAGGCCTTGACACAAAACCAATCAAAATGACATCCGAAGTTACGGACGATCGACTATATCGTACCATCAGATCGAGGGTCAATATGGATCCATACCAACCATAAATGAATGTGATGCGAACGTCCATATAAAAACTCCAGTCACTAGAGCGTAGATAGGAGGATAAACCACGAATAAGTGCAACTTGACCATTCATTCTCCATCACCTTCCTTCGATCCATCAGAAAGAGTATGAAACCGAATGAGCATGACCCAACTACACCTAAGCCAACTCATCCCTAGATCTGCCAGGAAAATATGAATCAAAATGGACACGTCTGACCGTCCAGCTTCGAATGAATGCGACGCAACCGTTCATTCGTTGATTCTTATCACGATCCAACTAGAAAAGCAATACGAAACATATGTGGCTCAACCATCCGCACATTGATCCTTGCCCTTTATCCGACAAGGAAAGCATTAATCACTAGTTAGATGTGACTTAACCATCTATTCTTTGATCATGCCTACTGTATGGTGACATCTGCACCAAAAATAGACGTGACTGACTGTCCAGTTTCCAACTCATGCTTGAAGTCAGACGGAGCATTAAAATCTTCCCCAGGAAGAAAAAACTAGAATACGCATTACTTGTCTTTCCATCAACTAGCTTGATCCCACAATTCAATAGGAAAGAGTATAAAGCAAAAGTGAACATAACTTGCCTTCCTACTTATGGACATATACCCCATACTTGGGGGAATGAACGAGAAACAAGATGAATGTGAACCGACCATTAATCGATCGACTCTAAGTCTTCAGAGCTTAGGTGGGAGTATAAACATAACTAGGACGACACTCGACCGTCCATGCAATACATTTATCTACCTGAGACCAGAAGTAGAAGTGTGATCATCCAAAAACTAACTATGATGCACCAATATTGTGGCATGTACCTGGTGTTTACAACAACTCGAGGCTACAACTGAAAGGATGCTAGAGATAGAATCGTCGAATCGATCCCCAAGCTCATTAGCAACTGACCATCACTCCAACCCGAACGACGAGTAACATATTATGAGTACACTGAGTGAAAAGCACGTCAATCAAATATATAATAAGATTCAAATTCAAAGAAAGAGCCAGCTATGCAGTTGCATGCAACACGAGGCCGACCCTACTCGATACTTGATTCAATGAGTTTCTAAGCCCGATCTTCGGCCGGTTGCGGATAATCTCTTATAGCATCTAGAGCCCTCTAGTATCAGACTCAGAAACTCATGACAAAACTATAGGATTCGACCGTAGTAACCGTCATCATTAACCATCCCAACCGAATTTCACGTTGATTGTTGCATGAAACAATTACGTTTGGACTCAAGGAATCCAAGGCTGCACCTGTAAAGCTAACGGTCAACATTATGGTCAGCAATGGAAACCTATTATGCATAATGAAGATCAGATCACCACTTAGTGCAACGATGATAAAGGAATTATATGGCTTTCTCTAAACAAGTCTTGATGTGTTCGCTTGGACCCATTTTGACATATGTGCGATCTCACCAACTATCAGAAGCCATGCATTATATATCGAGCCGAAGTACGTCCGGGTGAAACAAAAGCAATGCAGCATGAATCCAGAAAGATTTGCTGCATCTAATGAGGTGGTGGATAAACTTTAAAAAAATGGATTTTTTCGCGACTCCCTCTACCCAAAATGGGTATCCAAACCAATTCATAAAAAAAGCTGATGGAAATTGGTGAATATACGTCGACTACTTTGACCGAAACAAGGCGTGCCCGAAAGAGAGCTTTCCACTTTCAAGGATCGACCAGCCGATAGACTCAACTGCTGGATATTAACTGCTTTCATTTATGGATGTATGCCGGATGCAACCAGAATCCCGATGCACGTCCTCGACCCGGAGTACACCAACTTCATTACCGAGCTAGGGTTATATTATTATGTTGTGATGCCATTTGAACTAAAGAATGCTGAAGCTACTTAGTAGGGACTGGTCAATGGAATGTTCAAAGACCAGATCAGGCGATTAAGGAAAGTATATGTGGATGATATGCTCGTAAAGTCACGATGATAAAATGACCACATCGATAACTTAGCAGAGAAGTTCAGTGTTCTACAAAAATATGGAATGAAACTAAATCCTTTGGAATGCTCTTTCGGCGTTGCATCAAGGAAATTTTGGGGTTTCATCGTCAATCTCGTGGAAACAAAGCCGGGTCCCAAGAAGATTCGGGAAATCAGAGACATCTTGGTATCGAAGACAATCAAGCCGGCTTAAAGCCTAAACGGGTAGGTCATTGCCTTAGGTCGATTCGTCTCCAGGGCTGCCGACAAGTGTACTCTCATCTTTGACCTAATCAGGAGATGGAAAAGAAACTTTGAATGGATGTAGGACCGCGTTGACATGTTTCAAGCTTTGGTATATCACTTAGAGAGACCTTTTATCCTATCCAGGCCGCCGGGTCACAAAGATTTATAGATGTATTTATCCATGTCTGCACATGTCATAAGCGCCACAATGCTATGCGAAGAGAACTGGTTCCAAAGATTAGTATATTATGTAAGAAAGCCATTAACGGTCTCACCCCATTAACGTCTATGCTAACCAGCCATTACGGCAGGTTACACAACGACCTGAGATGTTTGGGAGACTACTCAAGTGGAACATTGAATTGAGCTAATTTAACATCACTTATCTCCTTCAAAGAGCTATCCAGGGTTAGACATTAATGGACTTCATCGTTGAATTCACTGCATTGGACGACTCTTCGGGGAGCAGTGGAGAACCAACCAACCAGTGGAAAATGTGCATGGATGAAGTATCCAGCGATCAATGTTATGACACTAGGGTCATGTTGGTTGTTCTTAAGGAACGAATGATCTACTACGCCCTGAAATTCGACGTCTCTATGACAAATAACGAAGCCAAATATGAAGCTCTGATTACTAGGCTCAAACTTGTCGGAGAACTAGGTGTGAAACTTTACAATTCTTTTGATATTCCCGGTTATTGGTATGCCAAGTTAGAGGAGATTATCATGCTAAGGGGAAGCAACTTGTTCTCGGTCGATTCTAAGATCTACTGGTAGACTTTTAGTATTACACATTTACACATACACCAAAAGAACAAAGAAAACTAACTCACTGTCCATGCTAGCCAATTCCTCGGATACGCAACAGATGGGCTTGGACCCAGTTGAAGTACTAAATGCTCCAAAGTTTGACCAGATCGAGATCGGCCAGATCTTGGAGATGGACCCGGACAAGGAGTCATGGATGACCCCTATGAAAGACTATCTACAATGGGGAATCCTTCCCAAATGGAGGAATGAAAAATGATAGATCCATCGCAAAGCTTCATACTAGTCATCCGAGAAGGATCATGTACAGGAAAGGTTTATCCGTTTCCTTGCTTCGGTGAATTGCCCACGACAAAACCAAACAATGAGAGAAGTCCTACACTCAAAATAATTTTTGAAGGAACATCATTCCTCTTGCCATCAACATCCAAGCCCAACCATGCCTGCAATTAATCGAAATGGCCCCACATTTCATCTCCTAGGTGATCAAATGCAACAGTCCACATTCAACCTCAAGACTAACCCATATGTTTCAAAGCCATAATTGATCATCATCAGTGATCTCTTCAACATCAACCTATCCAATCCCTTCATCCTTTATCCATAAGGATTTGGAGAAAGAAGGTGCAATGGATAAAAAATTGCAAATGATTGAATTGCATCCCACTAAATTGGCAACAACTCGTGAGCTTACTGATAGATTCTACACCAGAATTTACATCGTTTGCTAACAAATTGGTGAGATCGAGGGTTCAAATAAAATGACCTAGAGATTGTGGATTTTGAATTGGATATTGACTCAGAATGGTCATGGATTTCACCAATGATCCAGAGAGATTATGGATTTGGATTGGCAATAGATTGGAAAATACGGCTATCAACGGATTATGGATTTCAAATTTTCGATTTATAGCAATTCAGAACACACCTTCGTAGCGCAAGGCATGTCTTAGGGGGCAAAGTGTTAACCGTCTTTTGGCAAGGTAGTACACAGATGGATCTTACCCAACGGACATCATGATCATCAAGGTGGAAAGCTCGGGGAAACGGTTACCAACTCGGAGATCAGCTATAAACGAGACTATTGACAATGGTCAAGCAGATTCATACTGGATCCCTAATTTTTGTCCCAATCAAGGTGCAATTGGTATGAAGTGATAAGGAAGGCCTTGCGAGGCTAGATTTCATAATTGAATTCGATCAGATTTCATATGCTAGAGTTATGGGCAAAAGAAGAGGGACCAGATCATATTCAGCTCAGCAGCACAATTCAACGATTATCGCTCTATAACTCAAAAATCACAAGGCAAATTAAAGTGAAACTTTGTAAATAAGAAGAGGGAACCCTAGGGAGTCTACCCTAGGGATCGCATGGCATTTGCAGAAGATTTGAGGGATCAATACCTACCCCTCTAGAGGGATCGGCATAAATCAAAATTCAAGCAACACTACTTCACGGAAAATGCGATATCTCATAAACCATACGTCGGAATTGCACAAAATTTGATCAGCAATTAGCTAACATCATGAGGCATCCCTTACAAGGATCACAGCCTATTTGGATGCATTAATAGGGCTCAGTACGGAGCCCTATTATGGACCCCAATGGGCTTGAAATTTTTGGGTAGCCTTGCCTTGGTCTCCCGAACCTTCTGCTAAAATTTTAGTCCGATCTGTGCATGTCTTTCCCTTTAAATACAGAAGGCATGGCATCAAAAAAGGGATCATGCTTTTCTACTGAGGCTTTGACATTTTTATTCTTCGCTTTTTTACTAATGGATCCTAGCCGATCCAAACATTTTTGTAATGATAATCAAGTGGAAGATCAATACAAATATGAAGTGGATGAAGGCCAAGATTGCCGAACCACTATAAAAATCTATGCATTCATTTATGATATTTACACTTTTTTAATTTCATTCTTCATTTAATCTCTACTAGATCCTATTGGGTGTTGATGCCCGTTTTTGGCGTCAATGCATATATCCATTAAAGTCAACTAATCGATCAACGATCTGGACAGTTATAACAATCTGTTCATGCAATTGCGGATTAATATAAACAAAAAATGCAGCGGAAAATAGAATATACGTGAATACATCTTGGAAGCATTCATCTTATCTCCTAAAGTTACAAAGCATACACATTGGATCTGTAAATATGCTCGGTCTGACTCGAGCATTATAATAAAATAACAGTCGGGTCAGTCTGGTAAACTAGTATGAGAAACACACTAAATTGGATTCACTGATATCTATGTAAACCTTTTAAATGAAAAGTGTTTCGTAAGGCCACGCCGCATATAAACATGGATGAGTTTTCACCTTACGATAACCAAACCTTTAATAGAAAAATCCAGTGATATTATGATAATGGAGAAGGGTGAAAATAATAATCAAGTAGCTATGATGCTCGTAAGTGTACATCACAACAATGATAGGTATATAATCAAAAACAGTTTAGGCACGTTCGGTAATTGTATAGGATTCTATGGAGGCACCCTCGGTACTTCGAGAATAGTCCTCCTGCACAAGGATAAGAGATATCCTTCTGAAGCAACAATACATCCCTAGCGATGTACTATAGGAAAAACATAACTTGTCTCGCAAAGATCGAGTGCATCACTCCACGCATGCATAACAACTGAAGGTAACATCTAGGCGAAGACGAACGCATCCTATGTGTTTGCCAACCCTACTGGCCATGCCAACTATCTTTGGTTTTAGTCATTACTGCTGGTGAGACTATGTTCGGCATTTCAGCTTACGCGCTATCATCTAAACATATCATGTAATGACCCGTATTTTTGGTAATTAAAAATATTCAACTAAACAATATTTTTAAATAAATTTGTTAGAAATAAAAAATTAAGATTTTATTAATAAAATTAAATTATAATACAAGTTATGAGATTAATTAAAATTTCTATTAATGACATATGTTTGAAATAAGCTAAGGATGATAATATATGTTAGTGTTTATTTTAATGACATTAGTTTGAATGAAATTAATAATTGTCTATATTTTAATTTCCAATTGATTGGAATAATAAATGTTTCTTTATTAAAGAAGAAATCTTATGTTTATTTATTTAGAATGGTTGTTAGCTGAAAGATTGATTGCAGAGATGAGAAACTATTATTTAATAAGAAATATATAATTCCTGTTTGTATCTAATAGTGCATAAATACGTATAAATTACTAGTAGACGGGAAATAGTTGTTCTATTTCTCATTACATTTCTTTAGTCTGTTTTGAAGTTTACCTTTGCAATCAATTGAAATTAACGTAATTAAACAATTTCAATTAATAGTAGAGATGACACTAAATTGTAAATTTATAAGTGTAATTAAACGTAGCTGATATTTTGTGAAAATACAAGGAAAGTTTGATTTAATGAAAAAAAACAATTTTATTAAATAAAATGAATGTTTGATTTGTGGATGTAAGTTTAATTTCGTTAAAATAAAGAATAGAATGATTGATTTAAAGGAAAAATTATATGTCTATTTGAACTGTGTTTTAGCATACAGATTGATTACAAGAATAGGAGAATCGTTTATTTAAGTAAGTTATTTATTACATTGGTGTATAAATAACAAATTTATAAATGTGTTTAAATGACTAAAGGAAACAATTGTTTTGTATTTCTTCCATTTTAGTTTTTTGTTTGAAATTTAAGTTTGTAATTAATTGCAATTAATGCAAATGAAATATTTCAATTAAAATGAAAGAAAACATTGATTGTGATTAATAGATTTAATAAAAGAAATGCACGTTTTATGTTAAACAGAAGGGGCGTTTTAATGGAAATATAAGATCATTTTAGGAAAACCAAATCAAACGTTTTCATTTTTTAAAGCAAGTATAATATTATTTATTGTGTGTTGATAAAAATTTTAAAATGTACAAATTTTCACTTTCCTTTGATTTGCAAACTTTTCCATTCCTACGTACATTTATGCATTATTAATGCCTGAAGCTTTCAAAACAAAACGTAACATTTATATTTGTCCTTCCGCCTTCATTTCCTTATTATTAAATAATTTGCAATTTTATTTCTTCATTTGCGTTTTGTTTCTCCTTACACCTCATATTCATTTAGTTCAAATTGTTCTTTACTGAAGGTATATTCTTATCATAAAATGTTCACGTTTTAAATATGTCCCTTCATTTTTTTGTCACCACCTCATTTTCTATGTTTAGATCTCTATTTCAAATCTTTCTTTCCTCAAATCACTTTAATGTGAGAAATTCAAAAGCTCCCATTTTTGATTCAAAAGTTTTCTTTTATGAAACATGAGTTTCATTTGTTTATTTTTTTTATTTTTCCTACACGTCCTTCCCTTATCTTAGTTTGTTCTTCCATTTTTTCCTGAAGCCTCATCTTGAGAAAAATATAATTATTAACCTTGGTTTATTTTTTTATTAAACGTGTACCAATTATTATTTTAATAATATTTCTTATAACATGAATATCTTTTGCATATAAACTACGATTCACGCGTGATTTCTTCCGTTGGATTCATATCTAAATTCCGGACAACCTAAAATTGATTTTGTTGAATTTGGAGACGTTGAGATTTTGCGCTTCTGTTTGGATTTTTATGGGCTAACATCAAAGGTGAGTGATTTAACACAATCACACAATACTAAATCTTCTTATGTTAGTTGAATTAAATTTCTAATGTGATAATTTTTTTTATTGATTGTTGTTTGTTAACTTAAGTTATCATTTAAATTTAATTTGAATTTTATTGAATTAAATTCCGTTTAAATTAGTATTGAATTTAATTGCTAGTTAAATACCTAATATTGATAACTAGTTAATTATTGTGATTTATTAGCTGATTTGGATGTTGCTTGTAATGGAGGTCTGTTTGTTGACCTTTGGATGATTGGATGTTTATTTATACTTATATATCTCTGTTGTCACTCTGCATGTTAAGTGACAACATATAAACTATTATTTGAATTATTTCGAATAAACTAAGAAATAGGTTGAAATGATATATACCTATGACACATTGATTTGGATTGAAATGATATATATCTATCCTTGAAATTAAAATTGAAATAACTGATCACTTGGCCATAGGGTAGAAAAGTATATACGGACACCGGATTGGTTAAATTAAATGGTCTTGAAAAAATCTTAAAATTTGGATTTTTATTAAATGATATTGTTTTAAAGGAATTTTTTTTTGGATTTATATGAATTGAATTATTTTCTAATTCAAGCTTTGAAATGCTGAAACTGGAATTGGTAAAAGGAAATTGTTTTAAAGAATTGAATTGGAAACGTTAAATTGTAATTAATATATGATTTTAATTTTGGAAATTGAATTATTTAAAGATTTGGATCTTAAAATTGAACAATGAGGGTTAATTTGATTTAAGTGTTTTAAATCAGTAAAGTGAAATTGGACATGGGGCTAAATTGTTGAAATGAAAAAGAAACAGTTCGATTTGATATTATTTTCAAAATAATTTATTTTTGATATAAATTGTTTAAAATCTATTATTTTAATAATCAAATTATTTAGATTTTCCACAACTATTTCGCTATATAAAACATTTTCAATACCCAAACATTTTCTATTAAACTGTTTTAAATCTCTAGTCTATATAAACTGTTTTATACTATTTATAACGGTGCAAACTATTTTCTAGAATTTCAAACTGTGCAAAGTTGGAATTTTAATATTTAAATCGTTGATTTAAATGCGAATGTGGTTAAATGAGGTATAACTGAATTGGAATTTGAAATGATATTTTCAAGCGGAAATGACATTTTAGAGTAAATATGATGATTTTGAAATAAAGGATATTTTGAAGTGAATGTGATTTTTGATATCAAATATGAATTGAATTTGAAATGTAAAAGAACCAACCGGTGTGAAAAATTACGGTTGGTTTTTAAAGAGACCGGGGCCT
The DNA here is from genome assembly GCA_030765085.1 of Allium cepa. Taxonomy (NCBI): domain Eukaryota; kingdom Viridiplantae; phylum Streptophyta; class Magnoliopsida; order Asparagales; family Amaryllidaceae; genus Allium; species Allium cepa. The sequence goes on along the minus strand of CM060929.1, from coordinate 524,289,290 downwards.
CTTATTGACATACTCCCTATCAATATTGGAACCACTTTAAGAACTATGTACGCAGTGGATGTTATCCAGAATGTAGAGGTTGAATTGCAGGCATTTGCTGGATTTGAAGAAAGAGAACGATGATGGATAGCCTTGACTTTCGAGTCATAATTAAAATGACTAAACAAGAGTTGTACCGAGCCAAGTGGGGTCGCTCTCCCAATCGAACATGCTTCTTTGAAACCATATCTTTGAATTTGTGATCAATTGGTGGCCACCCTTGATTTTGGGAGTGTTGTTTCGAGGCGGGCGGTAGTAGCTGCTATGTATTTCCACTAGTCCAGGAGTGCAAAATGGTAGAATCCTACCCTGGGCATTGCCTCGCATGCCTTGTCATATTATTCCTACCCTGGGCATTGCCTCGCATGCCTTGTCATATTATCCTAATCGAGCCTACTACGATTTTGGTTTGTGTCGTACCTATGGAGTGCTCCCTGATAGCCCATTAGTTTATGGTGGAGTTTACAGTACTATATTGACTATGATGCCTATAAAAATGTGTTAAGGGGGATATGGGTGACTGTAACGACCCAGAATTTTTATTAATTTAAAATGGAATATTTAATTAATTTTAAATATTAATAAGTGAAATTTATAAGTCAAATAAATTTTATTTCGAATAATTGGATTTAATTGAATAATTAAATCGATAGTTTAGTAGTGAAAATACAGAAATAATTGAAATTTGGGTTAAATATGATTGAAAATGATTCGTAAAATTTTATTTTATCATATTGAAGTTAGAACGATATTTTAGATTTTTTAAAATTGAATTTAGAGTTTATTTGTGAAAATTGAATATTTTAATATTTAATCGACTAGTGAAATTAGCCATTTTTCGAACAGTCTCAGAATTGGACGAAACTAGTTCCATTGGATCCGTAATTGTTTGTTATTACCGGATTTCAATTTTCGTACAATCGGAGTTGTCGTTTGATCGTGGCAGCTCGAAACGCATCGAAATTGTTTTAATATTAATTTGGCGAGTTAAAATAGTCATTTTTCAAACAGTCTCGGATTTCGACGAAACTAGTTTCATCGGATCCGTAATGTTATATTGTTATATGGTTTCAAATTTCGTGTCAATCAGATTTACCGTTTGTCCGGGGCAAGCTAAAACGCCTAGAAATTTGGTTAACCGATTTAATTTTAAATTGATCGTTTATTGTCATAACTCGCACAGATGACCGAATTAGCTCCCGAAACACGTTCCATTGCGTCGGAACGTGGGGTGAACCTTAAAAAGGCCAACCGGCACGCTTCGTTTGGAGTTTGGAAATTTCGGGATGAATAGTGTTTTCGTCGATTTTCTATATAAGCCCCTCCATATTTTCAATTTGCAAAATTGAATTAGGGTTTGAGTTCAACAGCCCTAGCCGCCACACACGAATGCAATGGCCAGAAATTCGTCGACTTCCTCCCTTAATTACTTCTAATCCATCAACAATTAGCCAATGTTCTCAACTAACAAATCGTAGAGCGTGAAGAGAGCTTTCAATCCATACGGAGTTGATCGAAAACGGCGCGACGTGGAGGGAGCTAGGAGGCCGCGTTCACCAGGGGTTCATGTGTGCGTTTCAATGTCAGGACGAGACCGAGCTTGATGATGCTTCGTGCGAAGGTAGAGGCTAACACGAGTTTTTGAATGATGTAGTTTGATCGTGGTGGAAGTCGACGAGGAGGCTCGAAAAATTCAAACCCTAGGACGGCTATGGGTTTGGATCGTGCGACATTTACTGGAAGGGGAAGACAAACAAGCACGGCCAGGATTTGCAGGGGTGAGGATCAAGGGCCGATATCTAAATTAGGTTTAGAAATATAATAAAATTTGTAAATTAATTATGTTTTATAATTCGTGTAACTTTAAATATTCATATCTTTTTCATACGAGGTCGAAAACGCGCGAAACCAGTTGCATTGGGTTCGTATGGATGAGCAATACGCTATGAAATTGGATTGGAGTCGTTTGGAGTTAGTGAAAATTTCGGGTAAAATTAAACGTCCGTTTAATCTTATTCGAAATAAATCGCTAAAACGAAATTGAAATCAAGGTGAAAACTTCTCACTCAATCGAATCGGTTTCGATTTTAATTTTAAATAGTTAGATTTAAAATTGTTGATTGTATGTTGAATGATGATTGTTATCTATTGATTGTTAAAATAGACATTATGCGCCGTTAGTAAGCGGAGTTATTTATTAAAAACATATACCGCAAATATTTCACAGTATAGTGAAATTGGTATTAATTATGTACTTGGAGTTGATTTTCCCGCATTATATAGCGGATGAGACCCTATTGCGCCGTCTATTAAGCGGATAATATTTTATAAATCTCATATACCGCGATAATTTCGTACTGGAGCGGAATTGGTATTGTGCTAACATCTTTGTATGCAGGAAAACGGGTTGGAGGGATCCAACCAGAATCCTCAACTGTATTGATTTATTTACAGATATTGTGATATTTGTTGATTATCATATCGATATATGATATTTGGATGTCGTGATTGACTATTTGGTGCTGCTGCATCATCGGATCCATTTCTGAAGTTTTAAAAATAATGATTTTGGTTTTAAAAGGAATTTTAAAGTGATGTCCGAAAGTATTCGTTTTATTAAATTTTAAATTGTTAAAAATAAATAAATGTTAAAATTTTAATGTTATAAAAGTATGATTTTTATGAAATGAAAGTGAAAAGTGATTTTTGAAATAAATAGTTAATAAATTTATGAAATGGTTTAAATTGGAATTTTTGGACTATTACAAACAATTTTTATAAAAGATTTATAAAATGGATATTTATAAATTAAAAATATTGGAATTATAAAACGAAGTTTTTATAAGTGTTAAAATGAAGTATGATGGATTCATAAGTGAATGAGAATTTATAAGATTTATAATTTATGAAGTTTAAAAGAACGATTTTGTAAATAAATGAATTATAAGTATTTAGCTTATAATATGGATTGTTGGTATATATTTGAGATATATAGATTGAATTGGATTAATAAAGGAAATTTATAAATCGAAGTTTATAAATAGAAATGGAATTTATAGACATTGTTTATAAATTCGAAATCAATGGAATTTGATAAATTGAAAGTTGAAATTGGTTAAGGAAGTATATTGGCGATTTTGGACAGTGAATATATTATCAAATAAAATGGGTATGCTTGGGAAAATGAATATTATGAATTGAAGTTAATCGTTTTAACGATGTTTTAAAAGGTGTAAACATCGAAAACATGGATTTCAACATTATTGTTGAAATAGACGTTTTCGAGAAAGAAGGAAATGGTGGACTATAACACTGTTGTTATAGTGAATGATTTCCGAAAGGAAATGTTTTATATAGTATTGGGATTTATATATCTATTTAAACTTTGAATCCGTATACTATTGATTTTGGGTCGTCGTAACGATGTTTTACGTAACATTCGTTTTGACTCAAATTTATGTGTTAAGAAATGATTTCTTAAAGAATGAAATATATACTTAATTTCGATTTAAGTATATTGGATATTTTCCAAGTGTTGAAAATAAATGGGTCTGTGAATTACTTATTATTAAATAAGTATGGAAATGTTTTTCCAATGTGAAATGAAACGTTTTGAGAATTTATCTTTTTGAAGACAAATTGAAAATGAATATTAGAAATCGATCTGGGAATCATATATTCATAAATATTTTAGAATGTAAATTCACTATGGAATTTATAAAAGAAAGGATATTTGCTTAAAAATAAACGTTGATTTATTTTTGAAGTGTGGAAATTAATTTACGGATTTGGAATGTAAATATAAAGTAAATCGTTAAGGATTTATTTAATTGGTTTAAATGAACCATGTTGAAATGAAAGAAATTTCGCGTAAGGAAAATGATTGAAATTTGTTTTCAAAAGTGATAAAGGTGAAAAGTGATCTGAAAATTTGTTTTCAAATGGTTGAAGTGTGGAAAATATATATCTAGTAAAGATATTTTGGAAAATAAATAATTTGGGAAATTATTTGGATTTGGTGATGTTGAACACGCCTATTGATAGTTAAATAATCCGACTATCAATATTTACCTTTAAATAGGTATTTGTTGTGATTTGCTTGAATTTGAATGCCACACTTATTTTTGAATAAGCGCTCACTATTCGGGTTAGCCGGGAAAGGACCTTGGGGTTGTATAACCCATTCCGAATATGTGATACGTCGTTATGGATTGCATTTGATGACCGGTGTTGAAGACCGGATATTTTTGAAAACGGAAGGATTACCGTTGAGTTACTCTGCATCGGCTGATCTCCGATATAGAGGTTTTATCACCCTTAGTGACGGGAAGTCCGGACGTGATTAGAAACTATCCGGAATGCCAGGACTTCTTTGTAAGTGCCTTCGGTTCTGTTCGATCCCGGAACAGACTTGTATGGATTGTATGTCTGACATTTCAAGTTGAGATATAAAGCTGATTTATTTCAAATATATTTCTGTTGGTGGCGGAGAATTTATTCTCTTAGCTTAACACCCTTCTCTGAGACGTACGAGCTCAGAGGTTATATAGTTGAAGGTTATTAGTGATATACTCCCAATTTGGTAGTGTGGCATGCTGAGTGTTGCTGTGAAATGATCATTGTTTGATCATTTGTGATATGATCATTTGTTTGATCATTTATCTTGGTGATCATTTGATTGACCCAAAGCACAGCTTTTGTATAAAGCGTGGCTTTGTGGACGAGACTTCGTCGGACCTCACACCCCGGAAATGGTCAAAACACGAAGGATGCAGCAAGGTTATTAGGGGGTAGCGCCCCTTTAGTGTATGTCATTCCTTCTGGATAGAGGTGGTATCAGGGTATGGAGCCCAGATATTTAACCTATATTGTTGCTGCAAATTTTGTGGTTGTTGGAAATGGAGGATCCTCGGATAGATCGGTTACGATCGGGGGATGACATATTCATGTCAGTAGTTACCCAGTTAGGGGTAACCTGGCCTTGTGTTGGCAGAGATCCGGTTTGGTTCTCGGGACGTCATTCCGGAGGCGTTTCCATGTGGCAATGGGAAGTTCCTTGGCCTGACCATTTGCTGGAAATCCAATTCCCAATACGAAACCCTGTACGGTTTTAGTTGTAGAACCTGCCATTCACTTATGGTGGTCACCACTGTTTGGATGGTAGCTATAGTAGGCATAGTTCGAAATGTCTATGCTGACTAAGATTAATATTCTACTTTTGAAATGTTTTCCTCACTATGCACTAGTAATAATATCAAATGTTTCTTTTTAATGTGTATCAAGCATCTTTGACTATCATAAGGAGAAATCTGCTCCGATTCTGCATTTGCGTTGTGTGTGTGTGCGAGAGGCCTTATGGTAGTCTCATTTTTAAAAGCATTGCGAATTGACTTTAAAAATATTCCTCTATTTTGATTTTAAAGATAAATAAACTGTTTTAGTTCCCACACTCGTCACATGACTGACTCGGAGTTTATTGTTTTCCTTCCTAAACTCTAGGTGCCCACCAATTTCCACACGGGCAGTCAAGAGTCAGGTTTATCAGGATATTCTGGAATTCAGGAGTTGCTGGAGGCAAGCTGGATGGCATGGCGTATTACTAGTACATAGTATTTTTTTTCCGCTGCATTGTTTGTTGTTGTACACTCTGATGATGTAATGTAATGTGATGTAATGTAATAACTGATATAGTTCTTTTGTAAAAGATTATTCATTTATCTATTATATGTTGTTCCGCTGCGAATTGTGAGATTCTGATGTTGTTCTGTTATTTCTTTCTGTTCTATTCTACCTTTTTCTATCTTCTTCTACTTTTTCTTCTTCTTTAACCATAACGGTATGGTTTTCCGGCCTTCGATTGCTCGGTAGTTGATACAGTGGACGTATTGATGTCGGTTTTCGTGGACGAAAAATCGCGTTCGTTACATTTGGTATCAAAGCATACGGTTAAGCGATAACCATGGCTCTGTTGGGAATTACTCATTAGAGATAGAGTCAGTAGTACTCTAGAATGAGTGTGAGTGTAATAATAGATACGAGTGCGTATTTGTTGGTGAATATAAATTGTTTTATATTGTGTTTGCTTATCCGTTGAGCTGTTTGTGAATTCTGATCGGTGTATGGGACGCCATATTATCGATAGGGATTTCTAAACACTTAAACGAGGCATGTCGACATAGTATTATTTAAATTAGGTAAATGAAATAATTTTACCTTGATTATATTTTATATATAAAGGAATAATTTTTCAGAATTATTAAAGTGTATATGAATTGATTGTTTGGTTGTTGAATAAAAACAACAATTTTTAAAGAATAATTGTATAAGCAAATGAATTATAAGTATGGAACTATAATTAATGTGATTTACAATTGTGAAATAATCATATATACAAGAAGTGAAATTGTATAAGTAAAAGATTTATAATTGTGATTTATAATCTGAAAATAAAATTCCAGAGAAGTGTTTTGAAAGGATTTGATATTTTGGAAAATTGTTTTGGAGAAATTAAAGCTCTAAACTCTTTTCGGTCGCTGGAAAATAATCCTGATGATGATGGCCACATCATTAGAATTCATTTTCGGGTTTCCAAAAGAGAAATTGCTGCCAAATTGTTTTAATAAAAGTTGTTTGGAAAATTTTGAGTTTGGGTTTTGAAATTCAAAAGAAAATTGAATTGATTTCAAAAATGTTTTGAAAGATTTGAAAGGACTCTGGAATCCTATTTAAGATATTATGGGAATGATAAATGAATTGATAACTTATACAATTTGAGTTTTAATAGAATAAATTTAACTTAAAAAATGGAGTTGAATTAAAGGAAGTATAAGTAAATTAATAAAATCCAAGTTGAAATAAATTTGAGTTGTCATCAAAGACATGTGATTTGAAATTTAACAAAAGGAAAGTTAAATAAATTGATTTGGATTTGATAAGATGTTTGAAATGGAATATAACTTAAGTGATGCCAAATGAAGTTAATTTTGGTGTCAAAGTAAATTAAGAAGTGAATTAATGAAATGAAGTCATTAAGAATTTGAACTTGAGTTATATAAATGAAATTCAACATTATATTCTTAAAAGAATTAGCAATTGAATTGATAAATGGATTGGATGTTAATCAATTGAATGTAAATAAAATTGATATGGGATAATGAATATAAGTATTAATTCATTAAAAGCTAATTGAATAAATTGAACGAGAGTCAATTTAATATGATCCAATTGGAATTAAACGTGTTGAACCGAAATGAATGTAAAGTGGATAAATTTGGTTGTATTGGATAAACATTGGTTGTTATTTGATTATTGATTGATTGTATATAATTCATTAAGTATTATTGAAATTGAATTAGCAAAACTGGAAGCTATATAATTGAATTCAAATTAGAAGTAAATAAATTTGAATAAAATTGAATTTGATTTGGAAGTGAACTAATATAAATGAAAATTAGTGAATGCAAACTAATTAAAATTGAATATGAATGAATGTTAGTAAAATACAATGTAAATGAATCAAATGTGATTAAATGAAAACCAATTCATTGAATATTAATGAGAATATGAATGAATATTGATTTGGTTATGGATGATAGTTGGTTGATGTTTGCATTTGTTGTTTTGTTGCATTTGCTATGTTGGCACATGTAGTTGTTATGTGCTATATGATGTATATTGATGCTATTTTCATATATGCATGTTCTCATGTTGTTTGTAAAGTGTTTAGTAGGTGCGGATGGCGTTGCTTCTCTTTTGGAGCTCGCTTTCGTGCTATATTAGCCGTATATGCTCGCTAATAAAATATAAGGTACATATCTCGGATTAAATATCGTACTTTTACACTTTTTTCCCTGCGAGATGCCTCATCACTTGATGAGATGTATATTTGTGATATATATACTATCATTTTTTTTCGGATCGAGCCGCGCAAAGGAGACTATGGCGAATTTTTCCGAAAATTTAAGGCGTTAGAATATTTTTGAGAAAATTAGGAATTTTTTTTTTGAAAACTAAGTTGGATTTGGAAACTTAGTAAAGATGTTGTAAGTAGTTTAACTATGAGTTTTGGAAAAGTTAAACACTTAAGAGATTTGAAAAATCTAAATTGAACGGTTTGTTTTGGAAAGTTAAAGGATTCTGTAACCTTTTCTTACTTGGTAATTTCGAGGACGAAATTCTTTTCAAGGGGGGAAGTATGTAACGACCCAGAATTTTTATTAATTTAAAATTGAATATTTAATTAATTTTAAATATTAATAAGTGAAATTTATAAGTCGAATAAATTTTATTCCGAATAATTGGATTTAATTGAATAATTAAATCGATAGTTTAATAGTGAAAATACATAAATAATTGAAATTTGGATTAAATATGATTGAAAATGATTCGTAAAATTTTATTTTATCATATTGAAGTTAGAACGATATTTTAGAACTTTTAAAATTGAATTTAGAGTTTATTTGTGAAAATTGAATATTTTAATATTTAATCGACTAGTGAAATTAGCCATTTTTCGAACAGTCTCAGAATTGGATGAAACTAGTTCCATTGGATCCGTAATAGTTTGTTATTACCGGATTTCAATTTTCGTAGCAATCGGAGTTGTCGTTTGATTGTGGCAGCTCGAAACACATCGAAATTGTTTTAATATTAATTTGGCGAGTTAAAATAGTCATTTTTCAAACAGTGTCGAATTTCGACGAAACCAGTTTCATCGGATCCGTAATGTTATATTATTGTATGGTTTCAAATTTCGTGTCATTCGGATTTACCGTTTGTCCGGGGCAAGCTAAAACGCCTAGAAATTTGGTTAACGATTTAATTTTAAATTGATCGTTTATTGCCGTAACTCGCACAGATGACCGAATTAGCACCCGAAACATGTTCCATTGCATTCGGAACGCGGGGTAAACCTTATAAACGCCAACCGGCACGCTTCGTTTGGAGTTTAGAAATTTCGGGATGAATAGTGTTTTCGTCGATTTTCTATATAAGCCCCTCCATATTTTCAATTTGCAAAATAGAATTAGGGTTTGAGTTCAACAGCCCTAGCCGCCACATACGAATGCAATGGCCAGAAATTCTCCGACTTCCTCCCTTAATTACTTCTAATCCATCAACAATTAGCCAATGTTCTCAACTAACAAATCGTAGAGCGTGAAGAGAGCTTTCAATCCATACGGAGTTGATCGAAAACGGCGCAACGGGGAGGGAGCTAGGGGGCTGCGTTCACTAGGGGTTCATGCGCGCGTTTCAATGTCTGGACGAGACCGAGCTTGATGATGCTTTGTGCGAAGGTAGAGGCTAGCACGAGTTTTTGAATGATGTAGTTTGATCGTGGTGGAAGTCGACGAGGAGGCTCGAAAAATTCAAACCCTAGGACGGCTATGGGTTTGGATCGTGCGACATTTACTGGAAGGGGAAGACAAACAAGCACGACCAGGATTTGCAGGGGTGAGGATCAAGGGCCGAGATCTAAATTAGGTTTAGAAATATAATAAAATTTGTAAATTAATTATGTTTTATAATTCGTGTAACTTTAAATATTCATATCTTTTTCATGCGAGGTCGAAAACGTGCGAAACCAGTTGCGTTGGGTTCGTATGGACGAACACTACGCTATGAAATTGGATTGGAGTTGTAACGATTGCGGATTTTCGTTGCCGAAAAACCGAATAGTTATGGGTTTTAAAAAGAAAAGAAAAGAAAGAAGAGAGAAAAAGAAGAAAGAAAAAGAAAAGTAGAGGGAAAAGAAGATAGACAATTTTTTTTAGAAAACAGAGAATTAGAAAAACAGAAGATAGAAGAATTTTAAAAATAGAACGGGACAGAAGAAAACAACAGAACAACAACAGAATCTCACAATTCGCAGCGGAACAACATATAATAATAAATGAATAATCTTTAAACAAAGAACTATATCAGTTATTACATTTCATTTCATTCCATTACATCATATCATCAGAGTGTACAACATCATACAACAACAAACAGTGCAGCGGAAAAAGAAATACTATATACTAGTAATATGCCATGCCATCCAGCTTGCCTCCAGCAACTCCAGAATATCCAGAATATCCTGATAAACCTAACTCTTAACTGCCCGTGTGGAAATTGGTGGGCACCCAGAGTTTAGGAAGGAAAACAATAAACTCCGAGTCAGTCATGTGACTGGTGTGAGAACTCAAAACAGTTTATTTAACTTTAAAATCAAAAGAGAGGAATATTTTTTTTAATCAATTCGCAATGCTTTTAAAAATGAGACTACCATAAGACCTCCCACCACACACACAATGCAAACGCAGACTTGGAGGAGATTTCTTCTTATGTGAGTCAAAGATGCTTGATACGCATTTAAAATAACATTTGATATTATTACTAGTGCATAGTGTAGAACAAATCCTTTCGAAAGTAAAGATATAAATCATAGCCAGCATAGGTACCATTATATTATGCCTACTATAGCTACCTCCTGAGGAAGCAGGTTCTACAACTAAAACCGTACAAGTCTCGTATTGTTTCTTTGGATTTCCAACGAATGGTCAGGCTAAGGAACTTCCTACTGCCACATGGAAACGCCTCTGGCTGGACGTCCCCGAGAACTTAACCAGCTCTCTGCCAACACAAGGCCGGGTTACCTTTATCACTAGGTAACTACTACACGAATATGGCATCCCCCGGTCCCATCGGACCTTTAACCGAGCGCTCGTCACCAACAACACCACACAGAAATAGATATAGTGTATCAACATGAGTAAGTATCTGGGCTCCATACCATGATACCACCCTTTCCAGAAGGAAATGCACATACCCTAAAGGGAGCTACCCCTCATAACCTTGCCGCATCATTCCTGTTTTGACCATTACCGGGATGTGAGGCTCGACGAATTCACGTCCACAAAAACATACTTTATACAAAAGCCATGCTTTGGGTCAACAAATGATCAACACAATGATCACTAAGATAGACGATCAAATAAATGATCCTATCACAATAATCAACACAATGATCATTTCAGCATCACTCAGCATGTCACATTACGAAAATGGGATATATTGCTGATAACTTCAACTATATAACCTTTGAGCTCGTACGTCTCAAAGAAGGGTGTTAAGCAAAGAATAAATTCTCCGCCACCAACAGAAATATATTTGAAAGAAATCGGCTTTATATCTCAAATTGTAATGTCAGGCATACAATCCATACAAGTCTGTTTCGGGCTCGAACAGAACCGAAGGCACTTACAAAGAAGTCCTTGCAATCCGGATATTCACAATCCTGATCGGATTCACCATCACATATGGAGAACTCAATACCGTAGCTACTCGGTGCAGAGTCAATCGATAGTTCATCCTATCGCTTTCGCAAATACCGGTCTTCAACACCGATCTTCAAATGCAATTCACAACGACGTATCACATATTCGGAGTGGGTTATACGACCCCATGGTCCTTTCCCGGTTAACCCGAATAGTGAGCGCTTATTCAAAAATAAGTGTGCATTCAAATTCAATCAATTCACATCAAATACCCATTCAAAGGGAAATACTGATAGTCGGTTATTGAACTATCACTGGATATGCACACATCACCAGATTCCAAATAATTTTCCAAATTATTTATTTTCCAAAATATCCTTACAAGATATATAATTTCAACACTTCAAAAATAAATCAATATTTATTTTTTTAACCAATTTCACTTTTCACATATAAATTCCATAATGAATTTATATTTCAAAATATTCGTGCATATACGATTTCAATTATTCATTTTCAATTTATCTTCAAAAAGATAAATTCTCTATATTCACTTCACATTGGAAAACATTTCCATACTTATTAAAAATAAGTAATTCACAAATCTTTTTATTTTCAACACTTACTAAATATTCAATATACTTAGATCGAATTAAGTATATATTTCATTCTATTAAGAAAATCCTTTCTTAAACATATCTACTTGGGCCAAAACGAATGTTGCGTAAAACATCGTTACGACAACCCAAAATCACTAGTATAGGGATTCGAAATTAAAATAGATATATAAATCCCAATACTATTCAAAATTATTTCCTTTCGGAAATCATTTACTATAACAACAGTGTTATAGTCCACCATTTCCTTTCATTTCTCGAAACATCTATTTCAACAATAAATGTTGAAATCTATGGTTTCGAATCTCAACATATTTAAAAACATCGTTAGATTGTTTTAATTCTATTTAAAATATCACATTCAAAAACATTTCCTTTAACGTATTATTCACTATTCAAAAACGTGAATATACTATGTTAATGAACATCATCCTTTTATTCATTTTAATTCAAAGGATTATTCACTATTTAAAAATGTGAATATAACTCCATTAATAGGTTATAACAATTAACTTATCAAAATAAGTCGTTTGCGAATTTATAAAACAACGTTTATAAATTCCATTTCTATTTATTTATAAAAACTTCTTTTTTTATAAATCCTTTTATTAACATATTCCAGTTTATAACTCAATTATAAACTAAACGTTCACATTATAAGTTAATTACTTATAAAACGATTATTTTACAAAATCGTTCTTTTTAAAGACTTTTCAATTTATAAACCTTATAATTTATAAGATTTATTTATTTAACCAAATCTATTCTTCAATTAACTTCACAAATTTATAATCTTACTATTTATAAATTTCATTTATAACTTCACAGTTTATAATTCTATAGATTTCATTCATTTATGAAATTCACTTTCACTACATTCAAACACTTATAAAAACTCGTTTTATAATGTCTATATTTCAATTTATAAATATCCATTTATAAATCTCTAAATATAAATCAGTTTATATTATTATTCTAAAACGTCTTTAAATTCCTTTATAATTTCATCATTTCGATTTATAAAATAATCAAATTTTATAAATCCTATATTTAAACTTTTATCATATATTCAAAAATCCAATTTAAATTATTTTATAAAATCATTAGTTCCTTTCATTTCTCGAAAATCGACTTTTAATCGTATTTCTAAAAATCAACTTTTTAACTATATTTCACAAAAACCATAATTTTTATAACTTTAAAAATTATAACGTTTATTTATTTATAATGGATCAATTCCAAAAATATAGTATATTTTCAAAATCACTTTTAAAATCATTTTAAAATCCCAAAATCTGGGTCCAATGATGCTACACACCAAATAGTCAATCACGACTAACAACGATATCATATATCGATATGATAATCCATCAAATATCAAAATATCTGAAATAAAATAAATACTGTTGAGGAATCCAGTTGGATCCCTCCAACCTGTTTCCTGCATCCAAAAACATTAGCACAATACCAATTTCGCTCCAGTACGAAATTATCGCGGTATATGTTCTTAATAAATATTATCCGCTTACTAACGGCGTAATAGGGTCTCATCCGCTAAACAAAAAATGCGGGAAATCAACAACTGCAATATATACATATGCCAATATATATATATATTGATATTATATATAATACCAATTTCACTGTTTATGAAATATTCGCGGTATATGTTTATATTAAATAACATCCGCTTACTAACGGCGTATAATGTCTATTTTAACAAACAATAAATAACAGTCATCATTCATACATGCATTCAAATATTTTAAATCTAACTATTTAAAATAAAATCGAAATCTATTCGATTGAGTGAGAAATTCTCACCTTGGTTTTAATTTCCGTTTTAGCTTTTATTTCGAATAAAATTAAACGCGCGTTTAATTTTACCCGAAATTCTCACTAACTCCAAACGACTCCAAACCAACTCCATCGCGTAGTGCTCGTCCATACGATTCCAACGCAACTGAGTTTGCATTTTTTCGACCTCGTATGAAAAAGTTATGCATTTTACAAGTTTGTACACATTTTATATAAACAAATTTCAACATAAACTAACTAATTTCTTAACCTAGCTTGCATCTACCATCCATCACAGATCCAACGGCCCCCCTCTTTCTTCCTTCTCTTCGTTCTCATCTCCAGGAAACAAAGTTTTGGCCGAACCCATCATCTAATCTAGGGTTTAATTATTCTCCTTCAAAAATCAACGAAACTCGATCACGTCACCGCCATCGCAAAGCTCTACACCTCCACTACACTCGACCCCATCCCCAGCAAGCTCGGCCTGATATGCAGCCTTGAAATGCGTGCCAAACCTGTAGCAAACGGCCCACCATAGCTCCTCCATCGTCGCTCCAAATTCGATCATCACCGTATGGATTTCAAGTTCTCTTCATGCTCTACCTTTTCCGTGTTGAACACTTCTTCTAATTCTTTGTAGATTGGGAGAGATTGAGAGATGAATGAGAATGATTTCTGGCCATTCATGTATAAGTGACGGCTAGGTTATAGAATTAGGGTTTGTATATATATTTTTTTTTATTTTTTCTTGAGTTATGGGGGTATTTATAAGGAACGAGCGACACTATTCATCCCGGAAATTCCGAACTCCGATTTAGACGCCGTAACCAGCGTACCTAGGGTTTATCCCGCGTTCCGGACACAATGGAACAGGTTTCGGAAGCTAATTCGGAAGTATGTGCGAGTTATGGCTGAAAACGTTCGATTTAAATTAAATCGATTTCTAGGCGTTTTAATTTGTACCGGACAAACGGTAAATCCAATTGACTTGAAATTTGAAACCTTACAATAATATCACATTACGGATCCGATGAAACTGGTTTCGTCGAATTCCGAGACTTTTTGAAAAATGGCTATTTTGACTCGCCAAATTTAAATTAAAAATAATTCGATGCGTTTCGAGCTGCCACGATCAAACGATAGCTCCGATTGACACGAAAATTGAAATCCGGTAATAACTAACTATTACGGATCCAATGAAACTAGTTTCGTCCAATTCTGAGACTGTTCAAAAATTGGCTATTTTACAGTCGATTATTTAATATTAAAATATTCAATTTTCACAAATTAACTTTTAATTCGATTTTAAAAGTTCTAAAATATCATTCTAACTCCCATATGATAAAATAAAATTTTCCAAATTATTTTCAATCATATTTAACTCAATTTTTAATTATTTCCATAATTTAACATATTAAATTATCGATTTAATTATCCAATTAAATCCAAAAATTCAAATAAAAATTTATTTGACTTAAAAATTCACTTATAAATATTTAAAATTAAGTAAATATTCAAATTTTAATTTCTAAAAATTCTGGGTCGTTACAATCTTTCCCCCTTAAAAGAATTTCGTCCTCGAAATTACAAGTTAGAAAGGTTACAGAATTTATTAATTTTCCAAAATTGATAGTTAAACTTCTTATAAATCTTTACTAAGTTTTCCAATCATACTTAGTTATCTTTTCAAAAACAACTACTATTGTTTAACTTTCAACTCCAAAATCAAAGTTAAAGTTTTCAAAATTTTCCAAATTTTCTCAAAAATATTCTAACGCCTTAAATTTTCGGAAAAATTCGCCATGTCTCCTTTGCGCGGCTCGATCCGAAAAAAAAATGACAGTATATATATCACAAATATACATCTCATCAAGTAATGAGGCATCCCGAAGGGAAAAAGTATAAAAGTGCGATATTTAATCCGAGATATGTACCTTATATTTTTATTAGCAAGCATATACGGCTAATATAGCGCTAAAGCGAACTCCAAATGCGAAGCAACGCGATCCGCACCTACTAAACTCAACAAACAACATGAGAACATGCACATATGCAAATAATCTCAATATACAACATATAGCAACATAATAACTATATATGTCACATAGCAAATGCAACAATAGCAATATATATTCTACCATCATCCAATTACCATTCAACAAATTCATAACCAATATATTCATTCTTATTTTCATTCATATACAATGAATTGGTTTTCACTTTAAATCACATTTGATTTGTTTACATTGGATTTTATCAACATTCATTCTCAATTTTAATTAGTTTACATTTACTAATTTAAATCCAATTCACTTTCAATTCTATTCAAATTTATTTACTTTCCATTTGAATTCAATTACATAGCTTTCAATTTCATTAACACTTAATGAACTTATATACAATCAATCAACAATCTTATAACATTAGATTTTAATGAATTAACACTTACATTCATTATTTCATATCAACTTTATTCACATTCAATTGATTAACATTCAATCCATCCATTCAATTCAATTACAAAGTTGAATTCTATTACATAACTCAAGTTCATATTCATTTAATCCACTTGATTATTTACTTCGATACCAAAATCAACTTAATTCAATATCTCTTAAGTTATATTCCATTTAACTTTAAATTCACTTTTATTTACAACTCATATTAATAGATATATCCATAAAGTTTCACTTCTTATGTATATAAGTTTATTTCACAATTGTAATTCACTTTAATTATAACTCAATTCTTATAATTCTTTTGCTTATACAATTATTCTTTTATTTAGATTATTCAAACAACCTAACAATCAACTTATATACACTTTAATAATTTTGAAAAATTATTCCTTTATATATAAAATATAATCAAGGTAAAATTATTTCATTCACCCAATTTAAAAATCGATATTATGTCGAATTGTTCTATTCAAGTGTTTAGAAACCCCTTCGGCAAAGTTGTACATACCGTGCTGAGGAAGGTTCATATGCCACTCAATAAACCAATCATCACAATATAAAACAATTTCATATCACTAACAAATACGCTCTCATAGCTATTATTACACTCAAACTCATTCTAGAGTACTACTGACTCTATCTCTAATGAGTAATACCCAACAGAACCATGGTTGTCGCTTAACCATCAGCTCTGATACCAAATGTAACGATTGCGGATTTTCGTTGCCGAAAAACCGAATAGTTATGGGTTTTAAAAAGAAAAGAAAAGAAAGAAGAGAGAAAAAGAAGAAAGAAAAAGAAAAATAGAGGGAAAAGAAGATAGACAATTTTTTTTAGAAAACAGAGAATTAGAAAAACAGAAGATAGAAGAATTTTAAAAATAGAACGGGACAGAAGAAAACAACAGAACAACAACAGAATCTCACAATTCGCAGCGGAACAACATATAATAATAAATGAATAATCTTTAAACAAAGAACTATATCAGTTATTACATTTCATTTCATTCCATTACATCATATCATCAGAGTGTACAACATCATACAACAACAAACAGTGCAGCGGAAAAAGAAATACTATATACTAGTAATATGCCATGCCATCCAGCTTGCCTCCAGCAACTCCAGAATATCCAGAATATCCTGATAAACCTAACTCTTAACTGCCCGTGTGGAAATTGGTGGGCACCCAGAGTTTAGGAAGGAAAACAATAAACTCCGAGTCAGTCATGTGACTGGTGTGAGAACTCAAAACAGTTTATTTAACTTTAAAATCAAAAGAGAGGAATATTTTTTTTAATCAATTCGCAATGCTTTTAAAAATGAGACTACCATAAGACCTCCCACCACACACACAATGCAAACGCAGACTTGGAGGAGATTTCTTCTTATGTGAGTCAAAGATGCTTGATACGCATTTAAAATAACATTTGATATTATTACTAGTGCATAGTGTAGAACAAATCCTTTCGAAAGTAAAGATATAAATCATAGCCAGCATAGGTACCATTATATTATGCCTACTATAGCTACCTCCTGAGGAAGCAGGTTCTACAACTAAAACCGTACAAGTCTCGTATTGTTTCTTTGGATTTCCAACGAATGGTCAGGCTAAGGAACTTCCTACTGCCACATGGAAACGCCTCTGGCTGGACGTCCCCGAGAACTTAACCAGCTCTCTGCCAACACAAGGCCGGGTTACCTTTATCACTAGGTAACTACTACACGAATATGGCATCCCCCGGTCCCATCGGACCTTTAACCGAGCGCTCGTCACCAACAACACCACACAGAAATAGATATAGTGTATCAACATGAGTAAGTATCTGGGCTCCATACCATGATACCACCCTTTCCAGAAGGAAATGCACATACCCTAAAGGGAGCTACCCCTCATAACCTTGCCGCATCATTCCTGTTTTGACCATTACCGGGATGTGAGGCTCGACGAATTCACGTCCACAAAAACATACTTTATACAAAAGCCATGCTTTGGGTCAACAAATGATCAACACAATGATCACTAAGATAGACGATCAAATAAATGATCCTATCACAATAATCAACACAATGATCATTTCAGCATCACTCAGCATGTCACATTACCAAAATGGGATATATTGCTGATAACTTCAACTATATAACCTTTGAGCTCGTACGTCTCAAAGAAGGGTGTTAAGCAAAGAATAAATTCTCCGCCACCAACAGAAATATATTTGAAAGAAATCGGCTTTATATCTCAAATTGTAATGTCAGGCATACAATCCATACAAGTCTGTTTCGGGCTCGAACAGAACCGAAGGCACTTACAAAGAAGTCCTTGCAATCCGGATATTCACAATCCTGATCGGATTCACCATCACATATGGAGAACTCAATACCGTAGCTACTCGGTGCAGAGTCAATCGATAGTTCATCCTATCGCTTTCGCAAATACCGGTCTTCAACACCGATCTTCAAATGCAATTCACAACGACGTATCACATATTCGGAGTGGGTTATACGACCCCATGGTCCTTTCCCGGTTAACCCGAATAGTGAGCGCTTATTCAAAAATAAGTGTGCATTCAAATTCAATCAATTCACATCAAATACCCATTCAAAGGGAAATACTGATAGTCGGTTATTGAACTATCGCTGGATATGCACACATCACCAGATTCCAAATAATTTTCCAAATTATTTATTTTCCAAAATATCCTTACAAGATATATAATTTCAACACTTCAAAAATAAATCAATATTTATTTTTTTAACCAATTTCACTTTTCACATATAAATTCCATAATGAATTTATATTTCAAAATATTCGTGCATATACGATTTCAATTATTCATCTTCAATTTATCTTCAAAAAGATAAATTCTCTATATTCACTTCACATTGGAAAACATTTCCATACTTATTAAAAATAAGTAATTCACAAATCTTTTTATTTTCAACACTTACTAAATATTCAATATACTTAGATCGAATTAAGTATATATTTCATTCTATTAAGAAAATCCTTTCTTAAACATATCTACTTGGGACAAAACGAATGTTGCGTAAAACATCGTTACGACAACCCAAAATCACTAGTATAGGGATTCGAAATTAAAATAGATATATAAATCCCAATACTATTCAAAATTATTTCCTTTCGGAAATCATTTACTATAACAACAGTGTTATAGTCCACCATTTCCTTTCATTTCTCGAAACATCTATTTCAACAATAAATGTTGAAATCTATGGTTTCGAATCTCAACATATTTAAAAACATCGTTAGATTGTTTTAATTCTATTTAAAATATCACATTCAAAAACATTTCCTTTAACGTATTATTCACTATTCAAAAACGTGAATATACTATGTTAATGAACATCATCCTTTTATTCATTTTAATTCAAAGGATTATTCACTATTTAAAAATGTGAATATAACTCCATTAATAGGTTATAACAATTAACTTATCAAAATAAGTCGTTTGCGAATTTATAAAACAACGTTTATAAATTCCATTTCTATTTATTTATAAAAACTTCTTTTTTTATAAATCCTTTTATTAACATATTCCAGTTTATAACTCAATTATAAACTAAACGTTCACATTATAAGTTAATTACTTATAAAACGATTATTTTACAAAATCGTTCTTTTTAAAGACTTTTCAATTTATAAACCTTATAATTTATAAGATTTATTTATTTAACCAAATCTATTCTTCAATTAACTTCACAAATTTATAATCTTACTATTTATAAATTTCATTTATAACTTCACAGTTTATAATTCTATAGATTTCATTCATTTATGAAATTCACTTTCACTACATTCAAACACTTATAAAAACTCGTTTTATAATGTCTATATTTCAATTTATAAATATCCATTTATAAATCTCTAAATATAAATCAGTTTATATTATTATTCTAAAACGTCTTTAAATTCCTTTATAATTTCATCATTTCGATTTATAAAATAATCAAATTTTATAAATCCTATATTTAAACTTTTATCATATATTCAAAAATCCAATTTAAATTATTTTATAAAATCATTAGTTCCTTTCATTTCTCGAAAATCGACTTTTAATCGTATTTCTAAAAATCAACTTTTTAACTATATTTCACAAAAACCATAATTTTTATAACTTTAAAAATTATAACGTTTATTTATTTATAATGGATCAATTCCAAAAATATAGTATATTTTCAAAATCACTTTTAAAATCATTTTAAAATCCCAAAATCTGGGTCCAATGATGCTACACACCAAATAGTCAATCACGACTAACAACGATATCATATATCGATATGATAATCCATCAAATATCAAAATATCTGAAATAAAATAAATACTGTTGAGGAATCCAGTTGGATCCCTCCAACCTGTTTCCTGCATCCAAAAATATTAGCACAATACCAATTTCGCTCCAGTACGAAATTATCGCGGTATATGTTCTTAATAAATATTATCCGCTTACTAACGGCGTAATAGGGTCTCATCCGCTAAACAAAAAATGCGGGAAATCAACAACTGCAATATATACATATGCCAATATATATATATATTGATATTATATATAATACCAATTTCACTGTTTATGAAATATTCGCGGTATATGTTTATATTAAATAACATCCGCTTACTAACGGCGTATAATGTCTATTTTAACAAACAATAAATAACAGTCATCATTCATACATGCATTCAAATATTTTAAATCTAACTATTTAAAATAAAATCGAAATCTATTCGATTGAGTGAGAAATTCTCACCTTGGTTTTAATTTCCGTTTTAGCTTTTATTTCGAATAAAATTAAACGCGCGTTTAATTTTACCCGAAATTCTCACTAACTCCAAATGACTCCAAACCAACTCCATCGCGTAGTGCTCGTCCATACGATTCCAACGCAACTGAGTTTGCATTTTTTCGACCTCGTATGAAAAAGTTATGCATTTTACAAGTTTGTACACATTTTATATAAACAAATTTCAACATAAACTAACTAATTTCTTAACCTAGCTTGCATCTACCATCCATCACAGATCCAACGGCCCCCCTCTTTCTTCCTTCTCTTCGTTCTCATCTCCAGGAAACAAAGTTTTGGCCGAACCCATCATCTAATCTAGGGTTTAATTATTCTCCTTCAAAAATCAACGAAACTCGATCACGTCACCGCCATCGCAAAGCTCTACACCTCCACTACACTCGACCCCATCCCCAGCAAGCTCGGCCTGATATGCAGCCTTGAAATGCGTGCCAAACCTGTAGCAAACGGCCCACCATAGCTCCTCCATCGTCGCTCCAAATTCGATCATCACCGTATGGATTTCAAGCTCTCTTCATGCTCTACCTTTTCCGTGTTGAACACTTCTTCTAATTCTTTGTAGATTGGGAGAGATTGAGAGATGAATGAGAATGATTTCTGGCCATTCATGTATAAGTGACGGCTAGGTTATAGAATTAGGGTTTGTATATATATATTTTTTTATTTTTTCTTGAGTTATGGGGGTATTTATAAGGAACGAGCGACACTATTCATCCCGGAAATTCCGAACTCCGATTTAGACGCCGTAACCAGCGTACCTAGGGTTTATCCCGCGTTCCGGACACAATGGAACAGGTTTTGGAAGCTAATTCGGAAGTATGTGCGAGTTATGGCTGAAAACGTTCGATTTAAATTAAACCGATTTAAACCGATTTCTAGGCGTTTTAATTTGTACCGGACAAACGGTAAATCCAATTGACTTGAAATTTGAAACCTTACAATAATATCACATTACGGATCCGATGAAACTGGTTTCGTCGAATTCCGAGACTTTTTGAAAAATGGCTATTTTGACTCGCCAAATTTAAATTAAAAATAATTCGATGCGTTTCGAGCTGCCACGATCAAACGATAGCTCCGATTGACACGAAAATTGAAATCCGGTAATAACTAACTATTACGGATCCAATGAAACTGGTTTCGTCCAATTCTGAGACTGTTCAAAAATTGGCTATTTTACAGTCGATTATTTAATATTAAAATATTCAATTTTCACAAATTAACTTTTAATTCGATTTTAAAAGTTCTAAAATATCATTCTAACTCCCATATGATAAAATAAAATTTTCCAAATTATTTTCAATCATATTTAACTCAATTTTTAATTATTTCCATAATTTAACATATTAAATTATCGATTTAATTATCCAATTAAATCCAAAAATTCAAATAAAAATTTATTTGACTTAAAAATTCACTTATAAATATTTAAAATTAAGTAAATATTCAAATTTTAATTTCTAAAAATTCTGGGTCGTTACAGGAGTCGTTTGGAGTTAGTAAAAATTTCGGGTAAAATTAAACGTCCGTTTAATTTTATTCGAAATAAATCGCTAAAACGAAATTGAAATCAAGGTGAGAACTTCTTACTCAATCGAATCGGTTTCGATTTTAATTTTAAATAGTTAGATTTAAAATTGTTGATTGTATGTTGAATGATGATTGTTATCTATTGATTGTTAAAATAGACATTATGCGCCGTTGGTAAGCGGAGGTTATTTATTAAAAACATATACCGCGAATATTTCACAGTATAGTGAAATTGGTATTAATTATGTACTGGGAGTTGATTTTTCCGCATTATATAGCGGACGAGACCCTATTGCGCCATTTATTAAGAGGATAATATTTTATAAATCCCATATACCGCGATAATTCCGTACTGGAGCGGAATTGGTATTGTGCTAACATTTTTGGATGCAGGGAAACAGGTTAGAGGGATCCAACTGGATTCCTCAACTGTATTGATTTATTTACAGATATTGTGATATTTGTTGATTATCATATCGATATATGATATTTGGATGTCGTGATTGACTATTTGGTGCTGTTGCATCATCGGATCCATTTCTGAAGTTTTAAAAATAATGATTTTGGTTTTAAAAGGAATTTTAAAGTGATTTTCGAAAGTATTCGTTTTATTAAATTTTGAATTGTTAAAAATAAATAAACGTTAAAATTTTAATGTTATAAAAGTATGATTTTTATGAAATGAAAGTCAAAAGTGATTTTTGAAATAAATAGTTAATAAATTTATGAAATGGTTTAAATTGGAATTTTTGGACTATTACAAACAATTTTTATAAAAGATTTATAAAATGGATATTTATAAATTAAAAATATTGGAATTATAAAATGAAGTTTTTATAAGTGTTAAAATGAAATATAGTGGATTCATAAGTGAATGAGAATTTATAAGATTTATAATTTGTGAAGTTTAAAAGAACGATTTTGTAAATAAATGAATTATAAGTATTTAGCTTATAATATGGATTGTTGGTATATATTTGAGATATATATATTGAATTAGATTAATAAAGGAAATTTATAAATCGAAGTTTATAAATAGAAATGGAATTTATAGACATTGTT
The DNA here is from genome assembly GCA_030765085.1 of Allium cepa. Classification (NCBI taxonomy): domain Eukaryota; kingdom Viridiplantae; phylum Streptophyta; class Magnoliopsida; order Asparagales; family Amaryllidaceae; genus Allium; species Allium cepa. The sequence continues at coordinate 524,265,708 of CM060929.1, read as the reverse complement.
TATAAATTCGAAATCAATGGAATTTGATAAATTGAAAGTTGAAATTGGTTAAGGAAGTATATTCGCGATTTTGGACAGTGAATATATTATCAAATAAAATGGGTATGCTTGGAAAAATGAATATTATAAATTGAAGTTAATCGTTTTAACGATGTTTTAAAAGGTGTAAACATCGAAAACACAGATTTCAACATTATTCTTGAAATAGACGTTTTCGAGAAAGAAGGAAATGGTGGACTACAACACTGTTGTTATAGTGAATGATTTCCGAAAGGAAATGTTTTATATAGTATTGGGATTTATATATCTATTTAAACTTTGAATCCCTATACTAGTGATTTTGGGTCGTCGTAACGATGTTTTACGTAACATTCGTTTTGACTCAAATTTATGTGTTAAGAAATGATTTCTTAAAGAATGAAATATATACTTAATTTCGATTTAAGTATATTGGATATTTTCCAATTGTTGAAAATAAATGGGTCTGTGAATTACTTATTATTAGATAAGTATGGAAATGTTTTTCCAATGTGAAATGAAACGTTTTGAGAATTTATCCTTTTGAAGACAAATTGAAAATGAATATTAGAAATTGGACTGGGAATCATATATTCATAAATATTTTAGAACGTAAATTCACTATGGAATTTATAAAAGAAAGGAAATTTGCTTAAAAATAAACGTTGATTTATTTTTGAAGTGTGGGAATTAATTTACGGATTTAGAATGTAAATATAAAGTAAATCGTTAAGGATTTATTTAATTGGTTTAAATGAACCATGTTGAAATGAAAGAAATTCCGCGTAAGGAAAATGATTGAAATTTGTTTTCAAAAGTGATAAAGGTGAAATGTGATTTGAAAATTTGTTTTCAAATGGTTGAAGTGTGGAAAATATATATCTAGTAAAGATATTTTGGAAAATAAATAATTTGGGAAATTATTTGGATTTGGTGATGTTGAACACGCCTATTGATAGTTAAATAATCCGACTATCAATATTTACCTTTAAATAGGTATTTGTTGTGATTTGCTTGAATTTGAATGCCACACTTATTTTTGAATAAGCGCTCACTATTCGGGTTAGCTGGGAAAGGACCTTGGGGTTGTATAACCCATTCCGAATATGTGATACGTCGTTATGGATTGCATTTGATGACCGGTGTTGAAGACCGGATATTTTTGAAAACGGAAGGATTACCATTGAGTTACTCTGCATCGGCTGATCTCCGATATAGAGGTTTTATCACCCTTAGTGACGGGAAGTCCGGACGTGATTAGAAACTATCCGGAATGCAAGGACTTCTTTGTAAGTGCCTTCGGTTCTGTTCGATCCCGGAACAGACTTGTATGGATTGTATGTCTGACATTTCAAGTTGAGATATAAAGCTGATTTCTTTCAAATATATTTCTGTTGGTGGCGGAGAATTTATTCTCTTAGCTTAACACCCTTCTCTGAGACGTACGAGCTCAGAGGTTATATAGTTGAAGGTTATTAGTGATATACTCCCAATTTGGTAGTGTGGCATGCTGAGTGTTGCTGTGAAATGATCATTGTTTGATCATTTGTGATATGATCATTTGTTTGATCATTTATCTTGGTGATCATTTCTATGATCATTTGATTGACCCAAAGCACAGCTTTTGTATAAAGCGTGGCTTTGTGGACGAGACTTCGTCGGACCTCACACCCCGGAAATGGTCAAAACAGGAAGGATGTGGCAAGGTTATTAGGGGGTAGCGCCCCTTTAGTGTATGTCATTCCTTATGGATAGAGGTGGTATCATGGTATGGAGCCCAGATATTTAACCTATATTGTTGCTGCAAATTTTGTGGTTGTTGGAAATCGAGGATCCTCGGATAGATCGTTTACGATCGAGGGATGACATATTTGTGTCAGTAGTTACCCAGTTAGGGGTAACCCGGCCTTGTGTTGGCAGAGATCCGGTTTGGTTCTCGGGACGTCATTCCAGAGGCATTTCCATGTGGCAATGGGAAGTTCCTTGGCCTGACCATTTGTTGGAAATCCAATTCCCAATACGAAACGCTGTACGGTTTTAGTTGTAGAACCTTCCATTCACTTATGGTGGTCACCGCTGTTTGGATGGTAGCTATAGTAGGCATAGTTCGAAATGTCTATGCTGGCTAAGATTAATATTCTACTTTTGAAATGTTTTCCTCACTATGCACTAGTAATAATATCAAATGTTTCTTTTTAATGCGTATCAAGCATCTTTGACTATCATAAGGAGAAATCTCCTCCGATTCTGCGTTTGCTTTGTGTGTGTGTGCCGGGAGGCCTTATGGTAGTCTCATTTTTAAAAGAATTGCGAATTGACTTTAAAAATATTCCTCTATTTTGATTTTAAAGATAAATAAACTGTTTTAGTTCTCACACCAGTCACATGACTGACTCGGAGTTTATTGTTTTCCTTCCTAAACTCAGGGTGCCACCAATTTCCACACGGGCAGTCAAGAGTCAGGTTTATCAGGATATTCTGGAATTCAGGAGTTGCTGGAGGCAAGCTGGATGGCATGGCGTATTACTAGTACATAGTATTTTTTTTTCCGCTGCATTGTTTGTTGTTGTACATTCTGATGATGTAATGTGATGTAATGTAATAACTGATATACTTCTTTTGTAAAAGATTATTCATTTATCTATTATATGTTGTTCCACTGCGAATTGTGAGATTCTGATGTTGTTCTGTTATTTCTTTCTGTTCTATTCTATCTTTTTCTATCTTCTTCTACTTTTTCTTCTTCTTTAACCATAACGGTACGGTTTTCCGGTCTTCGATTGCTCGGCAGTTGATACAGTGGACGTATTGATGTCGGTTTTCGTGGACGAAAAATCGTGTTCGTTACAGTGACGCCTTAACGCTATTTCCAATATTATACTTTACTGATAGACACTACATATATAGCGTAATTTACTACATATAGATAGTTTAACGGATCCTTAGGAGATGAAAAATCCTGTAACATGTATTAAGTTATTACGCTCACCTTATACACTGAATAGGAGGTGTAAAATCTCGTAAACATTTCTGAAGCTATTACAGTCATATTTGGTATGTTGTTGATTGTACTCTGATTTTGTTGTAAAATTTGTGTAATCAAATGTATATTGTAAAATAGCTTTATGAACTGCTTATTTGATTATTATATTTTGTCATTCTGCTACGAGATTTTGTATTGTTTCCTTCTTTTCTCTCATTTAACCTCATTGATAATTTACTCTTTTGAATGGTTTGAGTTAGACATGTGTGGTTTATTGTCGATTTGAACCGTCTAAAAAGGTAGGTCGTCATAGATCATGGAATCCCACGTAAATTCCAATACCCCAACGGGTCTCGGTATCAATTCCAATATCTCAAAATAGATCTTGGAATAAAACATGAATTTTCATACCCCAATGAGTCTTGGAACCACATATGGATTCCAACATCTTTATATATCAAGAAACTCCTGCATAGAACCATATACAGTTTTTGAAGTGGTTACAAGATGAGTCATCTCTTACGAGTACACTCCACCGCTTACCGGGCGCTCCAAAAACCAACCGTCGATTTTTCTAAAATGCTCAATACCGTTCTTAAGAAAATAATCAGACAATACATAAGACAGAGGATCATGCCCTAACTATTTAAGTGGACGGATCTCCTTATTATTTGTCCTAGAAGAACAACGAGTTTATATGTAAAATATGGCATTACCCGACTGTGACCAAACCATATAATCCCTATGTTTCTCTTAGATATTTCCGAAGTTAAAATCCTTCTATGTTAAGTATGGAATATTTCCCTACCACCAAAATCCAGAAGGATTACATATTTAGGCCAAGATTTTATAGTTGGTTATTTAACTATAAAATAGATAAATATTCAAATAGAGATTACAATTCCCATAGAAACCACTAAGCCTCATAAATTAATATTTCATTAATAAAAAAATTAACTTGCAAATACTTGAGAATCATTTCCATATACTTATCCTAAGAGGATAAGTATATTAACAAAAATCTGAATTTTCGGTACTTAGAAAATATAATTATATACTTATCTCAACGATATAAGTATATTCATAAAACACTTAGAAAGATTTTCTGTTTTAAAATTATATTAAAATGATCAAACCTAAATGTCACTAAAATAAGGATATTAATAACCAAAAGCACTAATCTTTTTTATAAATCTCTTTCCAAAATAAATATCTCCTCTATAAATCTCTAAATTTATTTACAAACTTTCTTTATAAATCTCCAATCTATTTATAAAATGCATTTTTACAATCTCCAAGTTTTATTTATAAAATTACTCTTTTATAAATTTCCAAAAACCCATTTATAAACTTCCCTTTCATATTGCCAAACCATTTATAAATCTCTTCTCTGAAATCATCTAAAACCCAACTTCTTTTCAAATTCAAAACCTCTTCCAATTCTACAAACTTCTTTAAATAAATTATTTTTACAAAAGAAATCCTTCTATAAACAATTATTATTTAATTAAAATAAGTACAAATTTTAACATCAGTAAAATAAACTTTAAAACAATTTTAATGACACAAAATAAATTTAAACATTATTAATATTATAAAAATACACTTTAAACCATTTTTAATAATATTAAAAGTTTCTAAATAATATTATATAATCAACCTTTTAAAACATTTTGAATAAAATAATATAACATAATATAGTAACCTTAAATAACCCTTAAAATATAAATAATCAACTCCCAGACAACATTGCTAATAAAATAATTAATCATTTTAAATAATTAAATAATGAATAATTTATTACCTTTAGACAACCCTAAATCGGTAATTAATTATCTATAAACAGCATAAATAAAATAATTAATTTCAAAACTTTATGAATATAAAATTTTACTTTACTAAAGAAATAATTTTATAAACATTTTGTAGAATAGAAATTTAACAAACACTTCGTTGAAATAATAATTAAATAAAACATTTTACTTCAAATTATAAAATTTGAAGTTAATTTAAATCCCTAACCTTCCAAACCAAGAAAGAGGCTTAGCGACCTCCAATGGTACTTAAACAAGCTACCATCAAATTAAATATAACTTCTCAAGTTAAATAACATGTGTTTACATAAGCAGGCATATATGCAAACGAATCAATATTAACAATCAATTGTTAGCATATCACTTATCCAGTATAAATTAACTAGCACACAAATGGATGTCCATGTTTATATAATAGTAGAACAAGGGTTTGTTCTGCTAAATGGATATCATTCAAAATAAACTATTCCATTTATTATTAGACGACGTTTATTTGGCCAAATAGATAATACCAAAGAAGTATGCTTAAATTAAGAGAGAATACCTCAAAACTTGGAGACCTTATAGAGAGAGAGAAACCAAATACGAATTTGGGGTCTCCAAGTTTTGTGTTCTTATCTAAAAGGATCTACAATTTCGTAAATTCTTTCTCTCTTATTTACAAGTAATTGCTCGCCGTTGAGCTTGAGCATAGCTTCATCTGTGCCCCTTCAAATAAAGTAATGTTTGTTGCAGCTCGAGTCTTTGAAGTGAGAGATGAATGAATCTATTGTAAGATTATGATTCTCCCTGATGTTTGCCTAGGCAACATGCATCGATTCGATGGGGTTAAGCTGGCAAGAGACCTATAACTACGTATAAGTTCAAAAAGCTAATTGTTTATGATCTTCTGGAAAAATGTGCCTTTCTTCCCATACAAGGGCGTAGCTAAAAAGCTGGTCAAAAGTTTCAATAAAGCAAATTTAATAGAAAATGCTCAAGCTATATCCCCCACTTTTTCTTGTTATGGATACTAGAAAAGTGTATGGTACCAAAGGTTGACTGTGTGTCGGGGGATTAGTAAGGTATTTCCATTCTGAATCAGTATTCTCTAAGATGACTCAATATGAGTTTTCTACTTTGTACAACAATATGCTTGGTACGACTTCAGAAGAATATTATGTTGATCTGTATCTATAGTATAGAAGGGGTACAACCCATCTTTATGAGGATGTTAGTTGCAAGGATGAGGAAGTTCTTTCTTTTATAATAATGCTGCTATTGCTTAAGTATGTGTATCCTCTATCTTTAGTGAAGAAGTCTCATTTTACGATAGGTTATACCAAAGAAGAGGAAAAGAAAAGTTATAGATGGAAATTGGAAACCCGATATCTTTCCCATATTATAACCACCAATGAACACGGGGGATCAATCTCTCTGAATAACAGCTTATCTGATATTTATGAATTCATCAAAATGCTGGTTCACATTCAAGCTGAGATATTTGATGATGCTCCACTTCTCTCTATCTCTATGAATATCTATTTGGTGGGCTGCACCACAAATGATTTGAGAATTAGCCCAGAATCAAAAATAAGAAAGAAACTATGGGAATCCGTCAGTTCTCCTTCTACGGGTCAAGTGAAACCCTTTACTCATCGTAAGAATAAAGAGCCTGGTATCATACCAGCCTTGAAAGCTTCTACTAAGAAGTGCAGTTCATTTATTGTAGCTGATACAGAAACAGTTATGGCATCTAAAGGAAATGTAGCTCTTGAACATATTCCTTTTGCAATTGGTTTCTTAGTAGTGAACCCCGAAAAATGTCTTCCTTTACAAGATTCTATAGAAGTTTATAATTATGAATCTGCTCAGTTCTCGCAAGAGTCGGACTTCGTTGCAAGAAGCAATATCATATTGGAAAACTTTATTTCTCGTTTAGCAGTGAAAGCTAAAGAAGAGAAAATAACAAAGGTTTACTTCCATAACTTTGCTAAATTCGATGGAATATTCTTATTAAGCTATTTTGCTAAAAAAGATAAGAGATATACAATGAAACCTCTACTTTAAAATAATGTGCTTTACGAGATAGTTAACTATGAGTGCCTCTTTAAAGGTGTTGGCAAAGTTATCTTGCGTTTTCGAGATTCATTAACTCTCCTACCCGGTAGCCTTGCTTCTTTGGGCTCTATTTTCTGCCCTTCACTAGGCTCTAAAGGATCATTTGATCATAGATCTGTTAATATCAATAATGTGATGGAAAAGATAAAGGAGGTAATTCCATATATGAAACAGGATATTTACTTGTTAGCAGGTATAATGCTCAATGCGCAAGATCTGTATTTTAGGAATTATAAAGTGGATATCACAACTTTCTTGATGCTATCATCACTTGCCATGACTATTTTTCGTGGTAGTTATTACGATCCTAACACTTTCCCAATCTATATCCTTAGTGGAAATGCCGATATGTTTAAGAGGTTACTATGAAGGTCACTCCGATGTTTATAAGCCTTATGGTGAGAATCTATACTTTTTTGACATCAACTCACTCTACCCATACATTATGAAAAACTACCCAATGTCGGTTGGAAAACCAGTATAGCATAGTGATTTATCAGGAAGAGAGCTTGATGGCCTATTTGGCTTTATCGAGGCGTATGTAGAGTGTCTTTAGACTATAAATCATCCTTTCTTACCATATAGGGAACCCAAGACTCAAACTTTAATCTTCCCAACAAGTCAATTCGTAGGGGTATTCTTTAGTGAGGAGTTGATTTACGCTAAAACCATAGGTATAATATTCACCCACTTCACAAGTACTTGTTCTCTAAGAAAGAAAACAAGCTCTTTGATCGTTTTATCACGGAAATCTATGAGACAAGGGTAGAGGAAAAGAAAAGGGGAGATAATGCATTGGTCTTTATCTATAAAATATTGATGAATTGAATATATGGAAGTTTGGTATCAATCGTCGAAGTACCATTGCAGAGGTATATGAGAAAGCACGACACGATAAGCTACTAGAAAAAGGAAATATTCAGCTTTCTACTCTTCTGGGTGATAAATACTATATGGTTTCCTATATTTCCAATCCAACAGATGTTTCGGATGAAGATTGGCCCTGCTTATCGGCTATGCAAATCTCTGCTACTATTACTGCCAGTGCTCGTATCCATATGTACAAATACATCTCTAGAGATGATTGCTACTATACCGATACCGACTCTGCAATTCTAGGAAGCCCACTGCTAGATGATAAAGTTTCCTCAACCATCCTAGGTAAAATGAAACTTGAAGATAAAATCAAAAAAAGATACTTCTTAGCTCCAGAGAGCTATAACTGTGTGAACGATAAAGGTAAGGAAGTCATCAAGCATAAAGGGAGAGCACATGATCTGGTTGATGAGAAATGGTTTGAGGATCAATATATAGATGCTGATAAGTGCGAAATCCAAATCATAGAAGATAACTTCAATCGCAATTAGGAAACCCTATCGATTCTACATAAATCGTATCATGTCGATAAGAGAATCAAATTAACAGAAAAAAGAACACTAGTATACAATGAAAATAATGTATGGATAGACACAACACCAAAAGAAGTATGTGACTATGGTAATCATACCAGACTCATGAAAAAGATCATGGAATTGATAAATATCAAAAAAGATCAAGAAATCGTAGAACAAAGTAAGGAAATAGCTTATCTACAGAACCTATTAAACAAAAGAGATAAGAAAGTCAAAAGAGAAAATCAAGTCAAAACCACCAACAGCAACCAAGAAGCTTCAGACCTGGCTTCTGCAAAAGGCTATCTAGGTTACCAAAGGCTACCTAAGGGATGCAATAGGTCCAAATGTAATAAGAAAAAGAGACCTCCATAAGAGCGTGAATAACTAAAGTATCGAATGTGCTATTTGATTGCTTACTCTATTATCTCACTATGGGTCTTCTAGTCTAAAGGTCTTAATTTTATCTTCGAATTGACTATGTTCATCTAATTCACTCTATTCACAGGATTTATGAAATGATAACAAGCAATTTTGGTTGATACTGAGTTCTCCACCATGACATTTAGTTATAGATTTGATTTTATGAAAACTACCAGAGAATGAGATCTTTAAAGAATTGAATCTGTTGTCTACTATTGATTGATTGAAGGCAGGATATGTTAGATCATCTTTACCGATCGGGAAATTCAATAAGATAACAACCTCATGCATATACCTAGCATAGTGAGCTGATGGAAATGTTTTTTCAAACGATACATTATATATTTGATAAAATATGTTCATTAGAATATCACTAAAGAATCCTACAGGGGGGTACCAACAAAGAGTGATTGACCTTCTTTATAGAGTGATTGATCATCCAGATATAGAAATTCTTTGATTAATAATAATATAGCGCGATCCCCAACAAAATGTGACAAAAAGAATAAGATTATTTCATGCTCAACGCTTTCTATTGTTTTGGATAGGTCTAATAAATAATGATACCTAAAGGATTGATTACATACGACAGAATAATGAGCATCGACTTCTAGTTCCATATGCCTATAATATGGACTAAAACAGAAAGATGCAAATCGTGAATAGAGAAGATACCCTAAAGAAGTAAGAACTAGATCATCCTCCAATGTAGGTCTTATATAGTAATAATGATCATCAGTACTATGAAATAAGAGTCTTCGACATAAAGTATTATCAGGGGGCAGTTTCACTACTGGTTTGAATACAAGAGGTGATAGACAACACTTATCTAAAGAGACATTTTGCAAAATATGATCAACCTCACTAATTTCATCATAAAGCAATTTTTTGATGAGTAAAAGGTAGTTATTATTTTATTTTGAAGATTAGCATGAGTCAACAACAAATCATCAGATTCCTTAGTGAAACACGTATTATACCGGTTATTTATCATCATCATGTTGGAAATGCCAATTGAGGTCAGCATCGATTGGGCTTAATCCATCAGCTAGAAACCCTAACCATATAATTGTTAATATTACAATACCACTTAAGATAATAGACTTAGTACTATAGCCAAAAGAAGTATCATTCACAATATGATCATTAGCTTGAGACCCAGCCACTTCACTAGGCCCTGTCACTATACTATTAGAGAGAGCAGGAGGTAAAGCGCCTGCTGGCTCTGGCAAAGGGACTGGCAACGCATAAATATTTAAAATGGTCAAAATAACCATCATACACAAAGAAATGAACTCGGGTGAAGACAATAATTCACGCACAACAGAAATATCCCCAGATGAAACAGAGTGAAAGGAAAAGGAAGTGGACGTAGGCGAGTCAGAAGAAGACCGAGGGTTTGGAACTGATTGATTGGGGGTGGTGATCTCTGGAACCTGGGACTGAAAGGAGCTCTCTAGAGCACCGACTGAAGGGTCTTCATAAGGTCCAATAGACTGAGGGTATGAAGAGTCTGTATGAAGTCCAGTAGACTGAGGGGATGAAGAGTCTGTATGAGGTCCAGTAAACACCGATTGAGGGGATGAAGGGTCTTTATGATATCCAATAAACACAGACTATAAAATGGTATTAATAGAATCACGGAACTCAGATTCTGTTAAATCAGAAAAAGTAACTTCTTCGAGAGGACCACTTCTAACCATCTCTCTGAGAATTTGAACAACAAAAGCTATGATAAGTGGATGCGCAGTAGAATTAGTAGTAAGACCAAGTGAGCGGGCAATGGAAGAAAGGACAGACTAAGTATCCGCACTAGAACTCTGATTCTGTGGCGAAATATCTTGCATAGAAAGAACAGGTAGCTCCCATGTTAGAACATTAGATGTTAAATTAATATACTATGAATTGAATTGATTAACACTTAATGCCGCTAAACTAAGCAGTGATGCTTGAGATAAACCACTTGAGTTAAGCATATCCCTATTTACAACTTTGTTTGAAGGGGGCACGGATGAAGCTATGCTCAAGCTCAATGGCGAGCAATTACTTCTAAATAAGAGAGAAAGCATTTACGAAATTGTAGATCCTTTTAGATAAGAACACAAAACGTGGAGACCCCACATTCGTATTTGGTTTCTCTCTCTATAAGGTCTCCAAGTTTTGAGGTATTCTCAAGGGAAGAACGGCACATTTTTCCAGAAGATCGTAAACAATTAGCTTTATGAACTTATGTGTAGTTATTGGTCTCTTGTCAGCTTATCCCCATCGAATCGATGCTTGTTTCCTAGGCAAACATCAGGGAGAGTCATAATCTTACAATAGATTCATTCATATCTCACATCAAAGACTCGAGCTGCAACAAACATTACTTTGTTTGAAGGGGGCACAGATGAAGCTATGCTCAAGCTCAATGGTGAGCAATTACTTCTAAATAAGAGAGAAAGCATTTACAAAATTGTAGATCCTTTTAGATAAGAACACAAAACTTGGAGACTCCGCATTCGTATTGGGTTTCTCTCTCTATAAGGTCTCCAAGTTTTGAGGTATTCTCAAGGGAAGAAAGGAATATTTTTCCATAAGATCATAAACAATTAGCTTTATGAACTTATGCGTAGTTATTAAACTCTTGTCAGCTTAGCCCCATCGAATCGATGCTTGTTGCCTAGGCAAACATCAGGGAGAATCATAATCTTACAATAGATTCATTCATCTCCCACATCAAAGACTCGAGCTGCAACAAACATTACTTTGTTTGAAGGGGGCATAGATGAAGCTATGCTCAAGATCAATGGCGAGCAATTACTTCTAAATAAGAGAGAAAGCATTTACGAAATTGTAGATCCTTTTAGATAAGAACATAAAATTTGGAGACCCCGCATTCGTATTTGGTTTCTCTCTCTATAAGGTCTCCAAGTTTTAAGGTATTCTCAATTATATTAAATCAGTAATATTTTATCACTTTATACATTATCCATTTTCAAAAATGATGAATTATCCAAACCAGAATACTAGTAGATAAAACTTCCAAGTAGGCCATAAATAACTTTTATCTGTTATATATCTTTACTGGTAAACCAAAATGATGAGTTTAACTCATCGAAATTCCAGATATCGCTGAAGCATTCACATTCCGTTTAAAATCGAACAGCGTTCGAATTTAGCGTAAAATTCTACAAGCTCCAATCTCCAACAATTCAATTGCAAAGCTTACTTATCGATATTACGAATTTAACACAAGTGGCCATGTCCGATTTGAACCTTGTATGAGCAAGTAATTGATTTCATAACTTAACATACACTAATTTTATAATTAAATAAGTTTATCAAACGCATCATCTCACCCACGTGCTATTGAGCTCAGACCATAATCATCAAGACCTTAGGTAGCACCGCACTATATGAAAGAAATGCATATTACGGATCTTAAGGCTAGGATTAACACTAAAGGGGGGGTGAATAGAGTTTATAAAGAATTACTAAATCTTTTTGAGTTTATGTTAATTTAGACACAGATGTATGCAATCTACAGATTCAGGGATAATCATAGAAACAAACACAGATGTAGAAATAAAATAAAAGAACTAAAGGAAAGAACACACCGGATTTCATACTGGTTCGGAGTTACCCTACATCCAGTACCGCAACACAAGTACGGATTTCCTTTCAAAAGCAATTGTACAATTACACCCTCGATTTCAAGGCTACAAGGTACGACCTCTAGAATTTCAATCCTCTGGGTAGAGATACTTGATTTCCGGGCCGCAAGTTTACCCAATTGATTTACCAAGGCTACAATCACACCTTTTCTCGCTTAATTGATTTTCAAGGCCACAATCACACCTTTTCTCGCTTAATAGATTATAAAGAAGTCTATAACTCTGAATAGCACTGAGAACCTTGTTGAGATAGTGATAGAGAATCAAACTAGAAGTAATCGAGTATGATTCAATATTGATTTCGGCAGAGTAATGGTAAGAGTATGTATTAAGAAATGTGGAAGAAGAAGAGGAGTAAAAAAAACCCAGAAAATCCGATACAAAATTCGTTGAAACTAACCCCTATTTATAGAAGAACAACGCCATATCCATTCATGAAGGGTTATGGCGAATAGACACTTCTTTTGAAATTTAAATTTTGAACTCAACTGACACCATATCGACATGGTCACCATAGGCATGTCGACATTTCAAAGCAATTTTTAATGATTTGATTTTCTTTGAAAATAACCTTTATCTTATAATAAACCTATTTTTAAACTTTTCTAATATACTTGAGTATAGTTAAAATTCATAAGTAAATATAGAGAATAATATATAGAAAATTTAACTATAATTTTATATTTAAATCCTAAGTATAAATATTTAAAAGTTAAATATATTATTTTAAAAGATAGTTTAACATCAAGAGTAATTTTGACTTTGAAATTAAAGATAATTTTGAGGCTAAAATTATTTAAAATCAGGATAGAGGTTTTTGATGCTTTTAAAAGGAAGGTTTTGAAAACATTTTGAAAACATGATATAATTTTGAAAAATCATTTTGAATAAGAAGTCGGCGGACACAAAACAATGTTCCACTAGATTTTTCGTAGGTTTCATCCTACTTAGGGTTTCATCCCTTTAACAGGCTCGAAGTGGATTTCATTCCACGAATAAATTGGATTTTAAGATGCCAGTGCTTTTCTATGAGTTTTAACAAAATTTCTAATTAAAGAATAAATTACTTCAATTCTTGAACTCTTGATATTCTTGATACTCATGAGTCTTCAATCTCGATATCTTGAATCTCTATACTGTACAGTGTTCATTCTTGGTACCTGCATGGTTAAAACCTGCCTATACATATATATCTAAACTTATAATGTTAGTATTTATATTTTATAATCTATTCTATGGTTGTTGTCATCAAAACCATCATCTCACGGACTAACAATATCCCCCTTTTTGATGATGACAACCTTTGTTTATAAAATATTACTTCTATCCTAATAACTCCCCCTTAATTTATGCCTAACTAACCTATTTTATATTTCTCCCCCTTTGTCATCAACAAAAACTAACTCCCCCTTATTCTTGGACTAGAGTACCTGTATTAATAAACTGTACAATGGAATATATAATAGATAGATTAAGAAATAATTATCCTTATGAACGTGATAATTAATCAAGGATTATATACATTTCAATGTGTATATATATATATACATGTTTTATGTAGCAACCATCAAACCAATTTGAGAAATCAATTCACACCGAGTATCAATCCAAACCAAATCAAATTAATTCAAACAAAATAAACAAAATAAAAATCAAACGTTACATGGAACTTCCACCCATCCTTCTTCTCCAAAGATTGGATCTGCCTTAATAGCATCCTAATTATCATTGTCGTTGGTAAAGAGACTGGAGGATGTGCTTCGTTATCATCCTTGTGTAGGGAGGAAATCATCCATCGTATTGCATCGAAATGCCTTTCTTGCTCCTTGATCATCTGCATTTGACTCAATTCTAAGTGTCACTGGTTATGAAGAATGAACGAGAGAATACTCTTGAACGAATTAAGAGTTTCTTCAAGATTTTCGGATAAATCGTGAATTGGACTAGCCATAGTTGAATTTGTGAAAGAAATGAAGAATTAGAAGATAGGAAATAATTTTCAGTGAAGAATTCTGGAAGAAATAGGTATATATATATATATATAGGTGTAGAAGTTCGTTTGAAATGAATAGACATATGGTTGTTATTCAAATTTCAAATTCAAAATCAATTGTCATTTCTGACCAGTACATGTCGACATGGTCATAGAGGGGATGTCGAAGTGAAAAATTATGACTAATTTGATTTTGTGAATAATTTTGTGTGTGTGTGTATATATATATTTATATACTATACTAACATTTATTCTGGAGATAAGATAAGGTAGATAACAGAAAAGAAATTTCATTTCATTGCATACTAAGATGTTACAATGATTAAACACACACCAAACTACATAAACTTTCGAATTAAACAAACTAAAACACATACAACAAGATATGAAAAGATAAAACTAGTTAGAGGATGATGATGATAAATAAAGTCCAAGTTTCTTGCTGACTTTGGAAATGAACTTGTTCATCTTGGATGAAATTTTGTCCAACTTCTTACCAACGGATCATTTGAGAATCCGTTGATTCTCAACAATCGTCTTTTGATTTTTGAGAAGGGTTTTGGTGGATGGATTAGGAGGATAGTCAATGCTTTCCAAAGAGGTTTCGCCTTCTTCTTCTTCAATTTCCATTCCATCCCCTTCTTCTTCTTCTTCCTCTTCCTCTTCTTCCATTTCCTCATGAGCCAAACGCCCTTTTTTCCGGCAAGGGTCTCATAAGGTTGAAAAACAAATGGACTTTTCATAAGCGAAATGTTGGAATGATTGAAAACTTTTCTAGAAACAAATTCTTTGCCTTCGAAATCCACTCTAAAATAGTTAAAAGTATGAGTGAGATAAATTCCATGATATAAAGTATTCTCACCCATTTCAAGATTTTTAGGACGAAGTTCATCAAAAATAACTTGCACCCAATTTATATCATAATTTCCAAAAATAGCAAAAAGAGCTTTGCAAACTTTTGAAGTAGGATTGTTAATATTCCCTGATCTTGGGGTCAAAATATGTTGCAAAAGAATATTGAAAATCCTTGCCATTGGTCGAAAATTTCGATTTTTGAATTCAAAATTATCATTCCCTTCGAAAATGTGATGAAATGTCTCACGATCATTTTCATCGATTTTAAAATTAGAAATATCCATTCCCGTACACTTGCAATTGAAAATGGTACCCAAAAGATCATAATTCAAAACAATTCTAGTGTCTTTGACACTACTCCAAATTTCATCCTCATTTCCATGATAAAATCCTCAGTTTAAATTAGCATAGAAAATTTTGACAAGATTTGGATAGCAAACAAAATCATTTTGAGAAGCATCAATAAGACTAAGAACTCCATTGTTTGCAAAAAGAGAATCAAGTCCATAAGAAGAGAAATCTTGAAAAATAGCAAAGTTTCCGGGATGGACTTTGGCATAATTAGCATAATTGATGTATGCTTTTATTGCCTCCGGATCATTGAATAATTGCTCTTTTATTTTTCTGGAAATTCTCATGGTGGAGGGGTTGCTTAAAGAAGCCATTAAAGTAGAGAGTAGAGAGCTTGAAGTTTTGAAGAGAGAGTTTGAATTTGAAAATGAGAGTGAAAGGATATGATAAAAGATAGTGAATAAATAGATTATCAAATGACATATTCTCTGGTCAAAATGTAGCTTTTTAGAGAATTGAATGAAGTAAAAAGGTGGAGGAAAATTCAAACATTTAAATTCAAATTTTGAAATTCAAATTCTGGTACCCCTGTCGACATCATGGTAGGGACCATGTCGACATGTGCAAGTGAATTTTGATAATTTTATTTTTCCTAAGTTCTCTAAAATATATATATATATACTTATTATTTTTAATGTCTATATATATCTGAAATATTTATAGTATATTTCAGAAAATTATACCATTAAAAAATAATAAAATAATAATAAAATAATAAGATAATAATAAAAAAATTAAAATTCAAACAACACACCAATTCAAAATCAATCAATCAAGCAACTAATTCTAAGCAAGCAATTTCAACCAATTGTATTGTAAACGTGTACCTTTTTCTGAGTCTGTTTCTTTGAATTCGTCGGAGTTGTGAACAGCTGTGAAACACAAATTCGAATTATCTGTCTTTTGATCATCATTACTTGAGGACGAGTCTAGGTCATCTAGAGCAGCAGTAAATGCACGCTTCAGTTTCTTTGCTGGATCATTGTTCATAGGAGGATTTTGCCTATCTGGATACAGACAGTCTCTTTTGAAATGGCCTGGTTCATCACAGTTGTAACATTTGACATTATTTGGCACTACATTCTGATTTCCAGAGTTCTTATAGTTGTTTCTCTTGAGATTATTCATCTTTCTGTATTTCAGGAATTTTCTAAAATTTCTGGTCATAAAGGTTATCTCTTCATTATTATCGCTGTTTGAGTCTGATCCATCGTTCAATGCATTGAATGCCATTGATTTCTTTTCAGATGCTTTGTTTTCTCTTCTCCCGATCATTTGAACTTCATACGACATTAGATTTCCAATTAATTCTTCTATCTTTAAAGTACTGATGTCATTTGCCTCTTCGATAGCAAGTGTCTTTTGATCCCATTCTGGAGTAAGAGAGTTTAAAATCTTTCTGACTTAATCTTCTTCAGAAAATTCCTTTCCCAAAGATATTAGAGAATGCATAATATCTTGAAATCTACTATACATATCTAAAATAGACTCATTAGGATTCATTTTAAATAATTGAAACTGATTTGTGAGCATAGAAATTTTGGTCTGTTTAACTTTGCTTGTTCCTTCGTGAGTAACTTGTAAAGTTTTCCAGATTTCATAGGTAGACTTACAAACTGACACTCTATTGAATTCGTTTCTGTCTAGTGAACAAAACAAAATATTTATTGCCTTAGAATTATTTTGTGCAACAGTCTTTTGCTTAGTAGTCCACTGTGCAAAGTCAGTTGTGGGTTCAGAATATTCAGTTTGTGTAATATTCCAAGTGTCTAATCCTATAGATTATAAGTATATTTTCATCCTACATGCCCAATATGCATAGTTACTGCTATTAAAAAGTGGTGGTCTGACAGTAGACTGACCTTCTACAAATGAACTAGTGACGGGAATTATAGTTTTAGTAACAGTACCAGTGTTGGTAGCCATTTTGAAAACTTTTCAAAAAGCAGATTATGAAACTTTGAAAACCTTGCTCTGATACCAATTGAAGAAATGCGGATTACGGATCTTAAGGCTAGGATTAAAACTAGAGAGGGGTGAATAGTGTTCAAAAAGAATTACTAATTCTTTTTGAGTTTATGTTAATTTAGACACAGATGTATGCAATCTATGGATACAGGGATAATCACAGAAACAAACACAGATGCAGAAATAAAATAAATGCAGTAAAGGAAAGAACACATCGGATTTTATACTAGTTCGGAGTTACCCTACATCCAGTCCCGCAACATAAGTACGGATTTCCTTTCAAAGGCAATTGTATAATTACACCCTCGATTTCAAGGCTACGAGGTACACCCTCCAGAATTTCAATCCTCTGGGTAGAGATACTTGATTTCCGGGCCACGAGTTTACCCAATTGATTTACCAAGGCTACAATCACACCTTTTCTCACTTGATTGATTTTCAAGGCCACAATCACACCTTTTCTCGCTTAATAGATTACATGTAAAAGACCCGATTCTTCGACTCCCGAATATCGACATTAATACGTCCACTGTATTAACGGCCGAACAATCGAAGGCCGGAAAACCAAACCCTTGGGGTTTAAGAAGAAGAAGAAAGAAAGAAGAAACAATAAAAACAATATCAGAATCTCACAATCGCGGCGGAACAACATATAATAGATAAATGAATAATCTTTAAATAAAAAGAACTATATCAGTTATTACATTACATCACATTACATTACATTATCAGAGTTTATAACAACAAACAGCGGAAAAGAAATACTACATACTAGTTGATACGCCATGCCATCCAGCTTGCTCCTGATCTCCACAGCAACTCCTGAATTCCAGAATGACCTCATAACCTGACTCTAGACTGCCCGTGTGGAAATTTGGTAGGCACCCAGAGTTTAGGAAGGGAACAATAAACTCCAGGTCAGTCATGTGACTGGTGTGAGAACTTAAAAACAGTTTATCTTTTAAAAACAAACAAAGAAATATTTTAAAATAGATCCGCAATGCTTTTAGAAAATGTAACTACCATAAGGCCTCCCGCATACAAATACAATGCAAACGTAGAATCGGAGGAGATTTCTCCTTATGATAGTCAAACATGCTTGATACGCAAATTTCTTTGAAATTATTACTATAAGTGCAAAGTGTAGAAAAAGATTTCGAAAGTATAATATAAATCTTAGCCAACATAGGCATTTCGCACTTATGCCTAATATAGCTACCATGTTCAATAGCAGGTTACCGCCACATTCCATGGTAGGTTACACAACTAAAACCGTACAGGGCTCATATTGTTTCTTTGGATTTTCCAACAAATGGTCAGGCCAAGGAACTTTCCATTGCCACATGGGTACACCTCTGGAAAGATGCCCCGAGAACCTAACCGAATCTCTACCAACACAAGGCCGGGTTACCTCTAGCTAGGTAACTACTGACACGAGTATGCCATCCCCAGGTCGTAACCGACATAAATCCCGGGATTCACCAACAACCACAAAGAAATAAATTTGCAGCAACCACATAGGTTAAGTATCTGGGATCCATAGCATAATACCACCTCTATCCAGAAGGAAATGAACATACCCTATGGGTGCTCGATCCCCAAAAAACCTTGTTGCATTCTTCCTGTTTTGACCATTTCCGGGATGTGAGGTCCGACGAAGTCTCGTCCACAAAGCTACGCTTTTCATAAAAGCCATGCTTTGATCAACAAATGATCAGCAGCACTCAGCCTGCCACATTACCAAATTGGGAATATATCACTAGTAACCATCAACTACATAACCTCTGAGCTCGTACGTCTCAGAGAAGGGTGTTAAGCTAAGAGAATAAATTCTCCGCCACCAACAGAAATGTATTTGATAGAAACCAGTTTTACATCTCAAATTGTAATTTCAAACATACATCCATACAAGTCCATTCTGGGATCGAACGGAACCGAAGGCACTTCCAAAGAAGCCCTTGCAAATCCGGATATTCACTAATCACGTCCGGAATTCCCATCACAAAGGGTGATAAAATCTCTATATCGGGGATCAGCCGATGTAGAGACATTCGACGGTAATCCTTCCGTTTTCGAAGATATCCGGTCTTCAACACCGATCTTCAAATGCTATCCATTACGACGTATCACTATTTGGAATTGGATTCATGACCCAAAGGTCCTCTACTGGCTAAATCGAATAACGAGCGCTTATTTAAAAATAAGTGTAGCATTCAATTTCAAGCAAATCACAACAAATACCCATTTAAAGGTAAATATTGATAGTCGGTTATTTAACTATCAAAGCAAACCAACAAATATTCAGCACCATAACAATCACTAGGCCCTTTTATTAATCTTCCATAAATTAAATAACTTGCCAAATATTCACTTCAATTTATCTTTAAAAATATATATTCTCTAAACCATTTCAATTTCTACATTGGAAAACATTTCCAAATACTTATTATAACAATAAGTAATCACAAATCTATTTATTTTCAATACTTAGAAAATATTCAATATACTTAAATCACAATTAAGTATATATTTTATTCTTTAAGGAAAACATTCTCTTAAACACATTCATTTGAGTCAAAACGGATGTTGCGTAAAACATCGCTACGACAACCCAAAATCACTAGTACAGGGATTCAAAATTAAGATAGATATATAAATCCCAATACTATATAAAACATTTTCTTTCGAAAATCATTTACTATAATAACAGTGTTATAGTCCACCATTCCCTTTTATTTCTCGAAAACGTCTATTTCAACAATGAATGTTGAAATCTATGGTTTCGATCCTTAACACATTTTAAAACAACTTCAATTCGTTTTAATTCTATTTAAAAGATCACTTCCTAAAATATTTCTTTAATATATTATTCACCGTCCAAAATCATGAATATAAATCGTTTACCAAATTCAACACTTCTACATATTTAATTTAAAGGATTATCCACTGTCCAAAATCGTGGATATATCTCCTTTAAATGCCAAAATCCAATTTATAAGTTAATTACTTATAAATCTATTATTTTACAAAATCTATTCATTTTATAACTTCACAATTTATGAATCTATAAATTTCATTCACTTATGAAATCCATTTATACTTCATTTTAACACTTATAAAAAATCGTTTTAAAATTCCAATATTTTAATTTATAAATATCAATTTTATAAAGCTTTTATATAAACCGTTTATAATAATTCAAAAATCCCAATTTAAACCATTTTGCAAATTAATCAACTACTTATTTTCAAAAATCACATTTTGGTTATATTTCACAAAAATCATAATTTTTATAACATAAAAATTATAACGTTTATTTATTTAAAATGAATCAATTCCAAAATTCAATAAAATGTATACTTTCAGAAATCACTTGAAAAATCCTTTTAAATTCGAAATCTTTACTTTAACATTTTTAAAACTCCACAAATATGCCCAATGCTGCAACAGCACCAATACATCAACCACGGCATCCAAACATCATATATCAATATGATAACAGAATATATCGCAAATATCTGTAAATAAATCAATACTGTTGAGGAATCCAGTTGGATCCCTCCAACCTGTTTCCCTACTTCCACGGATGTTAGCACAATACCAATCCCATTTCAAGACGGAATATCACGGTACATGGGTTTATATAAAATATTATCCGGTATTATGCGGCGCAATAGGGTCTCATCCGCTATATAATGCGGGAAAATCAACTCCAAGTACATATATAATACCAATTCCACTTCACGGTGGAATATCGCAGTATATGTGTTTAATATAATAACCTCCCCTTAATATATGGCGTATAGGGTCTATTTCAACACAACAGAAAGGAATTTATCATTCAATCACACAATCAAGCAATTTTAAATCTAACTATTTAAAATTTAAATCGAAACAAATTCGATTGAGTGAGAAGTTCTCACCTTGTTTCAAATACAGTTGGAGTGTTTTATTCCAAATAAAATTAAACGAGCGTTTAATTTTACCCAAAATTCACACTAGCACCAATCAACTACAATCTAGCTCCTCACGTAGTATTCGCGAATATGAACCCAACGCAATTCGTTTCGTGCGAAATGGACCTCGTAAGACAAAGTTATAGTGTTTTAAAGTTTGCACGAATTAATATATAAATTAATTAACTTTTTATTTATATTTTTATAAACCTTGCAATCTGGCCGTTCGTTTAAATAATTAAAATCATGACCGCTCATCCTTTTCTTCCCCAACTCCAGTAAAACACGCACGCTACAACCCATTAGCCGCCTTCATCCATCGAATTTTCGAGCCACCATCACGCGCCTAGAAGTTGATCGGGGACCTCCATTTGAAAGCACATCACCTGCTCCATGCTCGGCCAGAAAATAGTGAAGCTCGGCCTCCCCTTGGTATTGAAAACCGTGCACGAACGTTGCGCGTTCGAACTCATATTGCCATCGATCCGTGGTGAAATATGCGATCATAGCCGTTGAATATGTAGCTCTCACTACACTCTACAACTTTGCAGTTGAAGGTTTCTTGAATTAATTGGTGGATTTGAAGAAAATTGAGGGAGAAGGAGATGAATTTTCGGCCATAGAAATGGGAGTTGGAGGCTGAAGCTTCTAGGGTTAGGGTTTGTGTAAAATGAAATGATAGAGGTGCTTTTATAGAAAATATCGAAACACTATTCATCCCGAAATTTTCCAAACTCCAAACGAAGCTTGCTGCCTGGCGTTTATAATGTTTTACCCCTATTCCGAATGCAATGGAATATATATCGAAAGCCAATTCAATCGTATTTGGAAGATAGGTTTTCAAATCGACTATTTTAAATTTAAAATTCACTTAAACCGATTTCTACGCGTTTTAGCTTGGCCTGGACAAACCGTAAATCCGATTGACACGAAATTTGAAATATTATAATAATTTAACATTATGGATCCAATGAAACTGGTTTCGTCGAAATCCAAGACTGTTTGAAAAATGACTATTTTTACTCGTCAATTAAATATTAAAATTTTCAATTTCTACAAATTAACTTTTAATTCAATTTTAAAAGTTCTATAACATCATTCTAACTCTAATATGATTTAATACATCTTTATAAATCATTTTCAATCGCATTAAACCCAATTTCCAATTATTTCTGTAATTTCAAATATTAAATTGTCGGTATAATTATCGAATTAAATCTAGATATTCGAAATAAAATTTATTCGACTTGCAAATTTTACTTGTAAATATTTAAAATCAATTAAATATATGAATTTCAAATGACAGAAATTCTGGGTCGTTACAAACTTCCCCCCTTAAAAGAATTTCGTCCTCGAAATTGCCAAGTAAGAAAAAGTTACAGAATCCATTAACTTTTCAAAACCATTTGTTCAAATTAAATTTCAAATTCATTTAAACATTTTAACTTCTCCAAAATCCAATAGTAAAACTTCTTATAAAAACTTTACTAAGTTTTCAAATCATACTTAGTTATCTTTTCAGAACCAACTATATCGTTTATCTTTTCACTCCAAAATCAAAGTTATAGTTTCCAAAATTTTCCAATTTTCTCAAAAGTATTCTAATGCCTTAAATTTTCAGAAAATTTCACCATAACCTCCTCTACGCGGCTCGATCCCAAAAAAATGGCAATATATATCACAAATATACATCTCATCAAAGTAATGAGGCATCCTGTAGGGAAAAAAGTGTAAAAGTACGATATGTAATCCGAGATATGTACCTTATATATTATTAGCGAGCATATACGGCTAATATAGCATGAAAGCGAGCTCCAAAAGTGAAGCAAGCGCAATCCGCAGCTACTAAACACTCAACAATAATGAAAAACATGCATATATGAAAGTAATATCAATATACAACATATACCAATATAGCAAATGCAACAAAAGACAATAAATCCAACCATTAAAAACTATCATCCAACAACAATTCCAATCATCAAATTAATATACATTCACTTCTCATTAATATTCAATGAATTGTTTTTTTCCATTTAATCACATTTGATTCATTAGCATTGGACTTTACTAAACATTCATTTTCAATTAGTTTATATTCACTAATTTACATTCAAGTTAGTTCACTTGCACATTCAAATCAAATTTCATAGCTTCCAATTTTATCAATTCAACTTCATTAACACTTAATGAATTATATACAATCAACTATCAAACATATAACAACCAAATCATAACCAACACAACCAAATTTATTAAATTTACATTCAATAATTCATATTCACTTTGTCTAACTTCAATTTGGTTTAACACTTTTAATTTCCAATTGGTTTAATCTCTAATTGACTTTTCTTTCAATTATTCAATTTTTTTTCAACTTCTTTAGCTTCTAATGAATTAACACTTACATTCATTATTCTATATCAATTCATCTACATTCGATTGATTAATATTAAATTCATTAGTTCAATTCAATTGCTAATTCATTTAACCACAAAAGTTGAATTTCATTACATGACTCAAGTTCATATTCATCACTTCACTTTATTAATTAATTCGATGCAAAAATCAACTTCATTCAACACCACTTAAGTTATATTCCATTTAAACATCATTTGTTTAACTTAACTTAAATTTCCACTTATAAATCCAATTCAGATTCCTATTCTAAAGTAAATTATATTTAACTTTTACCAAAGTCAAATTTCGTCACTTTACAAGTTATACAACTTATATTTTTAAACTTCCAAATCATATTAAGTAATCACCTATCTAATCCAATTCAATTTATTTAACATTCGTTTAGTTAAATTTCAAATCAAATGTTTTGTTATGCAAACCCAAGTTTATTTCAACTTAAGCTAAAATCTATTATCTCATATTACAAGTTCAAAACTTGATTACTTATATTCAACAATTACAACTTGGATTTTTAATTTTCAAATTGGTTTATCACAACAAAACTTCAATTTTCAATTTACTATGGTAGCAAATCCATCACACAGAAACTTGCTGATGATGCTGCAGTCATCACCCTTATTATTTCCCAGTAACAGTAGTGAATTCAGTGCTTAATATTCTTTCAAAAAAAAAATTCCTTTTTATTCATAAATCACATTTATAAGTCTTTTTCTTATAGAATTTCACTATTCCACTTCACTTACATAAGATTATTCCAAATTGATTTATCTTACTTAATAATATAACATCTTTAACTTTGAAAAACAACTTTCAAAATAGACGGGATTCAAAACTTTCAAATTCATAGTCCAAATTCTTTTTTTATTTACAACTCATATTTATAAATATATTCATATAGTTTCACTTCTTATATATAGGATTATTTTACAATTGTAAATCACATTAATTATAATTCCATCTTAATAATTCATTTTCTTATACAATTATTCTTTTAATTAACTTATATATATTCTTACATTTTCAACAACCAAACAATCAATTTATATACTCTTTAATAATTTTGAAAAATTATTTCTTTATATATAAAATATAATCAAGGTAAAATTATTTCATTTACCCAATTTAAAATGATAATATGTCGGTTTATCTCGTTTAAGAGTTTAGAAACCCCTATCGATACGGTTGTACTTCCTGCACCGACCAGAATTCATAAACAGCTCAACGGATAAGCAAACACAATATAAAACATTTTTATATTCACTAACAAATACACGCTCATATCTATTAATACACTCAAACTCATTCTAGAGTACTACTGACTCTATCTCTAATGAGTAATTCCTAACAAAGCCAAGATTGTCGCTTAACCAAATGCTCCGATACCTAATGTAAAAGACCCGATTCTTCGACTCTCGAATATCGACATTAGTACGTCCACTGTATCAACTGCCGAGCAATCGAAGGCCGGAAAACCGAACCCTTAGGGTTTAAGAAGAAGAGGTAGAAGAAGAAAGAAAAAACAACGGAAACAATACCAGAATCTCACAATCGCAGCGGAACAACATATAATAGATAAATGAATAATCTTTAAATAAAAAGAACTGTATCAGTTATTACATTACATCACATTACATTACATTATCAAAGTTTACAACAACAAACAGCGGAAAAGAAATACTACATACTAGTTGATGCGCCATGCCATCTAGCTTGCTCCGGATCTCCACAGCAACTCCTGAATTCCAGAATGACCTGATAACCTGACTCGACTGCCCGTGTGGAAATTTGGTGGGCACCCAGAGTTTAGGAAGGGAACAATAAACTCCAGGTCAGTCATGGGACTGGTGCGAGAACTTAAAAACAGTTTATCTTTAAAAAACAAAGAAGGAAATATTTTAAAATAGATCCACAATGCTTTTAAAAAATGTAACTACCATAAGGCCTCCCGCACACACACAATGCAAATGCAGAATCGAAGGAGATTTCTCCTTATGATAGTCAAACATGCTAGATACGCAAATTTCTTTGATATTATTACTATAAGTGCAAAGTGTAGAAAAACATTTCGAAAGTATAATATAAATCTTTGCCAACATAGGCATTTCGTACTTATGCCTACTATAGCTACCATGTTCAATGGCAGGTTACCGCCACATTCCATGACAGGTTATACAACTAAAACCGTGCAGGGCTCGTATTGTTTCTTTGGATTTTCCAACAAATGGTCATGCCAAGAAACTTCCCATTGCCACATGTGTACGCCTCTGGAAAGACGCCCCGAGAACCTAAACGGATCTCTGCTAACACAAGGCCGGGTTACCTCTAGCTAGGTAACTACTGACACGAGTATGCCATCCCCCGGTCGTAACCGACCTAAATCCCGGGATTCACCAACAACCACAAAGAAATAAATTTGCAGCAACCACATAGGTTAAGTATCTGGGCTCCATACCATAATACCACCTCTATCCAGAAGGAAATGAACATACCCTATGAAGGCGCGATTCCCAAATAACCTTGCTGCATTCTTCCTGTTTTGACCATTTTCGGGGTGTGAGGTCCGACGAAGTCTCGTCCACAAAGCTACGCTTTTCATAAAAGCCACGCTTTGATCAACAAATGATCAGCAGCACTCAGCATGCCACATTACCAAATTTGGAATATATCACTAGTAACCATCAACTACATAACCTCTGAGCTCGTACGTCTCAGAGAAGGGTGTTAAGCTAAGAGAATAAATTCTCCGCCACCAACAGAAATGTATTTGATAGAAACCAGCTTTACATCTCAAATTGTAATGTCAGACACACATCCATACAAGTCCGTTCCAGGATCGAACGGAACCAAAGGCACTTCCAAAGAAGCCCTTGCAAATCCGAATATTCACTAATCACGTCCGAAATTCCCATCACAAAGGGTGATAAAATCTCTATATCGGGGATCAGCCGATGCAGAGACATTCGACAGTAATCCTTCCGTTTTCGAAAATATCCGGTCTTCAACACCGGTCTTCAAATGCTATCCATTACGACGTATCACTATTCGGAATGGGATTCATGACCAAAGATCCTCTCCCAGCTAAACCGAATAACGAGTGCTTATTTAAAAATAAGTGTAGCATTCAATTTCAAGCAAATCACAAAAAATAAATATTTAAAGGTAAATATTGATAGTCGGTTATTTAACTATCAAAGCAAACCAACAAATATTCAGCACCATAACAATCACTAGGCCCTTTTATTAATCTTCCATAAATTAAATAACTTGCCAAATATTCACTTCAATTTATCTTTAAAATATATATTCTCTAAACCATTTCAATTTCTACATTGGAAAACATTTCCAAATACTTATTTAACAATAAGTAATTCACAAATCTATTTATTTTCAATACTTAGAAAATATTCAATATACTTAAATCACAATTAAGTATATATTTTATTCTTTAAGGAAAACATTCTTTTAAACACATTCATTTGAGTCAAAACGAATGTTGCGTAAAACATCGTTACGACAACCCAAAATCACTAGTATAGGGATTTCGAAAATCATTTACTATAATAACAGTGTTATAGTCCACCATTCCCTTTTATTTCTCGAAAACGTCTATTTCAACAATGAATGTTGAAATCTATGGTTTCGATCCTTAAAATATTTTAAAACAACTTCAAATCGTTTTAATTCTATTTAAAAGATCACTTCCTAAAACATTTCTTTAATATATTATTCACCGTCCAAAAACGTGAATATAAATCGTTTACCAAATTCAACACTTCTACATATTTAATTTAAAGGATTATCCACTGTCCAAAATCGTGGATATATCTCCTTTAAATGCCAAAATCTAATTTATAAGTTAATTACTTATAAATCTTTTATTTTACAAAATCTATTCATTTTATAACTTCACAATTTATAAATCTATAAATTTCATTCACTTATGAAATCCATTTATACTTCATTTTAACACTTATAAAAATTCATTTTAAAATTCCAATATTTTAAATTATAAATATCAATTTTATAAATCTTTTATATAAACCGTTTATAATAATTCAAAAATCCCAATTTAAACCATTTTACAAATTAATCAACTACTTATTTTCAAAACTCACATTTCGGTTATATTTCACAAAAATCATAATTTTTATAACATAAAAATTATAACGTTTATTTATTTAAAATAAATCAATTCCAAAATTCAATAAAATGTATACTTTCAAAAATCACTTGAAAAATCCTTTTAAATTCGAAATCGTTACTTTAACATTTTTAAAACTCCATAAATATGCCCAATGCTGCAACAGCACCAATACATCAACCACGGCATCCAAACATCATATATCAATATGATAACAGAATATATCGCAATTATCTGTAAATAAATTAGTATTGTTGAGGAATCCAGTTGGATCCCTCCAACCTGTTTCCCTTCTTCCACGGATGTTATCACAATACCAATCCCATTTCAAGACGGAATATCGCGGTACATGGGTTTATATAAAATATTATCCGCTATTATGCGGCGCAATAGGGTCTCATCCGCTATATAATGCGGGAAAATCAACTCCAAGTACATATATAATACCAATTCCACTTCACGGTGGAATATCACAGTATATGTATTTAATATAATAACCTCCGCTTAATATACGACGTATAGGGTCTATTTCAATACAACAGATAGCAATTTATCATTCAATCACACAATCAACATAATCAAGCAATTTTAAATCTAACTATTTAAAATTTAAATCGAAAAAAATTCGATTAAGTGAGAAGTTCTCACCTTGTTTCAAATACGTTGCAGTGTTTTATTCCGAATAAAATTAAATGAGCGTTTAATTTTACCCAAAATTCACACTAGCTCAAATCCACTCCACTAGGTCCATCGCGTAGTATTCGCGAATACGAACCCAACGCAATTCGTTTCGTGCGAAACGGACCTCGTTTGAAAAAGTTATAGTGTTTTAAAGTTTACACGAATTAATATATAAATTAATTAACTTTTTATTTATATTTTTATAAACTTGCAATCTGACCGTTCGTTTAAACAATTGAAATCACGGTCGCTCATCCTTTTCTTCCCCAACTCCAGTAAAACACGCACGCTACAACCCATTAGTCGCCTTCATCCATCGAATTTTCGAGCCACCATCACGCGCCTTGAAGTTGATCGGGGACCTCCATTTGAAAGCACATCACCTACTCCATAATCGGCCAGAAAATAGTGAAGCTCGGCCTCCCCTTGGTATTGAAAACCGTGCATGAACGTTGCGGGTTCGAACTCATATTGCCATCGATCCGTGGCGAAATTTGCGATCATAGCCGTTGAATACATAGCTCTCACTACACTCTACAACTTTACAGTTGAAGGTTTCTTGAATTGATTGGTGGATTTGAAGAAAATTGAGGAAGAAGGAGATGAATTTTTGGCCATAGAAATGGGAGGTGGCGGCTGAAGCTTCTAGAGTTAGGGTTTGTGTAAAATGAAATGATAGAGGTGCTTTTATAGAAAATATCGAAACACTATTCATCCCGAAATTTTCTGTACTCCAAATGAAGCATGCTGCCTGGCGTTTATAATGTTTTACCCCTATTCCGAACGCAATGGAATATATATCGGAAGCCAATTCGATCGTATTTGGAAGATAGGTTTTCAAATCGACTATTTTAAATTTAAAATTCACTTAAACAGATTTATACGCGTTTTAGCTTGCCCCGGACAAACCGTAAATTCGATCGACACAAAATTTGAAATCTTATAATAATTTAACATTATGGATCCGATGAACTGGTTTCGTCGAAATCCGAGACTGTTTGAAAAATGACTATTTTTACTCGTCAATTAAATATTAAAATATTCAATTTCTACAAATTAACTTTTAATTCAATTTTAAAGTTCTATAACATCATTCTAACTCCAATATGATTTAATACAACTTTATAAATCATTTTCAATCACATTAAACCCAATTTCCAATTATTTCTGTAATTTCAAATATTCAATTGTCGATTTAATTATCTAATTAAATCTAGATATTCGAAATAAAATTTATTCGACTTAAAAATTTTACTTGAAAATATTTAAAATCAATTAAATATACGAATTTCAAATGACAGAAATTCTGGGTCGTTACGTTACAAAGAAGTCTGTAACTCTGAATAGCACTGAGAACCTTGTTGAGATAGTGATAGAGAATCAAACTAGAAGTAATCGAGTATGATTCAATATTGATTTGGCAGAGTAATGGTAAGAGTATGTATTAAGAAATGTGGAAGAAGAAGAGTGAAAAAACCAGAAAATCTGATATAAAATTCGTTGAAACTAACCCCTATTTATAGAAGAACTACAGTCATGTCTATTCATGAAGAGTTATGGCGAATAGACACTTCTTTTGAAATTTAAATTTTAAACTCAATTGACACCATATTGACATGGTCACCATAGGCATGTCGACATCCCAAAGAAATTTTTAATGATTTGATTTTCTTTGAAAATAACCTTTATCTTATATTAAAACTATTTTAAGCTTTTCTAATATACTTGACTATAGTTAAAATTCATAAGTAAATATAGAGAATAATATATATATACAATTTAACTATAATTTTATACTTAAATCTTAAGTATAAATATTTAAAAGTTAAATATATTATTTTAAAAGATAGTTTAAAATCAGGAGTAATTTTGACTTTGAAGTTAAAGATAATTTTGAGGCTAAAATTATTTAAAATCAGGATAGAGGTTTTTGATGCTTTTAAAAGGAAGGTTTGGAAAACATTTTGAAAACAGGATATAATTTTGAAAAATCATTTTGAATAAAAAGTTAGTGAATACAAAACAATGTTCCACTAGATTTTTCGTAAGTTCCATCCTACTTAGGGTTCCATCCCTTTAACAGGCTCGAAGTGGATTCCATTCCACGAATAAATTGGATTTTAAGATGCCAGTGCTTTTCTATGAGTTTTAACAAAATTTCTAATTAAAGAATAAATTACTTCAATTCTTGAACTCTTGATATTCTTAATACTCATGAGTCTTCAATCTTGATATCTTGAATCTCTATACTGCACAGTCTTCGTTCTTGGTACCTGCATGGTTAAAACCTGCATATACATATATATCTAAACTTATAATGTTAGTATTTATATTTTATAATCTATTCTAAGGTTGTTGTCATCAAAACCATCATCTCACGGACTAACACTATAAACTTCTTCTTCCCTCCTTCTTTCCAAAATATGTTCCCTGTTGCAGAAACTCAGGTGCACACATGCACTCGATACCACCCAACACACAACAATTCTCAATTCTACATTCACCATCATTCTCCACCTCGCCTCCTCTCCACAACCATCACCATCATCTAACCTTTGAACCAACACCTTAAAATACGACCAGAAACCCCCCTCTCGACCTCGTATAGGTTACGTGACCAAAAGTGTCGTCGAACTCCACTAAAAATCGGTCATCAATGCCAAACTCCGCCATGAACTCAATTCCAATCTCCGATATGTCCAATTTACCTTCAATTTAACCCAAATCCAACACCCAGCCTTTTGCCTTAATTGTCGACTACTTCAAAACCTGATCGTACCCTTCCACGTCTACCCAGATTCGAAGCCTACAACCATACGAACTCAAAGATATATGTTTTGAGAATTTTCGTTGATTATTTTGCTTGCTTTTGATTTTAAAGCTAGTTATTTTCTTGTTTCTTTTTTTTCTTTTGCACTTTGTTTATAGGAGACATTATATTGGTACTATTTGAAATAAAGGTAGAGAGAGGATAAATGAAAACGTGCACAGAATGTTTGAGTGTTGATAATGTATATAATTGGGCGATTTTCGGCATTTTGTTGCATTGACTCCTTAGAGTGCGAACTCCGAATGATAACATAAAACACGGTCGCGCTTCAAATTACAACGCAACTTCAAAACAATAATAATATATATTGGTTTACTAATGTTGAAAAATTATAAAACACCGTTGTTTGCCGATAAATCGTCAAACGTTTCGATACATTTCAGGTTAAAAATTATGAAAAAATTAAATAAATTAAACTAAAAATACATTAGTAAAAATTGAAGCGTAAAATAGAAATAAATTTTCTGATTATTTATTTCAACCATTTATCGTTGCAAAAAAATTACAAAATGAATTCAACATTATTATTTATTAATTAAAAGGATTTAAATAAGACTATTTAATCCATAAAATTAATATTCGATACAAAATCTAGGTGTTTAAATTATTATTGAAATATTAAAATTCCTAATTTAAATATTTTATATAATCTCTATATTTGAATTCATGTTATTAACCTGTTGGCAAGGCATGGAAACGGTACCAAAGGCTTTATTGACCATCTTCCTAGGATGGTTCTTGGGCTAGGCATGGAGGTGGGACTAAATTCTTAATTGTCCTCTACTGGATGTGAGGAGTGCTTTTGCTCATCGAATCTCACTAACCTCATCAGGTTAGGAGTTATGTTAAACATGAAAAATATCAATCCAAGGGCTACTTGTTATATTGAATCTTTTGAAATCCTTTCACTCTTTTCTTATCCAAAGTAGTAAATTACGATTTTATATTTTTATTATTTCATGTCCTTGATATTGCATTTCCATTAAGTTTACTTAACAAATAGATGTTTGGAAGTATTTTTTGTAAATGAATAAAGGTTCTTTTTAACTTGGTTCTTGGGGGCCATCTGCCTAGTTTTTATATACATGTCATTACCTTTTTGAATACCAAATCATCCCTTTTTTTAAATATTTTCCTTTTCCTTTTAAACCGTAATATTTAAAGGTCCCACACTAACATTCTACGGTTCATAACATACTTATATTTTCATTCTGTTGGTTGAATCTAAAGATTACCTTATTAGTTCTTGGTTCGGTGCACGAGTTTGCATGATCCTTTTTTTTGCAAGGCAAGCCGGTTTTATAGTTGACCGTCCACTTTTTATTACGAACGTAATAAAAATTTGAAGTATAGGAGAAAGGTAAAGGCACCTTAACTACTAAGAAAAATAAAGAAAACAGCACAGGAGTGTGATAGACATATCACAACTACTATATAAATATTGAAAACAACTACTCCTCCGAAGAGGCAACATCACCATCGTCCACAAATTCCTGGGAAGACACCAAAGGGGCATTCCCCAACTGACCAGCATAGGGGCGGAAATGGGAAGCAAGACAGGGATCATAAGCCATAGAATCAGTAGAGTATACAAAGGAACGATCCCAGGATGTATCGGCAAGTAGGACAGCATTCGATCTTGCAAAATAACCGTCCAAAACAAGAGCTAGTGAGTCACCTGACGGTCTATAATAAAGGCATCTAAGGTCTAAATGATCATCAGAAACAAATCTAAAGAAAGAATCATCCAAGGGGTTAAATCTCATATCAGATATGTGATCAACCCAACACCTCTCAGCATCATCCCAAACAATAGAGGGACAAGGCAGACCGGGAACAGGGGCAGCAACAGGAATTGCAGAAACATCACCAGCGACCAATGACAAACATGGAGGAACAAGAACCTGAACAGGAACCGCAGTTTGCATGATCCTTTGATGTGTTGGAACCTTAACTTCATATGGAAATATTGTCTTAAATCCATGCATTGGTGAAAGATGATCATGAGATGATATGTCCAGTGGATACCTTTGCTCAAGCTTCCTATGACCATAAAATAAAGGGCAGTTCCTTTACTTGATTTCCTACTCAAATTACTTTTTCATGGTATTCTTGATTGTATCATTTGTAGATTTTACTATCTCATTGAACTTTGGATCAGATTCTTGATAAAATTCTTTACTATACCATTTCTCTTACAAAAGTGAGTAGGCTTTCCAATTTCAAATTAACATCTACTATTGTAAATGATTTTATTCATAAGTTTGAATCAAGTAACAATGCTCGAATTCTGACACTTTCCGGTAATTATTTCGGACAACTTCATTTATCTAGTAAGAAAGTTATTTATCTTTATTACAAACTTCGTCCCTCCATTTGAGGCAGGTGAGGTTCTTATTAAATGGATTCCCATTCATTAAAAAGGTATATGGTTAGTGATTGGAGTCCAATCTCTTGGGGGTAGTCATTGAATTCTTTAGATCCTTTGACAATTGTCGTGTTTTGGGAATATCTTTACTTATATGGGGACAATGATATCTTTGCTTTATTACCTTCTTTGTTAGCTATATATCGTCGCAGTATCTTTTGTTAAACCCTTCATGAGTTCTCATCAGTAATTTTATCTATTTTTTTGAAGTTATATTCATTAGATATCGGATCGAATAAACTTTCTCATATGGTATTCTATTAATTAATTACTAGTATGGGCCCGTGCTTCGCACACGGGATGTTTGTGTTATTGTATACATTGATATTTTGTTTGAGCGTAAATATGTAAACAGAAAGTAAGGGCATTTTTGGAATTTCAAAAGGACATCGAGTAAATTAGTTCAACGAATTTTCTTTATTAGTAGTAGAGATAGAGAAGTAGAGATAATACAGGAAGGCGCTTAGCATCACAACTGCTTGACTCATTGTTATCTCACAATAGTGTCCCTTTTATCAAGTATTCAACTACAATATTTATCAGACTATCCGTATATCTGATATTCTTGACTATTTTTATTATAATCCGTTATAAGCTACTTCACGTTTGCTCTTTCTTCTTGAATTTCTTTTACTATAATACATCGAAATATTTCTAAGCCAAAACTTTTTGGAAACGTGTTTGAAGTTGGTGACCAAAATAATACTTCTTCTCGATCATGTCGGAAGAAAGAAATTGTGATAGTAGGAGCTTATCATCTAGATAAGTACTAAGAAAGCCAACACATATGACGAAGAAATCCATAATCGCTTAGTGGGTATCTCAATCTTGGTTTCAAGATGGATAATTAGGACTTTATTATTAGAATTGATTCATATTTGATGGAGAAACCCGAATTTCCGTAGGTATATGCCTTAGATTGACGAAATTTACGGTCTTGAATAATGCAAATTTTCTGCTTATTTGGAGATCTTTTTAAAGGAGAGATCCAAAATAACATTTCATCTAACAAACCCTATCGATCGTTAGGTTGGGAATGAAATGTTTTAAATAAAAGGGTTTACCGTCTAGAAACAAAAAATGCATCGCAATAGGTAATTCATATCTTGATCTCAAAATAGAAGATCGGAATTCTAATTAGGCTCTTTGTTGATGATAAATTTACTAAATTTAGGGAGGATATTCTAAAAAAATCATTAGGTAATACACTACGTTTGATAAGGAAATATAGACAATAATAAAGAAGGTTAGAACCTCATATAGAAAAGTGATCATTATCTTATAACAATGAGTTTTAATTTGGGTATTGAAATAAAAGAGCGAAACTTCATTCCTTATCATCGTCTCTACTACTAATAAAGAAAATTCGTTGAATTAATTTACTCGGCGTCTTTTTGAAATTCCAAAAATGCCCTTACTTTCTGTTTACATATTTGCGCTCAAACAAAATACCAACGTATACAATAACTAACAGCCCGTGTGCGAAGCACGGGCGCATGCTAGTATTAATGATGCAAAAGATGGTCCACATCTTTTCTAATGAATACTCATAGAAGAAGATAAGGTTTGAACTTTGTCATTAAATAATAGTTTATTACCGATAAAGGAATCGAGGAATATGAGGAGTCTTCTTTCACATCAATAAAATATGTAAACCTCATAGATAATTTTAGAGGTACGCACTTAACTAGAACCTCGATTTCCAATTATAGGAGATGAGTGGTTGTATTCTGATAATGGGATTTGTTGATTTTAATAGTAAGCATTCCATGCTCTTTTTTCTTTGATGGTAAAGTTTATGTATTTGAATAATGAATAGTCCTTGTTTCACCTACAAAGAAACTTATATCCCCAACTAGTGAACCATAAATTTTTAATACAAATGTTTCATTTATATTCTTGATTCATCGTAGAAAAGGAATCAAAATCAAAATTCGATAATAAATATCTATTTAATAATTCCGTAATAAACCTTTATAGTTTATAACTCCAGAGATTTTATAGACTTTACAAGTCTGTTATTCTAACAAC
Source organism: Allium cepa (assembly GCA_030765085.1). Classification (NCBI taxonomy): domain Eukaryota; kingdom Viridiplantae; phylum Streptophyta; class Magnoliopsida; order Asparagales; family Amaryllidaceae; genus Allium; species Allium cepa. The sequence goes on along the minus strand of CM060929.1, from coordinate 524,229,668 downwards.
ATTTTATATTGAAGTTGTTTTGTTGCAATATCTTATATGCTTTTGTTTAATATAGAGACTTAACGTCATTTATCAACACACATTCTGTGACATCCCGGAAATTTAGGGTAATATCAATTTAGTAATCTACATTAAAAATTAAATTAATTTAATAATATTTGTTAATAATAATTTGAATTGATTTAATGATCTTCTTTTAAATAAATAATTAACTGATAATTTATCTTTTAACAGCTAATTTAAATTGTTTCTATTTATAATGTATATATGTATATATTGGTATATGTTATAAATAGATAAGTTTTGTCTTTAGATTTAATATATAAAGCTATGTTTTTCTAATTCTATTATTTTTGATAATTTGGAAATTTAATACTGGACAAATAATAATATGATTTTAAAAATACTCAAGATAAACTTAATTTGTTTAAAAATAAATTCTAGCCTAGGTTTAAATTTAAATAAGAAGATTGTTTTGTTCTTTTTAATTTAGCCTTATAAAATACGTAATTTATATTTTGAAGAAATTGTTTCTTTTATAAATTATTTTAATTTAATAATGAGCTATATTAATAATGTAAATCTTTACAATGGATTTAAATAAATAAGAATTATTATTTTAAACTTATATACACATATTTTGGAAAGCTATAATTTAAAATAAAATCTTTCAACAATGTTTAAAAATTAAACAAAACTTTATACATATGAAACATAAGTGTAAAACCAAGTATAGGCTATAAAATAAGTCTGCATGCATAAACTTATGAAATTGTGATATTAACATAAGGTTAAGAAACAATAAGTAACTAAAGTAATAAACCAAACAGATGACTAAAACAATTTTTATAATATGAATGTAAACTGTTGCAATGCAAAGTAAAGTTCAAAACATATGCTTGTAAGTATGAAACAAGACAAAATAATAAAAGCAATCAGGCAAGAATAAAGTATGAAAACATAAGTAGGCAAGTAAATTATGCATATCCTGTAAAATAAAGATGCAAGGCAAGAACAAAGTGTAAAGGGAATATATTATGTAACTTGTAAGTAATGTATGGAAGACAGGAATAAACAAAAATGTCTATGCATGAAGTATAAAAACAAAGCAGGGAAGAAGCTTATATAGGAAGTTACATGCTGCAGAATAGAAAATATCTTTAGACACAAAAATAAGATTAGTGAAACATAAAGTACCATAGCATTAAATGCTTCCATTTCTCAGCATAAAAACTTGGTCAATTCGAAATATTGAAAATCATTTCAGTTTGTACAAGAATCTAGCCAAAGCAAAGAAGGAGATCATCTCAGCCCCCATATAAAAAATATCTCTGACCTAAAGTAAAGCTTGTCCCAGATAACACATACCCCTTATTCATAAACCTGTCTTCTTATATATACGCAATACTTTTGCGTTCAACTAAGCTAACCAGAGAAAAAATAAGTAAGCTTTTCCTTTCTTTTACAAACTGAAACAACAATCAAGCAAGATGATCAAGGTAGCAGTTTTCTAATCAGGAGTGCTCTGTCTATCTCCTCTTAAGCGGTGAGTAACTCATCTTCTTAAATTTAAAAAAATAAATAAGTTTGTTGTTTATTTATATATCTATGAATAGGATATATATGTTTATATGATACTCTGAATATTGAAACTGGAAGTGTTACTTCAGTTTATTGATTGCTTAAGACCTCTGTTCGAGTTCCTCAATACAAATGTTTGATTTCAAAACAGTTTCCTCAAGATATAATTAATTGTGTGAGCTTAGTGTTAAGCCAATATAAGTTGTATATTCTAAACTAAAGATTTATACATGTTTTAAGTTAAAACAGTTAGATCATAATCTCTGAAACTGATTTAATTTATATATTTTTTTTAAGCACAGGTTGACCTAAGTTTTCTAAAACAAATTTTTTAAAAATAAATATAGGTCACTGTAAAACTTAGGTTACTATTACACTGATCCAATTTTTAGTGAAATCTGATCAATGTGGTTGGGAAGATTGTTCAACCTGGTTTGTTCATTGTTTGGCATCATTGATTGTACCTACTGTTCCATTTAACCAAAGCATTGCTTTCATGTATTGTCTGTGCACTGTGTAGCCACTGATCATATTTGTGTGACTGGGTATACTTGTGTGTTGTCTTCATTTACATTGTGTAGTAGTTTGAGCATTGATCTTGTTGTATTGGTTATCTCACATGATTGGTTGAGTTGTCCCTGTTGCCACTCTAATCTGGTATGCCCATTTGAAGTGTTCACTGACCTGAGATGTATATGGGTTAGACCACTTAACTTTGTTTAGCATGTCTCTGTTGTTCCCCTGATCTGGTGTCTGCAGTGATTCTACCATTGACCGAGTTTGATTTGTATTTCATATTAGCGTTTTCTTCCCTCTACCTGTACTCAGTTTAGGACTGATTTTCAAGCTTGTTGTGATGCTATGGCCTCTATCTTGGCAAATGTATGAGCCTGTTACACTGCTGTTTCCATGTTTTGTTTAGTTGAGATGTTGGCATGTTAGACTCAGGGAACTTGAGATTTTACTCAGGGATTTGAAGTGTTTGGCCCGAGTTTTTTTGTTGCCATCTCGGGGATGTGTGTGGCTCAAACTTGAACTGTTCCCTGGAAAATCTGAAGTTGATATGTAACTCTAGATCAAGATTAACTGAGTTTAACTAAAGAATTTAAGTGAATTCAAGTTAGCTTTAGATAACCTGGTTTTGGGATAAACATGTTTAAACTGCATTGTTTTAAACAACTTAGAGTTGATAAGTAAATTACGTGGTTTATGGATTGAATTTAAATCAAATTGTACCTGCTTCAGTTTTTTTTATTACAATGTAAAAGTTGAAGCAAGTCTTAAACAGGTGTTTAAATCACAGATTTAAGTTGAATTCAAATAAACCTTTGAAGCCTAAATTTTAAAATGAAATTTAAAGCAAGGTTTAAACTAAGTTTAAATCAAGGAATTATATAATCAAATTTTATATGAATGTTGAATTTGAATAGGTTTCTTTTTTTCAAAATTTAAATGATTAAAATAAGTTTGAATAAAGTATGTTAAAAATGATTTGGTTTCAAGTAAGGTTTAAACTTACTTTATATGAATTCTTTTATAAAAAGGATTTCTTTAACATTTAATGGAAAGTTAATAAATTAGTATAACATAAAATTGTAAGTTAAATAATCAAATTATTTTTTTAGCTTCAATTTAAAATAATTAAGTGATTTAGTAAATCTTTCCTTATATAAGTTTCTTATGTAAGAATGAATGTTCTTTACATTTATTTCAAGACTTATAAAGTAATTTTAAATTTGAATTAAAGTTTAAGGTTAATCATTTTGAATCTTAAAATGAAACTTGAATGTAAATTCAAAGTGAAATGTTTTCAAATACATATGTTAATATTAATTTGGTCATTAATAAAGAAATAAATTATCTTAGAGATAATTAAGGTATTAAATGATTTAATTAATAAGATGATAAAGGAATGATTATTTATTAAATTTATAAATTAATGGTTTAGATTAATTTATAATTAGAAATTAATTAAGAAAGTAATTTAAGAAATGTTATTAGAAAATGAGAATAATTAACTAAGTATTATTAATAATTAATTAGTATGATAAATATGATTAATTAATAAGTTTAATTAATTAAGATAATCATTTGTAATTTGGTTAAGTGTAATTACTTGATGAAAGTAATTAAGAGATTAATTACTTATTGTAATTAATTATGATAATATGATTAGTTAAGTTAATTAATTTTGTTTGATTAATTTAAGAAATCATTTGATGATTTGATAAGTGTAATTACTTAAGTGTAATTAATGGAGATAATTACTTAGTGAAGTAATTAATGTTAATTACTGAATGTAATCAGTGAAAAATGATGTGTTAATAAAGTAATTTGGATAATTACTTTTGTAATTAATCAAGGGATTAATCGATGTAGATAATTACGGAATAATTAATTTATTAATATGAGTAATTAAGGGTGATTAATTACTGGTTGATATTAATCAAAGTGATTAATAATTGTGTTTAATTAAAGATTAATCGCTTAATGTAATTAAGTTAAATAAAGTAATTAAATTTAAATCTGAATTGGAGATCATTAATTAATATAATTAATGATGAAATTGAGAATTGGTTAATTAAGAAATGATGAATAATGTGGTGATTAATTTATATAGTTAATTAAGGATAAATGTAAGTAATCATATTTAATTAATAAATGAAGTAATTAAATGTTAACTACTATAAATGATTTAGGGTAATTAATCTGTGAAATTAAATAAAGACTAATTACTTTTTGTAATTAGAAGATGATTAACTAAAGGTATTTAATCAAGAAGCCTATCTGGAGAATAATTGATTAATTTGATAAGCATGATTTATAGATAAAGAATTAATTTAATTTACTTTAAATTAGTTAGAGATAGAAGTAGTTAATTTAATTCATTTTAAATTAATTACAAATGGTATGATTATAAATCATTGCTTATGAATAATATTGATAGTTGATTTGATGATTGTGAATTCAGATCTGACATGAATAATATCCATGTGATATGGTTGTTTGGTTTAAGTATGATGATATTTAATTATCTGTCTTGATGATAATATTGATTATTTGTTTATGATAATGATGTGATTTTCTACTGTGATATTATGAATTATCCATCTGTGTGTATATTGATAATTTTGAATTAAACTGTTAAGACTAAATAGACAACTTGGCCTTAAAAGACACGTTTTGGATTTCGATGAGACTGGGATCGGATTTGTTACATTACAGCGTGATAAGGGGTTCTCGCTTTGCGTTAGGTGGCGAACGGGAGACTCTTACCCCTACATGCCCCCGGGGATAGTATAAGGTCTTGCGGGGTTGGTTGCGAGTCGAGAGGCTGGCCGTAAAAGCAAACCCGAGGTATCACTGTGAGCCACAGCGGGGCTGGGATGGTTGAAAAGCCTACCGGTCGTGAGCCGTTGCTGATGGTTGAAAAGCCTAGGTCGTCACAGTTGGTATCAGAGCGCTAGGTTGAGTGAATACCTAGGCTCTTGAGTGATTTCTTTCCTGAGAGAGCGTATTTGTAATTTTAATATATATTTATTTATTTATTTATTCCTACCTATTTGTTGGGTTACCTGTTTAGGTTTTCCAATGAGCTATAAAGGTAGATAGGGTGGTGGTGTGTGTAACACGACTACCAATGGCTGGGGTTTGAACGTTTGAGGTTGGAAGTGTAATTGTCGAGACTGTAGACCTAATACCGTCTCGAGTAAGCTTTGAGTGGTATAAGGATTTCATTAATCTTTGAAGGATCTGTTAAGATTCGGAGTTCATTTTTGAAGTGTAAGTTTGGTTGAGCTAGAGTTTGGATCTGTCGGTCGGACAGAAGCAAGTCATGATATCTTGATACATCAAGGTGTAGTAGCTGTGTGATGAAACACAGTGACTATGAATGTCTTCGAAGATGTTTTCTTTGGAACAAGTCAAGGAAATGTGTCTGCTCGGTGTTGTGGCTGTGTTCAGCTGGATGTTTCTGTTTGCTTTGAGGTCCGAGTTTCTCGAAGAGCTTGGGATTAGGAAGTCTTCTGGCTTAGCAGTTTTTCTTGAGATAGCTTCAGAAGCAGCAGAGTGATTCCATTTCTTCGATGGTGGCCACATAGGCGTAAGCTGTTATATTTGGTAAAGAGAGGCAGTATCTTTGGAATTAGGCTGGATCAATCGCAAAAGTGACTTGCGATAGTTGGAGTATTCTCTTGTGTTCCAGAGAATTTTTTCGGATGTCTTCAGGAAGTCAAAGTTTGGTCAGCATCTGAAGATTGAGTTTGGTGTCGACTGGATTTCCAGGCCTGGTACCGATGGTTCAGCTTAGTAATAGGATGATTTTTGAGTTTGGGGGAAACAGCTTGGATTTTTGAGGAACTTCTGAGATTTATTTCTGGATATGTGAATTTTATTTTTGGAATGTGTTGTCCTGTCTGTGCTTGAGTTCATCATCAGCATTTTCATCTGTTCAGTCAGAGTTGCACAGTGGAAGCATGGTGGAAGCTGTTTTAGTTTGGAAGCAATTGGATGTTGCAGTGTTTGGATTGGAGAGTTCTACAGAAAATTTTTCAGGATCTGAGACCAGATTAGAGTGCACCTGTTTTATCTCTTCCGGATGAGAGAAGTGAGTTCTGTTTTCTGATTTGGAATAGAGTTTGTGTTCTGAGTTGGTTGATATTGGAAAGATCATTTGTTGGATTGTTTTGGTTCAGTATTGTTTCTAAGGAACATCGGCAAGAGTGAGACGATCAGGAAAGATGCACAAGATCGTTCGAAGAGTTTGTGGATAAGACACGGAGGAATTTGGATCTCGAAGACGGAGATTTGATTTTGGATAAGTGTTGGGTCCTCAGGATTGAATTGTCAGTTTGGATAACTGGAATTCGTTGTGTTTCACGTATCTCTGAGGGAGTACGTGTAAGATCTATCTCTGGTTGTAGAACTAGCAGTTCAGGGAGTTTTAGTTATTGAGTCGGACTTCTCTGTAGTCTGATATCCTGTCTTGTTTTGTGGATCTAGATGAGAAGAAGTTCTGTAGCTTAGTAGTATCGGATGTTTGGATTTTATGGAGCGAGTGTCCTGGTATTTACACTAGGGGAAACTCGAGTAAATTCTATCCGGAATTTTATCTGGGTAGTTAGATTTGTTTGGATAAATTGGTTGCTATGATTGTTAACTTATGATTGATATATGCTTGTGTTTAAGATTTAAATCCGTAACTAGATTATTAAATTACCTTTGTTTTAAATTTCGGGGACGAAATTCTTTTAAGGGAGGAGGAATGTGACATCCCGGAAATTTGGGGCAATATCAATTTAATAATCTACATTAAAAATTAAATTGATTTAATAATATTTGTTAATAATAATTTGAATTGATTTAATAATCTTCTTTTAAATAAATAATTAACTGATAATTTATCTTTTAACAGCTAATTTAAATTGTTTCTATTTATAATGTATATATATATATATATATATATATATTGGTATATGTTATAAATAGATAAGTTTTGTCTTTAGATTTAATATATAAAGCTATGTTTTTCTAATTCTATTATTTTTGATAATTTGGAAATTTAGTATTGGATAAATAATAATATGATTTTAAAAATACTCAAGATAAACTTAATTTGTATAAAAATAAATTCTAGCCTAGGTTTAAATTTAAATAAGAAGATTGTTTTGTTCTTTTTAATTTAGCTTTATAAAATAAGTAATTTATATTTTGAAGAAATTGTTTCTTTTATAAATTATTTTGATTTAATAATGAGCTATATTAATAATGTAAATCTTTACAATGGATTTAAATAAATAAGAATTATTATTTTAAACTTATATACACATATTTTGGAAAGCTATAATTTAAAATAAAATCTTTCAACAATGTTTAAAAATTAAACAAAACTTTATACATATGAAACATAAGTGTAAAACCAAGTATAGGCTATAAAATAAGTCTGCATGCATAAACTTATGAAATTGTGATATTAACATAAGGTTAAGAAACAATAAGTAACTAAAGTAATAAACCAAACAGATGACTAAAACAATTTTTATAATATGAATGTAAACTGTTGCAATGCAAAGTAAAGTTCAAAACATATGCTTGTAAGTATGAAATAAGACAAAATAATAAAAGCAATCAGGCAAGAATAAAGTATGAAAACATAAGTAGGCAAGTAAATTATGCATATCCTGTAAAATAAAGATGCAAGGCAAGATTAAAGTGTAAAGGGAATATATTATGTAACTTGTAAGTAATGTATGCAAGACAGGAATAAACAAAAATGTCTATGCATGAAGTATAAAAACAAAACAGGGAAGAAACTTATATAGGAAGTTACATGCTGCAGAATAGAAAATATCTTTAGACACAAAAATAAGATTAGTTAAACATAAAGTACCATAGCATTAAATGCTTCCATTTCTCAGCACAAAAACTTGGTCAATTCGAAATATTGAAAATCATTTCAGTTTGTACAAGAATCTAGCCAAAGCAAAGAAGGAGATCATCTCAGCCTCCATATAAAAAATATCTCTGACCTAAAGTAAAGCTTGTCCCAGATAACACCTACCCCTTATTCATAAACCTGTCTTCTTATATATATGCAATACTCTTGCGTTCAACTAAGCGAACCAGAGAAAAAATAAGTAACCTTTTCCTTTCTTTTACAAACTGAAACAACAATCAAGCAAGATGATCAAGGTAGCAGTTTTCTAATCAGGAGTGCTCTGTCTATCTCCTCTTAAGTGGTGAGTAACTCATCTTCTTAAATTTAAAAAAAAATAAGTTTGTTGTTTATTTATATCTCTGTGAATAGGATATATATGTATATATGATACGCTGTATATTGAAACTGGAAGTGTTACTTCAGTTTATTGATTGCTTAAGACCTCTGTTTGAGTTCCTCAGTACAAATGTTTGATTTCAAAACAGTTTCCTCAAGATATAATTAATTGTGTGAGCTTAGTGTTAATCCAATATAAGTTGTATATTCTAAACTAAAGATTTAGACATGTTTTAAGTTAAAATAGTTAGATCATAATCTCTGAAATTGATTTAATTTATATATATTTTTAAGCACAGGTTGACCTGAGTTTTCTAAAACAATTTTTTTAAAAATAAATACAGGTCACTGTAAAACTTAGCTTACTATTACACTGATCCAATTCTTAGTGAAATCTGATCAATGTGGTTGGGAAGATTGTTCAACCTGGTTTGTTCATTGTTTTGCATCATTGATTGTACCTCCTGTTCCATTTAACCAAAGCATTGCTTTCACGTATTGTCTGTGCACTGTGTAACCACTGATCATATTTGTGTGACTGGGTATACTTGTGTGTGGTCTTCATTTACATTGTGTAGTAGTTTGAGCATTGATCTTGTTGTATTGGTTATCTCACATGATTGGTTGAGTTGTCCCTGTTGCCACTCTAATCTGGTATGCCCATTTGAAGTGTTCACTGACCTGAGATGTATATGGGTTAGACCACTTAACTTTGTTTAGCATGTCTCTGTTGTTCCCCTGATCTGGTGTCTGCAGTGATTCTACCATTGACTGAGTTTGATTTGTATTTCATGTTAGCATTTTCTTCCCTCTACCTGTACTCAGTTTGGGACTGTTTTTCAAGCTTGTTGTGATGCTATGGCCTCTGTCTTGGCAAATGTATGAGCCTGTTACACTGCTGTTTCCATGTTTTGTTTAGTTGAGATGTTGGCATGTTAGACTCGGGGAACTCGAGATTTTACTCAGGGATTTGAAGTGTTTGGCCCGAGTTTTTTTGTTGCCATCTCGGGGATGTGTGTGGTTCAAACTTGAACTGTTCCCTGGAAAATCTGAAGTTGATATGTAACTCTAGATCAAGATTTAACTGAGTTTAACTAAAGTATTTAAGTGAATTCAAGTTAGCTTTGGATAACCTGGTTTTGGGATAAACATGTTTAAACTGCATTGTTTTAAACAACTTAGAGTTGATAAGTAAATTACGTGGTTTATGGATTGAATTTAAATCAAATTGTACCTGCTTCAGTTTTTTTTATTACAATGTAAAAGTTGAAGCAAGTCTTAAACAGGTGTTTAAATCACAGATTTAAGTTGAATTCAAATAAACCTTTGAAGCCTAAATTTTAAAATGAAATTTAAAGCAAGGTTTAAACTAAGTTTAAATCAAGGAATTATATAATCAAATTTTATATGAATGTTGAATTTGAATAGGTTTCTTTTTTTCAAAATTTAAATGGTTAAAATAAGTTTGAATAAAGTATGTTAAAAATGATTTGGTTTCAAGTAAGGTTTAAACTTACTTTATATGAATTCTTTTATAAAAAGGATTTCTTTAACATTTAATGGAAAGTTAATAAATTAGTATAACATAAAATTGTAAGTTAAATAATCAAATTATTATTTTTAGCTTCAATTTAAAATAATTAAGTGATTTAGTAAATCTTTCCTTATATAAGTTTCTTATGTAAGAATGAATGTTCTTTACATTTAATTCAAGACTTATAAAGTAATTTTAAATTTGAATTAAAGTTTAAGGTTAATCATTTTGAATCTTAAAATGAAACTTGAATGTAAATTCAAAGTGAAATGTTTTCAAATACATATGTTAATATTAATTTGGTCATTAATAAAGAAATAAATTATCTTAGAGATAATTAAGGTATTAAATGATTTAATTAATAAGATGATAAAGGAATGATTATTTATTAAATTTATAAATTAATGATTTAGATTAATTTATAATTAGAAATTAATTAAGAAAGTAATTTAAGAAATGTTATTAGAAAATGAGAATAATTAACTAAGTATTAATAATAATTAATTAGTATGATAAATATGATTAATTAATTAGTTTAATTAATTAAGATAATCATTTGTAATTTGGTTAAGTGTAATTACTTGATGAAAGTAATTAAGAGATTAATTACTTATTGTAATTAATTATGATAATATGATTAGTTAAGTTAATTAATTTTGTTTAATTAATTTAAGAAATCATTTGATGATTTGATAAGTGTAATTACTTAAGTGTAATTAATGGAGATAATTACTTAGTGAAGTAATTAATGTTAATTACTGAATCTAATCAGTGAAAAATGATGTGTTAATAAAGTAATTTGGATAATTACTTTTGTAATTAATCAAGGGATTAATCGATGTAGATAATTATGGAATAATTAATTTATTAATATGAGTAATTAAGGGTAGTTAATTACTGGTTGATATTAATCAAAGTGATTAATAATTGTGTTTAATTAAAGATTAATCGCTTAATGTAATTAAGTTAAATAAAGTAATTAAATTTAAATCTGAATTGGAGATCATTAATTAATATAATTAATGATGAAATTGAGAATTGGTTAATTAAGAAATGATGAATAATGTGGTGATTAATTTATATAGTTAATTAAGGATAAATGTAAGTAATCATATTTAATTAATAAATGAAGTAATTAAATGTTAATTACTATTAATGATTTAGGATATCTGTGAAATTAAACAAAAACTAATTACTTTTTGTAATTAGAAGATGATTAACTATAGGTATTTAATCAAGAAGCATATCTGGAGAATAATTGATTAATTTGATAAGCATGATTTATCGATAAAGAATTAATTTAATTTACTTTAAATTAGTTAGAGATAGAAGTAGTTAATTTAATTCATTTTAAATTAATTACAATTGGTATGATTATAAATCATTGCTTATGAATAATATTAATAGTTCATTTGATGATTGTAAATTCAGATCTGACATGAATAATATCCATGTGATATGGTTGTTTGGTTTAAGTATGATGATATTTAATTATCTGTCTTGATGATAATATTGATTATCTTTTTATGATAATGATGTGATTTTCTACTGTGATATTATGAATTATCCATCTGTGTGTATATTGATAATTTTGAATTAAACTGTTAAGACTAAATAGACAACTTGGCCTTAAAAGACACGTTTTGGATTTCGATGAGACCGGGATCGGTTTTCCTTATTTGGAACATCCGAAAACCATCGATTCCAAATTAATGATAGGTCGTTAATCTGAAGTGAAGATGAAGGTTCTGAATGCAAGGGTTATTGTCGTTAACTCTGAGGGTGATTCCAAAATGAGTGTAACGAGATAATGCCTTTGGTTTCGTTCGAACCCGGAACGAACTGTATGGATTGAATGCTTTCAACACATCGTCAGGTGGGCGATGAGCATTCTAAGAAATGTATTCTATAAAGGTAATCGCAGCCTCAAGCCTCATCAATCGGGAATGGCTAAAACAGGGGAGATGCAGCAAGGTTAGGTGGGTCATGCCCAAGCAGGACAAGGATATTCCCCTGTCTAGATGTCCCTTTATTTCGGCTTAGTGGGCAGTAGCGACGGCTATCTGCGGGGTTATTTTGTTCGGGACTGTTCAGTAAGGAATGGTTCCGGCCTTGTGTTGCAAGGGGTCGGGAGCGATCCTCGGTACGTTGATCTAGGTCACGTACTGTGACGGGCGGTACCCTAGTAGCCCTGCCATTGTATGGAATCCACAATCCAATAAGTACCAACGGTTTTGATTGTATTACCCATTTTTGTGGCTTGTAGCTGGAATTTAATGAATGTAACAATTTCGGCTATTTTCTATTTACTTGAAAACAGTAGACCTATTATAATATCATAGAATTTCCTATCAAATGTTTTGGTTAGCGTAAGGTAAAAACTTACCCATGTTTATTTGTGGGGAGTCTTACGTGATACCTTTTGTTTTCAAAGGATTTTTAAAAATTAAGCAACTTTAACCTGTTACTCATACCAGACCCATGTCTGACCCGGAGTTTATTTTTGTTTTTCATAAACTCTCGGGTACCCAAATTTTTACGGGTAGCCAAGGGATTCAGGTTAGCTTTGATGAATTCTGGAGGAGCAATGGAGCAGGAGGCTTCAGCGTTGTAGATATACATGTAGTTCCGCTGTGTTGATATCTCTGAGTTATTTTCTTGTGTTGTATTGTATTGATTAACTAGACAGGTGTTTATAACTGTCTAGCATAGGATGTATTATCTATATAACTTTGATTGATGTTGTATATTATGTAAATACTTATATGATTATTATAATTTATGCGTTCCGCTGTGAGATTCTGATGTTGTTGTTCTTTCTTCTCTATCTTTTCTATTTTCTCATCCCTTTCTTTCTTCAAGACGAAGCGGTTTTCTGGGCATAGAAAGCCGGGTCGTCACACATTCTTTTGAAACATATTTGTTCCCATTGCTTTATTTTATACTTCATTTCATGTTCTATTGTATTGAATTTTTAAACGTTTGAATTTTAGAATTTAGAAATCAATCGTTATTTGATTTTTTAAACTTTGACTAGCAGTTTCTCTCATGTACAGACAAATATGAGTGAGCAGTCTACGCCATTGTTCATATTATTCCAAGACCTCTCCAATGATACTAATTTCATCAAAAGCTACCACTACATTGATTTCACGAATAGATATGGCCAATCATCGCCGTCGATTTGTAACTTTTGGTCTTTAGCATAGTTCTTCAAATTATTTATAAGGGCTTATGCACCTTAGCGAGTACAGTCAATCCGTAGTGGTCGATCGTCGAAGTTCACTATCATTTGGTCGGAATATTGCTTAAAATGTTAAAATAATAGATCCATTCTTTTTTCAATTTCTCACCATTAGTGGAGCTATCGGTGGCAGTCATTGGAGTGAGACGTAGAGGATTGGGCTTCAACCTAATGGTGGCATAGTGATCTGACTTGGCATGTGGTGATCGAATTTGGGCTTTGACCATCTCTTGTATTTTAGCCACCGCTTGAAGCAATTAGGGGATGGCAAAGATGGGGGGTTTGGTTCGTTGGCATCTCCTTTACCATTTGGCAATTTCTCATCGACTAACTATCTTCTGATTGACAAAATCGAGACAGACAGAAACAACACCATTGATAAACTTTACACATATCTCAGTGTGTATGTATATGCATGATGTGCACGTAAATGTGCATATTTTTACCACCATAATTATTCTATTTAAATTGAATAAATGATCATATTGGGTATTTTAACTTGTTTTAACCAAAACTCATATTAATTCCAAATTTTCACATAATCATCTTCATATAAGGGCAAAATGGCCATTTGTGCGTGTATATTAATTTGAGAGAATATAATTGGAAATTTCTATAATATTTTGTAGGAATTTAGCTTCTCATATTAGTGGGTTCATGAACAAACATGCATGCACAAAATGGATATAAAGGAATGAAGATGGAAATAATTCAAAGTGAAGATCATGGAGGACCCCACCTACCCACCTACCTTAATGTACAAATTAAAGGCTAATGCACATGCTTATGGAGTTAATGGTTTCATGTACACTTAATGGGGGATTAAGACATGTTAATGATTACTTGGCCTCCATACTTCCTAAGGGGCATTTTGGGCATTCCCCAAAAAGTGAATTAGGGTTTTAAAACTTGTATATATACCCCTTATGTTTCATGTAATTCTCCTCTTCTCTTAGTCCCTCTTCCTCTTCATTAGTTTAGGCTCAAAATAAAAGAAAGCTCTCTTTCTCTTTTCATGGCTACTTAGCCATTTTATTTCATGTAATTTTCTTTTCTTTTATGTAATATTAATTCTTTTTTATTTACATGCTTCTTCTCTTCTTATATAATAGTGTAGATTTACCTTTATGCAATTAGATTGGTTGTCTTTTCCATTAGCTTTCATTTTCCTTTCTTTCGCTTTCATGTTGCTTTCTACATTTGTTGATTTGGTAACAAATATAAGAGCTTAATCCCTACAATTTAAGGGTAATGAAGCTCTCTAGTATGTAGATGCAACATTTTGATGTTTATACTCTCTTTTTGTGCTTTAATTGAAACACTTAAAGTGGTTTAATGATGTTGTTTAGCTTTGAATTCGACAGTCTATGTTGTTCATAACAAATAGGCTATGCTTAAATAAACATAATACAAATTGCCTCTTCATCTAAATATGATTATGGCAAAGAAGTGAATGTTGAAATTGAAATTTGATAGCCTATTTTTCTATACAATGGTTAATAGGCTATGCTTAAAATAGATTTTTATTTCAACTTTGTTGTCATATTTCATGAGAGTTAAATGTGTATTAGTGGTTATGTTATATTTGATGGTTTATATTGGGCTAATTAATAGCACAAATATATCATACTTATGATAAGCACATCAACTAATTACACTAATAAAAAGAAAAGAGAGATCACAACTTCATTTTGTTGATTTATATGATCTAGAGAGTGGATTTATCTCTAAATTGTCCTCAAACTCTCATATTTTTATCAATTTTCTTTTAGTTAGTTAGCTAATTTTCTAGCTTAAATTTCACTCGACTTTGGTTTAATTTGATTGAGTAGAATTTTTAAAATCCTTAATTCCCTGCGGATCGACCCGTATTCGCCATGTGCTACATTCGTACACCGTGCGCTTGCGGTAAATTTTAGTATAAAATTCGTTCGGCTATTTTCTAACTCAATAGACATTTAGCCGTCTGAACAATGCATGTGTGTGTGTGTGGTGTCGTCGAATTTTAAGCAGAAAATTCTAGCCTAGTCATCTTTGAATTACGAACTAAGCTTTCGTAGTTTCACTTAGTTGATAATAAGGGAAGGAAAACCATTTCAAGTTGATGGTGTAAGGAAGGCTATCGTAGGTTGAAGGAAGGAGGATTAACTATCGCAAATTGCTATAACAGGCTGAGGAGATGTCATAGGTTGACTAATGAGGAGCTATCATGGGTCGAGAATCAATGGTCCAGAAGTTATTGCATATTGAGAATGAATGGCCCAATGCTACTGCAAGTTGTAGATGGGAAGGAACAGTTATCGCAGGTTGATGGATTAGGGGAGCTAACATGCGATATTTCATTTCTAAATCTAAAATTAAAGGATTTTCAAATAAACAAAAATTCAAACCTTTTCCAAAAATAATAATATTAGAATATTTATTGACCAACATACTCACATAAATATTAAAATTTTAAATTTTATGATGTTAAGGGCATTTTGGTAAAATTTTAAAATGCCCGAGTTCAATTCTCAATGAAAGCAACCAAATGTTATACCAATTTTTGATCCAACATAAAAACACTTTAGAACGATATACGATTCAAATAAAATTCCTAGTTTACCCATAATCGAAATATAAATTGTTCAATATGTCCAAAGTTTAAGTCATATTCCTTTTAAATACAAATAGTATGAAATTCGATTAAATGTGCAATATTCATTATCCAATAGTCAATATGTAAAAATTAAAAGTCGGTGCCTATGTTACGGTACAAAATATCAAGAATCAGTCAATATGCAATTTCCTATTTTTGTAGGTCCTTATGTTCAAAAGTTTAAGTCGTCTTCTTCTTCATCGGCCATTAGAGGAGTTCTCAAGCTCTTTAGAGAGCCTAGAAATGTTAAGTCCTAAAAAATGATTTGTTTTCGAAAAGAGAAAGAATAGGGGATCCCCTTCTTAGCATCGGTAGGTCTTTATTTATAGCAATCGGAAAGGATCATAGTTTTCTCATATTGGTTAATTGAAGTTGATGCGGACTGATGACTTGGCAAGGTGGATGGTTTTAATGGTGCCATATGTCATAAACTCGGGATTAGAGTAATTCATGCGGATCGTTATCTTTGCTATGGTGTTATCATGACATGGTTGTATAGAAGTGCTTTGAGGTTTTATCACTAAATAAACATAGATCCTTCTTCAAATTAATGTACTACATCTTCGCATAATTGATTTATTTCTATTCCTTTATGTTAAATATCACTCATATCATCTTTCTTGCATATCTTTGAATTAATTTGTTTGATGTGGAACCTCCAATATATTGTAGTAAGCACATCTTATTGTAGCATCCATAACTTCTCCATTTCTACAATATTTTTGTCCAATTTAATAACATTTATTTCTATATTTTTGATAACTCTTTTCATTGACAATAGCTTCATTTTATAATATTCGATAGCTTTATTCCTAAATATGCGATAACTTCATCTTTCAACATGCGATAGTTATATAAATCTCAACATGCGATGGCTATATAAATCTCATCATGCGGTAGCTCTGCACACTACAAAAGGAAGATGATTCTCCAATACTAGATAGGCATGATGTTGTAAATGATTAACAAACACCCTATCGATAACATCGTAAGCATCGCTAAAAAATACGTCAAAAAAGAATTTTGATGCCTCATGTGTTGCAAATACTGATGCCAAACAGGCGGCAATGGCCGACTCCTTGCTGGCACCACTTTTCCGATGCCATTTTGACCCCTTATCAATTACTTTTAAAATAATAAAATTCATAATTGTCGATGCCTTATCGACAATATGCCAACGTCCTAGTGACGCCTAATCAAAGTGTAAAAAACAGATTTCTCGACATCATGTGGACACCCTTCCAACGCCTTAACTGAAAAGTATTTACAGCATTTCTGTTGTAGTTCTCACCTCGATCACACACACACACACACATCATAGTCATATACCATATATCAAACACATTAAGAAGATATCACATATCACATCCAAATATCATATATCATACATCACATCCAAACCGAACAATACCATCACAATACAAACCAAATATCCAAGTAATCTATGGGAAAATACCCAAATGCCAATAATTATACTAAATGAAATATCCAAACAAGCCAAATATAAGTAAGAAATCACAATAAACATCTCCAAACAAATCAATTATCTCAAAAAAACCAATTATCCAAACAAACCAAATATACATAGAATCACCATCTCCAAAGAAGCTAAATATACATAACCAAATACCTACTTGCCTAAACCCTGCCTAGCATCATCATCTCCATCACCACCTTCCCTCTTAGCAAAAATGTCCTCATTTGGAAAGCTCACAAAAGTGCATCCAAATAATTTGAGCTCCTTCTGTAGCTGACCGACGTGTGATTTCAACTATTGATTTTACTCTTCTACACCAATGCTAAATGCAGAAGCTTTATTTAATAATGATTTCTACATTTTAACCAAATTCGTTTATTAATGTAAGTAATTTTTATTTCAACTATTGTATTTTTTGAAATAAATTATTAAATTTTCATTAACCATATATTTATTCAAATAATTAAGTGATTTAACTTATATATTTATTTAGTTTATTAGGTGATTTAAATTTTGTTTCTATTTAATTATATATATGTATGTGTGTGTGCATGTGCCTATGTGCGCGTGTGTGTGAATATTTAATTTATTGACTGATTTACAAACATACCATTATTTAATTTATTGAAATAAAATTTATAATTTAACTTAACTATATATACACTTGTATAATTTATTATGTGATTTAACTTGTATATTTGTTTAATTTATTATGTAATTTAACTTATATGTTTATTTAATTATTGTTTGTTTTATAAAAAAAGCTATATTTTAACTCGAATAAACTCTTGTTTAATTTATTGAAACAAAATTTGTAATTTAACATAACTATGTGTGGATGTGCATAAATATTTAATTTATTAAATGATTTAACTTAACATACTCTTATTTAATTTATCGAAATATATACATTTTTTAATTTATTAAGTGATTTAACTTATATTTTTTTTAATTTATTGTGTATTTTTAAAAAAAAAACTATATTTAACCCGAGCAAACTCATGTTTAATGTATTTACCTTTGTTTAAACATCATACAGTGGTGATTATACTAAGTATTTGTACAAAATACATATAGATACATGTGCTTCTTGGGATTTAAAAGCAATGTATATATGTATATAGTATTCTATGCATATATACACACACACACATATATATGTGTGTGTATTGTTTTATGCGTATGTATACACGCACACACACACACACATATATATATATATAATATCACATGTATATAATGAATGTTTAAGCTAGTACGTTCCTAAGGAATATTGTCCTGGTTGGGCTTATGATCCCCCTTTTAAACCAGCTCTAATGAGTGTGTGGAATACATCTTCGTCCATTTTCTCTAGTTATCTCCACACCATGACTCACAAGCCCATCAATCCAAGCTCGGTATTACATGTATATTTATGTAAATATTATGTAAATTAATTAAGTTTTATAGATAACATAAAATAAACTAGATGGAAGCATTAACTAACCTAGTTATTGGCGGCAGAGCTATCTAATGAGTCCATCTTTTAAGCCTTGCAATAGAGTTGCCAAGACGTAGGCTCACTATGCTGCTTTTTGTACTGAAATTTGAATGAAGTACATTGTCAAGTCTATTATAAATTTTGTTAATGTTAAATAAAATTAACAAATAAATACATACCAGAACATTACGATGATCTACGTATGACGGAGCCACTAGTGTGTAATCATGGATTTCTATTCCTATTTTCGGCTTTTTTTATAATGCCTTGAATTATTTTGACTCACAATGCTGCAAGAACTACTTATATATATCTTCTGAGCAAGGGAAGGATGCTTCTAGCCACTCCTACACATACCATATGTCCAGTCATGGTATTTTTTAGATATTGCGCCCGACCAAGCCCTATACACTACCTTTTTGAGAACGGCCTCTTTCCAACAGAATTTTTTGTGTAATTGCAATTTTAATATGTTATGAACAAAATGATACAAATATCTATATGATGGGTTATGTAATAAAATTATTTTACCTGAAATTCTTTGAATATAACTCTCTTCACATTAGTGGGAATGGCATTAAATAAAGGCCAAAAGTGCCATGATTTGTGCCAGCAAGCTTTCACGGATGGTATCAGATGCGACGACGTTGTTCAAATCAAACGTGTACTCATACAAACACACAAAAACATATATATATATATATATGAGTATTTAATTAGTAAATTATTACATACATGAGTGCGTATGTGTGTGAGTGTATATGTACATGTATGCATATATGTGTGTGAGCGTGTATGTATGTGTGTGTGCATGTGTGTGGGTGTATGTATATGTGTGCGTGTGTGTGCATGTGTGTATTTGAGTATATGTATGTGTATGTGTATGTGTATGTGTATGTGTATGTGTATATGTATGTGTATGTGTGTGTGTATGTGTATGTGTATGTATATATGTATGTGTATGTGTGTGTGTATGTGTATGTGTATGTATATATGTATGTGTATGTGTATGTGTATGAGTATGTGAGTGTATGTATGTACGTAATTACTCACTCTGATCCTCGCTCTCTTCGAAAGACATCATGTCAATCAATGGAGATAGAAGAGTTATTGACAAAAGCACCAATAGGAGCAGCGGCATTCTGAATGAATGCTGACATCATATGTACTACATCAATGCCTTGCTCTAATTATAGGGAGCCACCATGACCTAATGACGAGCTAACCCGACCTGATGATGAGCCACCACATCCGTGTTAGCATTAACTAGACATATCTGTTATAATAATTCATATATAGATGTATACGATATAATAAAGAATGATAAATCCATCTTCATATTTTAGTTGGTTAATAATTATCGATATATCATACCATATGAAAAACAAAGAAAAATGAAAATAACGTGCGTATATAAAAATAGTCTTTCAATAAATTATACACGAGCCATTAATTATCAGCATCATTATCAATACCATCATCATATTCATGTTCATATACTTCGCCGCCTCCATCATCATTATAAACTCGACATCTTCATCTATTTCAATTCCATCAAATACTTCATTATTAAGTAGTCATATGTCATCAACACCTTCTGTTATTTCGATTATTTCGTTGAATTATTTTGGTGCGATTGATCATCGGTCATGATCATACCGTCAATTTATCGCCTTGATAAATTATATTTAATTTTGAAATATCCATATACAAGGTTTTATAACACCAACTATAAAGATTTATACCATTAAATTATGATAAGAAATTTATTTTAAAATACAATTGTGGAATATAGTTTCATAAATAAAGCACGTGTTTCATACATAAATTTTCATCGACAAATTGATTCTCAATAGAAATGAGATTTTCTCAGTATTTGAGTGCATGATTTTGGATACATACACTATATATCTATTTAAACAAGATTATGAAATAAAATTATTTATTTTATTTTTAGAAATAAAACGAATTTATGAAATCACCAGAGACGTCATCACTTTTATATATTTTTCCGAAAATACAAGTTAATTTTAAATAATTAAATAATTGATTTAATATGCTAATAATTCATTTTAATTATAAAGTAATAGTAAATCATTTGTAATAGTTTTGAGAAGCTATATACTTGATTTGAAAATATAAGGAAAATTGATATCGCTTAATCGAACATTAGCACTTTTTGTAAACATTTGTTCAATGTAACATTCCTGAATTTTAGCCGAGTTTAATTTGGCAATTTATTTAATTTTGAAATTAAATAGTGAATTTAATTGTGAATAAATCAAAACATTCCCAGAGCGGGTAAAATAATTTAGATTATTAATAGATATTTTGAATTAGAAGTTATATTTTGAAGCTAATAATTTTTGAATAGCTATTTAAAATGGATTATGTTGTGTTTATATATATATATGAATAATAAATTGAAATTTTGAATTTGGAATTCAAATGTTAATAAATTGAAATTTAATTGGACTTAAAGAAATTTTATATTTGAAACAAACAAAATATAATAAGTACAATTACATAAGGTTAAAATAAAAATTTTAAATAAGTATGTTTAATATCTTAAGTTTAAAAATATAAATATATTGAAAATAAAAAATTTATTTACTAACTTATAAATAATTGCTAGTGATGTATAATTTAATTTCAAACTATTTTACTTTAATTTGTATAGGTATGAATATATACATAAGGAAATGAAATAGATAAATATGTTTTATAAATTGAAATTAATAAGGGTTTAAACTATAAAATAATTTAGATAAAGTTTTTTTTACATAAATATACAAAGAAATTGACATTTGTGAGGAAAGGACAAAGAATTTATACAAGTGTAAAGCTTTTAAAATACATGAGAACAGGTGTTAGCTTAACAAGTTGGCAAGTGGCATTTAACTCATTTTCTTTTAAATTAAAGCGTAAATAACATGCAAAGGAGTAAATATTAAAAATCTTCTTTCATATTCAAATCTGAAAAAAAAATTCAAAAGAAATTTAAAACAGTCTCAAATCCAAAACAAGTTGAAAGATCTGGGAAACAAAGCAAACCTGAAAATCAATATAGAATCAGAAAATCAAAAGCAAGTCTGGAAATTCAAAGAGGAATCAAAAAGCAAAATCTTGAAAAACAATTGAAGATTGCAGGGAAAACAAAACTCAAATCAAATACAAGGGTCAGGTTCTAAAGCATTTGCAACTCAGGTAATTTAAGTGAAAACCTTAATAAAAATTTAAATTTAAATAAGTTTTTGAAGAAATTAAAACATAATTAACCCCATTATTTTTGACCTGAGGGAATATGATCAAAAAATAAAATAAAGGAAAGGGGCAGGACAGTTTAAAAGGGGATTGCATGTTCCAGATTTTCAAAGCATCACAGCATGCTCTGTTCTTCTTTGTTCCTTCAGGAAAAAGGTGAGCAAAACCTCACACCCCCTTATTTTTAAAATACCTGGAGTTCTGAATTTAAATCTGTTGATTGGAAAAAAATGTTAAAGTAGGTTGAAGAATTACTTGCATGTGTATGGATTTGTGAGTACATGTGTGTATATAGCTCTGCCTGAGAACAGACATTGGTTTTTGTTTGAGTGTTACAGGGTTCAATCCTGTTCGAAAGAAAAAAAATCACAGACTCCCTTTCTGACCATCTATTGATCTTAATGATCAAAGAAAATATGTTAGAATGATCAAGACCTCCTTCCTAAAAATATTTGTAAGCACTAAGGTTGAATAGGTTACTAGAAATAAATTTTTACAGTAATAATCTTTTAATGATAAAAAAATTAAATGATTCAATTCCTTGTTTTGATCATGCAATCTGATTTGTGCTCTTAAATGTTGAATTTTAAAAATAAAATTGTGATTTTAAGTTTTGAATTGAAGCGCATTTTTGGGTTTGAATGGAAAATATAAAAACATTGATTTTTGATGATTAACAAACAACTGAGTCTTGGGCTTGATGTCAAAGGAGGTGAAGGTAGTGAAGTTTACGGGAAAAATACTCGGAAATTTTCTGGTTAATCGAGGTGCCGTCGCGACTTGATTTTAGGGTTTATTGTTCAGTTGTGGTCACGAGGTTTGTAGGGGAGGTTTCGTCGACGTCAAGGCGCCGAGAGGGACCGGTCCAAGAGGGATTGAAGTGAAATCATGTGACGCATTTTTGGGTGCTGCGGCGTGGTTCCAGATGGCCGAGAAAGTCGTCGGCGATTGATTTTGTTGGTCTGGGTTCATTCCAATGTGGATGTGTTCGAACTCGATTTGGATTTCGAGTTCAATCTGAAGATTAAGTGATTGGGATCGATGGAGGAAGTCATAGGTGATTTGGGGGCATCATCGACGATGATCGGAATCGCTTCGTCGAACTGTGCATCTGCACGCGTGTGTCCCTGTGCATCTGGGATTAAACGGTTTTGGGAAGACGAAGTTTACTCAGGAGGTGAGCCGGAGAATTAGTGGTTTTGCTCGAAGAAAATGGTGTCGCGTATGACTCGAGGTTGAACTCGAAGTAGGACTCGAGGTTGAACTCGAAGTAGGGCTAGGGAAGATGTTAATTTGGCTCGGGTCTGTTTCTATAAACTGACCAGGTTTCAGGTTTTATAACCTGACAGTGTTCAGTGTTTTTTTTTGAATTTAAATGAAATTCAAATTTTAAAGCAGGATTTTAAAACAGTGTTTTAAAATTCAAGTTTAAGTTGATGAAATTTTGAATCCTAAGTTTTTAAAAATGAAAATTTTAAATTTAAGCAAGATTTAAATCCAGTTTTCAAAATCAAGTCTAAATATAGCTCCAAGTTTACTATGAATTCAAACCTTGAATTTAAATCAGTTTTGAAAATTTTAAGTGTTGAACAAGTTTAAATGTTTTAAAGTAGATTTTAAAAATGAATTTGATTTCAAATAAATGTTTAAACTTGATAAAATTCTTTATAAAGGTTTCTTTCAATATTTGAATGAAAAATTATGATGTGTTTAACTTTAATTTGGAAGTTAAATAATCGATTTATTTTAAAGCTTGATTTCTTTAAAAAAAAATTAAGTAATTTGGTTTAAGCTTTTTCTTATATAAGTATCTTATATAAGTTATGAATGTTCTTTACATTTATTTTATGGTTTATAAATTTACTTAAGTTTGAATAAATATTTAAATGGTTAAAACATTTTGAATCTTAAATTCAAAATGAAATTAAATTTAAGTTTGGAGGTGTAATATTTTAAATACACTTGAATGTTAATGAAGTCATTAATAAAGTAAATAAATTATCTTAGAAATAATTAAGATAATAAAAGAATTTAATTTATAAGGGAATTGAGGAATAACTTATTTATTTGATTTTAAATTAATGATTTAGATTAATTTAAAATTAGAGATGATTAATAATGATTAATCTAAGATAAATTTTGTAAGAAAGTAATTATAGAAAAATTAATTAATAACAGTAATTAAGATTTAATTAATTAAATGATAAGGGTAACTAATTAAGAAATTAAACATTAATTAATTTATAATTGGAGGTTAATTAAGTAATGATTAAGGATTAATTAATTAAATAATTAAGGTTAATTAATTATAATTAATTAAGTAATTAAGATAAATTAATTTCTAATTTGGAATTAATTAAGATTAATTAATTGTAAATTAAAGATTAATTAGTAATTAATTAAGGAATGATAATCAAGTTTTAATAATGAATAATTAGAGTTATTAATTAATAATTAAAGGGTAATTAATTAATTAAATAAAGATTAATTAATTGATAATGACGTTGATTAAGAAGTGATTAATTGATTGAATGATTGTGATAAATTAATTAATGATTGGTTAAGCAAAGTAAAGTGATTAATTCTTAAGTAATTGATTTAATCTGAATTTGAACTAAGAGACATGCTTGCTTATGAATGATTGTATTGCCTTGCATTGATTGTTATCTCTGGACTGTAATATTCTGTGATGTGAGATATGCTGTGTATTGATCTGTGATACCTATGATATGTTTTCGGTGTAAATACCCTTGGCCGTAAAACGACATTTGAAATTCGATGCGACAGAGAGTCGGATTCCAGTTGGTTATCCGAAACCCACATCGAATCAAATTAGTGAATCCTTATTATTGATAAATTTACTTTATCTATAAATATGTGAATGAAGATAAGCATTATATTTATACCGCTTATCGATATTGATGAGCTTTAAATCTGTGATGTGATGATTATCGTTGCACTATTGTGTGTAAACCCCTGGACCACACTTATACACACAATAATATGGATTGCACGTGGAAATCGGTTAAGTCACGGATATTTAAATAATTTTGAATTTGAATTTTGAATTCAAATGGTTTTGGAAATAGATTTGATTTAAAGTGAAAGGCTTTTGAAAACAAGTGTTTTAAAAATGAAAGTTTTTTCTGAGTAACTTAATAAAGATTTGAAAGCTGAATAATCTGATTTAAATTGGAATTCAATATCTGAAATTGAATTCTAGATTAGGTATTTATAATTTTAAAAACGGTATATAAGCTTATATGGGTTTCAAACCATTTTTAATAACTGTTGTGGGGATTTGAATTAACCTCAAAAATGTTAACTTGTATAAAATAAAATCGGATTTTCCAAAATAAAAACAATTTGTTTTCAAACAATAAAAGCTTTTATATGATTAATGAACTACCAATTTATATTAAAGGGATTTCAAGTTTGAATTTAAAATGATTTTCCAAATTATGGAAGAATCTTTGGAAATGAGTTTTGAAAGCTATAAGTTAAATCTTGATTTAAAGATTTAACGAGTTAATCCAATTTGAAATGGAATTGTCTTGAGAAGCTATGAATGAACTTTTGTTTAAAAGATTGATGAATCTTGTTTTAAATTTAAAGGGGATCTTGAAAAGTGAATCTTTTGTTTAAAATATTAAAATGTGGAAATTGTTTAAACCATTGAAAGGTTTCTGGAAGTGAATCTTTTTGGTTAAAAAATATTTATAAATGGTAATTCATTTATCCATTTGAAAGGAAAGTTTTGGGTTTTTAAGTTGTGACTTAATTGAAATCCCATATCCATATGCTTTTTAATATTGCGCTCACTATTCCGTTTAGCCGGGAGAGGACCTTGTGTCATATAACCCATTCCGAATAGTGATACGACGTTATGGATAGCATTTGAAGACCGGTGGTGAAGACCGGGTATTTGCAAGAACGATAGGATAACCTATCAATTGTCTCTACACCGAGTAGCTACGGTATAGAGATTCCCTAAGTGATGGGAAGTCCGATCGGGATTGTGAATTCCCGGATTTGCAAGGGCTTCTTTGAAAGTGCCTTCGGTTCTGTTTGAGCCCGGATCAGACTTGTATGGATGTGTGTCTGACACTACACTTCGAGATGTAAAACCGGTTTCTATCAAATACATTTCTGTTTGGTGGCGGAGATTTATTCTCTTAGCTTAACACCCTATTCTGAGACGTACGAGCTCAGTGGTTGTGTAGTTGATGGTTACCAGTGATACATTCCTAATTTGGTAATGTGGCATACAAAGTGCTGCTGATCATTTGTTGATCAAAGCATGGCTTTTGTGAAAAGCGTAGCTTTGTGGGTGAGACTTCGTCGAACTTCACAACCCCGAATGGTCGAAACAGAAAGAATGCAGCAAGGTTATTTGGAGGTAGCGCCTCCTGAGGGTATGTTCTTTTCCTTCTGGATAGAGGTGATATCATTGTATGGAGCCCAGATATTTAACCTATGTGGTTACTGCAAATACATTACTTTGTGGTTGTTGGTATCGAGCGCTCGGATAAAGGTTGGTTACGACCGGGGGATGGCATACTCGTGTAGTAGTTACCTAGTTACAGAGGTAACCCGGCCTTGTGTTGGCAGAGATCCGGTTAGGTTCTCGGGGAGTCCCTCCAGAGGCGTACCCATGTGGCCAAGAAATTTGCTTAGCCTGACCATTTGTTGGAAAACCAAAGAAACAATACGCGCCTTGTACGTTTTTGGTTGTAGAACCTGCCATTTAAAATGGTAGCTATAGCAGGCATAATATAATGGTACCTATGCTGGCTAAGATTAATATTATACTTTCGAAATGTTTTTCGCTATGCACTAATAATAATGTGAAATGGTTTTCGCGTATCAAGCATATTTGACTATCATAAGGAGAAATCTTCCCCAAGTCTGCGTTTGCATTGTGTGTGTGGCGGGAGGCCTTACGGTAGTTTCATTTTCCAAAAAGCATTGCGGATTTCAAAATTTAAAATCTTTTGTTTGTTTTAAAAGACCAACTGTTTTTGTTTGCTCATACCAGTCCCATGACTAACCCGGAGTTTATTGTACCTTTCCTAAACTCTGGGTGCCCACTATTTTTCACACGGACAGTCTAAAGTTGGGTTTTTCAGATAGTCGATGGTAGATATTGAATTGGTAGCTTTTAGTCTTCTCTTTGGTATTCTTTGGAGTCATGGCCGAGACTTGCTTGTCTTGGTGAAACGAGATGGTGGTTCGAGCTTATGGTTTGGAGCCTTAGCTTTGGAGCATCGGATTGGAGTTATCTCTTGGCTATTCGTTTTCCGCTGCTATATCATATTATGTTTTCCGCTGTAGCACTTGTTATCTTGTCTCTGATATTTCTTGTATCATATATATCATTGTTATATCATTTTGGATATTGTATCATTGGTTGTATATGATATTCATTTTTTTTTCTTCCACTGTGTTGTTTTACTTAATTGTGTTATAAGCTCCGGCGACTCGAATTTGAACGATTGAATCTGCGGCATTCAAGTACAAGTGGAGTACGTATGTCGATTTTCGAACGCGAAAAATTCGTATCGTTACAATTGGTATCAGAGCTGAAGGTTGAAACTTTAGCTCAGGAGTATAACACATTAAGTGACTCATTAGAGATAGGGTGAAGTATACCCTAGAATGAGTATATCCCTAAGATATCCGTCTGAATGCCTCAGTAAATTCTCTTACTATCCACTTGTAGTATGTATGAGTACGAGAAGAGAACGAGATAGGGGACAGGGGAATACGACTGCAAATGGTCAATACCCTGCAATAGCGGAAACAATCTTTCTCTATCAATCTCCTTTGATTCGTCCTTTCAATTCTTTGATGATTCCTGGCAGCTCCAGGAAGAAGCTTTGATTCTGCATGGGACACAAACTCCAGTTGGGTCAGAATTGATTGTTTGGATAAATTGTTTGCTTTGGTTGCTATGGTTGATAGATATATTCTGGTTGTTTAAACTAAAAGTTTTGGGATTGTACCCATTTATTCTGTTGGGTCTAGGTATATTCTACGAGGGGTTAGTTATCTTTTGAACTAACCAGTGCCCTTGTATATTCTAGTTTTGGTGACCCGAGTATCTTGATTCGATCTTGTATCCATTATTGACATTCTGATTTGGTAAAGCCAAATGCAGAATAGATATCCAGTTTGATTTGGAAACTGTCTCTCTGTCTTTGTGTATCCACTCTTTGTCGTCCCCTACTTACAAATTTCGAGGACGAAAT
The DNA here is from genome assembly GCA_030765085.1 of Allium cepa. Taxonomy (NCBI): domain Eukaryota; kingdom Viridiplantae; phylum Streptophyta; class Magnoliopsida; order Asparagales; family Amaryllidaceae; genus Allium; species Allium cepa. The sequence goes on along the minus strand of CM060929.1, from coordinate 524,201,427 downwards.
TTTCTTAAGGGGGGATCTGTAACATTCCTGAATTTTAGCCGAGTTTAATTTGGCAATTTATTTAATTTTGAAATTAAATAGTGAATTTAATTGTGAATAAATCAGAAAAATCCCAAAGTAGGTAAAAGATTTTAGATTATTAATAGATATTTTGAATTAGAAGCTATATTTTGAAGCTAATAATTTTTGAATAGCTATTTAAAATGGATTGGGTTGTGTTTATATATATATGAATAATAATTTGAAAATTTGAATTTGGAATTCAAATGTTAATAAATTGAAATTTAATTGGACTTAAAGAAATTTTATATTTGAAACAAACAAAATATAATAAGTACGATTACATAAGGTTAAAATGGAAATTTTAAATAAGTATGTTTAATATCTTAAGTTTAAAAATATAAATATATTGAAAATAAAAATTTTATTGACTAACTTATAAATAATTGCTAGTGGTGTATAATTTAATTTCAAACTAGTTTACTTTAATTTGTATAAGCATAAATATATACATAAGGAAATGAAATAGATAAATATGTTTTATAAATTGAAATTAATAAGGGTTTAAACTATAAAATAATTTAGATAAAGTTTTTTTTACATAAATATACAAAGAAATTGACATTTGTGAGGAAAGGACAAAGAATTTATACAAGTGTAAAGCTTTTAAAATACATGAGAACAGGTGTTAGCTTAACAAGTTGGCAAGTGGCATTTAACTCATTTTCTTTTAAATTAAAGCGTAAATAACATGCAAAGGAGTAAATATTAAAAATCTTCTTTCATATTCAAATCTGAAAAAAAAATTCAAAAGAAATTTAAAACAGTCTCAAATCCAAAACAAGTTGAAAGATCTGGGAAACAAAGCAAACCTGAAAATCAATATAGAATCAGAAAATCAAAAGCAAGTCTGGAAATTCAAAGAGGAATCAAAAAGCAAAATCTGGAAAAACAATTGAAGATTGCAGGGAAAACAAAACTCAAATCAAATACAAGGGTCAGGTTCTAAAGCATTTGCAACTCAGGTAATTTAAGTGAAAACCTTAATAAAAATTTAAATTCAAAGAAGTTTTTGAAGAAATTAAAACATAATTAACCCCATTATTTTTTACCTGAGGGAATATGATCAAAAATAAAATAAAGAAAAGGGGCTGGACAGTTTAAAAGGGGATTGCATGTCCCAGATTTTCAAAGCATCACAGCATGCTCTGTTCTTCTTTGTTCCTTCTGGAAAAAGGTGAGCAAAACTTCACACCCCCTTATTTTTAAAATGCCTGGAGTTCTGAATTTAAATCTGTTGATTGGAAAAAAAATGTTAAAGTAGGTTGAAGAATTATTTGCATGTGTATGGATTTGCGAGTACATATGTGTATATAGCTCTGCCTGAGAACAGACATTAGTTTTTGGTTGAGTGTTATAGGGTTCAATCCTGTTTGAAAGAAAAAAAAAACCACAAACTCCCTTTCTGACCATCTATTGATCTTAATGATCAAAAAAAATATGTTAGAATGATCAAGACCTCGTTCCTAAAAATATTTGTAAGCACTAAGGTTGAATAGGTTACTAGAAATAAATTTTTATAGTAATAATCTTTTAATGATAAAAAAATTAAATGATTCAATTCCTTGTTTTGATCATGCAATCTAATTTGTGCTCTTAAATGTTGAATTTTAAAAATAAAATTGTGATTTTAAGTTTTGAATTGAAGCGCATTTTTGGGTTTGAACGGAAAATATAAAAACATTGATTTTTGATGATTAACAAACAACTGAGTCTTGGGCTTGATGTCAGAGGAGGTGAAGGTAGTGAAGTTTACGGGAAAAATACTTGAAAATTTTCTGGTTAATCGAGGTGCCGTCGCGACTTGATTTTAGGGTTTATTGTTCAGTTGTGGTCACGAGGTTTGTAGGGGAGGTTTCGTCGACGTCAAGGCGCCGAGAGGGATCGGTCCAAGAGGGATTGAAGTGAAATCATGTGACGCATTTTTGGGTGCTGCGCCGTGGTTCCAGATGGCTGAGAAAGTCGTCGGCGATTGATTTTGTTGGTTTGGGTTCATTCCAATATGGATGTGTTCGAACTCGATTTCAATTTTAAGTTCAATCTGAAGATTTAGTGATTGGGATCGATGGAGGAAGTCGCAGGTGATTTGTGGGCATCATCGACGATGATCGGAATCGCTTCGTCGAACTGTGCATCTACACGCGTGTGTCCCTGTGCATCTGGGATTAAACGGTTTTGCGGAGACGAAGTTTACTCGGGGGGTGACTCGGAGAATTAGTGGTTTTGCTCAAAGAAAATGGTGTCGCGTATGACTCGAGGTTGAACTCGAAGTAGGGCTAGGGAAGACGTTAATTTGGCTCGGGTCTGTTTCTATAAACTGACCAGGTTTCAAGTTTTATAACCTGACAGTGTTCAGTGTTTTTTTTTTAAATTTAAATGAAATTCAAATTTTAAAGTAGGATTTTAAAACAGGGTTTTAAAATTCAAGTTTAAGTTGATGAACTTTTGAAACTAAGTTTTTAAAAATGAAAATTTTAAATTTAAGCAAATTTAAATCCAGTTTTCAAAATCAAGTCTAAATATAGCTCCAAGTTTACTATGAATTCAAACCTTGAATTTAAATCAGTTTGAAAATTTTAAGTGTTGAACAAGTTAAATGTTTTAAAGTAGATTTTAAAAATGAATTTGATTTCAAATAAATGTTTAAACTTGATAAAATTCTTTATAAAGGTTTCTTTCAATATTTGAATGAAAAATTATGATGTGTTTAACTTTAATTTGGAAGTTAAATAATCGATTTATTTTAAAGCTTGATTTCTTTTAAAAAAAATTAAGTAATTTGGTTTAAGCTTTTTCTTATATAAGTATCTTATATAAGTTACGAATTTTCTTTACATTTATTTTAAGGTCTATAAATTTATTTAAGTTTGAATAAAAATTTAAATGGTTAAAACATTTTGAATCTTAAATTCAAAATGAAATGAAATTTAAATTTGGTGGTGTAATGTTTTAAATACACTTGAATGTAAATGAAGTCATTAATAAAGTAAATAAATTATCTTAGAAATAATTAAGATAATAAAAGAATTTAATTTATAAGGGAATTGAGGAATAACTTATTTATTTGATTTTAAATTAATGATTTAGATTAATTTAAAATTAGAGATGATTAATAATGATTAATCTAAGATAAATTTTGTAAGAAAGTAATTATAGAAAAATTAATTAATAACAGTAATTAAGATTTAATTAATTAAATGATTAGGGTTAACTAATTAAGAAATTAAACATTAATTAATTTATAATTGGAGGTTAATTAAGTAATGATTAAGGATTAATTAATTAAATAATTAAGGTTAATTAATTATAATCAATTAAGTAATTAAGATAAGTTAATTTCTAATTTGGAATTAATAAGCAATTAATTAAGATTAATTAATTATAAATTAAAGATTAATTAGTAATTAATTAAGGAATGATAATCAAGTTTTAATAATGAATAATTAGAGTTATTAATTAATAATTAAAGGGTAATTAATTAATTAAATAAAGATTAATTAATTGATAATGGCGTTTATTAAGAAGTGATTAATTAATTAAATGATTGTGATAAATTAACTAATGATTGGTTAAGAAAAGTAAAGTGATTAATTCTTAAGTAATTGATTTAATCTGAATTTGAATTAAGAGACATGCTTGCTTATGAATGATTGTATTGCCTTGCATTGATTGTTATCTCTGGACTGTAATATTCTGTGATGTGAGATATGTTGTGTATTGATCTGTGATACCTGTGATATTTTTTCGATGTAAATACCCTTGGCCGTAAAACGGCATTTGAAATTCGATGCGACAGGGAGTCGGATTCCAGTTGGTTATCCGAAACCCACATCGAATCATATTAGTGAATCCTTATTATTGATAAATTTACTTTGTCTATAAATCTGTGAATGAAGATAAGCATTACAGTTTATACCGCTTATCGATATTGATGAGCTTTAAATCTGTGATGTGATGATTATCGTTGCACTATTGTGTGTAAACCCCTGGACCACACTTGTACACACACAAATATGGATTGCATGTGGAAATCGGTTAAGTCACAGATTTTTAAATAATTTTGAATTTGAATTTTTAATTCAAATGGTTTTGGAAATAGATTTGATTTAAAGTGAAAGGCTTTTGAAAACAAGTGTTTTAAAAATGAAAGTTTTTTCTGAGTAACTTAATAAGGATTTGAAAGTTGAATAATCTGATTTAAATTGGAATTCAATATCTGAAATTGAATTCTAGATTAGGTATTTATAATTTTAAAAACGGTATATAAGCTTATATGGGTTTCAAACCATTTTTAATAACTGTTGTGGGGATTTGAATTAACCTCAAAAATGTTAACTTGTATAAATAAAAATCGGATTTTTCGAAATAAAAACAATTTTTTTTCAAAAAAATAAAAGCTTTCATATGATTAATGAACTACCAATTTATATTAAAGGGATTTCATTTTTGAATTTAAAATTATTTTCCAAATTATGGAAGAATCTTTGGAAACGAGTTTTGAAAGCTATAAGTTAAATCTTGATTTAAAGATTTAACGAGTTAATCCAATTTGAAATGGAATTGTCTTGAGAAGCTATGAATGAACTTTTGTTTAAAAGATTGATGAATCTTGTTTTAAATTGAAACGGGATCATGAAAAGTGAATCTTTTGTTTAAAAGATCAAAATGTGGAAATTGTTTAAACCATTGAAAGGTTTCTGGAAGTGAATCTTTTTGGTTAAAAAAGATTTATAAATGGTAATTCGTTTATCCATTTGAAAGAAAAGTTTTGGGTTTTAAAGTTGTGACTAACTGAAATCTCATATCCATATGCTTTTAAATATTGCGCTCACTATTCGGTTTAGCCGGGAGAGGACCTTGTGTCATATAACCCATTCCGAATAGTGATACGACGTTATGGATAGCATTTGAAGATCGTTGGTGAAGACCGGTATTTGGGAGAACGATAGGATGACCTATCGATTGTCTCTGCACCGAGTAGCTATGGTATAGATATTCCCTAAGTAATGGGAAGTCCGATCGGGATTGTGAATTCCCGGATTTGCAAGGGCTTCTTCGGAAGTGCCTTCGGTTCTGTTCGAACCGGAACAGACTTATATGGATGTGTGTCTGACACTACACTTTGAGATGTAAAACCGGTTTCTACCAAATACATTTCTGTTTGGTGGCGGAGATTTATTCTCTTAGCTTAACACCCTTCTCTGAGACGTACGAGCTTAGAGGTTATGTAGTTGATCGTTACCAGTGATACATTCCCAATTTGGTAATGTGGCATACGAAGTGCTGCTGATCATTTGTTGATCAAAGCATGACTTTTGTGAAAAGCGTAGCTTTGTGGACGAGACTTCGTCGAACTTCACAACCCGGAATAGTCGAAACAGAAAGAATGCAGCAAGGTTATTTGGAGGTAGCGCCTCCTGAGGGTATGTTCTTTTCCTTCTGGATAGAGGTTATGTCATGGTATGGAGCCCAGATATTTAACCTATGTGGTTACTGCAAATACATTACTTTGTGGTTGTTGGTATCGAGCGCTCGGATAAAGGTTGGTTACGACCTGGGGATGGCATACTCGTGTAGTAGTTACCTAGTTATAGAGGTAACCCGGCCTTGTGTTGGCAGAGATCCGGTTAGGTTCTTGGGACTTCCCTCCAGAGACGTACCCATGTGGCCCAGGAAGTTCCTTAGCCTGACCATTTGATGGAAAACCAAAGAAACAATACGCGCCTTGTACGGTTTAGTTGTGTGGATATTATACAAGGAAATCACTTTCTGAATCGAGTTATAAAAGGGATATGGAATCATTAATCCTCTTTAAAATGGTTTATAAATGTTTTATAAACACTAAAACCTAATTTAGTAAAGTTTTGATAAATTATGAAAGTTGTCAATATTAGGCGCATCTGTAATGGCAATTCACGATTTCGCTTCATTAAAGTTTAAATCCATTTATAGAATGGAACTGGGGTCGGGATTCATTAGAATAAGAATTTTTCAAACTATTATAATCATGGTTTTCAAAACAAAGAAAATAATTGAGATTTTGTTCAGCAGACTTTGCAATATGAGCAAATCAAGTTTTTAAAATGTCGCGGTTTGGCAGTTCGGAAACCAAAGCAATAAATTCTTTAGGATCGATATTTTTAATTATTTAAAAATATGGGATAAATCCTATAAATATTTTAAAATGTTTTAAAAGAGATTTGAGTTATAAAAATAAATTTCTAAATGATAGAAAAGTTTTTTTGATCAAATAAGCCTTAAAGCACTATTCGCAGCACTTTTAATAACTTTTAAACATAAATTTTCTTTCCCAAATCTTTTACAAATGTTTTCGTATAAATAATTGAGTATTTTAAATATGATTTTAAGGTTTTACAATTTATTTTAAAAAAATTCGATAAATGATTTAAAGAAAAGTAGTTATAATTAAGTGATTTAATCTTGGCTTTAAAAGCCGATGAGTAGTCTGGATATTTCTATATGTGAGACCCAGATGTGAGGTGCTTAAACTAAGGTGATGTTCAGGAGCAACCACTGCCATGGGTCACCTGGCCTCTTTTCTCGTTGAGGGATAGATAAAGTCGAAATGGTCGGAAATGATACAAGTACAAAAGGTTTAAGTTTTGTAATTAATTAATTGCAACTTGGATTGAATAGAAATAATCTTCTTATACTTGGTGTTAAATTCCAAGGAGGGAACTTGTACTAATCATAATACAAGTTGAATATGGAAATTAGTGTCGAGTAAAATTAGTATTATTTCTATGGATCCATTTTACTCGAATACTAACTAATTTGGATTTACCATCTTAGATAACATGGTTTCAACCTATTAAAAAGTTATGATTTGAAAATAAGAAATCTTTTGTCAATATTTAAATAAATGATTTGGAATTATTTTCGTGGATTCTTTTACTTAAAATTAATTATTTTGGATTTATGGTAAACAATGTTTTAAATAATATTATTTTTGACCCGTTTAAAAGTTATGATTTGGAATTAAGACATATTTGTTAAGATTTAAATAAATGATTAGGATACATTTTCCTAAACAAAGACGACACGATTTGGAATTACACCAAGATTTAAAAAGGTTTTAATTAAACAAAAATTTGATAAATGAGGTTTAATGATCCCGTGTATACTGAAAATAAATGGTTTTAAAAAAAGTTATATATCTCTAAGAAGATATTTTGGATAAAAAGATACTATTTAATGGAATATTTATCACCCATCCACTTAATATCCTTTTATCGATGATTGATTTGGAGGAACCGGGATTGGATTTAGGCAAATTACTATCTGAAAACCATTTCAAACCAATTCACAAGTTTGAAAGTGAAGACATATTAATGACAATGAAGTTGAAGGCATGGATTTTCATAACGAAAGGAATGCTTATTGATAATTTTGGAGTAGCCCCCGAGATAAATAAATAGCAGTGGTCCCTTCGTTTTGGGATCTTCGTATGTAAAGACTACTCACTACTAATCCTAGGGGTAGTTCTCGACAATATGTAGCAGGAGAAGTGTCTTCAGTTTGTCATGTTCCTAGACAACTTGGATAGATGAATGTCTGACATTCCATTTCTAAGATCACGGTACATTAATCTCTTCAAACATACATCAGTTTGGTGGTGTAGGAAGTAATTCCTCTTATATTTAACACCCTTTTAAGAGACGTACTGTGACAAACCATTTCTTTGGCCCTTGAAAATCGACACCAATACATTCTCGGTAGACCCAAGCGCCGGAGACCTGGTTCGTTAAGGGTAAAAAGAAAATTAGATAGAACAAAATCTTTCGCGAGTGGAATTTCAATATATATAATCTTCTAACTCTATGCTCTGAGCTCTTCCAAATTTCTTCTAACTAAACCTGACTACTAGGCTGCCCGAAAAAATAGGGCACCCAGAGTTAAGAAATGGGAAATAGACTCCGAGTCAGTCTTGGAACGGGTGTAAGAACTCAAAATACGAGTGTTTGAAAATAAAAGGTATCTCATAAGATCACGCTGCCTATAAAAGGGTATGGGTTCTTGCCTTATGATAAACAAAACATTTTTTACGTGGAAATTTGGTAATATTATTTTTAATGACATTAATTCGAAAATATTTGCGAGTAAATTTATAAATTTTAACCGAAATTGTTACCATATTAAATTCCGGACCTAAACATTTAAGGTTTATAAAACAAAATCGAAGGCGCTTATTAGAGATTGGATTTCCAACTGAATAGTGAGGTAAGGGACTACCTCCCGTACAGTGTATTTCTAGAGGGAGGCACCTAATGCCTCTATGTTAGTCCTCATGCAAATTAAGACCGGCCTACCCGAAATTCACAAGAATGCACCAAGTATTACATCATATAGCTGTTACCCACCTATCTTGGATACCAAGAATACACCACATAATTTAAACCCGATGGTATAGTGGGTAGAAATTTTATCCATCTAGAAGGTGATTTCATACCCTGATTGGTTAAGACCCACTTTAGCCTTAAAGCATCCTATGTATCATTATTCTAGGGGTGTGAGGCTTTGAAAACACGATCACCATTTATATAGCACATATACCACTTTGAATGCCACTTTGCCATTTCATAATCACACAACTAATTCTACAAACGTATAACTCTAGAGCTCATATGTCCCAGGAAAGGGGGTTAAGCTAAGAGAAGTTGCATTCTCCACCACCAAACATATGATAAGTTCATAGAGATTAATCAATATGATCTAGAATTTCATCCATACAATTTTTCCAGGAACAGGAAAAACCGAAGGCACTTTCTTACCACATCCTGTCGGGAATTGCCCCTAAGATTAGTAGCAAGTTAGTCCTTGCATACGAAGATCCCAGAACGAAGGGACCACTGCTATCTATTTATCTTAAGAGAAAATCCAAATATTGCCAACAAGCAGTCCTTCCATTATGAATATCCCTGCCTTCAAAATCAAGGTCTTCAATATATATTTTCTTCACTTTCGAAATTTAAATTGGTTCGAAGTGGTTTCCAGATAGAAATCGCCCAAATCCTGTCCCAGTTCCCTCCAACCGGTTATCGATAAAAAGATGTTTTATAAATAGGCGGTTTATCATTTGATTTATTCATTTCCTTTTTTATTGGAAAATATTTTCGAGAGATATGTATATCTTAAAAAAAATTCTTGTTGATATATACAGAATCATTAAACCTCTTTTTAGTAAAATTTTTGGTTTAGTTAAACCCTTTTTAAACTTGGAATAATTCTAAAATATTTTAATTAGGAAGATACTTCTAAATCATTTATTAAAATCTTAACAAAGATTTCTTATTTTAAAATTGTAATTTTTTAATAAGTTGAAACAATGTTATATAAGATGGTAAATCCGAATTGTTTGAATTTGGAAAATATGATCTTTTATACTTAAACTCATTCTCAATACTTCGACCTTATCTATCCCTCAATGGGGATGGCCAGGTGTGCCAGTGCACTGATTGCTCATGAACATCTCCTTAGTTTAAGCACCTTACCCTGATCTCACAAATTGAAAAATCAAGTGTACTCGTCGGCTTATTAGAGCCAAGGTTAACACATTTGTTTATAATAACTTTTCTTCAAATCATTTATTTTATACTCTTTTAAATAAATTATAAAATATTCAAATCACCTTTAAGATACTTAATTATTCATTTAAATGCATTTATATAATATTTGGAAAAGAATTGTTAAACTTAAAACCATATTTCAACTGTTACTAAAAACCGTTGCAAAAAGTGCTACGAATAGTGTTTTAAAAGCTATATTGATTTAAAATGACTTTTCTATCATTTGAAAATTTATTTATACAATCCAAATATCTTTTATGATTTTAAATGATTTATGTTTTTAAAACATTTTAAAAATATCAAATTTTAAGAAATCCTTTTTTTGGATTCCGAAGTGCAAAACCGCGATTATTTTAAAAACTTGTTTTACTTATATTTCAAAATCTACTTATTGAAATCTTGATCATTTTCCTTTGTTTGAAAATTATGGATATGATAGTCCGAAATTTTTTTATCATGAAGAATTTCGAGCTATATTCCACTTTATATACTCGTTTAAAATTCACAGCGCGAAATCGCGAACTACCGTTACGCGCAGCTCGTAGTCTTGGCTTGTTTTTCATTTCTTATTCACACTTCGCCAAATTTATTTCTAGTGTTTATGAAAAAATATTAAAACACTTTAAACCATTTTTAAGAGGATCAACATTTCAAATATACCATTACATTAATAAAAGGAAAGTGATTTCCTTTATGATTTTTGACGTGTATTTAACGTGACTTGTTAAAACAACCATATTAAACAATCAATACACGATGATCAAAGCATAGAAAAGCAACCAAACATGATTAAAAATCATCACAACCAAACATAGCAAGCCATATTATGTCATCCATATATAAATATAGAGTTTCACACTTTTTATATAACATATCTAACTTTTTGTTACTAATTACTTTCTAAATATCCACTAAGTACTGTAATTCATCCAACAAACATCTTAAGCATTTCAATAGTCATTTTAAACATTTTTAACTATTTATAAATATTTAATTTAGGAGTTCTCATCTATTTTCAAGCCGATACTTCCTACCAACATTCAAACAAATCAACGCTTCACTACACATCTTCTAAACACCTAAAACTAATGGTCATACCTCCTTCCACTTGCTAATCATGCCTCTCATGATGACTTAGGGTTAATACTAGAGTTTAGAAGAGATTAGAGAAGATTTAGTTAACTTTTGAAAAAGTTAGAGAGTAACCAGTGGATTAGTGCTTAAACACTTCCATTGTTTTTAAACCTCCTACTTTCTCTCAAGGTTTTGAGATAGAAGCGAGACTTCCATGGAAGCCATTAAATACCATTTAGAAAGCTCAAGAATGAAGGACATGAATAAGTGAAAGGTATGTGGAAATGAAAAGGTATGCGTGGATACTTATAGAATTTTGATTAAGTAAAGCCTTCTCCACATCCACCCCTCCTCACATCATGCACGCATCACCCCCTATGTCACCATACACGTTAGCTCCACTTCCTATGTGGTAGTGATGGTGATGGTGATGGTGGTGGTGGTGATGGATGTGGTGTAAGATGATTTGATGTGAGGTGATATTTTCTTTTTAAGTTAATAATTACATTAGATATTTATTTTATTACCTTATGTAAATACATATTCACTTTCTACTCTTATTAGTTGTGTTTGCGTCAAAATTGATCACAAACCCCAAACACCATGAAAGCACCAATATATGAATGTGAATCAACAATGTCCAAACACAAATCTCAGATCCAAGCAAAACAGAGAACAACAATCGAGAAATAACTGACAAAAAAACAGGATTTATAGTGGTTCGGCTATCTCCGGCCTACGTCCACTTAAAATGATTATCTTTTTATTGATGTTCTTGCTGGTTACAGTGGATTACAACTGTAATTTCTGAATACAATGATGGAGTTTGAGTGCAATTGTGATTTCGGCAGAGTCTGGACGTCCCAAGATCCAAAAGTCCCTTTTCTGTAGCTCTAGGCTGCTATTTATAGGCGTTCCCTGCAAATATCTGGCCCAAACTTCAGAAGACTCCTTCTGGCACGTGAGTGGGCCCACGCGATCGATCCCATGAGGTTTCAACTCGATCCGTGATCGATACGAACCAATTTCGTATCGATTAAGATTTGGTCCAATCAAGTTGAAATTTGGCATGAACCTTCCTTAGCTTGTACATGAGCTCCTGTGAAAATTTCATATCATTTGGACCTGTGGATTGTGAGACATGATCGATGAAAGGTTGCATTTTCGAATCGATAGTTTGTATCAATCCATTTGTATCGATCCAAGCACGTGATAGCATGCTGACATGGCGTGCACTCTTCGGATCGATCCACTTTTATGCTGAGTTGATCGAGTCTTATCTTGTTCGTATCGATGATTTGTCTGTTTGTATCGATGAAAAGTTTTGACTTCGAATCGATCTTTTGTACCTCTGTTTGCATCGATGTTTTCAGGCTACTTCGCATCGATAGCTGTGGGTCATTTCGTACCGATATCTGGAGGTCATGTTTCGCATCGATCGTTTGATGTTTAATTGATACGAATTGCTCAATTGGGACTGATACGAATTGATTTCGAGTGTTGGATGCAAACTAAAACCGAGTCGAGTGGATATGAAGCAGAGCATTTGTGATGGATACGATGTAGACATTACTGATCGATTCGAAACTACGGAGAGTTCCACTTTGATCGATACGAATTCAATGGATTCGAACAGCGCAACCATAGATCGTTTCGAACTTGATGGATTCGAACTGATCGAAGCGAAGTCGTTCTGATGGATACGAATATGATCGATTCGAACAGATCAATACCACGGATCTCTGATGGATACGAACAACATATCTTTCTCAACTTGTATCGATCATATCTCGATCATATGAACTTCTATTTACCTGAATTTGAAATGTCGGCTTTCACGGCTTTGCTTGTCATGTCTTGTCAATTGTAGCTCGATCCGGACTCGGACAAAATTCATCGATATCCATAGTGAACCTGTGACGTAAAATTGGTATTTATGACTAATAATCATTGATTTTAAGTTAATTTCTTGATATCTCGACCTTGCCAAAAGGTGGGATAACACTTTGCCCCCCACAACATGTCTTTTTATAAAAGGTGTGTTTTGAATAGCTTCAAACCGAATGATTTGAGTTCATGTTTCATTCATAGCTATAGTATTATTAATCAAGTTTATGGCTGTTCGAAGCCGAATAAGTATCCATTTCTTCATGTGGAAGTCAAGAACGAAATTCTACAGTCTCTCCGGAATATCAACGGTCACTTCGGACCCTTTCCAAGTCCATTCCAGACTTAGCGATCGAATAGATAGATCCTATTGCGCTCCGGCATTGCTTTCTATTCCTTGCACTCCAGCCCCGGTGAGGGCATGTAGCGATGTCTTGGTCTTTCCAGACCGATCATAGCCTCTCTGGGCTCTTGCTGGATCCCATTCTATCACTCTCCGGTAAAGGGGAAACAGCGTCGAGTGAGCCGATTCTGTCGCTCTCCAGCGAAGAGGCAACACCCCCGCTCTCCGGCTCAGTGTTTTTGAACATTAAGCGAAGTCATGGCCTAAATCCTAGGCCAATCACAGCCACTCTGGGCTCTTATCGAACCCCGATCCAATCACTCTCCAGTGAATGGGGAATGAGGTTAAGTGAGTCGATCCTGTCGCTCTCCGGCGTAGCAACTCACTTCTTGCACTCCGGACCCCGCCTCTCCAGGTAGGGTCATAAAGCGATCATTTTCAAGCTTGTTTTTAGTATTCATCCTTTAACTCTCCGGTCAAAGGTTTATATCAAGAAATTAAAGTTCATTTATTAAATTCAAACCCTAGATGTTCAATCTCAAACATCAGGAAAAACTAGACATTGCATCTCCAGGCAGAGCGGTCTATTACCATCTTAGAGCATGCCTAGGGATCTCTCCGGTTCCCGTACATGTGTAAGTGGAATAGCCATTATATTCAAAATCAAATCTAAGGAATCTAATCGACCAAAGTCCAAATCATGAACTTGGCCCTTGCCATCATAATCAATTGATGATGAGTCGCGATCACGATCCAAGATTAGTCATATTAGGTGCATGCCGTAGTTGCTCAGATCCTACGGCCGCTGTCCGTTCTCTGGTGTACTGTGGAAATCTACCACTTATGGCATGTTCTTCCACCTCACCGTTCAGGTGGCAGCATTCATCAGTAGTATGCCCTTCCAACTCATGGAATAGGCAGTACTTTCCACTCCTACGCTCCCGCTCTGTGGGATCTCTCCTGGATGGTTTTCGATAGGGGAGTTGGCCCTAGTCTCCGTGTAAATACATTCCAAGCTTGCTGTCAAGTCTATGTATTGTCTGTATCTAGGTTTTTAGAATTTCTTTCATTTATCAGGACCATCGTATCTATCATCCTGCTTTCGCTTTCCTTTGTCCGCTCCAGACTGTTCTTTGGCAGTTCCTTCGCCTCGCACAGCATTTGTTTCTCACCTCTCGGTGCGTGAAGCTTCCAACCGAATGAATCTCTCAGCTTCATGATAGAATTCTCCAAGATCTTGTGGTGAATCTCTTGCCAAAGAATCCTTAAACACTGTGCCTTCAGCAACTCCCACTACCGCTGCCATCAAAATCATCGATGGATCCGGGTGGTCTACTGAAGCCACCGTTGCATTGAATCGCAATAGAAAATCTTTTATGGATTCTCCGGTCCTTTGCTTTATCGAAGCTAATGTCATCACACTCTTGGGTCGCTTCACATGGACCCTAAAATGTCTCATAAAGCATTCCACTAGCTCGCCCCATGTTCTGATCGATCCATTCTCTAGTTGCCTAAACCAAAGTGCAGCCAAATCTGATAAAAGCAACGGGAAACATCGTGCCATCACTTCTTCGAATGCTTCCAGCACTTCCATATGCCTGATATATCTAGTAATGTGCATGGTCGGGTCTGACTTTCCATCATAAGGGTACAGTATGGGTAACTTGAACTTTGGAGGATTCCTCACATTCCTGATGTTCGGAGTAAACGGACTCCGACAAACTTCCTCCAATCCTCCGCTCGACAATCCACCTTCATGATTCGTCGCACTAATCCAGCCATTCTTTCGTCTCCATCCAGGGGTTGCCCCCTTGTCAAGTTTCTATCATGCCCCCCAGGTCTCGAAGGGTATTCTGGGTAATATTCTTCGTGTGGCTCATTAGCGTTGGCTTTGGCTTGTTGAGCTCCATCTATGGGTTTTCCAGAATCAGATCCCGAGGGTCTACCCCCAAGTCCTTGTTGATTGCCTTCAGGCCCCGCATTCTAGTCTTAAATCTGACCTTCGTTGGTTTCTACAATCCTAACTCCTTGTCCCGCATTTGCAGCCGCTGTAGTTGGTCCAAGGTTATGTGCACTTGCCGCTCTCATCTGCTCAAAGAAGCTTTGCATCATATCCTGTTGACTCTTCAATATTCTTTCATGTATTGAATCCTCCATGGCCTCCAGCTCGTCCCTGGTGATGTAGATAGAAACTTGACCTTCTCCGGCTCCAGAGGATGCCTCTTGACTTCCTCCTTGTTGGCTTCTCTCGGCTCTTTGTCTTCTACTTGTTTGTCATGTCATTGTCTTTCAAATCTGAATTCTTCAAGCTTTCAAATCTGAACACCAAATCTATTGTAGCGGTGCTAGTTTCTTCTCAGTGAAAGCGCCAAAGTGTTTGTGCCAAAATTGGTCACAAACCCTGAATATCATGAAAGCGCCAATATATGAATGTGAATCAACAATGTCCAAACACAAATCTCAGATCCAAGCAAAACAGAGAACAACAATCGAGAAATAACTGACAGATACATGGGATTTATAATGGTTCAGCTATCTCCAGCCTACGTCCACTTCAAATGATTATCTTTTTATTGATGTTCTTGTTGGTTACAGTGGACTACAACAGTAGTTTCTGAATACAATGATGGAGTTTGAGTGCAATCATGATTTCGGTAGAGTCTGGACATCCCAAGATCCAAAAGTCCCTTTCCTGTAGGCTCTAGGGTGCTATTTATAGTCGTTCCCTGCAAATATCAGGCCCAAACTTCAGGAGACTCCTTCTGGCATGTGAGTGGGCCCATGCAATCGATCCCATGAGGTTTCGACTCGATCCGTGATCGATACGAATCAATTTCGTATCGATCAAGATTTGGTCCAGTCAAGTTGAAATTTGGCATGAACCTTCCTTAGCTTGTACGTAAGCTCCTATGAAAATTTTGTAGCATTTGGACATGTGGATTGTGAGATATGATCGATGCAAGATTGCGATTCTGTATATGCTGTCGCATTCGAATCGATCGTTTGTATTGATCCATTCGTATCGATCAAAGCACGTGATAGCATGTTGACGTGGCACGCACTCTTCGGATCGATCCACTTTTTATGCCGAATTGATCGAGTCTTATCTTGTTCGTATCGATGATTTGTTTTTTCGTATCGATGAAAAGTGTTGACTTCGAATCGATGGTTGGGGGTCATTTCATACCGTTATCTGGAGGTAGTGTTTCGCATTGACCGTTCATGTTTAATCGATACGAATTCTTCAATTGGGACAGATATGAATTGATTTCGAGTGTTGGATGCGAAGTAAAACCGAGTTGAGTGGATACGAAGCAGAGCGTTTGTGATGGATACGAAGTAGACATTGCTGATCGATTTGAAATTGCGAAAGTTCCACTTTGATCGATACAAATTCAATGGATTCGAACAGCGCAACCATAGATTGTTTCAAACTTGATGGATTCGAACAGATCGAGGCGAAGTCGTTCTGATGGATACGAATATGATCGATTCGAACAGATCAATACCATGGCTCTCCGATGGATATGAACAGCATATCTTTCTCAACTTGTATCGATCATATCTCGATCATATGAACTCTGATTGACCTAAAATTTGATATGTTGGCTTTCACGGCTTTGCTTGTCATGTCTTGCCAATTGTAGCTCGATCCGGACTCGGACAAAATTTGTCGATATCCATAGTGAACCTGCGATGTATGATCGATATTTGTGACTAATAATCATTTATCTTCAGTTAATTTCTTTATATCTCGACCTTGCCAAAAGGTGGGATAATAAGTTGTATATGTTAATGTGTTTATTTGTATGCCATAAATGTGTACAAGTTATTCGAACAACATTGTACAACTTATATATGTCAAACCGTTACTAATTTAGATTCTGATCTTCGGTCATATTTTCACTTATTAATTAACGTTTATATATTTGCAAAAAAAGTATGAAAACTATTTTCTTATTATATACATGAATTAAAATGATGATATTTGATTTATAAAACCCTATAAAACAATATTAAGCGATTATTTAAAAAAAACGTTATTATATCGATGAACTGATATCGATTTTCCTTATATTTTCAAATTAAATATGTATCTTTATAAATATAAATGATTCATTATCACTTTAAAACTGATTAAAATGAATTATCAATAATTATTAAATCATTTAATATTAATTTAAAATCATTAATTAATTATTAAATATAATGACCTTACTGGTGATATTATAAATATATTTAGTTTCCCAAAAATAAAATAATAAATTTTATTTCATATTCTTGTTTAATTATAAAAATATTTAATTATAAAAATAAGTGTATGTATCCAGTCCCTTTCACAACTATTGATATTTATAGAGCCGTTTATTAATAAAACGATTTTTTGCTATTTTAAGGATTTAAATCCCGAGGAAGATATTTTCATAAATATTTATTTAAAGTAAGATTACCATAACTATTTATTGTTCCAAGCATCATATTTTATGTTAAAAAAGCTTATATTTGAATATTTTAAAAATAAATAATATTTATTAAAGTGATAAATTTGTGAGTTATTACAGGTGCGAGCTTAGAGGTTATACTTTTTTTGAAATCAGTAATGTGTTGTTGGAAATGACAATGTGGCATTTTAAGTGAAAATGTTCTAAGAAAGGTAAATGTTGCCTCGAGCCTCACACCTAGGAAATTATGAAATAGGGGTAGCTTTTGGGCTAAGTGGTTCGCATCCATTAGAGTATGATATCACCTTTCTAGATTTATTTATTTCTACTCACTATAATGTCGAGTTTAAATTTTAGTGTATGCTATGAGACGTCTCAGAGAGATTGGAAGCGACCGGGATGACAACATATTCGATGCTATCCATACCATCTGTTTGTCTCGAGTAGGTTGGTCTTAATTCGTAGAGGACCGTTTATTGGTAGCCTCGGTACAATCCTCTAGAAATGTATTGTGTAGCAGGTAATCCCTTATCACACTATTCGTTGGAAATCCAAATCTCCAATAAGTGCCTTCGGACTTAGTTGTAAACCTATTATGCCGTCAAATTTAATCAATATAAAAATTTCAGCTATTTGAATAGGTTTATTTGAAAGGTTTTCAAAGGATGTCATTAAAAATAAAATCACTAGGTTTAATATAGAAATGATTTTTATCATAAGGTAAAAATCCATTTTGTATCTATATGTGGCATGGTCTTATGAGATACCCATTGTTTTCAAATACTCGTATTTTGAGTTTATCACACAGTCCCATGACTGATTCGGAGTTTATTTTCTTTCCCTTAAACTCTAGATGCCCTATTTTTTTAGGCAATCTAGTAGTCAAGTTTAGTTTTGCGCATTTTGTAAGAGCTCGGAGCATGGAGCTAAAAGATTCTTATAAAAGATGCTATCCATTTTCACCGTACTTATGTACCACGGTATTCCGCAATTGCAAGGATAGAGATTTATAAGTGTCCATGTTGATGAATGTATTTAAAATTTTCCACTGTAAAGATTATATGTTATTCCATTCATGTAAGATTCTATTCTATTTCTTTATTTTCTTTTCTTCATAACTATCCACCTTTTTGTTCAAATTGAGTTGGACATATATCGTTTAATGTTAACGTAAAATGTAAAGAATTATGTGTCATTGCAGTTGGTATCAAAGCTAAGGTTGAGCGAACACCTAAGCTTGGTTGGGGTGTGTCTCATCAGAGATAGGGTTAGTAATACACTAGGATGAGAAACTCATTAGAGATAGGGTAAGTGACACCCTAGAATGAGTTGAGAGTATCATATATAAGAGCGTATTTGCCAATGCTATATAAAAATGTTTTTTTGTGGACAATTGGTAAATGAAATAATTTTACCTAAGATGATATTTTATATATAAAGAAATAACATTTGAAAATGTATAATTATTTATAGTATGATAGTTTGCAATTAAGGAATAGTTATAGTTGGTTATTATCATTGATTGTTTGACTTAAATAACAGGAACACCTAGTGAATTAAGTTTCACAATGTGACTATATGGTGTTTGGTAATAATATTGTTGGTTTAAAGTTAAGAAATTTATTTAAGACAAATAAATTTATGAGCCTAAAAATGTAAAAACAAGATGATCTTAAGATATGAATGTATAAATTATGTTTTATAAATAATGGAATTGAAAAGATAAGTGGATCGAAAGTAACTAAAAATGGACAGGAAATATGGCCGGATGGTTAACACTTCTCCTAAGTATTACCTTTTTGGTTAAGGGGATATATGATACTATTGGTAGTACCATTTTCCTTGGTATCAATTTCAGGTTACTCGGTCCATAAAAAATTTAAGTTAAAAGACAATGTGAATAGTCAATTGATAAATTTATTAGTAATTATTAACATCTTTATAAAAAGCGTTAAATCAAAGATAATATGGATCACTAATTGATAAAATAAAAAAGAATATTTGGTGATTTTGGACAGTCGGGAATTTATAAATCACACTTAACTCAGAACTAATAAATTTTGAAAATATAAAAGATAAACAATTGCGAAATGTTTTGAGTAAATAAAATTATATAACTATAATTTATAAACGTGAGTTATAAACAAAAAGGATTTAAAAGCTGAGGTTTTGAGAATTTAAATCGGGTGATTTTGAAAACGGTTCTTCAAAATTAAGAAAATAATAATAGTATTATTTGGAAGTATTTTTGACTTAAAATATAAGTGATAAGTTTTATAACTTACGAATTTGAGATGATAGTAAATTAAAACAAGTTTTAAATTTGTCAAACATCCTAATGTAAGTAAAACCAATAAAAATTTTGGGATTTGTATATATACTCTAAAGATGTAATGCAGTATTATACAAATATGGACTTAATTTGTGAACTATTTATACACTTAAGTAATGTTGTAAGAAGTAATTCAATAATGGATTTAGTATGAAGTGAATGGTTATGAAAATTGAAGGTGTTAGTTAAACAGAAGTTATGTGTACAAGATGTAGTAAACTTAAGTAATGGTTTTATGAAATGGTTCATAAATCGATAGTGATATAAATTTGATTATGTTTTGATATTGTCATGAAAACCAATTAGAATAAATACGTATGCTATACATAGATCATTTTATTCCCGTAATTGTTTGACCTAAGATTCGAGTATAGAACTTTGAGATATTTAAACCGGTCCAAAAAAGGATTTATCACTCGATTCTTGGCAGTGAACATTGATGAAGGTTTGTGGTCGGATCCTTACATTTTCTATCATAGTTGAGAGCTATGCAAGGAAAATAGAAGTTTCTGAGCCTAATCAGAGTCCGCACTAGAGAATTGAAGGATCAATATTAGTCAGAAGCAAAGTGGTATGTTCAAATAAAAGATCGAATAGGACAGTGTATACAGATAGTGTGTTAGCACCACCCGAATTTATTTTTGAAATTTCAAATTTTGTTATGAATATGTATTACCGGCTTTTGCGTTGTAATTTAAGGACGAAATTCTTTTAAGGAATGAGTCTGTACGGCCCGCAAATTTATCACTTTGATAAATGATATTTAATTTGAAAATATTCAAATACAAGGTTTTATAACACTAACTACAAAGATTTAAACCCTAAATTCATGGTAAGAAACTTAATTTAAAATATAATTATGGAATATAGTTTCATAAATAAAGCACGTGCTTCGTACCAAAAATTTCATCGACAAATTGATTTTTAATAGAAAAAGATTTTCTCGGTATATTAGTGCACGAGTCTAGATACATTCATTAATATATCTATTTAAACAAGATTATGAAATAAAATTATTTATCTTATTTATGGAAATAAAATGTATTTATGACATGAGATGTCATCGCTTTTATATATTTCTCCAAAAATTTAAGTCGAGTTTAAATAATTGAATAATTGTTTTAATAAGCTAATAATTCATTTGAATTAGTTGTAAAGTGATAATAAGTCATTTATAATAGTTTTGAGAAGCCATATACTTGATTTGAAATATAAGGAAAATTGATATCACTCTACTGGTACGATAGCACTCTTTATATTATCAATATAAGGTTATATATTTCAAGTGAGACGGTTTTAATTCATTTAAAATGATAAGAAATATATTATTAAGTTTTTCGTTTACTAATATATATAGTTTAACTAAAAACTGGAAATATGATCGGGAATTGGAATTTGTAATGGTTTAATTTATAGAAGTTGTAAACAAATCAATACAACGTTGTGATACATATACATATACAAGAACATATATGTAAATGTACACACATATACATGTAATTATGTTTAGGAATTAGGCAAATCAAGCAAAGAAAATATCCAAACACATATGTATATATACAAGCTCCTTATGTGTAAACAAGAGATAAAACAAAGCACCACATCACATCACAAGCCGAGCATATGGATGGGGGAGTAGGCTTCATGGTCGGCCGAAGTGATGGGGGTGGTGACACATAGTGGTGAGGTGTAAAGATGGTGTGAAAGATAGTGAAAATATCATGATATATTAGGTGCAAAACTTTCCTATAAATACCCACCTATATTCACTCATTTATTCACACAATTCTCTTCTTCTTAAACTTTAAAACCAAGTCAAATGCCTCCTCTCCACCTTCTAAACTCATGGCCACCACCCTCCATCACCCAAACCTAGCACTCCACCGTTTTCTAAGCTAGGCCAAGCTTTTCGATGGTCCCGGGTCGACTCCATAAACTTTGGTTCGATCGTAGCGAAGCTACAGTCCATTTTCCTAAGTTTGATATCCAATAAAGGTGAGAAAACTCTATAAAACTTTATATATATATATATATATATATATATATATATATATGTATATATGATGTGATGTGATTGCTACGGATGTCTACAATGCTTTAATCATCAGGTTTAGATGTTTAGTATAGTTGTTTAATTATGGAAACAAGTTACGTTAAATACACATCGATATTACACAAGGAAATCACTTTCTGAATCAAGTTATAAAAGTGATATTGAATCTTTAACCCTCTTTAAAATGGTTTTAAATGGTTTATAAATGTTTTATAAACACTAAAACCTAGTTCGGTGTAGTTTTGACAAATTATGAAAGTTGAGAAAAAATTAGGCACGTCGCGTTACGGCATTTCGCGATTTCGCACCGTAAAAGTTTAAATCCGTTTACAGAATGGAATCGAAGTCGAAATTCTTCAAAATAAGAAATTTCCAAGCACTTATAATCATAGTTTTCAAACAAAAGAAAGTGATCAAGATTTTGAATAGTAAATTTTGAAATATGAGCAAATGAAACTTTCAAAATAATCGATATTTAGCAATTCAAAAACCAAAGTGATAAATTCTTTAGGATCGATACTTTTAATTTTTTTTAAAATATGAAACAAATCCTATAAATATTTTTAAATGTTTTAAAAGAGATTTGAGTTATAAAAATGGATTTCTAAATGATAGAAAAGTTCAAAATAAGCCTTAAAAGCACCATTCGTAGCACTATTCACAACATTTTTGCAGCACTTTCAGTAACTTTTGAAATATGGTTTTAAACTTAAGTATTTTTTCCAAATATTCTATAAACAATTTTAAAATAAATAATTAAATATTTTAAAGATGATTCGAAGGTTTTATAATTTATCTTAAAAAGGTTTAAATGAACGATTTAAAGAAAAGCTATTATAATTAAGTGATTTAATCTTGGCTCTAAAAGCCGATGAGTAGACTGGATTTTTCAATTCGTGAGACATCCATGTGTGGTGCTTAAACTAAGAATATTTTTAGGAGCAACCAGTTCCCAAGCTCACCTGGCCTCTTTCCTGGATGAGGGATAAATAAGGTTGAAATGTCTGAAATGAGACAAGTATAAAAGATTTAATTTTTGTAATTAATTAATTGCAACTTGGATTAATTAGAGATAATATTCTTATAAGTGGTGTTAAATTATAAGGAGGGAACTCATACTAATCATATGAATTTAAAAGGTGATTCCACTATTATTTGATGAATAATACAAGTTGAATACGAAAATTGGTATCGAGTAAAATTAGTATAATTTCTACGGGTCTATTTTACTCGAATACTAAATAATTTGGATTTACCATCTTAATAACATGATTTCAACCTATTAAAAAAATTGATTAGAAAAAAAAAATCTTTTGTTAAGATTTGAATAATTGAATTGGAAGTATTCCTATAGATCCTTTTACTAAAAATTATTTGTTTTGGGTTACTGTAAACAATGTCTTAAATAACATTGTTTTTGACCCTTTTAGAAGTTATGACTTAGAAATAAGAAATCTTTGTTAAGATTTAAATAAATGATTTGGATATATTTTCCTAAGTAAAGGATGAAATGATTTGGAACTACTCCAACATTTAAAAAGGTGTTAATTAAACAAAGATTTGATAAATGAGGTTCAATGATCCCATGTATACTGAAAAGAAATGGTTTTAAAAAAAAATATTGCTCTAAGAAGATATTTTGGATAAAAAGAAACTAATTAATGGAATATTAATCACCCATCTGCTTAACATCTTATTATCGACGATTGGTTTGGAGGAACCGTGATCGGATTTGGGCAAATTCCTATCCGAAAACCACTTCGAGCCAATTACGATTTTAAAAGTGAAGACATGTTAAAGATAATGAAGTTAAAGGTGGGGATCTTCATAACATAAGGACTGCTTGTTGATGACTTCGGAGTAGCTGCCAAGATAAATAAATAGCAATAGTCCCTTCGTTTTGGGATCTTCGTATGCAAGGATTACTAGCTACTAATCCTAGGGGTAATTCTCGATAAGATGTAGTAGAAGAAGTGTCTTCGGTCAGTCCTATTCCTAGACAAATTTATGGATGAATGTTTGACATTTTATTTCTAATAACACGATACATTAATCTCTACAAACATACATCTGTTTGGAGGTGTAGGAGGTAATCCCTTTTATATTAACACCCTTCTCATAGACATACGAGCTCAGAGGTTGTTCTTTTTTAAAATCAATAATGTGTTATTGGAAATGGCAATGGGCATTTTAAGTGAAGATTTTCTAAAAAAAAGGTAAACGTTGCCTTGAGCCTCACACTTAAGGAATTGTGAAAAAGGGGTTGCTTTAGGGATAAGTGGTTCGCAAGCATTAGGGTATGATATCACCTTCAAGATTTATTTATTTCTACTCGTTATAACGTCGGGTTTAAATTTTATTGAGTATGTCATGAGACGTCTCCGATAGGTCGGGAACGACCGAGTGATATCATATGCGTTGTTATCCGTACCATCAATTGGTCTTGGGCATCCCAGTCTTAATTCATAGAGGACCATTTGTTGGTGGCCTTGGTACATTCCTCCAGAAATGTATTGTACGAGAGGTAGTCCTTTGCTTGCTATTCGTTGGTATTCCAAATCTCCAATAAGTGCCTTCAGACTTAGTTGTAAACCTATTATTCCTTAAAATTTAATGAATGTAATAATTTTGGCTATTTGATTATGATTGCTTGAAAGGTTTTCAAACAATGTCATTAAAAATAATATCACTGGATTTTACGTATAAATGATTTGGTAATCAAAAGGTAAAAACATGTTCTGTGTTTATGTGCGACATGGTCTTATGAGATACCTTTAGTTTTCAAATACTCATATTTTGAGTTTTTTACACCAGTTCCACGGCCAATCCTGAGTTTATTTTCTTTCCTTAAGCTCTTGGTACTCTATTTTTTGGGGCAGCCTAGTAGTCAGGTTTAGTTAGAAGCATTTTGAAAGAGCTTGGAGCATGGAGCTAGAAGATTCTTATAAAGATTGTTATCCATTTCTACCATACTTATATACTATTATATTCCGCATTTGTATGGACATAGATTTATAACTATCCATGTTGATATTACTCTAATAAATGTATTTAAAATTTTCTGCTATAAAGATTGTATGTTGAAATATATATATGTTATTCCATTTGTGTAAGATTTTGTTCTATATCTTTATTTTCTTTTCCCCATAAATATCCACCTTTTAGTTCAAACTGAGTGGACATATATAGTTTATTGTCAACTTAACATGTACAGGATTGTGGATCATTACACATATCCCATTAAATGACCATCCAAGTTTTGTTTTAATGGTAACCCACTAGTCATCCTTTTTGTTTTTCATGGTAGGATAAAGCATATAATAAACTTGTGCTGTTTGCGCCTAACACAAATGGATCGTTTCCTTTATATCATCTTTTACAATTTACGTCAATAAGAGGATAATCTTTATGTATACGACATACTCCCATATCAGCAGTAGTCTCAAACTAATTGCAGTTGAATAAAAAAAATTAAGCTTTGGTATTGTAATGACCTAGAATTTCAAATACTTCTGTAACGACCAGTGAATTTTAATGATTTTTAATTAACGTAATTAGCTAAATATTCATGAAATTAAACAATAAAATTTAGCAATGAAAATTTGATATTTGAGATACGTCTATTTTAACGTAGCAAGTGTCAGATTTTCATCGGAAAATATGAAAGTTTATTCAGTTGTGAAATTTTCAAATTTAAATTTAAAATCAATAAAATTGATGAAAATAAAAATATTTTCGAAACCTGAATATTTTTATAAATTTTTAAATCATTTTCTGAGTGAGACGTCATAATTCGTTTCGTCAAATTTGGACTGCTTTAGTTCCATTTATATTATTTTCGGCGTTTAGCAACAGTTTGGCAGCGAAAATCGAGTTTTGATAAGTGGAATTTCTAATATTTGTGTATCATTCTATTCGTCTCGTCGTGCTAATCTCCGCAGTATATTCATTTATGCATTTTAGTGTCCGGTACGCGGTGAAATCTACGAAACGATTAGTCGTATCGGTTCCGCATTTGGGCCTTTTGGGTTTCCATGTGGCCTTTCATCTATCCATCGGTTGTAAACTAATGGCCAGTAGGCTTTTATTGTTCCCAGTATTTATTTCTAACTTTTACTATTCTACCTGTTCAAAATATATTTTCTATTTTCTCTAGTTCGTTCATTTTCGTTCTCTCCTCTTCTCTATTGGTTTTTCTGTTCAATTGAAAAGAAATATATATATATTACAAACCCGGTTTGTATATTTTTGCGTTCCGTTGCATCTTTGTTTATCTCCTACATGCTCGCCTCTCATGGCCGAACTACCTGCTTGTTCCTCAAACCCACCGTCTCCTTTCCTAGCCGCCTTCTCTTCCTATATAAATTTTTTTATTCAAGTTTGTATATGTTTGCCACCGAAGCCCACAACTCACCACATTGCCTTTTACCCATCAACTCCGCCCATAGCCTATCACCGACTAGGACGCTCCCCTCAACCACCGACACTCATCCGCCACTTCCTCTCCTTTCCCTTGCCTAGCCCACGCAAGCAGCCTATCACCAAGGCATCATCGCCACCCTTTCTGCCTTGTACGCCAACCTCCATACAGCGAACAACCCCACCTTCGCATACCACAGCAGCCAATGGCCTACCTTCCCCCGCCTTCAATCCCATTTCAGACATTGCCCACTCCACTGATGACTTTCAACCATTCATGAAGCACCCAGACCTCTATTAAACCCAATGGCCTTCGCCATAAACGCGACTCCATCATGCAGCAGCTCCTTGCTTCGCATAGCCATACGACAGCCATCCCTACCTTGCTTTAATGTCAGCCGAGCACTTCCATTTCCACTTTTATAAAAAAATGAGAAACATTATAAGGAAAGCATGTATTTCGCGAAGCATTTCGTATATCTAAAGTTTCTTATATTGTTGCTATGAAGCCAAACCCACCACAACCGAACAACCAAGAAGTCACTGCCGCTACCACTGTCCTCTGTCTTCCCTCCTGACAGTGCTTCACCTTGCTCAAGTCCAGCCATACACCAGAGGCGCTATCAACTATAGGAAGACTATCTATTTGTTTCCTTATTAAAGTTATAAGGTTATCTTTTACTTTCAAATCATTCTTTGACTTGTACGAAAACATTTCCTTCATAGATCACTTTTGGTTATTTTTCATACTCTAAGAACAACTAAGCTGCTATTTATGTAAATATAACATGCTTCATTCATCTCTTCTAATGTGATGGCTTACCATAATATATATATATATATATATATATATATATATATATATATATAAAGTTTATATATATGTTGTATATATATTTGTTTCGTTTGATCTAAGCCTATATACATAAGTCTACTTATGTATATTTTGATTTTTGAATCTAGTCGCTTAGGTTTGCCAATGTGCTTGTCGCAGCTCTTTGCATGTCGTGTCTGTATCCGTGTGCGTATCCGTGTCCATTGCTTTTTCAATCTTGTTGTTTTCTCCAGCCTCGAAAAGTGAGCAATCACTCACAATTAGCATTCTTTTGTTTAGTAAATTAATTTCATATGAAATGACGATTTAAATATGTTACTAACTTTGAATTAGTTAGAAATTAAATTGTTAAATATGATATGTTATTGTTTAAATTGTTAACCTATGTTAATTGCCATATGATTCCAATAACATGTTGTGTGTATATATATTGTTTTAAATTGTTAATTATGATATATGCTCATTATAGATATGTATGTTATTTTATATTATTATTTTTATGCTGCAAGTTCCCTGTTAGTTTAGGAAATCCCTATGGGCTGAAATGATACATACCCTGACGATATTCCAGATTAGGGAAAATCATTATGGGTTGAAATGATAGATCCAAGAAATTTTATTGATTTTGAAATTTGAGATTGCGAGTTGAAATAATATATACCCGTAAATATTAAATTTAAATTACGGATTGAAATGATAAATATCCATATCACTTGACCATAGGATAGAAAATTATATATGGACACAGTTGGTCTATTTTGAAAAATGATTTCCAAAGTTCTGAAAAGAAATAAATGGGTTTTAATAAACATTGGTTTTTAAATATGCGATAAAGATTTTATTTTATTTTAGTATACGTGTAAATTTAGATTTTTAAATTTATATGTTTTCGAAAATTTAAAATTTGAAGTTAAAATTTAAAATTTTACTTATAACTTCATTATTTTTAAAATATATAAAATAAGATTTAAAATAGATTAAATAATAACTAAGACATAATTTTATAATAATTAATATAATAAAATTCAATAAGAATTTAATTTAACTTTTATATATATAATATGTTTAAATATTTTTTTACAATTTATATTAATATTTTAAAACAGATTTTTTCTAATTATTCATATATATTTATTTGAATTTATATTAATGTTTTTAATATATATTTTGTAATAATTGTAATAAATTAAGGTTGGGAAGATGTATCGAAATTGATTTGAAATTTTAAATTTGTTTAAGAACTATATTTAAATCAAAATTGGTTTAAAACCTAATGATTTTGAGATTTTAAAGATATGAAATTTATAATTTGATAAGTTGATTTTGATTAAAGGTGATTAATTGAATATTTTCTAATTTAAATAAATTGAAATTGAATATTTAGTTTTGATTTAAATGTGTAATTTGAGATTTTATTTAAATATTTATAAAAGAGATTACGTGAATAATTTAGAATTAAATATAATTGAAGTTAGATATTTAATTGTTGATTTTAATTAAATTTGTAATTTGAGAATTTATTTAAATGTTATTAGAAATGATTAAGTAAATATTTCAAATTTGAATAAAATTAAAGTTAAATGTTGAAATATAAATGAAATTTATATTGTAAATGTTTGAATATTTGAACTTTGAAACTTATTGAATTTGAAGTGATGGTTCAAAATTGGATCTGAAATCTATGCAAATTAAAATGGCTTTAATGAGAAATTTGAATTGAACCTCTAACCTTTTTAATTGAAATTATTGAACTGAGATTTATTTAAATTGAATTTTTGGAATTAAAGTTGATTCGAATTGATTTGTGAAATTGGAAGAAATAATTCTAGTTTGAAACTATTTCGATATGAATATATTTTAATATATAAACTATTTTAATATATATAAACTGTTTTATATATATACTATTTTAATCTATAACCTATTTTTAATGTAAACTATTTCTATTGTATAATTTTTGTAATATATAAAAACTACTTTCAAACTATTAAAGTTGGAACCGTTAAGATTTAGATTTAATAGATTTAAATGTGAATATTTTGATATGATGGTTTAACTATTTTGTGGTTATGATTTCGAAAGTGATATGATTTCGAAAGTGAATATGATTTTGAAAGTGATATGATTTTGAAATGAATATGATATTTTGATATAAAGTATGAACTGTTTGAAATAAAATGACCACGGTGTGAAATAAGCGTTTGGTTATCAAAGAGACTAGGATCGGATATTGTCATACTCTCTGCCAATACCACAAACCACTTTAACAACTGTTCAAGTGGTGGAGATTCCAAAATGAAGTAGGATGGTTTGGCAACGTCTATATGAGGTATAAACGCAGCCCTGACTCCCGCGAGTCAGCTTGATGTGACTAAAACACGAGCCATGCCGGTCCAAGTGGGGTTGCTCCCCTATCGAGCACATTTCTTCGATGCCATTTTGTTACTTTGTTATTTGATTGGGTGCACCTTTGATTTGTGAGTGTGTCTCGAGGTGGGCAGTAGTAGCTACTATACATTACCACCAGTTCGGATCCACAAAACGGTGGTATCCTACCCTGGGTATTGCCTCGCGTACCTTATCACATGCCTTATCGTGCCCTCTACGAGTTTGGTTTATACCATACCTATGGAGTGCCCTCTAATAGCCCTCCAGTTTACGGAGTAATTACGGTACTATATAGACTACGGGAATATGTATAAAAATGTGTAAAGGAGGATATGGGTACCGCCTTAATGCTACTTTAATAGTTTACTTTACTATAGACATGATCTATGTAGCGTATTGTACTATGTATGTAGATAGTTTAACGGATCCTTAAACGGTGGAATCCCAAACATCCTTTAAGTTATATTGCATTTCACCTGACATTTCACTTGACTTGATTTACTTGCATAAGAATGTTAATCCTGACTCAAGTGTTTTGTGTTTCTCTTTATGCTTGGGTCAGACTGAATGTCACGGCATTTGAGACTCGTCTTTGGAGTTTGAAGCTTTGCCTGAAGATCTATTATTATCTATTCAGCTATCAGCTATTTCCAACTGTTTATGATTCAGTCTTGTCATTTTCTTTTGTATTAGATATTCACTTGGATTTCTATTGTATTTTGTGTTAACTCTGATGTTCCTATAGTAGCTTCATGAACTACATTTTATCTACTGCTGCTTATTGTAATATTCTCTGTATCTATGATTCTATGATTGATTTATTTATTGTATATGCTAAGTTTTTCCAAATATAAATTAACAATCTATTGTTTTGAGCAATTCAATTCTGATATGTGTGGATAACTGTCGATTTGAATGTTTCGAAATAGCAGGTCGTTACAACTTCGTATTTAAATATCTAAATTATTAAAATATTTGAATCTGGGATTTATGTGAATAAATGTGATTTTATAACCATTTTAACACCCTTTTAAATAATTACTAACGCTAGAAAACTTTTTTCTGAAAAATGTTTACAAAAATAAATAGTTCAAAGATATATCGATAAGGTGACCAAAAATCATTTTATAGCCAGATGATTTTTTGCTAAATAAAAGTTTTTCAGCTCTTTTGTATTTTTGTAGTAACGTATAAAGGCATTTACAGCAATTTTAATCACCTAGCTTCATAAACAAAAATAAATAAATCTAAGTGTATGATTAAGGGAACAAAGTGGAGTAAATGGTGAAGTGATTTAAGGAGGACTTGTACTTAAGTATGGAAGGCATGGAGGAAAGGGAATTGGATGATGGCGGAGCCTTTTTGCTGGCCAAAGAGAGGGGTAAAGGAGTCTTTTATGTGTGCTAAAGTGCTCTCCTTATGTCAAATTCACTTCATAATTTTATTTCAAAAGTTGAGACAAACAGCTCTTAAATTCACACACTTTGTTCTCCTCTTTCATCATTCAAAACTTAGTCAAATCAACTCATATCCCCTCCAAACTTTCATAGGGATCTTATATCATCCATAGAAAATTGTTTAGCATCTCAAAACTTAAGAAATGATAAAGAACATGGGGGGAGCAGGCCAGGACTTGAGCGCTTTGAGCATGGGGAAGCATTGGCTAGTTTTCATGAAGCGAGGTGGCTACTTTAGGCTTTGGGTAATGGTAGGAAGCTCTTTCTAGGTTCCTGAGTGCTTAGGCTTGGATTAGATATGATTTTAAGTGAGTTTACTCACCATATAATTTGTGTGTATGAGTAATTAATGTTTTTTTATCTAAAATATAAATGTTAAAACAAAGAACAATGCAAGTTATAACTTTTGGACCCATCCTTGAATTGGAAAGAAAGTGACAACATTATATATACTATAATCTCTCTTGTATCTCTCTAAAAGATGTAATGTGTCTATGACTTTTTATTTACATTTTTGATAATGTTGTATGTGAAATTGAAGTGTGCTGTGAATGTTTGAAGTGAAATAGTCCATATAAACGCACTTTGAAATCTTCTGCATTTAACATATGTTAAGTCGGTTAAAATATGATTATACTTTGAAAATATATACCGGTTGTTCTCTACACATGTTTCGATGTATTTGAAATAAATAAATATAAATAAATTGGTTTGGACAGTTGTGGAAATAATATAACAAAGTTGTGAATTTTAGAAGCGAAAAAGTCACTATGATGCACTTTGAAATCACTTTGTGTTCGGGGATTTTTAAGTCAACATTGCAAGACATACCTAGGGGTTTCTTTGCGTATTTAATAAGTAAAATATATGTACTTACTAATATAAAAAATATCAAGTTTAGCTTTAAAACTAGCCGGACAAGGTTGTGAAAGTTAGTAGCGAAATAGCCGCTATATCGACACATTTAAATAACTTGTTTTTAAGAATTTGCTTCAACTTTGTAGAGACATACTTAGGTGTTCTTTCACCATTTTAAAAGTAAATTATATTTTGTTCTTACTGTAAATTTTTGGAGTTTAAATGACTATATAATGAGTGGCAAAAGTTATAGCGAAATGATCGCTATACGAGCACATTGAAAAAGTACCTTATTTTTGGGAATTGTTATAAATTAATGAAAAAATCCTTTGGATTTTCTATTTATGGTTTTTAAGTACACTAAGTATACTAAATACTATAAAATAACCGGATAGAAAATTAATTGTTTAAGTGTTGAAAACTAGCCTTAAATTTGTTGCAAAATAAAGTTAAGAACGAACACAGAACTTTAGATAGCATTTGTAAAATGTTGTCTTTTCTTCTGAAACACCTTCTACCTTTTCAAATACTTTAGAGCATCTCCAAAATGCTATCTTTTCTATTAGAAATTTTAAATTGTGAAGAATAATATTTTTTTGGCAATGCCAGCCGGTTTTATAGTGGCCGTTCATATGAATAAAAAATACAAACTACGAACCAAAATACAAGAAAAATAAAAAACAAAACCCTAATAAACCACATAGCAAGTGGAAAGTAGAGCAAAGGAGGGGGAAAAAACCTTACCTAAAACACAAAACCAAACCCTCATATCAACCAGACCACTAGAGTATACCACAAGCTACAATCAACTTCATTTCTTCCCGATTACACATTTTATTGTAATATTTCCTTTTAACACTCTCCTTGATTTCATAGATTTCATATATGCTTTTACTCACCAACTCCCTCACATCCTATTTCTTGTTGTTGAAGATCCTTTCATTTCTTTCCCTCTAAATCCCTTCACACACTTTCCATTGTCACAACTAGCATATAACTATTCAAGCTTCTCAAACTCATTCTTTGGTGAATCTCGAACAGAAACTTCCACTACATTTAGCATATAAATTTGAAATATACTTTCAAATGGTACTTTCCCAAATTCTCTTGACAAAGCCACATTTAAAGAATAAATGAGAATTCGTTTCGTTATCTCCTTTACACAGGCAGCATAATGAGAATAATAGGAAACCACTATGGCACAATTTGTCGTGGGATAAAAGCGCATTATTGATACTCTCCAAAGTAGGAAATTATCCTTTGCATTGTCATCATTATCTCAAATACGTCTAAACCAAGGACAAGAATTTGCATTGTTTTGCATGGCTTTATATACTGATCCTATATTGTGTTTGTTATTCTTAACTCCCCACTCACATACATCATTATTGGGTGAGTATTTAAAGCGTGATGAAATGTTGTTCCAAATAGACCTCGCATACTAGTTACTATAGTAAGGTAGCACTAGCTTCCCATCTTGTATATAGTCCGACACCTTGGCATAAAGAGGAATAATAGATTGAATTACTTGATTATATGATAAGGTTTTAAAGATAATAAAACCCTTAGTATTCCATGGAACATGCCAAAAGGAAGTAGAAATAGAAGGTCGGATGTTATATCTAACAATTGGAAGAAGTTTACTTATGGCATTTAAGATACCTCTCCAACTGAAGCTAGCATTCAGTGGGGCATCCATTATCCAGAAATTCCTATTACCAATTAGAACAGAAACGACCCAAGACTTCCAAAGACAATACTCCTCACCTATAATATGGTTGATGAGTAAGGAGCATGCAACAATGTTTCATTCAGACGGGTTGAATAATCCTAGACACCCTAGTCAATAGGATTTTGCCACATTGGAGAAAGAAGTAGGATAGTTTTCTTATAATGTGGGTCGTGTGACCATATAAAACGCTTACAAGCTTTCTCTATCATTCTCAATAAGTATTTGAAAGCATAAACTTCCTGCATAGTACACATGCATTGGGAAGGAAATAGACTTGATGATAGTAAGCCTGCTAGGATGGAATATAAATCTATTATGCTAACTATATGATCGACCTATAATCTTGTCATACGGATAAAGAAAACAATATTTGTTAATTCTCGAAGATAAAAGAGAAAGTCCTAGACGCGAGATTCCTTTGTCCAAGAGTTTGAAGTTAAATAAGGCAGTTGTTAACCTAAAAAATGGATCAACACCCTGGATTGAGTGTAAAAGAACCTGCTCTATTTATCAAGGAAAATAAAATAGAAAAAGCAATAGTAAATGGCAGAAAAATAAAGGGACAAGAAAATTTTATAGTGGTTTGGCAGTTAATGAAGCCTACGTCCATTTTATAGCTTTTATTGATCAACTGCTATTACAAATGAGTTTAATTATAATATGATTCTTCTTTCCTAAGTTAGAGCAGGTCACCATTATTGGAGACAACCAGAAGGATCTTAGTTTCCCTTTAGCATTTGTGAGTGAGAAGAAGAGTAAGGAAACAATTGCAGAATTTCAACAGAGATCATAGTAGATCCATTTTCTGTTGTAGATGAGATGGTACTTGTAGAGGTTGGAAAGCTCTTAGGCCGAAGATCGCTTAATCAGAAGCTTATGGTCGTCATGCAAAGAGAACTCAGAAAGATTGGAGCCAAAATTGGGCCTTTTTTTGGATCGGATCGAATCCAAATCCTTAGCCAATTTTTGGATTTGATTTGTTTGGTCAAGCTTCTCACTTCATATTGATGCCCTTCATGCAATTTCATGGCTTATTGACTTGTTTTGATGATGATTCACCAATGGGTTAGATTGAACTGTACTCGAAATCAGATGAACCTTCACTACTTGAACTCGGATGCTTAGAATGCCAAACTTGTTGGGTGAGCTTGGTTGAGGCATAGGGTCACAATGCAACAGGATTAGGGCCACCTTGAACCATCAAGTTGGATCAGTACCGATCCAATTGGATCGGATCTGAAAGTCTACAGGGTGGATCGTGTAGTGTATATGCAAGTATATGTGACAAAATATATTATTCAACTAAAACAATACTAATCTAGGTGAATATAGAATAAGAACACCAGGATTTTATACTGATTTGGACCTCCCATCCTACTCTAATCCCGAAGCTTCCCTTCGGAATTCGACTATCCAGCACCCTTACTTCTCCTGGAGGAATCGGCTTGGTTACAATAAATTATTCTTGTCAAACATATGTTCTATAACACGGATATTGACTAATAAGTACAAATGCTTCCACTATATATCTAGAGAGTATTGTCTGTGAAAAACTGAATATATGGAAGAGTGAAATACAAATATAGATTGCTAGAGATCAAGAACATATAATAGAGTATGTAAGTAGAGAGCATAAGTAAGTAAGGTGTGATTTCTTCTTGATTCTTAATGATATATATAGTGTAAAGAGGTTCCTTGAGTGGCTGCATCCATTAACAAGTTCTCTATAGTTGCTTCTATTGATAATGAAGAGTTGGAGCGAAGAGAAGCGGAGATGTCTATTCGAATGTGGCAGTTGAAGTTTGAATTTAAATTTCGAGTTCGAAATCAGACGTCTGGTATTTGTATCAAACGTCTGATACTATATATTTTTTGTATATAGTAGATTTTCAGGCGTCTGAGCGCAACTACAAGATGTTTGGTTTTATCTGTTTGTTGTTCCAGAGGATTTTTCCAGATGTCTGGCTTGTGCACCCAAACGTCTGAAATATGTGCATGTTTGTTTTGTGCATCTTTTCTATTGCTTCTTTGATCCTATCGACTTGTAGTCTCTTGTAACGTTCTTTGAGCCTTGTTCTTGTCTTTCTAGTGATGTTGATCTAGTAAGTGCATGTGTATAGGAATATATATATATATATATATATATATATATATATGCATATTCGATTTCCATTGTATAGTTGTTGTCATCGAAACCGTAGATTTGATTTCCTAACAATCTCCCCCTTTTTGATGATGACAACTATACAATGTACTTATACATAATTTTATAAATTCACCCTAAATATGTGCTTTTTATAATTTATTGTGATCTTTATTATTTATCCCTCTTTGGCATTATCAAAAAGGGTTTATAAGTTTTTAAATGTAGAAATTATTAAACATTTACCAATCGTTGTAGGACAGAAATAACACTCCAAAAGAAGAGTTTCATTAATCACATTAATTGAGTACATTCATAGATTTTTATTATTTTGATACATAAGATGGAGTCCTAAAAATCTAAGAGTTTTTTGGGGAAGCTTTCTCTTGATGTCTCCTTCATCTTCATTTTTGGAAGAGCTAGGTTGCTTTGTAGGAGATGTCAGAGCTTGTTCTAGAGATTCGTTCTCCTCAAAAAAGTTTGGAATGTTTCGAAGGAGGAAAAGGCACAGGGATTGGCCAATCTTTTGAAGGAGATGTAGGACCACGAACCCTTTGAAGAACATCTTTTAGAACATATAATACAGTTGACAGTGACGTTTCAACTGTGGCCAGGCGTGTAGCAAAAAATGTTTCAAAACTATCAATGTGTTTAGCCATTATTTATTGATTCCGAGATAAAATAAGCTGATTTTGAAGAGTTAGGTCTTGAATACTCTCATTTGGATTCGTCTCTGTGCGAGTCTTCAGAATATCATCTTGGCACGTATAATCAAATGGTGCAGGAGGAGGAAGAGGAGTAGTCTCACGATGTTGCTCCACCTGTGATGGTTCAGGCTGTGTTTGAGGTGGAGGCCCAGCTTGTCTAGTTTGACGATGTTGCGTCCACTCTTCATATGATATAAACTCCAGAGGATTTTCCGGTAGGCGCATTAGTGAGAAAAATTTTATGGTAGCGTATTTCGAAGAAATTTCTTTAAAAGTGGATAAATAGGAGGGGATGTTGTGAGCATGTAAAAGTCTCATGATATATTTAGGATAGATGATGGACGGGCGTGATCGAGTCCAAAAGTGTTTGAGCTCATCAAATAGAAATTTTGCCCAATTGACCCTTGTTCCACTGAAAATAGCAAATCGGGCCTTGTGCTCTAGTTCCGTGATCTGCTTATGACTACCAAGGCGAGGAATGATAGTATTGATAATCATTCTTGTGAGAAATCTCTCCTTAGGTCGTAGATATTTGGATGCGAATCTAGGCATTTCATCTTCCCACATTTGATGTGTTGTACTATCTCACGGTTTCAGGCGCATATCCGAAATATTGTATAAATCTTCTCCGGTGTCGGAACATCTGAGAGTTCGGCCTATGATCCATAGAGTATGCCGAATTGTGTTGCGGTAAACACTAGACCATAGCCAATTATCATCGTTTTCAGTGTTCCAAACTGTTGTGCTATCCAAATTAGTGTAGAAGAGAAATATGGCTAACTGATCAATTTGGATGTTATTGAGATTAAAAGATATCAAAGTTTCCAAACCCACACTTTCACATATTTCATCTAAATCGTACATTGGGAACTTGAGTAAATTATAAAATTGACCTATATGGAGTTTCTTCTTTTGAATGTCCTCGTATCTTTTGAGCGAATGCGGGACACTATTCATCTATCGTTCTATTTGATCATCTGAGCAAACCTGGGGGTTTGAGGAAGTTGCCTGGTCTTGTTTTCGCTTTGAGATCTTAGAATTTTTTGTTTTAGTTTGATCAAGTTTGGAAGAGAAGGTATTTTTGAGAAGTAAGAAATCAGTTAGAAATAAAATGAAACAAAGTGAGAGAAGTAAAAAAATAGACGTTATCAGGGCGTATAAGTGTGTCGATTAAATTTTAGACATCTGGAAGGTAAATTAGACGTCTGATTTAACCTAGTTTGAAGAGAGTAAATAGAATCAGACGTCTGGTTGGTTGTGGTAGACGTTTTGATTTGGTCGATTTTAAAATTTGATAGTCGGAGAGAATTATCACGTCTGTTTGTATTAGCAGACGTTTGAAATAGATCGAAATAATATTTTTGAAAACCAGATAGTTTTCTCAAATGTCTGGAAATAATAACAGACATTCAAAAATGGATAGAGTTTTTACCTTATGGAACCAGAGTCTTTATTCAGACGTCTGGTTAAAAGTTTAGTCGTCTGAAATCGACTGGTTTACTTTTTTATGAAGCAGAGATGATTTTCTGACGTCTGGAAGGTTTTATCAGACGTCTGATATATGCACGATGGTAAAAAATTATGTGATACCAGAGTGTCAGATGTCTGATGACAATGTTCTGACGTCTGAAATGACCAATTTGTCT
Organism: Allium cepa; assembly: GCA_030765085.1. NCBI lineage: Eukaryota > Viridiplantae > Streptophyta > Magnoliopsida > Asparagales > Amaryllidaceae > Allium > Allium cepa. Next base: position 524,163,464 of record CM060929.1, on the reverse strand, counting down.
AAAAATAGCCTAATTTTGAAGGGTGTTGCTTATTTTTTTTAATAAAACATAGTATTATTATTTGTGAAACAAAATTACAAAAAAAATACAATGAGAATTATTAAATTTATTTAGATGACGATGGAGCATTGCGATCTTCAAACTTGTCATCCCTCCAAGGCTTGAGTGGAGACCATATATTTCCACGTTCGTGGGTTATCGGAAAACCAAAGAATCGCCTCAGTGAAGGATCTAAAGGTGTACGATACGAGGCAGCGGGATCCAAAGAACTGCAAGGAATCGAAAGTGGTTCACGCACATCCTTCTTCCATGAATTACAAAATTTTATCGCTGCTTTCTCCAGAAAACTTAGTCGTCGCACCATGACTTTTTGCTCAAAATATAATTCTCGTTGTAGATCTATTTGTTGCTTTTGATAGTGATGTATTTCATCAATTTTCGCCTTGGTGGTAGGAGAAACAAATAGAGTTCGTTTGGACTTCTTTTTATCGGGAGTGAATCCCATGTGATAGGAGGACCACCTATACGTCGGTTCCTGATTTGGTGTAGGAGTAGGAAGGCGGTAAGGTGTATCCGCTGAGCTATCCGTTGTAGGTGTCGAGAAGGAGAGATGAGAATTGTCGAAAGACATGATTATATTTTCTATTGTAAAAATATGAAATCTATATACTTTTTGTTTTGTAAAGATTTATATATAATTTTAAAAATTATTTATAAGTAATTTCATAGAACAACCACCTGAAAAAATTTAAGGTGAAGGAGTTATCAATTTTAATTTATGGATAAATAAAACTTTGAGCTAAACATAGAATAAATGAAGATGTGGTATTAGTTTAGAAGATCAATAAGAGAGCATATTCCTAAATCGCATCGCAGTTTAACAAATGTTTGTTCGTTTAGCGGTTTTGTGAAAATATCTGCTATTTGATTCTTGGTATTTACATATTCTAATATAATAATTCTCTTCTCTACATTGTCACGTAAAAAATGATGTCGTATATCTATATGTTTAGTACGCGAATGATTTACAGGGTTTTTTGATAGATTTATTGCACTCGTGTTACCGCAATATATTGGTGATTTATTGATAACTTTGCCAAAATCCTTAAGTGCTTGTTGCATGTATATCACTTGTGCACATGCTATAGCTGCTGAAATATATTCGGCTTCGCAAGTAGATAAGGAGACACAATTTTTCTTTTTGCTAAACCATGAAACTAATGATTGTCCGATAAAGTGACATGTTCCGCTAGTACTCTTACGATCTGTTTTACATCCACCGAAATTCGTATCACTACATGAAACTAGTCCAAACGATGATCCCTTAGGGTAAAACAAATCATAATCACTAGTACTAGATAGATATCGTAAGATACGTTTAACAGCTCTTTGAAGAGATTCTTTTGGTTATGCATGAAATCGGGCACAAAGACATACACTCATCATAATGTCGAGATGACTAGCCATCAAATAAAGTAAGGAGCCAATCATACTACGATATAATTTTTCATCGAAATCTTTTCCGTTGTCATCTTTTTCCAAGTGAACACTAGTACTCATCGGTGTTGGTTTGCTTAAAGTTTTATCCATTTCAAAATGACGTAATAGATCGTTACAATATTCTCTTGATGAATAGAATACCATTTTCAAGTTGTTTTATTTATAAACCTAAAATGAAATTTAATTCTCCCATGTGAGACATTTCAAATTCATTTTTCATAATATTAGAAAATTGATTACAAAGATTTTCGTTGGTTAAACTAAAAATAATATCGTCTACGTAAATTTGTACAACTAAAATATCGTTATTTTCTCGTTTAATAAATAAATTTGTATTGATTTTACCTATTTGAAAACCAGATGTAATTAAATGATTTTTAAGACGTTCGTACTAGGCACATGGGGCTTGCTTTAAACCATATAAGGCTTTTTGTAATTTAAAAACATGGTTGGGATATTTTTCGTGAACAAACGATGGAGGTTGTACAACATATACGTTTTCTTTAATAAAACCATTTAAAAAGGTACTTTTGACATCCATTTGAAATAGTTTAAAATTGTGATGATTTGCAAAAGCAAGTAATGTACGTATGGCCTCGAGTCTCGCTACTGGAGCAAAGGTTTCGTCGTAGTTGATACCTTCTTCTGGATTATAATCTTGAGCAACTAAACGTGCTTTATTTCTAACTATATTTCCATTTTCATCTACTTTGTTTTTAAATACCCATTTTGTTCCTATAACCGATTGATTTTCTGGTCTTGGTACTAATTCCCAAACATTATTACATTCAAATTGATTTAATTCTTCTCGCATAGCTATTATCCAAAAGTTATCATTTGAAGCTTCTTTATAACTTTTCAGTTCAAAATTTGACACAAATGTTATATGACTTATTTGGTTAAGTTTATTTCTAGTTACTCTAGAATTGAGATCTCCAATGATATTATTTTTTGGATGATCTTTAAGAATTCTAGGAGATGATACTAAATTATTACTTTGTGCATTTGTCTCATTATTAAAAGAATTTTTTATTGGAATTATTTCTTCATCGTCATTAGTATGATGGTTAAGAAGATTTTCATCAAACGAAACATGTAAACTCTCTTCGACTGTGTTATTTCGTATATCGAAAATTCTATATGCCTTGCTACAATCCGAATATCCAACAAAGATTCCTTCATCAGCCTTCGGGTCAAATTTTCCTAAATTATCTTTTATATTTAATATAAAACATTTTGATTCAAAAGTTTTAAAGTATGATACTTTAGGTTTTCTTCCAAAAATATTTCAAAACAAGCTTGTTTAGTCATAGGTCGTATGATTACTCGATTAGAAACATAATAGGCTATGGCAATAGCTTCAGCCCAAAATGTTTTGGCAGACCACTACTATTTAATAGTTTTCGTGCACATTCTTGTAACGTAGATTTTTTCTTTCTACTACACCATCCTTTTGAGGTGTGCGGGGAAAAGAAAAATTATGACTTATACCTTTTTTTATTACAAAAATTAGTAAAAAGATCATTTTCGCATTCTCCACCGTGATCACTTCGAATATTCTTAATTTTCAAATCCATTTGTGTTTTAATTCTTTTAAAAAATTTAAACATACCAAAGGTGTCACTTTTATGTTTTAAAGATAAAGTCCATATACATCTTGAAAAATCATTAATTATTACAAAGACATATTTGTTGTGATTTACAGATCGTACTTGAGTTGGACCAAATAAATCTAAATGTAATAATTCTAATGGTTGTTTTGTAGAAATATTATTTTTAGATTTAAAAGGGCTTTTCTTTAGTTTTCCAATTTGACAATCGTCACATAAATTTTCTACTTTGTAATTTATTTTAGGTAAGCCTCTAACTAGCTCATATTTTGCTAATTTATTAATATATTTAAAATTAATATGACAAAATCGTTTATGCCACAACCATTAATCGTCATGTTTTGTGGTTAAACACAAATTTGAATTTCGATTTATATTCATGTATAAGACATAAATATTTTTGTTTCTAAAACCCTCAAATATAAGTTGTTTGTTATTGTCGAAAATGTTACATCTATCTTTTACGAAATAGATTTGAAAACCTTTACCGCATAATTGACTAATACTAAGAAGGTTGTGTTTTAGATTTTCTACTAACAAAACAATTGTAATAATAGGAGAGTTAGAATTCCAGAATTCATGACTTCTCCGATGCCCACGACGTATCCTTTTGAGTTTCTCCAAAAGTTACAATTCCACCATCGATGTATGTTATATTTGATGACTTTTTTGAATTTTCGGTCATATGCTTGGAGCATCCACTATCAAGTATCCATTTCTCCTTATTTTTTATTTTGGGTACCAGCAAAATAAAAGATGATTTAATTGGTACTCATATGCTTTGTTAGGATCCTAGATGTTAGGAGGAGTAGGTAGCCATACCCAAGAAGGTTTGGTGACTTTATGAACATAATCTTTATATAGACTAAATTTTCTGAAAAATTATTAATATGTTTTTCTAATCAAATTATTATTTGTCTTAGAAATCCAAATTTTTATATATCTGGTATTCCTTTTAGACTTAAGTGATCTTTTGGTCTTTTGATAAATACAGCTATATTTCGTAATATTATTCCCTTTTTGTTTAGGAATATTTTTAAATCCTATTCCATTTCTGTTGCCTGATGGTTTTGAAGTTTTGATAAGATTTTTCAAATCTTGTTTTCCTTTATTAAATTTTAAAACATTATTTGTAATTTTATCTAATTTTTCTTTTAATTCTAAATTTTTAATTTTCAATGTTTCAATATTACTTTTCAAGTTGATATTTTCTTTTAACAAGTCATCCTTTTCTAGTCTAGTTTTATCAAATTCTATAACTATAGTTTCATTTTCAATCAAACTATTTTTAATTTTTTTCTTGAGATAATTCTAGTTCCTCCTCTAAAATATTTTTCTCATCTTTTAACATTCCTACATCAAGTTCTAATCTATTTATTTTTTCTATATGTTCTTTGTTCAATTTTTTAATTTGCCTAAATTTATCATCTAATTCCATGCTAAGTTCTAATAATTCATCATAACTAAGTTCGGGACATACCTCATCAGTTTGTGCCATAAAGCACACATTAGCTTGTTCTCCGTCACTATAGCTATCACTGTCTGATGATGGTGATGATGAATCCAAGTCATCCCATGTTACTTTGAAAGCTTTCTTCTTTTTGAATTGTTCTTCTTTTTATCATTGTTGAGCTTAGGACAGTCTTTCTTCATATGTCCAAATTAGTCACATTCATAGCATTTGATTGATGTTTGATTTGTTGAGCTTGATTTTTCCTTTTTCTGAAATCTAGTCATTTTCCTAAACTTCTTGAATTTGTTGTAGTTTTTGGTAATAAATACAATTTCTTCTCCATCTAAGTCGGATTCTTCATTCATTGCTGGGAATGATATGTTCTTCTTTTTCGAATTTTGTTCTTTTCGTGCCTGCAAATTAGCTTCATAGGACATTAAATTTCCTATCAATTCTTCAACTAAGAGTGTTGAGAGATCATTAGCTTCTTCGATAGCTAATACTTTTCTTTCCTACTCTGGAGTTAAAGAATTGGGTATTCTAGATACTAAATCAAAATTTGTGAATTTGAAACCTAGTGCTATTAAATCATGTTGAATGGTTTGGAATCTAGAGTACATGTCTACTATAGATTCATTTCGTTTCATTTTAAATGATGAAAATTGATTTTGTAAAATTGAAATCTTAGTTTGTTTAACTTTGTTTGTGCCTTTGTGTGTAACTTGTAACGCACGCCAAATACCATATGCAGTGTTACATAACATGACACGTGAATTCATTCTTATCTAGTGAACAAAATAGAACATTCATAGCTTTGGCATTATTAAAAGCTGCTTTTTTTGTGCATCATTTCATGTGTTCATAGCAATGTCACATGCTTCATATTTGTTTTGAGTGGCTGACCAAATTTCTAATCCATTAGCTTCCATAAAAATTCTCATACATGTTGACCAATATGCATAGATAGTACCATTAAAAAGTGGGAGTCGTGTTGTGTATTAACTTTCTTGAAAAATATTTACCATATTATAGTGATTCAAAAACGTGTTACTGTATTTTGATCTAACCTTGCTCGATACAAATTGAAAGTCTAGCAAGTGCCTATACATAGAAATATACATGCATATTCGATTTCCATTGTATAGTTGTTGTCATCGAAACCGTAGATTTGATTTCCTAACAGTATTGATGCCGATCCAAAAAGATTATATATTTTTGGATCAAATTTCTTGGGGTCCTTTGTCTTGTATTTTTAGGCCTTTTAATCAAATCTCGAGTCGTTTTGGCTTAATCTAAATGTTCTAACTCCCATTGAATTTTTTAGGGTTAAAAACCAAGTTAACATTTGCCCTTCGAGGTACGCTTTTGCTAAAAACAAGGTGTGCTATGGAATTGTTTATCTTTGGGTTCCTATTCTAAGGAGTTTCATTGGTCGTATCTAACCATCTTGAAAAACTATCTATGATGTACCAGTTAACTGTCCAATCCTTAGTGTGAATCTTAATTCTTCGTAACTATGGAATGATCTAGACTCGATAATTTCCAAAATGAGTATAAACATCGAGTAGGTTGAATAGGGAAAATTTGAGACCATTCAGAGGAGTAAATTTGGGTTGGTACCGATCCAATTGGTTGGGATCGATGCCGATCTAAGTACATTAGAATTTTTCACCTTTTTCTTTCTTTTTATATGAGCCGATCCCCCGCTTCACTTCATTTCCATTCGACCCTAGCCTTTGTCCTCCAGCCGATCCGATCTCTTCAATACCCTAGCTTACAGATCCAAGCTCTCCGTCCATTTAGAAGCCGCCACCGTCGATCTCCCCTAGTAATGCCATCAATCGTTGCTTCTTATAGTTTCCATCGCCGTTCTAAGCAGGTCCCACCGTCATGATCTCCTCCATTTCGAGGTGATGCCAATCTGATCCATCCAATACCTTAGTTTGGCTTGTCTTCAATCAGAGATCAAAACACTTTTCTCTAATTTGAAGGTTGGTGATGTGGGTTTTCGCGTATTATTACATTAGCAATTGGTGATGAAGTTGTGTTGGTGACGGATACAGTGGAAGATTCAAGCTGATTGTGACTTTATGGAAGAAAATAGCTAATCAGTCTTGAATTCTTCATGAAACGAAGCTAAGGTTTTTTCCCGGTGCTTGATATGTTTTGTTATATTCATCCATAGAGTCAGAATTAACTTGCACCGATTTATACAGTTGATCCCAGCAAAGCATCTTAAAGATTGATTTTGGTTTTTCTAGGAGGTGATAGTAGCTTAGGGTATCATCTTGTATGCAGCTCATGCTATTATCACTTTCTAGAGAACTAAAATCGACTTATGCTGAGAATTCTCTACTCGATTTGGACCTATCATTCTATAGTTGCTCGCTTTGGATTGGTCCTATCATTTCACAGTCGGTGTACCTGCAAAAGGAAGGGCTTTCAGTGATGCATTGGAAAGCGGATCCATTATCAATTGTTGATCGATAACAGGTAAGTATAGAACAAAGGAAATAATAGGTGATACGAATTACCCTTTCCAGTGTGAGGGAGCCATCTACATGGAATGGTTTCAGGACACCGAACTCATTCTCACTTAGATTACACATCACACACCCTAGGTTAATACTTGCCTCGGTTAATACTTGGAATTCGATCAGTGGTTGCTACACATCGTTTATCTTCCAGATTTCAAGTATCAACTATGCTAAGGTCTATAGTTTAGAGATTAGGCGCACTGACCATTTTAAACACAAACTTTCTTATATAGAATGACATGCAAATTTTCTCAATGCAAATCAATTAAGGGGAACTCACCTCTTTCTTAAGCAGGGTCATCGTCAATCCCAGTTCGATCCACTGCTTCCATAACTTCAGCTCAATATGGTTGCCTGATTCTAGTCGGTCCCATCATCGATCGCACTTCTCTTAAAGTCAGAGTCTTTCTTGATCCTTCGAAGAAAGCTCCTTCAATCCTTACACACTTACTCACAATATGGTATCACAAAGGATGACGTGCTTTTTCCATCGAGAGGAGAATTTTCACATAGGCCACCTTCTGGATACATGGCCGATATATTTGCATGTATGGTGCAATGCCCTCAATCAATCACTTGTTAATGACAACACTTCAGAACATAGGGTTAGCCCCAATCCTGATTCTTCCAAATGGATATGCGATACTGACCTGCTTATATGTTCAGTTCATGCGGATGCCTAATCGTTCCCTGTGTTTCACTGAGTTGGTGTATCTTTTATTATTCAAAAAGAGAGAGGCTATCCCAACAGTTGTTTATATCGAGGCACAATATAGCCAGAAACTTGCACTGGATCTTCCCAGCAAAGTTCCTTCATTCAAGAATCGGTTCTTTTTCGCTAAATGTCCAGAGGGATTCACCTGTTTATGGACCACGAGGGGTCAGTCTCTTTCATCATGCTTGGAATTTTCTTTAATTTCTACAAGTCTTTTAAACGATAGTATATTCCTTACATTTCTTTCGAAGATTAACAAGGATCCCATACTCAACACTGTTCTTAGCACCCTGAAAGCAGTCGATGCTCCGTAGCACACAATAATGTTCTTGCTCATAGATGAAAATCTTCGCTGATGTGGGATTTTACACCTTGGGAGGTCCATTGGATTCATCAGTGCTCCTTTTCGCTCTAGAGCCTAGACCCGTTATGTTCCCTATTCCCATGACTCTGGTGAAGATGATGATGATGAGGAAGAAGGTGACTCTTCTGATAGGTCAGAGAAGACCCTTGAGAAGATCCAAATTCAAGTCGAGGTCAACAATCCACTTAAAATGCCATTGATCCCAAATGAGAAAGAAGAAGTTATTCAACGGAAAGGTAAGGCTCTAATGATTGAAGAGAAGGAGGAAATAGAGATTAGTGAGGAGCATCCTCTAAATGAGGAACAAATAGATTGAGACACTAATGACAGTGATGTCAACTTAGGAGACAAGGCCTCATAATTGAGACATGGACGTGTTCCCTTACCTCCTTTGAAAGAGCCTATTGAAGAAGCTTCTTCCAAGAATGAACCTATGTCCAGCACTTTTCCAGAAGGAGACAATATTGACTTGGGAGATACAGGCGACATTTTTGTGAATACGGGTGACTTGATGGATGACTTCACTTCAAAAGGATTTCCTTCCCAGCTTACTCAGATCATCCCTGTAGTAATAAATGTCCTGACATTAGTCGACGACCGATCTGGTTCGCGTATTCCGCTATGGTCATTAAACTGCAGTACACACTTCACTAGGATCACACACTTCATATTATTATTATTATTTTCTAGGATGTTTTGGTTCATAACCGCCTCTTTCCTAAAGCCATTTTATCACTTGCTGCAGGAATCATGTCCCGTGGTTTTTACAGCAATCTTGAACGAGTTTTCGAGTCTTAGAGTTCACAGAGGCACTCTTATAGGTACCATGTTCCCCTCGAGACTGACGAGGAAAGGAAAAGGAGGAAAGGTAGGGAGGCAAAAGAGCACCGTCGTGCCAAGAAAGATCAAGGCTGTGATATGGGAAGTGCCTATAAGAAGAGGAAGAGTCCGACTGAGTGAGGAGATCCGTCAAAGAGGCCGAAATGAGACCAAGAGCGAGAATCTGGTTCACCACCTCCTGCTTCCACTGGGATAAACGTCGCTGCTTTCGTAGTCATGGCCTCCTCTACTCATGCTATTATGACCGCCTCTCTCCCAATTTCTAGGCATGCACCTTATGTTCTCCCTACTGGTCCCCCGCATCTACAAGCTACATTCCTTAATTTTTTTCTTAAGGTGGGTTGTTTTTGATAAGCCCTATCTGAAGTCGGTTTGTGCCAAATCTTATTCACCTTATCTCTAAGCGATTCAGAGTAGTTTAGAGCAAGCGGAGGGGTGGAAAAATTATAGATGCAACTGTCCATTATTAATCGAAACAATTACCAATAAATTCTCTCGTTCGAGTCCGAAAAAATTGAGTATGAGAAGCAGCTTTCACATCGCAAAGAAGAAAATGAGAGGCTAAAGAAAGAGAGGGATGATGCCCTCAATAGGGAGAAAATGTGCTTCTTTGCTTAAGGAGCTGAAAGAATCCACCGACCGAGCCATACTCATATTTAGAGATGAAATAAAGAAGTGACATGCTGATGAGGCGGCTTTAAAAGAAAAGTTGAGAATAAACAAGACGACGGTTAAGATGCAGAAGAAAACCGTCACTAAACAGGCTCAATAAAGTGCCTCTCTTCGGGGACAAGTTTTGACTTTGGATGCTAAGAAAAAACAGCTGGCGATAGTGAAGACTAGCATGGAAGCCAGCTTTTTAGAGCTTCTAGATACCATTTCAAAGAAGATGTAAGGCTTGGATGCTACCATTTTGGGCTTCTATGTCAACTTCGTGTTGCATCGGAGAAGCCTAAGTTACTTGGGTATGTTGTTCCCACGTACACTTTTTGTAGTTTGGAAAGAGATTATGGACCGATGCCAAGACACAGGTCGCAGTTATACTGAAGTGGAGTTGGTTCAGGCATATCTAAATGAAGAATCCTGCCAAGCTTTAGTGGAGCGCTAGGAAATCTTGAAGCTGGAGAGGGAACGAGAAGCTATTAATGTCGTGGCCCCCGCTAAGGCTGTAATCAGGCATTTTCTTTCAGGCCCAGTTGAGCCATCTTCACTTCTTCATTTTGATAAGGGGATCGTTCCTAGTTCTCCTGTGATTATGTAGCCAACAAAGGAGGGCAATGGCGAAGGCTTCGAATTTGCGGTGCACGAGTAGACCTCTATAGCAGGTAATTTTCTTATCTCTCTCATGCTTGAAGACTTCCAATTTACGCCTGATGAAATTGCCGAGATAACTACCCTTTATTCTAATATTATAGATTTACCCTCTCTTTTTTCCAAGTTACCCCCTCATCATGATGCTAGATCTGCTGCTATTCTTACCACATCAATCATCGTCTCCGCATCTGTCTCGCGGCCCATTTTGCACTCCAAGTAAATTGCAACGCTGCATGGTTTGGATGACTCTTCTATATCTCAAGAGGAAGGCTTGTTAGATACTGACACACTGGAGTAGGTGAATCAAGCTATCCAACCATTAAAATAGAGGCGGAGCAGGTGATGATCGAGCGGTAGATGATAGCCTTGAAGAAGGAGAAAGTTTAAGAGCAAAAAGGTCGTCAAAGAGGTCTTTACAGATCCTGCAAGCACAAAGGCAAATGAGGGACAGCCAGCGACAATGTTTTAGAGTGCAAGATTTCCCCAAGAGGGGAGAAGCTCGAGAAGTAGCCGATCAAAGGCAGGAAAGGCGATAGGGGAAGCGGTGACAAGAAGTCATGATTTGTTCATGTACTCATGAAGCCGAGCTTTTGTTTTTTCGGTTGTTTTTTTGTACAAGCGCTGGGTCTGCATTTGGCACTTCTTCTTGTTGTTGCAATAGTGGTGTTTGTACTTTCCTATTCTTGGTCGATATTGTGCGGGAACGACCCTCGCTGTTTGTTGTTGTACATGAAAAATATTGTAAGTAAGAAAATTGTTGAAATTTTTATTGTGACTTCACTTTTCTACATATTTATATTCCATGCACTATTGCCTTTTTATGCCACTTTTTTTCATTGCTATTTTATTTAGTCCCGTGATTACTTTCAAAATTCATTGTTTAGAGTAACAAAACTACAAAATATTTGCAATTTTGGTTGAGTGTTGGTGGGTGAGCATCCCTGGTTCATAGGATTGTTTACTCCGAACACTTGATACAAGACTGGGTCCCCTTGGTAGTCTTCCGGATGCCCCCACTCAAGTTTATACTGCAACTCCTATCTTTAGGAACTTTTAGCTTAAGACATTCGTGAAGTTTTTAGCAATCTCACGATAAGTAAATTACGCACTCAAGTGAATTATGTACTTAAGTGATTGGTGATGCCGGAGCAACACTGATTTCTTGATTACTTGTTAAGTAATTTAGTCGCGATGTTGACATTCAGGCTATCGTGCCTTGGAGTGCTATTTTCTTGGCTCTAGGGGCGGTATGTGATATTTTGCAATATGAGAGTCCCTTATCTATAGATGAATTTTTTTTCTTATCCAGGTAGCAGTGTTCGACTTATGAAATACGCACAGTGGGATCGAGGCTTGCATGGTCATAGTTTTGCGAACCAACAAGCAATGCATGGCTTATGAGATATGAGGCTTAGGTAATTGTGTTTGCTTGGATGTGATTTCACAATCCAAGAGGCAGTGCACAGCTTATGAAACACGCGGCTTTGATTTGGGCCTTCCCGATATTGCCAGAGCAACACTAGTTCTTAGAAGGCAGAGATCGAGTTCCATCCATCCAACGGTTTGATCCAATTTCCTTCCTTTGACTCGGTGAGTAGATATGGTATAATTGAGTGTGGTTCCACTATCTCAAGTAGCGATTGAGTCGATTTTACCTCGTTGACGCAATAGGTTACTTTTGTGAACACGATTTTATCGATTCATAAAGCAAAGCAATTTCATTAATAAAAGTTGGGCAAGTTCTGCCAACTTACAATGCCTCTAGCATTTCGGGATGGCTTATTTGCAAGAAATAGAAAATACATAAGATAGTCTTAGATAAAGAAACAACGCAAAGAATCGTTTTTCCAAGATTGGCGTATTTGGGTTCCATCAATGGTTGTTAGCTTGAATGTGCCATCCCCTAGCTTCTGGCCAATTACATTGGCCCTTCCCAGTTTGGTCTGAATTTTCCTGGTACAAGGTAGATCCATTTGAGGACAAGGTCTCCTACTTCGAAAGTATGGTTACGAACCTTGGAGTTGAAGAATCGTGCAACCCTTTTCTGGTGAGCAGCAGTCCTTAGTTTGGCTTCTTCCGTCTTCTTATCGACCGTATCGAGTGACTTGAGCAGGAGTTGCTTATTCTGCCTTTGATTGAAATTTTGCCTTCGATAAGAAGGGACTTCTAGCTCGATTGGGATCATTGCTTCTGAACCATATGCTAGGGTGAATGGAGAGTGTTCGGTTGCAAATTTATGTGTTATTTTATAAGTCCATAGTGTGAGTGGAAGTTCATCAGCTTAATTTCCTTTAGCTTTAGTTAGCCGCTTGTTAATGGTGGACTTGATGATCTTGTTCACTACCTCCACTTGCCCATTTTCCTGTGAATGTGAAACAGCGAAAAAGCTTTTCTCGATTCGAAAGTGTTTGCAGAGGTCTTTGAACTCAATGCTTTTGAATTGCATCCTGTTATCTGTGATGGTCTTTTGTGGCACTCCGAACCTGCAAATAATGTTTTTAGTGACAGTGTTAGTAACTTTCTTTGTGGTAAAAGATGCCATCGGTTCCGCTTCGGTCCATTTGGTGAAATAGTTAATAACAATGATAACATATTTGGCTCCTCCTTTGGCTATTGACAATATACTGATCAAATCAATTCCCCATATTGATAATGGCCACGGGCTGACCATTTGTGTTAGCTATATTGAAGGAGTTCTTTTGATCTTGCCAAATCTTTGGCATTAGTCGCACCGCCTGGCAAAATCTATTGCATCATGGTTTATCGTTGCCCAAAAATATCCATAATGGAGGACTTTCTTTGCAAGAGTTTGCCCTCCAGTGTGATCTTTGTGGTCGCCTTTATAAACTTCCCTGAGGACTTTTTGAGCTTCCTCATTGGTCGTACACCTGAGCAAGGGGGTTGAGAATCCCATTCGGTAGAGTATCCCATCATATACTACAAACCATGATGCCTTTCAAAGGAGCTTTTTCCTTTGATTCATGTCTATAAGGAGTGTTCCTCAGAGCAGGTAGTCCTTGATAGGTGCCATCCATGTTTCTGGTTATTTGGTTGTTTTGAAAATCCAGTTGATATCCATCTCGCCTACGCTTGGAGCAGTTAGTGTTTCAACTGGGACTATTCCCGATGATTGAGCTTCTCCAAAATTGGCCAGTTTAGCTAGATACTTTGCTTTCGTGTTTTGTTCCCTTGAGATACAAGTTATGGTGTAATGTTCAATGTTGTTCAGCAATTACGGCAATTTAGATAGATACGGTGCGAGGTTCTCTCCGTGGGCTTCATATTCGCCTATCTCCTAATAAATAACTAGCTAAGAGTCGCTATAGATGTGTATGGACTTTATTTCGAGTTCCTTCACAACATTTAGTGTGGCTATCAATGCTTCATACTCTACTTCATTGTTTATTACAGGGAATTCCAAGCATAAAAATAGAAAACGGATCGTCCTTCGAGAGTTTCGAGCATGACTCCTACTCCCAAGCATAAATTGTTAGATGCGACATCGACGAACAACTTCTAGTATATCTCCACTTCTGGGGTAACTTCTTCTTCCTTATCGCGTATTGTAAACTCGACAATGAAGTCTACCAGCATCTGCCCATTGATCACCCTTCAACGATGGTAAGTGATTTCATATTGACTTAATTCGATGTTCCATTTGATAAGCTGTCCAGAGGTCTCGGGGCGGTAAAACAGCTGCTTCAAGGGTTGTTCTATTAGTAGTTTGATCGGGTGTGCCTAGAAGTATGGTCGTAATTTTCTGGATGCAATCAAGAGGCAATATACTTGTTTTCCAATTTTGGATAGTTCTTCTCGACTTTACTGAATCATTCACTAATGAAATATACGGATTGCTGGACCTTAGCTTCTTCTTGCACGAGTGCAGCACTCAATGCATGGGGTGGGACTGCTAAGTAGATAAACAAGTCTTTTTCGTCTATCGGTTTAGATAGGATTGGCAGAGTCTCCATATGCCACAGCAGTTCTTCGAAGGCAGTCTGACAAGTCTGATTCCATTCAAAGTTCTTCTTTCCCTTCTTTAGCATGTCAAAGAATGGTATACATTTATCTATTGCCTTTTAGATGAACCAGCTTAGTGTTGCAACTTTTCCATTCAAGCTTTATAACTCTTTCTTGTTCCTTGGGGCCTCGACTTCCTGTAAAGCGGTAATTTGTTCAGGATTTTCTTTGATGCCTCTAGTGCTTGCAATGAATCCCAAAAACTTTCCAAAGGCTACCCCAAAGTGACATTTAGGAAGATTGAGTTTCATTCTGAGTTTGCGGACTATTTCAAACATTTCGAGGAGGTTGTCCAAGTGATTTGCGACTATGCACGATTTAACCAACATATCATCAATATAGACTTCCATAGTCTTCTCGATCTAATGCTTGAACATGGCATTTACTAGTTGTTGGTAGGTTAACCCACCATTATTTAAGCCGAATTGCATCGCTTTGTAGTAGTAAATTCTAGATCAATGATGAAGTTGGTGTTTTCCTAATCAGGCTCGTGCATCATGATCTGATTATATCTCGAGTAAGCATCCATAAATGATAGCAATTCATATCCAGCTATAACATCCACAAGCTGGTCGATTCTAGGCAGAGGAAAGCTGTCTTTTGGGCAAGCTTTGTTTGGGTCTGAGTATTCAATATAAGTTCGCCATTTTTCATTGGATTTCTTGACCAAGACCGGATTGGATACCCATTCGGGATAGATTGCATTGCGGATAAATCCATTCATCATCAGCTCATCCACTTCTTCTCTTAATGCTTTGGATTGTTCGAGTCCTAGGCTGCGCCTCTTTTGCTTCACTAGTGTATACTTGGTTTCAATATTAAGTACGGAGTGCAGTCTTTCGACCACAAGCCTTTAAGTTGCTTATTACCTACGTTTTGCTTGCTGGAATTCTAGTTCTTCCTTTTATGGTTCCCATCCTACCCTATGTTTTCAGCAGCGGTCCTGGAGGTATTCGTGTCTTGGTTTGCCGCCATACCCTATGGCCAGCGTTGGTTGGTTGTAGGTTAGCATGCTTTCATTCTAGTTCCTCCGCCTTTTCCAATCTCAAGTACTAGCCTGCCTTTGGTTAAAGTCTTCCCAGTGGTAGGTTGTTTCATTTTGATCCATTTTCTGAATTCAGTATCGGGTGGATAGTGCGGACTAGGGACGTGAAAACCATATCTTCAATTAGGTTACTTATCTCAATCACCATAGTGCTAAACCGACTCATGAAAGATTTCAAAGATTCATTTCGTCCCTGGAATAGGCCAGATAAAGACATTCTCGTCTTTTGGTTGTGCTGTGTGAATCCTAAACTGATCAAGGAATTCTGCTGCTAATTTATTGAAAGTGAGATGGACTCTGTACGAGCCTATTGAACCAATGGAATCAATTCCCTCTAGAAAAATTGGAAAACATCTACATCGAATAGAATTTGAAGCATTTACTCCGTCCATGTACCAACTATACTTGTATTAGTGAGGTATTAGATCTTTAGTCCCATCTAAGATGGAATAGTCGGCATAGTGAACTTTTAGGGTATCGTTCATTCAGAATGTCAATAGTGAAGTGAGTTCGGCTTGGAGCGGATCCTCATTCGTCTTCTCTCTTACTCTTTGTTTGCGTAAAAAATGGCCGCAAACACCCAAAGTCGTATGAGTTGGTTGATTTTATGTTGTGTTTAGTGATTTGGGTGATTTATGCAAATATGTAAAAAGCAAGGACTAAAATGTAAAAGACACACAGATTTATAGTGGTTCGGCAAGAACGTGCCTACGTCCACTTTATATGTTATTCTCCTTTTTTCTTCAGATTACAAGTACAAAGCTTTGATTACAAGTATCTAAAGTTGTTTGAGAGTTCCTTCCAGGCTTGAGCTCTCAAACTTGTCTCCAAAAATTGTCCCCCATTGTTGTACCCCTGCCCCTCTATTTATAGAGTGAGGTAGGGGGCAGGGGTCTTGGAAGTATATAGCTGCAGGTGGGCCTGGGCTGATGCAATCCGGACTGGCAACTTCTGGTTCGGCGGAGCTTGGACCGGTGATGGTGGTCCGGTTGTAGGTTGTGAGGCAGTTGGTTCGGTAGTGGAGTATGGTTCGGTGGTAGCATGGTAGTGGATGGAGTGTGGTGATGGTCCGGTGGAGTTTTGATTCGGCATGGCTTGGGGGTTGTTTGGTTCGGTATGACATGGAGAGGCCGGATGAAACTTGGCGTTATGAATGCCGAATGAATCTATGCCGAATGGATCAACGTGCTATGAATGCCGAATGGGGCTTTGCCGAATGAACTTTAAACCTCTTAATGCCGAATGAGCTGTTGCACTTGGGTCATGAACGAAATCATCAACTTGTATACGCTTGCTAATTGCTTCTTCTTAGCTCGGTCGTGGTAGAGACGCGCTCAACATTGATATTCCAGTTTTGACCAAAAAATGGGATAACACTTTGCCCCCCAAAATATGCCTTGCGGTAGGAAGGCGTGTTTTGTAATGCCATGAGCTGGATGTTCATATCCTGTCATCAACCTGTAAAGAACTTGATAGTTTATATGGCCCCAACTGATGACCGTTCGGGATCGAGCTATTTGGGATGAAGCGCGGCCGTTCATGGTCAAGCGCCTAACTTCAAATGACGATCGTTCGTGATCAAGTCATTCGAGGGAAAGTGCGACCCTGCGCGGTCAAGCGCGTAAATCCATGCGTCGATCGTACGGGATCGAGTCATCTGCAGTGAAATGTGACCGTTCAAGGTCAAGCGCTTTACTTCAAATGACGACCGTTTGGGATCGAGTCATTCGAGGTAAAGTGCGACAGTGCGCGGTCGAGTGGGGACCGTTCAAGGTCAAGCGCTTAACTTCAAATGACGACCGTTCGCGATCGAGTCATTCGAGGTAAAGTGCGACAGTGCGCGGTCGAGTCTGTATGTCCACGCGTCGATCGTTCGAGACCGAGCCATTTGTGATGAAATGTGACCGTTCAGGGTCAAGCGCCTAACTTCAAATGACGATCGTTCGTGATCAAGTCATTCGAGGTAAGGTGCGACAGTGTGCGGTCAAGTGGCGGTCCTCAAATGACGACCGTTCGCGATCAAGCCATTTGAGGTAAGGTGAGTTGTGGGTGGCGGACCTCAAATGACGACCGTTCGCGATCGAGCCATTTGAGGTAAGGTGAGTTGTGCCGTTCGAGGCGAGTTGTGCCGTTCGAGGCGAGTTGTGCCGTTCGAGGCGAGTTGTGATCGTTCGCGATCGAGTGCCGTTCGAGGCATGTTGTGACTGTTCGAAGTCGGGTGCCGTTCGAGGCGAGTTGTGACTGTTCGAAGTCGGGTGCCGTTCGAGGCGAATGAGTGTGCCCGGGGGGGACTTAATATTATCAGTGTTGGAGTTATTGTTTGGGGGAGTTTTCGAATCAAAGACTTCGGCAGTTCGTTGCCATGCAATAGGTGCTCGTGGACCGTTCGCGATCCAACGGGCATACAAGTAAATAATTTTTTCATAGAATTGTAAATGTTAAAGCAATAGTACCTTACAGCAGAAATGTCCAAACATGAAGAGTTCAAATGTTCAAATCGAAACAAAAGCAAAGCAAGGATGTCAAAGTGTAAGTTCCCACACCGAAGCAGTCAATGATCATTCAGAGCATGCCTGGAGATCGTTCGCGATCTCGTACATGTGTAAATGATTTAATTGCTTTAGTGGAAGCTTACGACTTGTTCATCGTTATTTTAATCAAGCAATCAATGGATAATCAAATGGTGCCCTGATTTAGGGTCACCTCTAGCTGATGTAGAGGGTGGTCGCTCTGGCTCCACCGCTGGAGTTCGCCTCCTCACATACTGAAGGAGCATACCGTTCCTGATAAGTCCTTCCACCTCGTCCTTCAAATGCCTACAATCATTAGTGTTATGACCATTCAATTCATGAAATACACAAAACTTATCTGATTTTCTTTTGTCAGAGGTTGGATCCCTTCGCATTGGTCTACGATACGGAATCTGCCCCTTGGTATCCTGATAAATCTGTTCCAAACTCTCATTCAGCTCTGAATAGGTGGTGAATCGTGGCTCTCTTCGTAGCCACTTTGTCCTGTCATCATTATCCTCAGCTTTTCTTTTTCCTTTGCTAGTCTCCGCACCCTTTCCAGGTGGGTTTCCGCTCTTGATTGTGTAAACGTCGTCTTCTTCCTCTCTTTCTGCACTAGCATCTTCCAAACGCAGAAACTTTTCAGCCTCATGATAGAACTCTCCCAGATTCATAGGCGGGTCCTTGGTTAATGAATTCTTGAACTCTGTGTTACCAGCTATTCCAGATACAGCTGCCATCATGACCATAGCTGGATCTGGTCGATCCACTGATGCTGCTGCCGCATTAAATCGCGTTAGGAAGCTCCTCAAAGTCTCTCCAGTTTTCTGTTTCAAGGTTGCCAAAGTCATCACATTCTTGGGTCTCGCAATATGAACCCTGAATTGCCTCATGAATCTCTCAGTTAAATCTGTCCATGTTCCTATGGAGCCGCTCTCCAGTTGTCTAAACCATAACGCTGCAATGTCCGTCAAATACAGTGGAAAGCATCGGGCCATAACCTCCTCTGATGCCCCCAGCACTTCCATATGTCTCATATACTTCGTTAGATGGACCGTGGGGTCCGTTTTCCCGTTGTACATGTCCAATGATGGTAGCTTGAATTCTGGTGGGTTCCTAGCCATCCTGATCGCGGAAGAAAAAGGACTCCTGTTTACATCTTCCAAGTCTCTGTTTACTAAACCGCCTCTCATAGCTCTTCTAACCATCTCTGCTAATCTGTCATTGTCCATCTCTGCTAATCTGTCATTGTTTCCAAGTTGTAGTCCTTGTTCATTGCCTTCGACCTGCCCCCCTAGTCCATGGGAGTTTTCATGTGTATGTCCCTCTGGCTGAACGTTCATTCCTCTATTGCTTCCAGGTGGCTCGGATGCCCCCATCTCTCTTCCCGGGGTTGGATCAACATGCTCCGCGTGAGTGCCCCCTAGCTCTGGTGCTGCGCCAGACGGTCCTGCTCCGTTCTGAACTCTAGTTGCTCCTTGGATTTGTGCTCCAATTTGCCCAATTTGCTGAAGTAAGTTCTGGATCATCTCTTCTTGTCTTCTCATCATGGCTTCCATCTCATCCCTAGTGATGAAGACCGACGCTTGATTCCCTCCTGAGGAAGCCTCTTGACTTCCTTGGTGTTCACTTCTCTCTGGCCTTTGCCTTCTACTTGTTTGTCTCGTCATAACTCTTAGATCTGAACTCTTAGATTTTCAAATTCAACTTATATCCGATGTAGCGGGAGTCGGTTACTCTCAGTGAAAGCACCAAAATGTTTGCGTAAAAAATGGCCGCAAACACCCAAAGTCGTATGAGTTGGTTGATTTTATGTTGTGTTTAGTGATTTGGGTGATTTATGCAAATATGTAAAAAGCAAGGACTAAAATGTAAAAGACACACAGATTTATAGTGGTTCGGCAAGAACGTGCCTACGTCCACTTTATATGTTATTCTCCTTTTTTCTTCAGATTACAAGTACAAAGCTTTGATTACAAGTATCTAAAGTTGTTTGAGAGTTCCTTCCAGGCTTGAGCTCTCAAACTTGTCTCCAAAAATTGTCCCCCATTGTTGTACCCCTGCCCCTCTATTTATAGAGTGAGGTAGGGGGCAGGGGTCTTGGAAGTATATAGCTGCAGGTGGGCCTGGGCTGATGCAATCCGGACTGGCAACTTCTGGTTCGGCGGAGCTTGGACCGGTGATGGTGGTCCGGTTGTAGGTTGTGAGGCAGTTGGTTCGGTAGTGGAGTATGGTTCGGTGGTAGCATGGTAGTGGATGGAGTGTGGTGATGGTCCGGTGGAGTTTTGATTCGGCATGGCTTGGGGGTTGTTTGGTTCGGTATGACATGGAGAGGCCGGATGAAACTTGGCGTTATGAATGCCGAATGAATCTATGCCGAATGGATCAACGTGCTATGAATGCCGAATGGGGCTTTGCCGAATGAACTTTAAACCTCTTAATGCCGAATGAGCTGTTGCACTTGGGTCATGAACGAAATCATCAACTTGTATACGCTTGCTAATTGCTTCTTCTTAGCTCGGTCGTGGTAGAGACGCGCTCAACATTGATATTCCAGTTTTGACCAAAAAATGGGATAACACTCTTACTTTTGTCCATCAAGTGCTTGATCATATCCACGATATATGCCTCTGATTTACGGTAGTCCACTGGTTGGCTGCTAGTGACCACACCAAATGTTTGTTCTTGCAAACGATCTTGGTAAGTGGAATGAAGCCTAGGCTCTTCTATCTTCAGGAAAGCCATTCCCTCGAAGTTCCATTGGTTTGCGATTGGTCGGGCAGAGGAAGTTTGAACCTCCCTACCGGTATTGAATGCATTGATGTTTTTTTCCAACTCGTTATCATCAAGTTGCCCACCATCTTCAGAGTCGAAGTGATCCAGTACTATATCTTCACGTGGATTTTTGCCCTTAGATTCAAATTCATGGCGGGCTGCTTTGCAGTTGGTGGAGTGCTTGTGCTTCCTTCTATAGTGATTCTTACAGCTCCACCCACTTCTCCTTTTAACTTTTTCCTTCTGTTTCTTCTGTTTAGGCTAGAAATGGAAGAGTTTTCCTACTCCATGGCAACCGCTTGTTCTGGCATAGTTCTTGGAGCAGCAAGTGATTGCAAGTTCAGGAGCGCACTAAATTTGTCCATAAGAGCTTTCTGGTTGTTCTTTATCTTTTGATTGATTTCAAAAACCATCTTGTCCAATTCGTCTTTAGTGACGACTTCATGCTGGTAGAAGGTCCCGGCACCTGATCACCTATGTTGGCTCTAGAATTTGCTCTGATTAATGGATTATTAGCACTGTTGACCTTAACTTATTGAAAGTTGGTCTCTTCTCCAGCTATTACACCTCCAATGGATCTCCCGAAAGTAGTTCTCTTTCTCCCAGGTGCCATTGATTCTTAATGGTAAATCTTCTAAGCAGAGATTGTGGAACTAACTTCTCAACCTATCTGATCCAAAGTAGATAGCTGGATCTAAGGCTGAATTGAAGCCTTCTCAGTGACAGTACCAAAATGTTAACCCAAAAATGGATTAACACCCTATATTGTGTGTGAAAGCACCAGCCATGTTTGTCAAGGCAAATAAAATAGAAAAAGGAATTGTAAATCGCAGGAAAATTAAAGAGACGGGATATTTTAATAATGGTTCGGCTGTTAACGAAGTCTATGTCCACTTTATAGCTTTTATTGCTCAACTACTATTACAAAGGAGTTTGGATTACAATATGATTCTTCTTTTCTAAGTTAGATCAAGCAACCAATGTTAAAGACAAACGGAAGGATCTCAGTTGCTCTTTTCTGGTGCTGATGAGATGGTACTTATAGGGGTTGGATCTCAACCTGAAGGATCTCAATGGCAGAGTTTCAACAGATATCAGGCAGATCCCTTTGTTGTTGCAGATGATATGGTACTTATAGGGGGTGGAAAGTTCTTGGGCTATGGATTGCTTTTTCAGAAGCTTATGGTAGTCATGCAGATAGAGCTCAGAAAGTTTGGAGCCAATTGGCCATCTTTTTGGATCGGTATCGATCCAACCAATTGGATTGGTTCCGATCCAAATCTTTAGCCAATTTTTGGCTCTAATTTGTTTGGTCAAGCTTCTTATTTCATAGTGACGCCCTTCTTGCAATTTTATAACTTGTTGACTTGTTTTGACGATGAGTTAGATTGAACAGTATTCTAAATCAGATGAACTTTCACTTCTTGAACTCAGATGCTCGGAATGTTGCCAAACTTGTTGGGTGAGCTCGGATAACGCATAGAGCCACCATGAAAAAGGATTAGGGCAACCATGAACCACCATTTCAAATCGCTATCGATCCAATTGGATCGGATCGGTGCTGATCCGAGAAGATTGTATATCTTTAGATCAAACTTCTTGGGGTCCTTTGTCCTGAATTTTTAGGCTTTTCAATCAAGTCTCGAGTCGTCCTGGCTTAATCTGAATGTTCTAACTCCAATTGAATTCTGCTCGGTTAAAAACTCGGTTAACGGTAGTTAATTGATTTTGTTGCTCATTATCAGTGACAACAATAAGGAGACCAGTTTTGTTGTTGTTTATTTTTGGTCTAGAAAAATCATGGAAGGATTTGTGAACAACAACTATAGAATTGTTAACTCAAAAAATAGATCAACACCCTGGTTTGAGTGTGAAAGCACCAGCCATGTTCTCACAAAACAATAATATAGATCATACGTATAGAAAAAGCAGTAAGAGAAAGAAGACAAGAAGATTTTTATGGTGGTTCGGCTGTCAACGATGCCTACATCACTTTATAATTTCTATTATAGGCTAATTATTGTTAAAGATGTGTTTGATTACAAGGCTTTTGATTATCCTTAGCTAGATTGAATCTCTAAGGTTAGGATCCATCGAAGAATCACGGTGAACCTCATTGGAGATTGTAGTGAGGGAGGTGAAGAGTGAAGAATGCTTCCGGCAAAGTCTCAGTAACTAATCCAGAGAAGATCATGTTCATGTTGTAGGTACGATGGTATTTATAGAGATCGAAGAGCTTCTGTGTCAGGCCAATTCCCGAATTGTTTGCAGATGGAGACAGGAGGATGCAGTGGAGCTTCTCTCGTTACCCGAGCCAAAACCATGGATCGTTGGCGATCTATAGTATTGGCTTGGTTGTGAGCTAGCTCTTTAGCTTCTCTGTTTTCTTTGCTTCCTATATGTCATAGCGACCTAATGATTATCGTATGGACCGCTGGCGATCCATAGT
Source organism: Allium cepa (assembly GCA_030765085.1). Classification (NCBI taxonomy): domain Eukaryota; kingdom Viridiplantae; phylum Streptophyta; class Magnoliopsida; order Asparagales; family Amaryllidaceae; genus Allium; species Allium cepa. Next base: position 524,140,332 of record CM060929.1, on the reverse strand, counting down.
GTATGGACCGCTGGCGATCCATATACTTAGATTATTTTTTGACTTTGATGTCTGGAATGCTTTTGTTGCCTTGTACCGACGTTTTTCACGTAGTCTTATTGAACATCATTGTTCTGATGATGCTCTACTTGCAAGTTGTACTTAGCTCTTGATGGGACTGGACGGATGCTTCTCTCTTGGTGTAACTAACTCGAAATCTTGTCAAATTCAGTCGTTGCTTTCGCAGTATGAATTGGATCACGATGCAAGGAAACAGGTTGAACTCTAAACTATACCGATGGATCGCTAGCGATCCATAGGCCATGGATCGCTAGCGATCCATGTCCTTGGAGGATTTTTCCAATCTCTTTCTTGGCTCTCTTCAACTTGTTGCTTTAGCTCTTTTGGTTGAGTTCTGAGCCATTCTGACTTAATCGAGTTATTTCATCTTCTCTTGGATCCTGCGCGGTTAAAAACCCGAATAACATTTGCCCCCTAGAGTACATCTTCGTTGGAAACAAGGCATGCTCTAAAAGCTATCGCTTTTAGTCTCTACTTGTTGAATTCCATGCAATCGTGTTAGGGTTTCACAAATGTGAGCTGGGTCACACTGCTGCTCACTTAGTTCTGGTCTCAACCACTGTTGCTTGTCATAATGGATCAAATTTTTCTCCATAGCTTCCCGCTATATCTTGAAATAGGAGGTAGATATCGTAGCGCAAATTTGATGTCACGGATGTGCAGTCCCATGATTTGCTAGCGATCCATAGCTGATGGATCGCTGGCGACCCATAGCTTATGGATTGCTAGCTGAAATGACCATCCTATTTTTACCTATATTTTCTATAAAAAAAATTCAGCAATTACCCAGGATCCAAATCTTTACCAATATAAATATATCAGTGTATTTATAAGATATGCACATACATATGAAGATGCATGTTCCCCTCTTGTTTAAAATCAGAGATATGGTACTTAAACAAGAGTCTGTTCTGTTTGTTTTGAATTTGAATTTGAATTTCCACCCATTTTTAATTTTCATTTTTTTTTGAAATGATACTTATAATATATGAGTGGATCCTGCTCATATTTATTTATAATAATAACTTTGATCATCCTAACTAAGATTTATTAATAATTTATCTTGACAAAATAATCTCAGAATTCAAACCCTTTTTATTATGCAGTTCAATATTTGTTATTCAATTAAGGCCAGAAAATGATATTTGCATTTATCATTTTCAATTCATAGTTTTCTTTGAGCCTCTTTTGTTCTTGACTCAAACAATATGACACACCATAAGTTGATCATTTAATTACATGTTTCTGAGTTTTCTATGACTTGAGTGCTTGACTTGAAAATGATTTATAAGTGTGCAATCACTAGGTTATAAAGTGAACCAGGTTTTGAATTCAAAATGATTCCTGGATTGATAATACTAACCAGTTAAAATGCATATTTTTCATTAGTATTTGAAAAAGAGATTTGGTGAAACATTTGCTAAAGTAACAAACGATCTTGAAATGCATTTTCCTTTCAAATTGCAGACCAACATGATCAACCAAAGTTCCATTCTTTTGAAGCTGGCTGAACCATGTGGATGTGTCAACCAGACACACACTTTAATCCATGTCAATTTAAAATGCCTTTCATTTGCAAAATACTTGAAGCCTTTTTAAGATATATGCATATATTGTAAAACAACTTATGACTGAACTTAAGTTCCTTCTCAAAACATTTCCCTGAAAGGTAACTAAATATTTAAAGAATGTTCCAAGCTAATAAACCAGATTTAAACTTAAACTTACTGTTTTTGAATGACTCAAGCCTGACTAATACATATAAATTTTTGTATGACAATTTCTCATTACAAATATATTCCTTTTTCTAGATTTTCATAGACAATCTTTAAGCTTATTTTCTTGTTCAACTCAAATGAATCTTTTAATTTTCAAACCTTAATACATAGCAAGATTTAACAGAAAATAACTAGTTCAATCAAACATAGCAGGTTCATTACATAATAGAAGATTTAAAATACAAATTTCTCATGAGTACATGCAGATAAAATCTTCCTATGCTCTTATTAAAACTAACAAGCATGCTCATTCATTTTTCAACAGCCATAACCTTCCTTCCTACTTAGTTCTTGCATTTCCTGAAAGAGCGTTACTGGCTGCCTCATTTTAAAAATGAGATACCCCCAACGCCATGAGCAAACAAGGGTCAGATCTATGATCTGGTATGAGCAACATCAATATATTCATGATATTAAGCAAATAAGCGATACATGAGTACTAGACAATTGCTTAAGCAGTTTCTTAAATCAACTATATTACTATGTTTCAAATGAATGGTTATGCAAGTATAATAACTTCATAAATCAATCATTAGTACAAACATAATTATGCAAGCATTCACATTAATCAGTAGCACTTATATGCACTGGAACAACCATGGTTCCATTTCAACAAATCTAGGAAATACTCATGTTCCTATCTCATCATTTATAGGTTGTTTATATATATATATATATATATATATATATATATATCAACTTAAGCCTAGCCTCATCTGCTATCAAGGAATCACAGGGACACGTTGCAATGAACTAATTCACATCATTGCACAAAGATCTCAGGGCTTAAACAAACCGTGTGCCAACTTGCATACTTCAAATATGACAAGCATTCCAGCAGCCTTCTTGGCTCACCATTTCTAATTTGATTTATTAATTATAGTTGTTTAACCCTATCATCAGATAGCTAAGTAAACATGTTACAGTGTATAAAAACACCCCAGTAATATTGCAAGCATATTTTCAAAGGCAAACAGATAATTATTTTCAAGAATATTGCTAACAGATATCTTGTCTTTAAATCAAATACAAGGATATTTACACTGAGAATAGAGACATGGCATATTAAATTATTATGATCTGCAAATAACTATGATTGAGCCAGATTCAAGATCTAGCTGAATCATAATCTTTGACTTGTGGATTTTGCTATTTAATCAGGGACTCAGCACATATAAATCTCTATTGCACCCTTAATACCTTTTTCTTAAGCCTCAGCACTTACACAATGTATAATGCAGCTTATTTTATTTTCTCTGTTGGAATTTCCATGCCATGATTCTATATCAGTTATAAGTATTCTTCCTATGATTTCAAGGTTTGATGCCTTAGTTTTTCAAAATAATAAAACAGTAGCATGCACATCCATAATAAAGCATCCTATCAAATCAAAACTATCCAAAGAGTTTCATAAATTATCTAATAAAGTTGTTTCCAGTAAAACCAAAAATATGCAAATAAAAATATAAAAGATTGGCTGCCTCATATCAGGACTTAATGCCATGAATTTAGTGAGATTACTCACCTAAGTATTTCCTTCTAACTGATCCAGAAAATCCATGGTACTTTCCCTTCCTTTAAAATATTTTCTTCCTTTCTTATTTTTAAGTATGTCGGGTAGAATGATTCCTCTGTCTATAACTACTTATTTATATGCATATTTTTACTAGGGTTTTCTCAAGACAAAATTCCATTTTTGTCCTAGCTAACCTCAAGCATTTTTTTTGCATTTTATATTTTCACTTTTTTATCCCAATACCCCGGCTGCATAAGTTGGTTAAGGTCAGTTGCTTTCTACTTTTTCTTTATAGAAAATGTTTATTTCTTTTTTTTTAATATCATTCCCCTTATTCAAGTCATGTTAAAAGTGTGACTTCATTTGTTCATTTCTGGTAATCCCCTTTACTATTTTTACCTATACATAACATACTTATATTATATCTCATGCCCTTTTTAATGTTATTTTTTCTTGCTTAGTTCCAACATATTTCTACTCAAAGAAAATATATACATGTGTACAGATATATTTTTATTTAAATTTTCTTTCCTTGTTTCACTGCAAAAATATTCATACACATATGTTTCATATTTTTTTTAATTTCAGTATATAAATATATTTTTAGTTTCAATATGTATACATATTTAATTTCACAGAGAGTATTTAATTCCAATATATAAAAATATTTTATTGGGTTAATAATTCACATTTCCAAAATCATATTTGAAATGCTTTCCTTCTTTGTTTATTTATTTTATTATCATCATTTTTTTTCCAGAAATTTTAAATCCATTCTTGTGCCATTTCTGGTGTGCATATGCACACATACCCTTGCACATCATTAAATTCAGAAATTCCATCAATATTAAATCTAAATATTTTAAAACTGAATTATTTTATTAAAATAATTTCTCATAAAATTTTGGGGCATTACATTCACCCCTCCTTTTAGGAATTGTGTCCTCACAATTTTCTAATACTTATAACAAACATTCACTGATTTTAGGAAATCCATCAAGCATATACATAGTCAAACAAATTCAACAATAGCAACCATACATATTAAATTTCCTATAAAAAATTTCTTTTTAAAAATACCTTCAGTCTGCAAAAAGCTTAGGATAATCCATCCTAATCTTGTCCTCTAACTCCATGTACAATCATTAAGATCAAGATTCCACTGCATCTTTACCAGTTTCAAAGTTTTGCTTCTCAATTTCTTCTCTTCTTTAGCTAAAATCCCCAATGGTTCCTTCTCATAAACCAAATTAGGGTTGATATGGACTTGAGTGGGTTTCTCCAGAATCTCTTCCTTATCTGTACCCATCTTCTAAGTTGTGACACATGGAATGCATTGCTTTCATTTCTTCTAGCAGTTTCAATTTGTATGCTAATGAGCCTATTCTTTCCAGAATTTTATAGGGTCCAACATACCTTGGTGTGAGCTTTCCTTGCTTGCCAAATCTCAAAACCTTTTTCATAGGTGAAACCTTGATGAAAACAAAGTCACCTACTTCATATTCCACATGTTTTCTTTTCATGTCTGCAAACTTCTTCTGCCTGTCTTGAGCTGCTGCTATTCTCTTCCTTACTAGCTCAATTTTCTCTATAGTTTCTTTTATATACTCAGGCCCTAAGACAGCCCTTTCTTCTGTCTCTACCCAACATATAGGTGATAAGCATGACTTTCCATATAAGGCTTCAAATGGTGCCCTCCCTATGGTGCTTTGATAACTATTATTATATGTAAACTCAGCTAAATGGAGATAGTCTTCCCAGTTGCCTCCAAAATCCAGTGCACATGCCCTTAATAAGTCTTCTAAAACTTTTTTCACCACCTCAGTTTTTCCATCTGATTGTGGATGGTAGGCAGTGCTCAAGCATACTTCACTTCCCATGGCCTATTGAAAACTTTTCCAGAATCTTGAGGTGAAGATGGTATCCCTATTACTCACAATAGTTTTGGGAATGCCATGCAATCTTACCACTTCCTTCATGAACACTTGAGCCAATTTTGGTGCATTTATTTCTGTTTTCACTGGGATAAAATGTGCTACTTTAGTTAACCTATCAACTATTACCCATATACTTGGTTTCCTCTTTTAGATCTAGGCAGGCCATCTATAAAATCCATAGATATATGCTCCCATTTCCATTGTGGTATGTTAAGAGGTTGTAACAGCCCTGATGGTCTTTGTGTCTCTGCCTTGACTTGTTGGCAAGTCATACACTTTGCAACATGTTTAGCTACATCTGACTTCATTCCCTTCCACCAATAATTTCTTTTTAAATTTTGATACATCTTTGTACTGCCTGGGTGTATGGAGTACTTGCTCCTATGGTATTCATTTAATACTTCCTCCTTCAACTCCATGTTTTCTGGAACACATATTCTATTCTTGTTCCTTATATAACCATTTTTATCAACATGGTAATTTATCACTTCTTCCCCTCTCGATATGAGAATTTTCTTTTCCTAGGTCTGGGTCTTGTTCTTGCATTCTTCCTATTTTCAAAATTAACTCTGATTATAAGGTTATTAAACTCAGTCTCCCCTTATTCTCATCTCCTTTATTTGTCACCCTGTGCAATTCATTGCATGCTTCAATTTCTAAGTCAATAAGTATAAATAAAATTTTAAATTCTTCCATCATCAACATGGATACTTTAGCATGTTGTCTACTCAAAGCATCTACAACTTTGTTTGCTTTACCTGGTGTATAAAGTATGTCTAAGTCATAGGCAGTTAGAAACTACACCCATCTATGTTGCCTCATGTTTAAATCTTTTTGTGAGAAAAGATATTTCAGTGCCTTATGATCAGTGTACAAAATAAATTTGGCACCCAATAAATAATGTCTCCAAAGCTTCAAGGCATACACCACTACTGCTAGTTCAAGATCATGTGTTGCATATCTAGTTTCATGTGGTTTTAATTGCCTGGATGCATAGGCTATTACTTGGTCTTGTTGCATCAACACAACCCCTAGCCCAGAACCACTTGCATCAATGTACACAATGAATTCTCATTCCCTTCAGGTACTCTCAACACTGGTGCATTAACTAAAGCTTCTTTTATTTTGATAAGAGCTTGTTCACATTTTTCAGTCCATACAAACACTTGATTCTTTCTAGTTAAATTTGTAAGTGGTGATGACATTTTGGAAAAATCTTTTATAAATCTCCTATAATATCCTGCCATCCCCATAAATGATCTAACTTCACTCACTGTGCTTGGTCTCTTCCATGCTTGAATAGCTACTACCTTATTGGGGTTCATTGAAATTCCTTTTGCAGAAATGACATGACCAAGAAAATGTACTTCTTCTTTCCAAAACACACATTTTGAAAATTTTGCGTTTAAATCTGTTTCCCTCAATCTAGTTAAAACCAGATGGAAATGATTTTTATGCTCTTCCACTGTTTTGGAATAAATTAAAATATCGTCAATAAAAATTAGCATAAACTTGTCCAGATAATCTCTAAATATTCTATTCATTAAATCTACAAAATATGAGGGGGCATTTGTCAACCCAAATGGCATAACCATGAACTCATATAAACCATATCTAGTGTTAAATGCAGTATACTTAACACTTGAGTCCTAAACCTTCATTTGATGGAACCCAGATGCTAAGTCTAACCTAGAGAATATTTTGGCTCCACTAAGTTGATCGAAGAGATCATCAATTCTAGGCAATGGGTATTTGTTCTTAATGGTAACTTTATTTAATTCCCTGTATTCTATGCACATTCTCAAAGTGCCATCATATTTTCTTACAAAAACTACTGGAGAACCCCAGCATGAGTTGCTTGGCCTTATAAATCCTTTGCCTTCTAATTCCTCTAACTGGTTTTTCAACTCCTTCAATTCACTTGGCCCCATTCTGGTGGGTTTCTTGATTATTGGGTTTGCTCCTGGAATGAGGTTGGTTTGAAACTCCACTTGTCTATTGTGTGGAACACCCTTAACTTCCCCAAACACATCCAAGTATTCATTGACTATGGGGATTTCTTCAATAGAAGGTTCACTGAAACCCTTCTCCAAGTCAATTAAATGACAAAATTTTCTTTCTTTAGCTACCCCACTTGTCTATGGTGTGGAACACCCTTAACTTCCCCAAACACATCCAAGTATTCATTGACTATGGGGATTTCTTCAATAGATGGTTCACTGAAACCCTTCTCCAAGTCAATTAAATGACAAAATTTTCTTTTTTTAGCTACTTCACATAAAATTGTGATTCTCTGGCCTCTAAGATTTTGCAATGATGTGGTGGATGAGTCTAAATTAATTATGGCTTTGAACTGCCTTAACCAGTCTACCCCCAATATAACACCTATATTTGGGTAATTTAAAACATATAAACTGGAAATAAAAATGTTTCCTCCTATGTTTAATTCCACGTCCACACCAATCATGTTTAAAAGACTAGAACTCCCCAGTGGACTTTGTACAAGTAATGGGGTTTCAACTAATATGCAGTTCAATTTTAGCATTTTGCCCCAGTATCATATACTACTGCTATGGGTATGGTACAAATAAATAGTGTACCTTCCACTTGGCCATGATTTTCAGCACTAGTCTCCACTGTGGATTTGCCTCTGCCTTCCAGATTTGCCAACTTTCCCTGTTGTTTGTACTCATGACAATTTCTCTTCATATGCCTCTCTTTCCCACATAAGTAGCACTTGAAGGCTCCTCCTTTTAACTCTGGGCATCTTGGTTTGATGTGTCCTTCCTTTCCACAATGATGGCAAACCAATTTCTTCTTAGCATCATTGGCCTTAATATCACTGGCCTTCTTATTATCTGTTTCCTCTTTCTTTTTATCATAAGGGTGATATCTTCCCTTATTCTTCTTGTTATTGTTGTTCTTAAAATTCCTGTACATCTCTCTTTCCTTGTCATGCTGCTCAAATTTCAAAGTCAGATATATTACTTGATCAAAAGTCCTGTCAGCATAAGGTAACATGGCTCTGCTAAGTCCTGGGTTCAAACCTTTAATATATCTATCATTTTTGGATGCTTCATCAGCCACTAGCATTGCTCCATATTTAGATAATCCCTCAAATTTTTTAGTATACTCAGTGACACTCAAAGTTCCTAGCCTGAATCTAATAAATTCTTCAAGTAATGTGGTTTTAGCTGATGCTGGTACGAACCTTGCCTCCAACATCTCCTTGAATTGGTTCCAAGTGATTTCATTTTCAATTCTTCCAGCTACAATCACCTCCCACTAGCTTAAAGCTACACCTATCAACTGTCTTGAAGCCACTTGCCTCTTCCTTTGATCATCAAGCTGCATGTCATTGAAAATCCTATCCAGTGTTCTCAACCATGCTTGAATTTCCATCACATTCTCAGTCCCTTCAAAACTTTTGCCTCCCAAGTTTGTATAAGACTTTAATAGTTTTGAAAGTTCCTCATGTGGATTCTCAGGCCTATGCCCAATTCCATCCCTTAAAACTCTTACAAACTCCTGCATATCAAGCATCTATGGTGCACTTGTTCCTGCATTGGGATGAGATCCTCTTCCTACCATGGTCTGATAACTAGGTTATGGGCAGATGGGATTAGTATATTGTGAGTATTTTCTATAATTAATATTTTCCTATCCAAATTATTTCACCCAAAACAAACAGATATATACATTTCTATAATATTCAACAATTAATGCAACCATTTGCCCTAATACCAAAATGAAATGACCCTCCTATTTTTACCTATATTTTCTATATATAAAAAAATGCAATTATCCAGGATCCAAATATTTACCAATATAAATATATCAGTGTATTTATAAGATATGCACATACATATGAAGATGCATATGCCCCTCCTGTTTAAAATCAGAGACATGGTACTTAAACAAGAGTCTGTTCTGTTTGTTTTGAATTTCAATTTGAATTTGAATTTCCACCCATTTTTAGTTTTCATGTTTATTTTTGAAATGATACTTATGATATATGAGTGGATCCTGCTCATATTTATTTATAATAATAACTTTGATCATCCTAACTAAGATTTATTAATAATTTATCTTCACAAAAAAATCTCAGAATTCAAAGCCTTTTTATTATGCAGTTCAATATTTGCTATTCAATTAAGGCCAAAAAATGATATTTGCATTTATCATTTTCAATTCATAGTTTTCTTTGGGCCTCTCCTGTTCTTGACTCGAACAATATGACACACCATAAGTTGATCATTTAATTACTTGTTTCTGAGTTTTCTATGACTAGAGTGCTTGACTTGAAAATGATTTATAAGTGTGCAATCACTAGGTTATAAAGTGAACCAGGTTTTGAATTCAAAATGATTCCTGGATTGATAATACTAACCGGTTAAAATGCATATTTGTCATTAGTATTTGAAAAAGAGATTTGCTGAAACATTTGCTAAAGTAACAAAGGATCTTGAAATGCATTTTCCTTTCAAATTGCAGACCAACATGATCAACCAAAGCTCCATTCTTTTGAAGCTGGCTGAACCATGTAGCTGTGTCAACCAGACACACACTTTAATCCATGTCAATTTAAAATGCCTTTCATTTGCAAAATACTTAAAGCCTTTTTAAGATATATGCATACATTGTAAAACAACTTATGACTGAACTTAAGTTCCTTCTCAAAACATTTCCCTGAAAGGTAACTAAATATGTAAAGAATGTTCCAAGCTAATAAACCATATTTAAACTTAAACTTACTGTTTTTGAATGACTCAAGCCTGGCTAATAATATAAATTTTTGTATGAAAATTTCTCATTACAAATATATTCCTTTTTCCAGATTTTCATAGACAATCTTTAAGCATATTTTCTTGTTCAACTCAAATGAATCTTTTAATTTTCAAACATTAATACATAGCAAGATTCAACATAAAATAACTAGTTCAATCAAACATAGCAGGTTCATTACATAACAGAAGATTTAAAACACAAATTTCTCACGAGTACATACAGATAAAATCTTCCTATGCTCTTATTAAAACTAACAAGCATGCTCATTCATTTTTCAACAGCCATAACCTTCCTTCTTACTTAGTTCCTGCATTTCCTGAAAGAGCATTAGTGGCTGCCTCATTTTAAAAATGAGACACCCCCAATGCCATGAGCAAACAAGGGTCAGATCTATGATCTGGTATGAGCAACATCAATATATTCATGATATTAAGCAAATAAGTGATACATGAGTACTAGACAATTGCTTAAGCAGTTTCTTAAATCAACTATATTACTATGTTTCCAATGAATGGTTATGCAAGTATAATAACTTCATAAATCAATCATTAGCACAAACATAATTATGCAAGCATTCACATTAATCAGTAGCACTTATATGCACTGGAACAACCATGGTTCCATTTCAACAAATCTAGGAAATACTCATGTTCCTATCTCATCATTATAGGTTGTTTATATATATATCAACTTAAGCCTAGCGTCATCTGCTATCAAGGAATCACAGGGACACATTGCAATGAACTAATTCACATCATTGCACAAAGATCTCAGGGCTTAAACAAACCTTGTGCCAACTTGCATACTTCAAATATGAAAAGCATTCCAGCAGCCTTCTTGGCTCACCATTTCTAATTTGATTTATTAATTATACTTGTTTAACCCTATCATCAGATAGCTAAGTAAACATGTCACAGTGTATAAAAACACCCCAATAATATTGCAAGCATATTTTCAAAGGCAAACAGATAATTATTTTCAAGAATATTGCTAACAGATATCTTGTCTTCAAATCAAATACGAGGATATGTACACTGAGAATAGAGACATGGCATATTAAATTATTATGATATGCAAATAACTATGATTGAGCCAGATTCAAGATCTAGCTGAATCATAATCTTTGACTTGTGGATTTTGCTATTTGATCAGGGACTCAGCACATATAAATCTCTATTGCACCCCTAATACCTTTTTCTTAAGCTTCAGCACTTATACAATGTATAATGCAGCTTATTTTATTTTCTCTGTTGGAATTTCCATGCCATGATTCTATATCAGTTATAAGTATTCTTCCTATGATTTCAAGATTTGACGCTTTAGTTTTTCAAAATAATAAAACAGTAGCATGCACATCCATAATAAAGCATCATATCAAATTAAAACTATCCAAAGACTTTCATAAATTATCTAATAAAGTTGTTTCCAGTAAAACCAAAAATATGAAAATAAAAATATAAAAGATTGGCCGCCTCATATCAGGACTTAATGCCATGAATTTAGTGAGATTACTCACCTAAGTATTTCCTTCTAACTAATCCAAAAAATCCCTTAGTACTTTCCCTTCCTTTAAAAATTTTCTTCCTTTCTTATTTTTAAGTATCTCGGTTAGAATGATTCCTCTGGCTATAACTACTTATTTACATGCATATTTTTACTAGGTTTTATCAAGACAAAATTCCATTTTTTTTCCTAGCTAACCTCAAGCATTTTTCTTTTGCATTTTATATTTTCACATTTTTATCCCAATACCCCGGCTGCATAAGTTGGTTAAGGTCAGTTGCTTTCTACTTTTGCTTTACAGAAAATGTTTATTTCTTTTTTTTTTGAATATCATTCCCCTTATTCAAGTCATGTTAAAAGTGTGACTTCATTTATTCATTTCTGGTAATCCCCTTTACTATTTTTACCTATACATAATATACTTACTTATATTATATCTCATGCCCTTTTTAATGTTATTTTTTCTTTCTTAGTTCCAACATATTTCCACTCAAAGAAAATATATACATGTGTACAGATATATTTTTATTTAAATTTTCTTTCCTTGTTTCACTGCAAAAATATTCATACACATATGTTTCATATTTTTTTTTTAATTTCAGTATATAAATATGTTTTTAGTTTCAATATTCACAGAGGGTATTTAATTCCAATATATGAAAATATTTTATTGGGTTAATAATTCACATTTCCAAAATCATATTTGAAATGCTTTCCTTCTTTGTTTATTTATTTTATTATCATCATTTTTTTTCTAGAAATTTTAAATCCTTTCTTGTGTCATTTCCAGTGTGCATATGCACACATACCCTTGCACATCATTAAATTCAGAAATTCCATCAATATTAAATCTAAATATTTTAAAACTGAATTATTTATTAAAATAATTTCTCACAAAATTTTGAGCCATTACACTAGCGACCTGAACACTTAGAATTTTTCATGCGTTTTTCTTCCTACTTAAGAAGTCAAGCCAATTTATTTCATTACTTCTACGCGACTCAAGCCCTTCTTCCTTCATGCGATCGGCAACTCTCGACGATTTGATCCAACTCTTTAGTGTCGATTCAACCTATACTTGACAACTGATCCATCACTTTCCAAAAAATTAGCCTTGTCTTCCATCGTGATTCCTTCTACATCGCTAATGCTGGAGCATCGCCACTGTCTTTTCAGGCCGCGTCAAACCAAAGCCCTAGTTTTCCAATGCCTTATGTCGCCGCCGATTCATCCCTAGATCGCCACCAACTCTGTTGTAGTTTACTGATCTAAAGCTTTAATCCACTTTGTAATTTGGTTTGTTAATACAAGGCGGGTTCGCTGATTACAATGTTCTTTTATTGATTTAGCAGTGAGGTTGCATTCATGATATTTGTCGTGAAGAGTCTGAGTCGATTATGGCTTAATGGAGGAAGATAGTAAATCGTGTCTTGAGTTCCTTACGGAATGACATTTGTGTCTTGCCTCGATGCTTGACATGTTTTCATGTCTTCGTCCATCAAGCCGGAATCGGCTTGTGCCAAGTTTTGTAGCCGATATTGTATGGCACATCATGAATTGGTCTTGGCCATTTCGAAGAATTTGGACTTACCTTACTCGCTTTTGCACACTTGGTGTCCCTGTACTGAAAAGAATTTTCTACATCGCTTCAGACAACGGACCTGTTATCGAACGTTCTATCCGTTATCAATTCTCTACTGCATCAAGGGAGCCTTAGCAACTTAGGCCCGAAATTTCCACGCAGTCTCTCTGTCATCTGGAAAGAAATCTTGACTCTCTTCCATGACAGTGATGACGTTTATATCAAGCGAGTTAGAAAACGCCTACCTTAATGAAGAATCAAAGAAGGCGTTGCTGAAGGGCCAAGAGATTTTGCGGATCAATAGGGAGAAAGAAGCTGTCGATGCTGCTATGACTACGGCTACCGAAGCGCTTACGAAGCCTTTCATCTTTGGTGTCGGCGAGCCATCGAAGTAACCCTACGATCTGCTAACAAATTCTTGGCTTGAGGCTTCCGCTTGTATTATAGAGCCATCTAAGGAGGGTGAAGGCAGTGACTACAAAGTTAACATTCTCGATCATTCTTTCGGTGCAGGTAATCCTATTGTTTCCCTCGAGTTTGGGAGCATTCAGCTTAGGTCGCAAGAGCAGGAGGAATTTAAAGCTTTCATTTTTAACCTTATAGGTACATTTACCTTATCAGTTGATCTACCAACTTCCTCGGTGCCTGGACCTTCTGCTATTTCCACTGCTTCTATGCTCGTTTCCATCCCTACTTCGGTCTCCATGTCCACGTCTGGCTCGCATCCAAGGCCAGAGTCCAAGAAGATCGCCGCACTTCATGGCTTGGATGACCCTTTGTATCTTTAGAGGTGATGCGATGGCGGTTGAAGTTAGGGACCAGGAAGTTCAAACTGAGCAGCCACGCAAGAATCAAGAACAACTGGTTATTGTCAAAAAGGAGAAGGTTGAAGAAATCAAGGCCTCCAAGAGCTCCCACAAATCACGGAAGCGTCAAACGAAGTGAGAGTCTTCTAAGAAGGTTGCAGAGCAGGAAAAGGATGCTAGCGCTAAGGATATTGTTGAAACTACAGGCAACGACACCACTCCTGAGACGAAGCATAAACTCTGAACAAGAGGCGCAAAGGGGAAAGGTGGAAAGAAGTGCTGAGAAGCTTGGGTGGTGATTAACCTGATTTTGATTCATTTTTTGTCGTTTTCTTGAAGTGCAGAGTCTACACTTAGTGTTTTTGTTGTGGTGTCTGTATTTTTTCTTTTTTTGGTCGGCATTGTGTGGGTACAGCCCCATGTTTTGACATTGTATAAAAGAAAGTTATAAGTAATACATTGTTGATATTTTGGTTGTACTCTTATTTGTTGTTCATATGTGTTCTGTGCCTATGATTACTGCCAAAATTCTTTGTTTGGAGTAACAAAACTTGTGAAAATATCGTTTTTAAGTATTTTAATTTACATGCCTGTGTATGCCCTCCAGTTCACACGATTGTTTACTTCAAACAATTGGCAAATGGCCGGTAACTTATGGTTTAAATAGTTTGCATATAAAACTTGAAGTTTGACTTAGTCACAACTTGATTTTTCTTCTTTCAGAAATTTTGTAACTTTAACATGTATGAGTTAAATGTAAGCACTTACACATTGTCAACAGTAAATGCTATAGTTAGCCATCGAGTGTCAGCAGTTGTAATTATTCCACCGGTTTGTAGCACTCCGATTTTTTTGAAGTCGTACCCATTGCTTCCAATGATGGGAGTTGGTTGAATCTTGTTATTTTGTATGGATAAGTTCCCTAGTGTTGTCGGGGCAATTTCGTGACTTGAAAGTGCACGCGACTTTAGGATGCATGGATTTTAGGATCGATATGTCCCGTCGATCCGGAATGGTTCTAGTGCTCCTAGGTGTTTCCTACCTTCGGCCAAAGTAAGTGGTTTACATTCAGGAGCATGATTTCACGGTGATGCTCCATGGTGTTACCTATCTTCGGGCAACCTAAGGAGTTTACATTTTAGGAGCGTGATTTCATGGCTCCGAGAGTTAATGCATGGATTTTCGGACTGATACGACCCGTATGTCCGGAACTGTTTTAGTACTCCTCGATCTCGCCTATTTTCGACAACATGAGGAATTTGTGTTGAAAAGTTGGTGCGCGGCTTATGCGGTGCGTGGCTTTTGGTACCCCTTGGTGTTTCCTATCTTCGAGAAACATAGGTATTGCCTATCTTCAAGCAACATAAGGAGCGTAAGTTTTAAAAGTTAATGTGCGGCTTTTCATACTCCTTGATGTTGCCTATTTTCGGGCAATGCGAGGAGTGTAATTTTTTAAGTTAGTGTGCGGCTTATAAAATGCATGGCTTTTCACACTCCTCGATGTTTCTTATCTTCGAGCAACGTGAGGAGTGTATGTTTTATTCTTCCCGATGTTGCTAGGGCAACACTAGCTTTGAAAAGGCAAAGATCGGGTTTTGTCGATCCAGCGGTTTGAGTCGATTTGCTTCCGTCGACGCGGCGGGTAGTTATTATGAACACAGTTTTGTTGGTACAAAAGGCAAATCAATTTTTATTAAGGAAAGCGGGGCAGATTTTTGCCTATTTATAATGCCCCCGGCATCGTAGGATGGCTTATTTACTGAAAAATAGAGAGCACTAAGGTATTTTTCACATGAAGTAACGACATAGCGATTCGCTATTCCATGACTTGGGAATTTGGATTCTGTCGACCTTTGTTAGCTTGAAAGTTTCGTCTCTTGGCTTTTGATAGATGACGTATGGTCCTCCCCAGTTCGGTCCAAAGGCCCTTAGGATGGGATAGACTCGCTTTAGTACGAGATCTCGTACTTCGAAGGCTTGGCTATGAACTTTGGAGTTGAAGTACCATGCGACCCTTTTTTTATAGGCAGCGGTTCTCAGCTTGGCTTCTTCCCTTCTTTCGTCAATCAAATCCAGCGATTCGAGTAGGAGTTGCTCTTTTTTTCTTTTGATTAAAAAATTTCCTTCGGTGCAAGGGGACTTCTAATTCGACAGGAATCATTGCTTCTGAGACATATGCCAGAGCGAAGGGAGTATGGTCGGTTGTCGCTTTATGGGTAGTTCTGTAAGCCCATAGTGCAGGTAGAAGTTCATCAACCCAGTTCCTCTTTGCCTTAGTTAGTCTTTTTTGATAGTGGATTGATGATTTTTTTTCATTGCTTCTGATTGCCCGTTTACTTGCGGATGAGCTACCGCTAAAAGGCTCTTCTCAATTAAAAAGCATTTGCATAAATATTTGAACTCGGTGCTTTTAAATTGAGTTGCATTGTTGGTGATGATTTTCTATGGCACACCAAACCTGTAAATAATGTTTTTAGTAACAAAATTAATGACTTTCTTGTGGTTGTGGTGGCCAGCTATTCCGCTTCGGCCCATTTCGTGAAATAATCAACAACAACTATAGCATATCTGGTCCCTCCTTTTGCTATTGGAAGGACACCAATCAAGTCAATACCCCATATTGCAAATGACCATGGGCTGACCATCTGCGTTACCTCTATTGAAGGATTCCTTTTTATTTTACTGAATCTTTGGCAATGATCACATCTTCTGGCGTATTCTATAGCGTCATGGTTAATCGTTGGCCTGAAGTATCCATATCAAAGGACTTTCTTTACAAGGGTCTGTCCCCCAATACGGTCTCCGTATTTGCCTTCATGCACTTCATTTAGAATTCTTCGGGCTTCGTCATCGGACACGCATCTATGAAGGGGGGTTGAGAATCCCCTTCGATGGAGTATTCCGTCTTGTATCATGAATCATGATGCCTTTCAAAGAAGCCTTTTCCATTGATTTCGATTAGTCGGAAGGGTTCCTATAAGTAAATAGTCCTTTATCGGTAACATCCACGTCTCTGGTTCGACGGTGATCTCGAGGATCTAGTCGACATCCATTTCGTCTATGCTTGGGTTGGTTAGAGTTTCAACTGGGACTGGCCCTAACGACTGAGCTTCTTCGGAGCTTGCCAGTTTATCCAAATAATCCGCCTTTGTGTTTTTCTCCCATGAATGTGAGTTATTGTGTAATGTTCAATGTCACTTAGTTGCTCTTGCACTTTAGACAGGTACGGGGAAAGATTCTCCCCTTAAGCCTGGTGTTCCCCCTTTACTTGGTACGACTAGCTGGGAGTCGCCGTGGATGTGAGTGGATTTTATTTTGAGCCCTTTCACAACTTTTATTCCTGTTATCAATGTTTCATATTCAACTTTGTTATTTGTTGCAGGGAATTCCATGCATAATGCATAGCAAATGGCTCGCCCTTCAGGGGCTTTAAGCACTACTCCTACCCCCAAACAAAGATTGTTGGATGTGCCATCAACAAAGAGTCTCCATTGTGTTTCCACTTCTAGCTGTGTTTCTTCCTCGTCATCCCATATAGTAAATTCGGCGATGAAGTTGCTAATGCTTGCCCATTGATGGCCTTTCTTAGGTGATATGTGATATCATATTGACTCGGTTCTATATTCCACTTGAGAAGTTTTCTGGAAGTTTCAGGCCAACACAACACTTGCTAAGGGGCTAATTAGTTAACACTTTGATTGGGTGAGCCTAAAAGTATGGCCGTAACTTTCTAGATGCGATCAAGAGGAAATACGCTAGTTTTTCCAGTTTTGGGAAATTTTTATCAGCTTCGGTGAACCGCTTACTAATGTAATATACGGATCATCGGAATTTCGCTTCTTCATGCACAAGGGCGGCGCTCAATGCATAAGGTGAGATCGCTAAGTAAACGAACAGATCTTCTCCATCCACAGGCTTTGATAGGATCGGTGGAGCTTCCATGTGCCGTAGCAATTCTTCGAATATTGTTTGACAAGCTTCACTCCATTTGAAGTTCTTTTTTCCTTTCCTCAATGCATCAAAGAACGGTATACACTTATCGGTAGCTTT
The DNA here is from genome assembly GCA_030765085.1 of Allium cepa. Lineage (NCBI taxonomy): Eukaryota > Viridiplantae > Streptophyta > Magnoliopsida > Asparagales > Amaryllidaceae > Allium > Allium cepa. The sequence continues at coordinate 524,122,312 of CM060929.1, read as the reverse complement.
CGAGATAAATCAACTTAGTGTTGCGACCTTTCCATTCAGGCTTTATAGTTCCTTCTTATTTTTAGAGCTTGGACTTCTCATAGTGCCGTTATTTGTTCTGGATTTTCTTCAATGCCCCTGGACTTACGATGAATCCTAAGAATTTTGCTAAAGCTACTCCGAAGTGACATTTGAGCGGATTAGTTTCATTTCGTGCTTTCAGAGTATTTCAAACATTTTAGCAAGATTATCCTGGTGGTTGGTGGCTATTTGTGATTTTACAAACATATTGTCCTTGTAAACCTCCATAGTTTTCTCGATTTGGCGCTTGAACATGGTATTTACCAACCTTTGATAAGTTTCCCTAGCGTTCTTCAAGCCGAATGGCATTACCCTACAGTAGTATAGTCCCAGGTTGGTGATGAAACTGGTGTTTTTTTATCAGGTTCATGCATCAGGATTTGGTTGTACCCGGGTATGCGTCCATGAATGATAGCAGCTCGTGTCCTACCATTCCGTCCACAAGTTGGTCTATTCTGGGGAGAAGGAAGCTATCTTTTGGGCAAGCTTTGTTTGAGTCCAAGTAGTCGAAACAGGTTCGCCACTTCCCATTGGATTTTTTGACGAAGACCGGGTTAGATAACCACTCAGGATAAGTTGCATCATAGATGAAACCATTGGCCATTAACTTGTCCACCTCTTCCTTTAATGCTTTGGACCATTCAGGACCTAGGCTGCGCCTCTTTTGCTTTACTGGTATGGACTTGGGGTCAATGTTGAGCGTGTCGCATGCGATTTCTGTTGACACCTCACAGATATCAGAATGCATCCAAGAGAACACATCCAAGTTGGCACAAAGAATTTTAGAAGCTCCAACGGCATCTTGTTTACAAGGTGCGATCCAATTTTCAAGACTTTAGTAGGATCGTCCATATCGACTAGAACGGACGCCATCAATTCTGTCGGTGCTGCCTGTTCCTCCCCTGAACTCTTCTATCTAGGGTCCAAAGCCTTATTGAATTAACTATAGTCCCCAAGCTAGGGCGGCTCTGTAGTTGATATTCAAAAGGTTTACGAATGTGGAGAGCTCTCCCTGTGTCCTTCCCTTTTTGCTTTCTTCGAGATTCACGCACCGATCTCTTATCACCACTCCGATTACATTTGCAGTGGGGAACTTTATTGTTTGACAACATTGGGCCAGAGCTATTCTGAAGTATGCTAGAGTAGGCTGTCCCAAGAAGGTGTTATATGCAGACATTTCATCCACGATTATGAAAGTCTGAATGAGGGTGACTCTTCAATCACCCACTCCAAGTTCCACTGGCAGGTCCAGATTGCTTGGGTTTGCCAGTGAACTCTTGGATCTTCAATTGTCATGTAGACACGCTTTTCATGCTGATCTTCATTTAGTCAAAAGTACATTTGACAAGTATATTGACAGAGCCTCTACTATCGACCAATACTCGTCAAACAACAGCGGGACTGATTCCCACTATTACCACCATTGGATTAAGAGTCAGGGCTTCGATCCCTTCGGTGTCCTGATTTTGGAACACTATGTCATAACTCAAGACTTTCTTTAGCTTGTTCGGAGTTATACCTTCTACTGTAGAACATGATTCCTTTGGAGCATGCTTCAACGAACTCGCATACCGCTCCATCTCTCCCTAACTTCTTTGCATGGGGTATGGTCCCCCAGATATTATTCCAACAGTAAGCCTTTTATCAATTCGTTTGGACCCTTCTTCACTAGTTCCATCTTGATTCCTTCATTCTCTATGAAGCTGAGGAGCCGTAGGTTGACCAGGGTTCTGCGACTTTCTCACGTACTGCTGGAGTTTGTTTTTCCGGATCAACTCTTCGATGAGATTCTTTAGATGGCGGTATTTGTTGTATTATGGTCGTGTTCTCGTGAAAGCGGTAAAACTTTCCTGAGCGCTTTTGTTACTCAGTTGCTTCCTTCTTAAGGGGTTTCTGTATTCTTTAGTCCCTTATGTGGCGAGATGAATATTTTTCAGAGTGTCGTTTAGACGGGTGTAATCTTCAGGTCTATATCCTTTAAGCCTTTTATTATTTCCATTACCATTTCTTTTGTTATATTTTTAATCGTTCCTCTTTTGATATCCATCTTTCCCTGCAATTCCTTCATCAGTTCCAGAAGCGTGCGTGTTTCGGTTCATTGCTACATCGCTCTGTTCGATATTCATTAGTTGCACACTGGTAGACTTCTTTTCCAGCTCCTGCGCTTCTTCCAATCTTAAGTATTGACTCGCTTTACTATTGGAGTCTTTCTTTAAGGTAGGTTGCTTCATCTTAATCCACTTTCCAAATTCAGTCTCCGGGTGAATGTCACGGACTAACGCCATAAAAACCATGTCTTTGTTGGGGTTCTTACTTCTGTACCGTGGTATTAAACTGGATCATGAAGGATTTCAGTGACTCATTGCGTCCCTGGAACAATCCGGATAGGGACATGACATCTTTTGGTTGCGTGGTATGGAACTAATCAAGGAATCTTGTTGCTAGTTGGTCAAAGGTAGAGATAGATTTTGGCGGAAGCCTAGTGAACCACATAGACGCAACCCTTCAAGAAAGATGGGAAAACACCTTCACCGAATGGCTTCAGAGGCATTAGCTCCATCCATGTACCTACTGTACTTGTATAAATAGGGTTTTGGGTCATTTGTCCCATCATAGGATGGAATGGTTGGAATTGTGAATTTTTTCGGATATTTCCCATTCAAGATTTCATCAGTAAAGAGAGTCCGACATGGTGCAGATGGCCATTCATCATCTCTTCTATTTTTACTCTCATTCATTAATCGTTTGACCATGTCTACTACGTATGCCTTTGATGTCCGATAATCCTGTGGGCGACAGTCAGTCACTATACCAAGTGTTTGACTTTGCAAATAGTCTTAGCGAGTGGGTTGATGTCTAGGCTCTCCTGTCTTAGAGAAAGCCACTTCCACGGGATACCATTGACCTGTAGTTGGCCAGATTGAGGCAGTTTGGACATTCCTAGCATCATCGAATGCGTTAACATTCTCTTCCAACTAGTTGTCTTGCTCTCTATCTTTTGAGTAGGAGAGGTCCATAGATATATCTTCTTGCGGGGTCTTTGCCTCTTGATTTAAGTTCAGACTTGGTTGCCTTGCGGCGAGCGGAGTACTTGTATTTCCTTCCACATTGATTCTCTTGGTTCCTATTGTTACCTTTTTGCGGTTGTTTTCCGTTTCTTCTGTTTAGACTAGAAAAGGAAGAATTTTTTGTTCTACAACCACCGTGGGTTTAGGCATGATTCTTGGAGCAGTATTTTTCTGCAAGATTAAAAGAACATTAAGCTTATCCATTAGAGCCTTCTGGCTACTTTTCATCTTTTGGTTGATTTCATCAACCATCTTATTTAATTCATCTCAAGTAAGGACTTCGTGCTGACTAGAAGATGTTGGCACCTGATTTCCTCAGTTAGCACCATTTACTTCAATTTGTTGAGAGTTAACTACTTCTCCGCTATCACTGCACCTATGGACATTCCAGAGGCAGTTCTCCTTCTTACAGGAGCCATTGATTCCAAGCGGTAAATTTTTCAAACAAAGATTGAGGATTTAACTTCTGGATCTATCTGATCCAAAGTAGACAGCTAGATCTGGATCCTGAGTTGGGTTCTCAGTGAAAGCACCAAAATATTAACCCAAAAAATGGATCAACACCCTACTTTGAGCGTAAAAGCATTAGTCATGTTCTCACAGAGCAATACTATAGATAATAGATATAGAAAAAGCGGTAAGAGAAAGAAGACAAGAAATTTTTTGAATGGTTCGGCTGTTAACTAAGCCTACATCCACTTTATAATTTCTATTATAGACCGATTGCTATTACAAGAAGTGTTTGATTACAAGGCTCTTGATTGTCCTTAGCTAGATTGAATCTCCAAGATTAGGATCCACAGGAAAATCACAGTGAACCCCGTTGGAGATTGTTGTGAGGCAGGTAAAGTGTGAAGAAAGCTTCCAACAGAGTCTCAATAACCAGTCCGGAGAAGATTTCGTTTATATTGCATGTAGGATGGTATTTATAGAGATCAGAGAGCTTCTGAGCCAAGCCTGTTTGCCAATTGCTTGCAGATGGAGACAGGAGGATGCAGTGGAGCTTAGCTCATGACCCAAGCCAAAATCATGGATCGCTGGGGTATATGGATCACTAGTTATCCATAGCATTGGCTCGGTTGCGAGCTAGTTCCTTAGCTTCTCCGTTTTCCTTTCTCCCTATGTGTCATAGCGACCCAATGATTGTCGTATGGACCGCTGGCGATCCATAGTGTATGGATCGTTAGCGGTCCATATAGTTAGACTATTTTTGGACTTTGATGTCTGGAATGCTTTTATTACCTTGTACTGATGTTGTTTGTACAGTCTCGTTGCACATCGCTTTGTTCTGATCACGATCTACTTGCTAGCTGTACTTAGCTGCTTAGAATCTCGTCAAAACTCAGTCGTTGCTTTCATAGTTTGAATTGGATCACGATGCAAGGAAACGGGTTGAACTCTGAGCTATACCGATGGATCGCTAGCGATCCATGTCCTTAGAGGATTTTTCCATTCTCTTTCTTGGCTCTCTTCAACTTGTTACTTTAGCCCTTTTAGTTGAGTTCCGAGTCATTCTGACTTCATCAAGTTGTTCCGTCTTCTTTTGGATCCAGCTGGGTTAAAAACCCGGATAAAAAGAATTAATAGAAGTAGAATATAGCTTGGTAAAAATCACGGGACCATTCGCAAAAAGCAAATTGATAGATAGAGATTTGCATTTTGGACGGTAGTTAATGCATTTCAACACTTATTGTTTAGATAGAAGAGCAGAAAACACTTCCCTACCATCAAGAAAAGGTATGGAGTTAATGAGTCCATCTGATGGATCCCTCTTTTGCTTTTGAAATACCAATTAAACTGCCATTAGTGTTAATAGAGTACTGAGAGGAGGTAATGCAAGCCGTAACTAAATTTGTATGCTTAGCCAGGAACTTAATTTTCAGCATAATGATTTGGATAATACTCCACAAGTAGTCATGTGCTTTCATTATATCCACTTTCATGCAACATCTAGGAGATATATTTTTCAGATCATACCCCTTAATAAGCTCATGAGTGAGAAGAATATTATTTCCTATGTTCTAGTTACTAATAAAGGCGGATTTGTTTCCTGAAACGATAGAAAGGAGAACTAGTTTCATTCTAGAGGCTAAGGGTTTAGTTATGCATTTGTATGTGGTGTTACAATAGGAAATTGGTCTAAAATCATTAACATGTGTAGGATTAGGAATCTTATGCACCGGGAAAACAATTATAGCATTGATTCCACTGACCATTCTTCCATGTCTAATGAAACTTTGAATAGCTTTAATGAAGAGTGGGCCTATTGTGTGCCATGTACTCTTAAAAACAATAAGAGTTAAATCTATCAGCTCCACTAGAGTTATTACTGTCAATGCTAAACACCAAATTTTCAACCTCATCATCAGAGAATAGTTGCTCTAAAGAAGGTATTTGATTTTATTTTAGGGATGGCAAATCAACCCCACTAAGAACTGCACAGTTAATCTCAGGGATGACTTCAGGCCCAGGAATACTTTTAAAATGCTACGAGATGTACACTTGCTAATGTCTTCTGTAGACAGGATGTTGTTGTTGGATTCTCTTAAAGAGGAGATTTTCTAGCTTGAATTTTTCTTTACGATGCCTGATGATAAAATTCTTTGTTTTTGTCTCCTTCGACCTCCTACCTATCTCTTGGCTTTTGTCTCAGCGTGTTAGCTTCGGTTTTCAAATCAATGTTAAGGTATTCAACAGTTTTAGATTCCTGCATAATCAATTCCACATTATAAGGATCGGATACAATATTAGTTTGTAATGTTATAAGTTCCTATATAATGTTTTCTAAAAGGTAGGCATATTGCCATAATGATCTTTACTCCATTGGAGAGCAAGTTTATTTTCTTTGAGTTTCTTTTGAAGGATAAACATAGGGTTACCATACACTCTAGTGTTCCAGGCTTCCTTCACAATCTGCAGGAATGTAGGGTGGGATGACCGGGCATTATAATACTTGAAGCAATGGGAAGTTTTAGTTTGAGGGGAGCCAAATGAAAGAGTACGTGGGGAGTGATCCAAAAGTAAAGAGGGAAGGTTACAGCTAATAAGCGATATATATCAACAGAGACTTGTATTATAATTGTTCAGCTGAATATCATTTGCATGCGAGTTGTTAGTATGGGCCAACCCGCGGCCCATTTTTATAACTTTTATAACATTTGCCTATATAGAGGCGTGTATACCATACAATCATGTATTCTGAGTTTTCTGCAATCAATATAACAAATACATTATCTCTTTTACAAACTTTATCTTGGTATCAGAGCCAGATTGGGTTTATCAAAACTGCTTAACAGCAGATTCTCTCATCAGAGGAGATTTCATCATTTGAGAGAGTGTTGTTCATCATATGATTCAAGTGTCGTGCCAAGAGGAAGGATCTCAGAGAAATCTCATCACTGATCCATCATCGGCTGCACCTGCCTCATCAGAACTTTCAAGAATTCATTCTTTCTTACCCACTGTGCCCTACCGAAGTATAGGTGTCAGAGTTCCATCACTCACCAATACTAGTTGCACCTTCTTGTTTACACTGCATTTCTTGACCCAGTTCTGTTTTTCACTATCTTGATTTCAATCATCTTAAAGATTTGCTCTCCATGGCTGATGAAAACAACAATGTTGCTATGTCAGAAAGTTCAGTGCCAAGAACTACCCAAGATCAATCAAATGACACTCAAGACTTGATCAAATCCATTATCAAACCCCAAAGTCAGATCATCACCATTCAGTTGAATGAATCCAATTTCCTGTTATGGAAATTTCAGATCGAAACAACCATTAGAGGATATGTGATGCAGAGCATACCTTGATTCGATCAGATGAAGCTGCCCTGAATCGCCACCATCTCCATGAGTCGCCCCACCTTGAGTCGCGCGGCTCCAATAACCTACGACTCATTCCCTCAACCTTGAATCGCGACCGACTCATCACTTCGCTGCCGCCCTCCACCTTAAGTCGTGAACGACACACGACACATTCCCCCCCTCCCCCACCACGACTTACGACACATCATCACTCGTGACCACGACCTACGATCTATCCCCAATTCCTTTCCGTGGCCTCATCACTTGCGAAGCCCTACATCGATCCCAGCAGCTAAGTCGTGAACGAGTCGTTTTTCCCATATGTCGCGAACAACCTAAGTCGCGGCTGTCTTATCTGCTATGCGAAATCCCTGAGTCGCAATCTTATCCCTAGCTCGTGAACCGAGATACCATAAGTCGTGGACTTTTCTTATGTCGCGAAGAAGGAATTAATTCGCTGCCAATTTTTTATTTGTTAAGTCGCGAAAGGTCTTTGCCGTGCTCAATTTAACTCGTGTAAAGTTTGTTAAGCCGCGAAGCTCCAGAATACCTTTCCATAAGTCGCTGCCGAGTTTGTTCAAGTTGTTGCTTGAATTTCCTTATGTCGTTTGTGTGTAAACCGCTTTTGTTGTAAATTGTTAAGTCGTGTGTTGAGTTGTAAGCCTATAAATAGGCAAGTTGCGTCATTTGTAAAGGTTGTTGAAATTGAATAAAATTTCCATTTGATTGCTTTGTGCTTTCTTTAAATTGGTAGTCGAGTGCAAATCTCCTATCTCCACTTCGGCATTCGAGTGCGCTCGAATCAACGAACGTTGAAGCCGATTCACGGAATCAAGTGCGCTTGATCAACGTCGAAGAATCGTAGATCCTTCATCACGGTATCGTACGCGATCAACGTGTTAAGGATAGCTAGAATCCAGCATCTTTGGATCAACGGATTTGGGCATTGCAGTATTCTCAACTCACCAATTGCTACTTACATCGATTTCATTGTTTCCTTAATATCCGCTGCGCCAGTTTGGTATCAGAGCTAGGTCGCAAGGAGTTTGCATCAGTTGGAGACTTGGGTTTGGAGAATTTGAATTTTGGAGATCGGATTTGCAAATTGTCGAGAAGTTGGGTGTTCATCGTGTTCATCGTGAAGTTGCAACAAGTTTGGGGTGTTTGATACATAATCATTTGGATCAAAGTGTGGGAAAGGTGTTTGAATTTGCGTGGGAGAGTTTGCACGCCAAAGTGAAGTTCGAAGCAAGCTTGAAGCCGTGATAGTTGATTTGAATTGTAGTTTTGGAGTTGTTTTGTTTGAATTTTGAAGTCAAATTTGTTGAATTTTGATTTGTTGAAGTTTTGAGATTTGTTGAATTATTTGTGAAGTTCAATCATGCCACCGAGACGAGCTCAACGTCATCGCAATATTAATGCCTTGTATGGAAGAGAAGAAGCTGATGAAATGGAGCAACGAATCAACGAGAGTTTCACTGAGAAGTTAAATGAAGGAATTGGTCGATTAGAGAGAATGATGCTTGAAATGAATCAAAGTAGAAGAAGAGTTTCACCTGAATCGAGCCATGGGGGAAGTAGAGCTTCGATACGTTCAGATCGAGAGAGAAGAGAAGATCAAGATCATAGAAGTGTTGACAATCGTGATAGAAATATTGATCGAAGGAGTGGTAGTAGAGATGTTGGAGGTCGTGATCGACGTCGATATACTTCGGATTTCGATGAGGAGTTTGACGGTGATAGGGGAAGTGTTCAATACCGAGATAGAGAACCAACACGACGTCGGTATCGAGATGTAGTGGATGATCGTCGATGGGAATCGGGACTGAAGATGGAAATTCCAGAGTTCAAGGGTGGAATGGTTACTGAAGAATTTTTAGATTGGTTGTCTAATGTTGAAGAAATTTTTGATTTCAAGGAGATTCCGGTGAATCGCCGAGTGAAGTTAGTCGCTACAAGGCTGAGGGGAAGAGCTTTGGCGTGGTGGCAGCAAACTAAACTTACGAGAGAGAGAATGGGAAAGTCAAAGGTTATTGAGTGGGATAAGATGAAGAAAATGATGAGAGCTACATTTTTACCATACAACTATCAATCACTCATGTACCAGAGATTGCAGAATCTACGGCAGGGGACGAAATCAGTTAACGACTATGCAGATGAATTTTACCAACTCATTGCCATAAATGATATAATGGAGACAGAAGAACAACTGACTGCTAGATTCGTTGGAGGGTTGCGGATGCAGATCCAGGATATGGTTAATATGTTTGATCCAAGATCTGTGGCAGAGGCACATCAAAAAGCGTTGGCTTGGGAAAAGCAGGGAAGGCGTGGAGGTGGTGTGTTTACTAATTCTAATAATCAAGTGAAGGGTGTTAACGGAAGTTCTAATGTTTCTAAACCCGTTAGTAAACCCGTAGTAAAGGAGAGTGAGAAGGCGAAGGTTAACAATGGTTTCAAATGCTACAATTGCCAGGAGATGGGTCATAAAAGCAATGAGTGTCCAAAACCAAAGAAACGAGCTATGATAGCTGAGGTTGAAAGTGAGAATGCTGTTGATGGTGAAGATAGTCCAGTTGAGGAGAATGAACAGGACATCGCATCGGGAGACGAAGGGTGTAATCTAATGATGAGGAGGTCTTGTTTAACACTAAAGCAAGAAGATGAAGCTAGTTGGTTGAGGAGTAACATCTTTCAGTCGACATGCACTATATTGGGAAAAGTTTGTAAATTTGTGATTGATGCAGGAAGTTGTGACAATATTATTTCTACAGAAGCAGTGAGAAAATTGAAATTGAAAATGGAAAAACATCCAAATCCTTATAAGTTAGCGTGGCTGAGAAAAGGAGGAGAGGTGAAGGTGGATAAGCGAGTTCGAGTTCCATTTTCTATTGGGAAGAAATATAAAGACGAAATCTGGTGTGATGTAGTTGAGATGGATGTTTGTCATTTGCTTTTGGGTAGACCGTGGCAGTATGATCGAGCGGTGCAGCATGACGGTCGAACCAATAGTTACAGTTTTATGTTTGAAGGCGTTAAGATTATTTTAGTTCCAAAGAAGAGACAACAGGGAGAGAGCAAATCTGAGGAGATTGAAGAGCTGAAAACTTTGCTATCTTTGAAGGAGTTTGTTAAAGAAGTTGAAGAGGAGCCTGAAGTCTATTTGTTGATTGGACGAGAGAGTCATGAAGAAGTTGAAATTCCTGATGAAGTAAAGCCAGTTTTGAAAGAATTTGAAGACGTATTTCCAGAAGAGTTGCCTAAGGAGTTACCGCCACTGAGAGACATTCAACATCAAATCGATCTTGTTCCGGGAGCAGTATTACCGCATAGACCACATTATCGGATGAGTCCGAAGGAGCATGAAGAACTGAGAAGGCAGGTGGAAGAGTTACTTGAGCAGGGACATGTGCAGGAAAGTTTGAGTCCGTGTGCTGTGCCAGCTTTGTTGGTACCAAAGAAGGATGGAACATGGAGGATGTGCACTGACAGTCGAGCCTTGAATAAGATTACGGTGAGATATAGATTTCCAATGCCAAGGTTGGATGACTTGCTAGATCAGTTGAGTGGAGCTACTATCTTTTCGAAGATTGATTTGAAAAGCGGATATCATCAAATTCGGATTAGACCTGGAGACGAATGGAAGACAGCCTTCAAGACGAGAGAGGGGTTATACGAATGGTTGGTTATGCCATTTGGTTTATCAAATGCACCTAGTACATTCATGCGGGTGATGAATCACATCTTTAGACCATTCATTGGGAAGTTCGTGGTGGTTTGTTTCGATGATATTCTGATATATAGCAGGAGTACGGAGGAGCATGTTCAACATTTAAGGGAAGTGCTGATTATTCTTCGTGAGGAACAATTTTATGCTGCTACGAAGAAATGCGTGTTCATGACGCATAGTGTTTTATTTCTGGGGTATGTTGTGTCAGGAGAAGGTATACAGGTGGGCCAGAATAAAGTTGAAGCAGTCAGGAATTGGCCACAGCCGAAGACAATTACAGAGGTGAGAAGTTTTCATGGGCTTGCGTCATTCTACCAAAGATTCATTCCACACTTCAGTAGCGTGATGGCACCGGTTACTGATTGTATGAAAGGGAAACAATTTTCTTGGACAGAGGAAGCCGGGATTGCTTTTGAGAAAATCAAAGAACTGTTGACAACAGCACCAATTCTTGTTTTACCAAATTTCCAGTTGCTGTTTGAATTACATACTGATGCTTCAAAAGTTGGTATTGGAGGAGTTTTAAGTCAGAATGGAAGGCCAGTTGCTTATTTCAGTGAGAAGTTATCAGGAGCAAAGATGAGGTATATCACGTACGATGTGGAGTTTTACGCAATTGTTCAGGCTGTTAAGCATTGGAGACACTATCTGTTTCAAAAAGAATTTGTTCTGTACACTGATCATGAGGTGTTGAAGCATATGCAGGGGCAGGACAAGATTTCAGCAAGACATGCATCGTGGGTTGCCTATTTACAGCAATTTACTTTTGTTGTCAAACACAAGTCTGGGGTGACGAATCGGGTAGCTGATGCTTTGAGTAGGAGGAGTCATTTATTAACGACAATGAAAGTTGAAGTGACAGGGTTTGAATTATTGCCAGAGCTGATTGAAGAAGATCCTTATTTTGTGAAATTTGTTGAGAAAATCAAGGAAGGAAGTACTGATGAATTTGTGTTGGTTGATGGTTTTCTGTTTAAAGGAAATCGGTTATGTATTCCAGAGAGCAGTTTGAGATTAAAGATTATCAAGGAGTTACACGAGGAAGGACATGTGGGCCGTGACCGTACTTTGCATTTGATTGCTCAATCATACTTTTGGCCGTCAATGAGGAAGGAGGTTGAACGGTTTGTGGAGAGATGCCATATATGCCAGGTTTCTAAGGGAACAGCGACCAATGCGGGGTTATATATACCATTACCCGTGCCTATTAAACCATGGGTTGATATTAGTATGGATTTTGTGTTGGGTTTGCCGAGAACTCAGAGGGGGAATGATTCTATATTTGTTGTGGTGGACAGGTTTTCGAAGATGGCACATTTTATAGCCTGTAAGAAGACAACGGAAGCAGTTCGAGTGGCACAATTATTCTTTAAAGAAATCTGTCGATTACATGGGTTGCCGGAGTCTATTATTTCAGACAGGGATACCAGATTTTTAAGTCATTTTTGGCTTAGTTTGTGGAAGATGGTGGGAACGAAACTGAAATTTAGTAGTGCTTATCATCCGCAAACAGATGGGCAAACAGAGGTGGTGAATAGATCATTGGGAAACTTGTTACGATGTCTTGTGAAAGACAATTTGAAGAGTTGGGATTTGAAGTTGTGTCAAGCTGAATTTGCTCACAATCATGCAAATAACCGAAGTACAGGTTTCAGTCCTTTTCAGATTGTATATTCAAGTTTGCCAAAGGGGCCGTTGGATTTGACAATAGTGCCACAACCGAAAGGAACAGTTAAGCAGGCTGCTGATTTTGTTGATGGGTTAACAGAATGCCATAGAATCGTTCAGAAACGATTGAAGAAAACGAATGAGAGATATAAACAAATGGCGGATAAGAAACGAAGAAGTGTGATCTTCAAAGAGGGTGATTTTGTTTATGCCGTTTTGACGAAAGATCGTTTTCCGGCTGGCACTTATAACAAGTTGAAAACTCGAAAGATTGGACCAATAGAAATTATTAAACGAATCAATGAAAATGCTTATAAGTTGAAGCTGCCAGAGGATGTTTACACTTCTGATGTGTTTAATGTGAAGCACTTAATTCCGTATTATGAGGAGGAACCTATCAAAGATGACGAGAGTATGAATTCGAGGACGAATTCCTTCCAATAGGGGGAGGATGATGCAGAGCATACCTTGATTCAATCAGATGAAGCTGCCCTGAATTGCCACCATCTCCATGAGTCGCCCCACCTTGAGTCGCGCGGCTCCAATAACCTACGACTCATTCCCTCAACCTTGAATTGCGACCGACTCATCACTTCGCTGCCGCCCTCCACCTTAAGTCGTGAACGACACACGACACATTCCCCCCCCCCCCCCCACCACGACTTACGACACATCATCACTCGCGACCACGACCTACGATCTATCCCCAATTCCTTTCCGCGGCCTCATCACTTGCGAAGCCCTACATCGATCCCAGCAGCTAAGTCGCGAACGAGTCGTTTTTCCCATATGTCGCGAACAACCTAAGTCGCGGCCGTCTTATCTGCTATGCGAAATCCCTGAGTCGCAATCTTATCCCTAGCTCGTGAACCGAGATACCATAAGTCGCGAACTTTTCTTATGTCACGAAGAAGGAATTAAGTCGCTGCCAATTTTTTATTTGTTAAGTCGCGAAAGGTCTTTGTCGTGCTCAATTTAACTCGTGTAAAGTTTGTTAAGCCGCGAAGCTCCAGAATACCTTTCCATAAGTCGCTGCCGAGTTTGTTCAAGTTGTTGCTTGAATTTCCTTATGTCGTTTGTGTGTAAACCGCTTGTGTTGTAAATTGTTAAGTCGTGTGTTGAGTTGTAAGCCTATAAATAGGCAAGTTGCGTCATTTGTAAAGGTTGTTGAAATTGAATAAAATTTCCATTTGATTGCTTTGTGCTTTCTTTAAATTGGTAGTCGAGTGCAAATCTCCTATCTCCACTTCGGCATTCGAGTGCGCTCGAATCAACGAACGTTGAAGCCGATTCATGGAATCAAGTGCGCTTGATCAACGTCGAAGAATCGTAGATCCTTCATCACGGTATCGTGCGCGATCAACGTGTTAAGGATAGCTAGAATCCGGCATCTTTGGATCAACGGATTTGGGCATTGCAGTATTCTCAACTCACCGATTGCTACTTACATCGATTTCATTGTTTCCTTAATATCCGCTGCGCCAATATGGCTTGCAAGAATTCGTGTATGGCACTTCAATCACCCCACCAAGATTCACTACAGATAATGAAGGAAAATTAGTCAGTAACAAAGACTATATTACTCATGAAAGACAAGATAGCCTGATTAGTTCTTGGCTACTATCTTCAGTTGGTGCAAATCTCATGCCACAGCTAGTTGGTTGCAAGACAGCACATGAGATTTGGCACACAATTGAACAAATATTCAACTCTCAATCTGCAACAAGGATAATGCAATATAAAAGGCAATTGCAGAACTTAAAGAAAGATAATGACAGCATGAGAGACTATCTTTCTAAAGCTAAAACTATTTGTGATCAACTTGCATGTGCTGGACATAAAGTAGCAGATACAGAACAGATATTGTGTATTTTGAGTGGGTTGGATGATGAGTATGAAGCAGTTGTAGCAACAATATCATCCAATGAAAAACTACCCTCACTTCAATCTGTTCAGTCAATGTTAATTGCACATGAAGGCAGATTAGAGTTAAAGAAACCCATGAATGTGAAATGCAATGTCAATTATGCATCAATCAACAGAAACAGGAGTTTAGATAAAAGTCAAAGTAACAGAAATCAGATAGGATATTACAGAGGGGGTCAACCCAACAAAGGCAGAGGTAGAAGTGGCAGATCAAACTATAATAACAACAACAAACCAAGATGTCAAATATGCGAGAAGTATGGTCACACTGCAAACAAATGCTACTTCAGATTCGATGCTAATTTTACTCCTGTGCAACAGAACAACAACAATGCCAGACCTCAAAACCACAGTGTTAATCTGGTGAATATTCAACAAGAAATCAAGCCATAAAGTTCAAACAACAGCATAGTAAAGGTTGAAGACATTCAAGATGATAGTTGGTTTCCAGATTCTGGAGCAACTAATCATGTGACAAACAACTTGAATCAACTAAATCTTGGAAATAGAGAACACAAAGGTAAACATCTATTATATTTGGGTGATGGTAAGTCAATACACATATATCATACTGGAAATGCAAGTATTAATGGTACTAGGCAATTATATCTCAAGAACTTACTAAGGGTACCATTAATTAGAAAAAATTTGATGAGTGTTTCACAATTTTCTAAAGACAATAATGTGTATTTTGAATTTCATTCAAAATATTGCGTTGTTAAAGATAGTATGACTAATGAAGTTCTTTTGCAGGATAGAGAACACAATGGCTTATACAAATTTGATGTCATAAGCACAAGAAAACCTGAGTGCAAAAGCAGATCATGTCATATAATTGAATCTAGTAATGTTGAAAAATCTAGTGATAATTTTGATGTATGGCACTGTAGACTGGGACATCCCAGTATAAATGTTGTAAAACATGTTTTGAATGAATGTGGTAATATTTTAGTTAAACAAATTCCTAACTCTTACATATGCACATACTGTCAATTAGGTAAAAGTCATAAACTTGCATTTCCAGACTCAGAAACTGTGTATAAGAATGTATTAGATCTAGTTGCTGCTGATCTTTGGGGACCTGCCCCAATTAGTACTGATTATGGTTACAAATATTATATTTCTTTTATTGATGCTTATTCTAGACATGTATGGATTTATTTTCTAAAATCAAAATCTGAGACTAACAATGCAGTGATACAATTCATCACAAATGTTGAAAGGCAAACAAATAATCATGTGAAAATTATGCAGACAGATGGAGGTAAGGAATTCTTACCATTAAAAAAGTATTTTCAAGACAAAGGAATTACACACAGAATCACCTGTCCTTACACATCTGAGCAAAATGGTCTCATTGAGAGAAAACATCGACACATTTTTGAGACTGGTCTGACCTTGTTAGCACAAGCATCTATGCCACTTAAATTTTGGCCAGATGCCTTTTCTACTGCAGTCTATTTAATTAATAGACTGCCCACAAAAGTACTAAAATACAAGAGTCCAATAGAAGTACTGACCAAGGTCAAACCAAACTATCAAACTCTAAAGATGTTTGGATGTCAGTGTTTTCCCTATATAAGACCATATAACTCACATAAACTAGACTATAGGTCTACACCTTGCACATTCTTGGGTTACCCTACAAATCAAAAAGGCTACAAATGCCTTGACAGTAATGGCAGGGTTTATATATCAAGACATGTAATATTTAATGAGCATGAATTCCCTTTTAGCAATGCAGATATCAAGACATCTCAAAAAATATACAATGCCAAACATTCTGTACCTCCCATAATTCCATCACCAGAGATAATCATACCAGTTTATGATGAAGAAGACCATGTCAGGAGAGACAACATCCCACAACACACAATGCTCACAAGTGAGCCAGGTCATGAGCAGAATGAAGATTCAACTAGAGTCACTGCAGCTAACAGCAACAACCTGAACGATCTATGTCAAGTATCAAATGATCAGCAGCTCACTGATAATCAGCAAAGAACCACTGATACAGATGAAACTCAGTCCACTGTTCCTGCAAACACTGGTCACCACATGATAGCTAGGGCAAAAAGTGGTATATTTAAGCCAAAAGTCTTCAGTATTGAATCAGATACAAAGGAGCCTACCACATATCAACAGGCAGTTGCAGATAAAAATTGGAGGGTTTCTATGAGTGAGGAGTATAATGCTTTAATAAAAAATAACACTTGGGATCTAGTGCCAAGACCTATAAATAAAAACATTATAGGATGCAAGTGGACATACGAGTTAAAGAAAAATTCTGATGGCACAATTCTTAGGCATAAAGCAAGATTGGTGGCAAAGGGATTTTCACAACAAAATGGATTTGATTTTAATGAAACATTTTCCCCTGTTGTGAAACCAACATCAATCGGAATAATTTTAACTATTGCTTTGCATAAGAATTAGGCCATACAACAACTAGATGTGAATAATGCTTTTCTTAATGGTGAATTGCAGGAAGAAGTTTACATGGAGCAACCATATGGATTCACAAAGAGTGGCAGTGAACAACTTGTGTGCAAACTTAACAAAGCACTCTATGGCCTCAAACAAGCCCCTAGAGTCTGGTTTGAGAAATTAAAGACCACCTTATGCAGACACAACTACCATCAAACCAAATCTGATAACTCTTTGTTTATTAAAATTTCTAATCATACCATCACATATATACTAATTTATGTGGATGATTTTATTATTACAGGAAATAGCAAATCTGAGATTGATAACATCAAACAATGCTTAAAGGAAGAGTTCTCAATTAAAGACTTGGGAGAATTAAATTACTTCTTAGGCATTGAGGTTAAAAGAGTGTTAGATTCTGAAATTCACCTCAATCAGAAAAAATACATCAATGATATTTTGGTCAAAGCCAAGATGGACAAGGCAAATCCACTTCCAACTCCAATGACAAGTAATTTACATCTCTCAAAAAACAAAGGTGATCCAATACTGAATGACAAGCAAAACAGAAGTATAGTGGGTGCATTACAGTATGTTAGTATAACCAGACCAGATATTGCCTATAGTGTTAATAAAGTGAGTCAATTCATGCAAAGACCTCTAGATGAGCATTGGAAAGCTGTAAAAAGAATTCTGAGATATCTCAAAGGAACTATTAATCAAGGGCTAATTCTACAATCGTGCTCATCATTACACATCACTGGTTACTCAGATTCAGACTGGACAACAGACTGTGATGATAGAAAATCAACCACTGGTTACTGTGTGTTCTTAGGCAACAATTTGATATCATGGTGTGCAAAAAAGCAACAAACAGTTTCAAGGTCTAGCACTGAAGCGGAGTACCGAAGCTTAGCAAGCACTACTGCCGAAATTATGTGGATAAAATCACTTTTAAGTGAATTACATGTCAATTTCAACAACAAAGCCACTATATGGTGTGATAATCATAGTGTTATATCTCTCACAGTAAATCCAGTTCTACATTCTCGTATGAAACACATAGAACTGGATCTATATTTTGTACGAGAGCAGGTTATCAAAGGAGAATTAAGGGTTAACCACGTACCTTCCACTTACCAGAAGGCCGACATACTAACTAAGCCTCTATCGAGACAAAGCTTTATTCGCTTCAGGCATGAACTCAACGTTGATGAAGCTGATAGTAATCTGAGGTCAAAAGCTTAGACTTACATCCTTAAAGCTCCTCAATCAACAACTGAAGCCTACAACAATCGGCAGTTTAACCTGGCCTCAAAAGCAAGCTCGTCGACAGTCACTTTGGACAAAGATTATCATGCTTTAATCCCGAAGAATCCAGATTGAAGTTATCAGAATCTATTGTCTCACTTGATTCTCTCAGCGCTTTCAAGTTTGTTGCGCATCTGTTGAATCACTCACAAATCTCTCAAGTTTGCCGTAGATCTGGAAAATTGAATGCTTAATTTTCTCAAATTCTTTCAAGGGAGCGGAGAATCTGTAGAATCGCTCGCAAACGCAAACCCTAAACCTAATTTGGGTTTGAGGGAGGTGAATAAGCGATATATATCAACAGAGACTTGTATTATAATTGTTCAGCTAAATATCATTTGCATGCGGGTTGTTAGTATGGGCCAACCCGCAGCCCATTTTTATAACTTTTATAACATTTGCCTATACAGCTAATAAGGTTTGGCCATATGTTGCAAGCATCAAGGTTATAAAAGGATCTATCTAGCTTAGAAAAGGTTCTAACATTACTTCAAGATATATTATTCCAAGTGTAGTACAACCCACTTGACCTAATTTCAGTTAACTCGGATTTGAAAATAGCATTTCTTAAGTGAGCAGTGTCGGATAGGGATAAAGGAGAACCCCCTAATCTGTCTTTGCTATAGAGCACGCGGTTCCAGTCCCTCATGACCAGCCATGGGGAGTTAGCAAGCTTAAGGTAAAGGAGTCTGTGGAGAAGGGCTGCTCTAAGGAGGGGTTATTGGCATAAATGATGGAGGAAGAAAAATGAGATATTTGAAAGGATGTGGAGACAATCATAGTGAAAAACATGCTCTATTTTGAGGATGGGCTACAACCCGAATCGAAGAGGGTTCCACAACGCTAAATTTATACCAAATGAGGCTTGTAGCAAATTGTGATCAAAGTGCTAGTCAAGATCCATGATCCTAGCAGCTTAGCTATATTGTTTTAGTTAAGTTTATTTTCCAAGATGCATATAAGATGGATATCATTTTCGTCTATCAACTTATTCACTTCCTTTTATTTATGGGTTTCATTAGCTGCCCTAATATTCCAGGAAGCAATTTTATCTATCATTTATGGTTGTGAGGGTGGTAAGATGAAGTGGAAGGTGAGTCTTGCAAGGTAGTGGAGGAAATGTTTTAGGACTGGATGTTTTACCCTTGAACTTTGGGACTGTCTTACGTTGAACTTCAGAGGAGTAGTACGAGTTACCATTGTGAAGTCCCAATTGAAAGCTAGCATTTTGGACGTTGATTTGGTTAGGAGTTGAGAAAATGTTTGATTTAATGAGGTAAAAGAGGATGGAGTAACGGAACACTTAAGGGATGGAGGATGGGAAGGGTTGATGATTTGGAGGGATTGAAGATTAGCAAAATGAGGAAGAGGATTACAGTTGCTATCTGGATGGGAAAGTGCGATAAGGGAAGGAACATCCATGATTTTTCTATTTAAATGAACTTTCTGTTCATGCTTGGAGACTATGAATGGCCAGTTGATGTTGTCGATGGGGATAGATGGTTGTCAAGATCATTGGAGATGTCAGATAGTTCATCATCGGATTTGAAATTGGGCTTAAGGATAGCAAATGGGTTATTAGTTCGAATCAAGAGAGGACACATTGTGGATATACTGCTAGAACATGGTGATGGAGATTGGTTGTCACACGCTTGTTTGCCTTTATTCCCTTCCACATTCCTAGCTAGGTTATGAGTTAATTGATGTGCATGGGAATTTAATTGGGAAGAGGATGTAGCATTGGATGGTTGGTTAACTTGTTTGGGAAGATAGGCAGTTGCATGAGAATTTATTGATGTTTTGTTTTTATTCAGCCCCTCATTATTAATTAATACAGATTTTTTATTGACAAGACTTGCATTATTATTCTTAAGATAGGGATAAAAATGTCTTAAAAGTTAATGATAGGGATAAAAATGATTTTGGGTTGTAGGAAATAATAATTTAGTAACATTTCTTTTTGCCCTTATTAATTTTACTTAGGAATATAATTACTACTTTAAAATGAATACTTTAAGGTTAATTATAAGTGAAATGGGTTTAGGTTTGTAGTGACAAATATTTAAGTAATAATTGTCTTTAACCCTTAAGAATATACTTAGATCTTTAATAATGGATATTAAAAAGGTAATAATAAGTATGGAATCTTTTATAAAAAGAGGGGAAAAATAAATGTTTTAGCTTATAAAATAGAAGGGGCTTATAGTAACAATGTTTAAGTAATATTTGTTTTTAACCTCTTTGATTATTTAAAGTAAGTATATTTTGTTAATGATTTGCGAATATACTTGTACATTTGAGATAAGTATATGAATAATTTTGAATTATATTAAAGAGTATAAATGAACAGTAAAATACATAAATAGTAGAATACTTGAATAGTAAAGTACTGAATGGTAAAATACATGAAGAGTAAAATACGTAAATAGTGAAATAGTATAATACAAGTATATATCTTTTATAAAGAGAAACTAAATCTATATGTAAGTTTAAATAAGTTCGGTTTTGACTAATAAGTAAAGTTTAATTAAATAAGTGATGTTTTAATCAATAAGTTAAGTTTAGTTAAATGAGTTAAGTTTTAATTAATAAAGGAAGTTTTAGTTAATAAGTTAATTTTTAATTAATAAAGGAAAATTTAATTAATAAAGGAATTTTTAATTAATAAAGGAATTTTTAATTAATAAAAAAGAGTTTTACTAATAAAAAAGGTTTTAATTAATAAATGAGTAATTAAATTAAAAGGGGATTAGAATTCATTTACGTGACTTAATAGTGCTTTATGTGTTTACTTGTGTATAAAAAATATTAGTCGTGTGCTTAGCACTAAGAGCCGATGAAGTAGACTCGATTCTATGTGTGAGAGTTAAGAATGATGACTCGAGTTGGGTGTAGGAGAAATGGTGCTCTAATCTATCGGCTTCGCTCTTAACCGAGGCATAGTAGAAGTTCAAAAGTTCGAAAATGTGATAAGTATACAAGACTTGGTTTCCATATACGACCTTTTGATTGTTGTTGAATTTGACCAAATTAACTTGGAAAATATCTAGAAGAAACATCAGCCAGTGATATTATGACATATGTATAAACTCATCTTGCTCTTCTAAGACAAGTGAGAAGGCAATCAGTCAGGGTAGGAGATGATCTCCACCCTTATCATTGCTTGTTTATTTCTAAAAGAACCGAGGTTAAATTAATCGGAAATTCATCGCTTCACTCTTGAAGGGACCGAGATCGGATAAGTATACATAGGTAATATTTATAGGAAACCACTTCAAGACTGAGATATGTGTTCTATCTCTTGGAAGTTGATCTACTTGTTAGAATCCATATGGGGATCTGTGATCTGTTACAACGATGATGGCTCGTGTGTTGAGATGCTGAACATGACTTCACCATCGGCAATGATATAAAACAAAGTAAGATGCATAGCCGTGGAGGTTTAGCTAACCCCATGGGTATATCGACTCTATATCTAGAGATGTTTTCGATATATCGCGCATGGGAGTTGATCATATTCGGGATCACGTTTTTAGGCATAGACCGGCTATGTTTACCTTATTAGTACATTTTTTCTAAAGATATACGACACCCGAAAGGTACCTTCTAACCTTTGTCAGGAGGTCTTCCTCAATGTACTGAGGGCACTTCCAATGGAAAATCCATTATGTGAACACACCATAGCCTTTTTTATTGTACTTCTATATTGTTGTGTCATGAGATGCGAGCAACATAGCTATTTTCTTATTTACATTCTTCACACTAGACATTATCTATTATACCATAATATGTACTTATTAGATGGTTCGGCTCTTTTGAGGGGAAAACTGTTACGGTGATTCGAATGGTCTCAAAAGGTATTGTTATATGTACGACGCATATTTCTTGAATTTCTCACATCAGACTTTTGTCTGACTCGTGGTATTAATTTTCCCTTATTTCCATGGGTGCATTTTCGAGTAATCTGATAAGGGTAGGTTTTCATTGATGTTCATTGGCCTCTTGGAGAGAAGTTGGATATTTTACCTACAATGTATTTATTTCGACTGCATTACTTTATGTAATTATATAAACAATTATAAGGATAAGTTGTTATAACTGTTCAGGCTGATGATAGTACTTTGATTAGTAACTCTGAAATGTTATATATATATATATATATTAGAGAAACATTGTGTACTGTCTTTTGATATTGTATATTATCATTCCACATGTGAGATTTTGATGTATCCGTTCTCCTCTTTCCTATTCCTTCTCTTTTCTTCTATTTCTTTACCCTAACTTTCTATCTTTCCAGCACTTGGGTGTTCGATGCGTGAATACCGTAGATGTATTAGTGTCGACGTTCAAGGGTCGAAAAGGTCATTCGTTATAAGTATTGCAGAATAAGTGAGATCAATTATTTCCTATAACACTCCATAATAATCTTGTAAATCATCACCAAGTTCATCACTTTTGAAGCATACCGCACTAAGTTTTTTTAATAGCTTTAAACTGCTTTATGTGAAATTTAAAGCTATCTACATACAGGATTGGGAATTTTCTGTATTTCAACATTGGACCAAACATAAGAATTTTATAACAAATATCACTAATTTCATTATTAACAACCAATTGCATTAAAGTAATGCACATTAATATACGTAATAATTAAATTGTTTCATACTAAATTTATTCACCAATTATATAGGCTTACATATTTATAAACTAAGCCTCGAATGCTTTATAGAGTTGAACCCTTGAATTTTGTTGCTCAAATGACTATTATTGATTATGCAATGTAACATGGTATTGACATTAAATAAACAAATATTGTGTTACCTAATAAGATCTGATAAATGTTACAAACTGAGAAGCACCATTGTTCTAGGCTTCTAGCTATGATAAACTCTTTAGGTGTTTGAAAACTTCAATCCCTCCATTTAGCTGAACGATGTCTATGTTTTGGAAAAATGGAAAGAGAAATGTCATATGGCTCATCTATTGCATCATCATTACGAGTAACGATGCTAGAATTCAGCTTAACAAGGTCATCACAATAATAATAGAAAAATGTGGATGCTTCTTTAACAATGTATGCTTGGTATATTGAACCTTCAACATGTGATTTTTGTTTCACCTTTTTTTAAGGTGAATGTTTGCGCTAAAAGTTAGACAAACACCTAATCAGATTATATGTGGAGATAAATGAAGAAATGCATGAAAAGTGAGGTAAACAACACAGGAGAATTTATAGTGGTTCGACAACTACTCTGGCCTACGTTCATTTAAGCTTTGTTTACTATTTTTGAGATTCTTTACAACTAAGATTTTACAACTTGGTTTCTTACAATTCAGTTAAGGATCCAACAGAGTATCAGTAAAATTAGTTAATTTAGAATGTAAAGAAAAGATCACGTTTTCATGCTACTCTCTTTCTATTTATAGACAAAGATCGACAAATTTGGCTTTGATATTTGCTACCCACATTCTTGACATCCGACAGGAGTCTCCAAAGACAGATCATGGCTAAATCAGTATTTGGGTTCTCAACTTGGTGACAAGTTGAGCATAACAAGTCGGCACTAACTTATGGTTCTTCTTGACTTAGTACTTATTACTCTATCTTGACTTTGACTTCTCGGGGGAGGGAAGCTGACTCAGCACTCTTGACTCGGTACTGAGTTGGGAGGTTCAATTTGGTATCGACATGACACTTGTACTTGTGTATTTCAACTTTTCTCTCCACCACTTGATTCCTTGGAAAATAGCTAATTGTCTTCAAGTGGAAAGCATGCTTCTATAATAATCCTTTGGACTTCACTTGAAATTTAATTTCTAGAGTTATGACTTAGAACTTCTGATTCATTTGATGACCATTCAATGGTTCTATAGCATCTGGTTATAGCTTGGTTCAAAAGTAGGATAACTTTTGCTCCTCATAGTATACCTTATGCTAACAAGATATGCTTTCGACCGAGACAAGCTATCGATTTTAAACTCCAATATAAATAGATACCTTCATTCTCTAAACTATTTTCATAAAGCAGTGCGTCTTCGCTAGATCATCACGTCACTTTGAATGGTTACAGACTAATATATATTGGGTGACATAAGAACTAGAGTGTGTTGTTTAGATTCACCATTCGGATTCCGGAAATTTTCGGAAATCCTTTCTTTTTCTTGGTCGGCTGGTTAGGATTCCATTCTTCCCAATCAAACTTTCTTTTCCATTACCTATTAATTTTTCTTCTTCTTCTTGTTTTTTCAAATCTTTCAACTCGGTACCGAGTTGTGGTCTACAACCCAATGCCGCTTTTACTATGAATTTTTGTGGTTAATTGTTTAAGTAACAGTTAAGTCCATCTCCTCTTTACTTTTCACTTTCATCTTTCTTGTTGCTTGCGATTTGGATATCCATTCCAAAGCTGACTTTTGGTTTTAGTCATACCATCGCCACTACCAACTTAAGATATCGTTCCAGTTCATCTTGGCCATCACAATCACTAAGTCCTTTGATTTAGATCCAACCCACATGAATCCTACCCCCAAATTGATTTGAATTCTAACCTAATTCCTTCACCTTAGACGCTACCATCAGTGTCAATTCCAAGCTCAAGTCGTGCCAGCATTGCTCTAGAGGGTCGTCGGTGTCAATTGATGATTACTGACAATATCTTGTCATAATGAATATTTCATCCTCCTCCCTTTGATGAGCCATGGCATACGAAAACTAGAGCCTGAATTTTAGCATTAAAAATCTAGTTTTTTCATATAAATTTCCTAAACACAACTCGGACCATTGCCTTCTATGACTTGCTTCAGGTTGACTTCATGTTTTGCAAGGCCTTGGCTTAGGTTTTTATGTGGCTTTATATTTTCAAAATTTTGGTTAAAAAAATTAGTTAAAAAATGAGGGAAGATGAAATATTTGGGCAACCTTTGGTCAAGTGTGAGTTGATAGTTGAGTTTTGATGGGACGGTTTCAAAGAATGGTCACGTCGAATGCATTCCGGCATGATCACCCATATGGTTCACTCATCATTGTGACTTTACTAGCATATCGTCCACTCGGACCTTCGATGTTCGTCCCATCTGATTCTTAAACACCGAATTTACCAATTTTTAGAAGGTAGCTTCTACATTCTTTAGATTGAATGGCATGACACAGTAACATTACAGTCCAAGATTGATGATCAAACTGGTATGCTATTGAGGTGGAACATGCATCGATATCTGATTATAGCTATAATATGCAACTATGAATGATAATAGTTCATGCCCAGTAGTTGAATCCACCAATTGGTCAATCTTGGACAATTGGAAGCTATCCTTTAGGCGCGCTTTATGTAAATCTGAAAAATCAATGCATCACCATCATTTTCCATTAGGCATCTTGACCAACACTGAAATTGATACCCATTCATAGTATATAGCAATGTGGATGAAGTCGTTACCCTTCAGCTTATCCACTTCTTTCAGCGTAGTGGATCACTCCAGACCCAAGCTATGCCTCTTCTGCTTTACAAGAGGGCATTATGGGTTCACTTTCGATGTATGACACACTATCTCACACATATCAGAATGCGTCCAACCAAACACATCCAAGTTTTCCCGGAAAACCCTATTAACTCCTTCATCTTCACACTAAGCTGAGATTCGATCTTTAAGACCCAAGTCATGTTATCCTCGTTGACCAAGATGTTAATCGTTAGCTCGGATAGATCCGCCCTTGCATCCTTTGTCTCTTTCCTCGGATCCATACATTTATAAAATTTACTATGTCGTTTGGGATAGGGATTAGGTGGTGGTTGCTAAACGTCAACTGATTTGATTTAGTGAATTCTCTCTACATATTTTTCTTTTTCACAACGCTATGTCCCTCTCGGCTCAACAATGTAACATTCACGTCCTATACTCTGATATCCTTAAGTGGCTCCTACTCCGTTCTCAGTTGGGAACTCCATTATCAAGCAACATAAGGTAAGGCCACTTGAAAACTGGCCAGGGCAGGTCGACCCAAGGAATTGTTATAAGCAGAGTACATATCTATCACAATGAAGGTTTGCACTAGCACTCTCTTATGGTTACCTTTAATAAGCTCCATCGATAGGTCAACACATCTAATAGGCTCTATAGCCTCTTTGGTAAATCCTTAGATTTTGGATTTACTTTACTTCAGATCCTACCCATCCATCCTCATCTGATCATCAGTTTTCTTAAAAAAATACTGATTGAGGTCCCACAATATATGAGAAATTGTTTCAAAGTAGCTAGTTCGATCATGGATGTAATCATTAAGGGGTCAAACATCGGCACCTCATCCTCACCTATAACACGATTCCTAAACATAATACCATCAGTCATCAACTTCGGTTGTTTTTCTTAAGCTACATCTTCTATATTAAAGCAGCTCCCCTGAGCAAATTGTTTTAATGAACTTTCGTATCTCTCCATCTCATTTCAGGTTTTCTCAGCCAGATGAGGTCCAACAGCAATGGTATTGATCGTAAGTCTCCTTTCAAGCTCCCCTTTGCTAGACCCAGCCTACCCTCATTGAGTGATCTGCCCTTAATTGTTCACCGCCTGCCATCCCGCAGGTACTTCACATACTATTGAAATTTCTTCTTTCCGATCAGATCTTCGATTATATCCTGTAAATATCAACACTCATTTGTGTTATGCCCATTGATCTCATGGAAGTGACAATATTTCCCAGACATTTTCTTTCATTTAATTAACTCCCTTCGAGCTAGTTTTCGTAATTTTCAGTGCCTTGCATGGCAAGGTAAATGTTCTCTATGGTTTCATTCAGCAGTATATAATCTTCATATTTTAGATATATCGAATGCTTCTTTAAATCTAGTTTTCTACCCTTAATGCCCTAGTTTCCTCTCTTCTAATTATTATTCTTGTTCCCAGCATTGATTGTAATATTTCCGACGCTATCGGTAGTTTTCTTTACAATGATGCTTTCTACACAACTTCTGTAGATGGCCTTCCACACAAACAGTGTGAAGTCAGAACCGCTATGCAAACTTCCTAGCCAATTGATCAAATGAAGATATAGATCTCAGCATGAGACGAGCGAACCACATCATAGCCACTCCTTTAAGAAATATCGAGAAACATTGACATGTCATGGCATCGGTTGCTCTGGCACCACCTGTGTGCCAATCATACTTCAAAAGATGTTGTCTCGAATTTGTCTCGAATCAATCGTTTCATTATATGATGGAATTATAGGCATCATAAATCTCCTTGTATAATCCTCCCGTAAAATATTTTCAATGAACGGGTTTCTATGAGGCGAAGAACCCCAATCATCTTTGCTCCTATGTTGGTTCTCATTTACCAGTTTTCTTACCATATCAGCAAGATACTTCGGATCCATTATATTGATTGGACGAAATCATCACGACATACCTTAAGTATTTAGCTCCGCAAACATTCTCGGTTAGTTCCATGACATTTGGGTTCTCTGTCTTTGGAAGAACCGTTAGTGCAGTCATTTATTTTCTACGATCTCTCTATGATGGTTCGCTAGTGTCTGTTTGAACATCACTATTCTGACTACCAACTAGTGGCTTAACATCGACATTAATTTCTTGCAGCTTGCCATCCAAATCCTCTATCACCACTCGAGGTATCAACTTGGTATCGAACTGTGGAGTTGATTCGGTGTCAAGTTACAAACGGTTAAGATGAGTTTCCCAATTTCTATTTTTGAAGTCCATCTTCTCTTCTCTTTATCTACTGTTTTCCATTGTTGTGGTTTCTATTCGATAAAGAATTCAGAAGATGACAGCTCCTTACGACTCTTCCTACATCGTCAGAATAACTGAGTCATTAAATCATGCTTTCCTTTATCTACTTTAACACATAATTCTGGCTCTATATCAACATTCTGTTCATTTCCATCATCAATATGTCCAAATCAACCTTAGTGTCATTTCTGATGCACTTGGAATTTAGCAGCAACTGGTTTGTTTGTCTCTTCCTCATGTTTAGAGCCTTCATTTTCAACATCAACAGTGGGTCTAGAAACGGTCGATTTCTCTTTGGTGTTTCTAGGTGCCATGGGTTTCTTGGATTTAATGATAGATGTTATGAAAATATAAAGAATAAAGGATCCTTCAACAACTTTAATATCTAACTCATGGATTATGGTAATCCAAAGGTTCAAGATAGATTCATGGAGTGAGAATTTCGAAAGCTCTCGATGGAAGCACCAAAATATTAATGCCAAAAGTTAGATAAACATCTATTCAGATTATAAGTGGAGATTAATGAATAAATAAATGAAAGATTAGGCAAACAACATAGGAGAATTTATAAAGGTTCAGGAAATACTCTTGTCTACGTCCACTTAAGCTTTATTTATGGTTTTTGATATTCTTTACAACTGTGATTTTACAACTCGGTTCCTTACAATTAGGGTAAGGATCCTACATAGTGTCAGGATAAAATTAGTTAATTTAGAAAGTACAAATAAATCTCCTTCTTGTGCTCCTCTCCTCCTATTTATAAATGAAGATCGATGGATTTGGCTC
The DNA here is from genome assembly GCA_030765085.1 of Allium cepa. Classification (NCBI taxonomy): domain Eukaryota; kingdom Viridiplantae; phylum Streptophyta; class Magnoliopsida; order Asparagales; family Amaryllidaceae; genus Allium; species Allium cepa. The sequence goes on along the minus strand of CM060929.1, from coordinate 524,093,781 downwards.
CCAAGCCTCCAATATTTCCCATCCTCATTCTCCACATACGGCAGAAGGTTCCAGGAATAAATCGTGGCCAAATCAACATTGGGTTCCCAACTCGATGCCGATTGAGCTATACAAATTGGTACCTAATTGTGCTTCTTTTTGAATTAGTGTTTTTTTTTCTATCTTGACTATGGATTCTTGGAGGAGAGAAGCTGACTCAACACTCTTGATTCAGTAATAGTTAGGGGTTCAACTCGTTGTCGACTTAACACTAGCACTTGTGTTTTCAAATTTGCTCTCCATCACTCGATTCTTTAAGAAAATGGCTAATTGTCTTCAAGTGGGAAGCAGGATTTTTCACTGATCCTTTGAACTTTACTTGAATTCTAATTTCTAGAGTTACAAATTAGGATTTTTGGTTCGTTTCATGACCATTCAATGGTTTTAACCCATCCAGATATGGCTTGGTTAGTAGAATAACAATGACCCAGGTACCTTTATATCAAATAGTCATTAATTATATGTTTACTATGTTTATTTTGAAAAAGAACATATAATTCCTAATTGTATTCCACGTACCTCTCAAAAGGATACATCCATTCATATTGCATCGGTCCTTGCATTAAAGCTTCGATCGACGGATGTACGGGTAGATGTTCCATGTAGTTGGATACTCTAGGAGGAAATACTTTCTCCAATTTACATAATAATTTGGGTATATCCGTTTCTAGTTTTTCTAATTACTTTTATTAAATATAGTTGAGAATAACTCTTTATACAACAAATAAGTTCAGTGATAGGCATCCACACTTTTGACGCCAAAAGCTCCTTAACACTATCGAAAAAAGAGTCTTTACAAATTGACAATCATTACTCTTCATACCCAATAGATGAAGATCCTTCATATCACACATCTTCTCATGTTCAAAGCAATTTCGTCTGGAAACCTGAAATTTTGAACCCACTCTAATTGTTTTGTCGATGCTTATTTTCCAACTTGTAACAAGCAAGACGTTTGAAATTTGGTCGTTCGCTTTCAATAATAAGCTTAGAAAGATTACAATATAACAAAATATTCTTCCTTGACTTTAAATCATCTTTTATTTTTCCTTTCTCATTTATTATTATGTTAAAGAAGTTATCAACCACATTTTTCTCATTATCCATTAGACCTATATTATGTCAAAGTTTATGATTTTTCAAATATGATAACTCTTAAAATATATTTTGTTTACACCGATTGTGATGTTCTCCTTTACTAAGAATTTTGGGTTCTTTTCCTATCATCGACATTTTGGGATAATCTTGCATAAACTTGTATACTTCTTTACTACTCAAAATGGATGTTGGCTCCAACGTAATAGTTGTGTTTCATCTGAAGTTTTTTTTATCAAATCTAAAGTGATCGTTTGCATGTAAAAAATGGCGATGTTGATCCCACCAACACTGTTTTCCAACATTTTCAAGTCTAAATGATTTTGTCCAATCCAAGCAAACAGGACAATCGAATTTGCCACCAGTACTCCATCTAAAAAGCATCTCATGCGTAGGAAAATCTCTTATCGTCCAAAATAATGAATCAAACATTCTAAAGTTATTTCTATTTGAGACGTAACAATACCTTCTATCCAAAGTCTTTTCAAATCATCAGCCAAAGGTTGCAGGTACACATCTATCCCTTTTTGGGTTTTTAGGTCCATTTTGAAACATGCATGGATTCATCGTACACATTAAAAAAGGAAGATCGTAAGGTATTAGAATAACCGGCCATGCTGAGAGGTTAGAATGAAGCAAATTAGGAAAAACCATCCATACACAAACCAGATCTAACATTATGTGATTCTTTAGCAAAATCAGGATATGTCATATCGAAATGTTTATACGCTTCAACGTCTAAAGGATGGCATAAAACACATTTATCTTATTATCGTTCACTATATCGTATGTGTTTCACCATAACAATAGATGTATACAACCTTTGCAATCTCGATATAATCGAAAAATAATGCATTCTGATGAAAGGTACACTTTTACCACTAGTTGTAATCGATTTAAATCTATGTTTTTTACATAATTTACACAATGCCAAATGTTTATCTTTCTTCCGATAAATCATGCATCCACCTAGATGTGCGTCAATTTTTTCATAAGGAAATCCATAGGCAAAGACCTTTCTTTTAAGACATTACCGATTCTCTGCTACTACATTGTTAGATGGAAGCACTTCTTTATACAAGCTAAGAATTGCATTCATTGGGTTTTCCTATGCATTGTATTTGGATTTTATAATGATTAACCTAGATATGGTTAGCAAGTGTGTCATTTTACAACCTTTATAGAGTGCTCATTTCGATGTTTCTAACAAGTTGAAAAACATTTTCGCTTCCGAGTCAAGATCTTCCTCAAAATCTTGTTCTTCGGTCCACATACTCAGTCCAGCAACATCATGAGCCATTTTAGCCATTATATTTCTCGATCTACATTTTCTTCAATAAGGGGTTTATTTCAATCCACATCCATATTTAGAGTCTCCTCCTGTACAATGTGATATTCTTCTCCATGTTATACCCAACCTGATAGTTGGCATAAAATCATATTGGTTAAATATAATATCATAGTATGATACTCAAGGAGTTTCAAGCAATGACATTTCTAATACGGATATCAGGCTTCTTTAATATTTGTTTTACTATAAAATGCACTTTCATGGATGCATCCACGTCATTACTAAAGTGCAATGGAATTGTTCCTCTATTTTTACCTCTCATATACATCCAGCTTCGATCTTTCAAATAATTAATCTTCTATACTTCACACTAAACAAAATTTATATTATCTTTCACGTGATAGTATTATTAATTCAAACAACATGATTAATTTTATTATCGCTGTAAATAAGACTATTAATTTTATTAATAAGTTAAATAACATTATTAAGTTTATCAATATTTTAAATAACATTGTAAATTTAATTAACATTATAAATTTTATTATTACATTAAATAACATTATTAATTTTACTATTACATACTTCCATTAACTTTATTAACACATTCAATAACATTATTAATTTCAATAGCATTATAAATTTTGTTGAAACGTTGGAATTTGCAAAAAAAAAATAAAAACTATATGACCTAGAGATTTCTACACTTTTTTTAAAGGCTGGTTAGCATACTTTCCATTATAAACGCAATGATATTTATGTTTTCTAAATCATTTCAAATCGAATGATTAACAAAATTTCAGTAGCACTTCTCCTTATTTTCTATATCATATGTAAATGAGCGTACATGGAGAACAAAAAGAAAGTACCGTCGAAATTTTGTTAACCGTTTTATTTAAAATATTGATTTACGAAACATAAATATCATCGCATTTATAGCTTGTCCAATACTGGGACAAATCTGATTAATAACATATCAGATGAATGTTGATATCTGTTTTATTTAATGAATATTTATATAATGATCATATACGGTGCTTGTCAGATGGGGCCAAACTAAACATTTACGGGGTTTCATTCATACCATCATATCAAATGACGATGAATTATTAAACAATTTATACATACAAAGCTAATCAAATACTAATACAAATCCACAAATATAAACCACGAACAATGTTTTATAACAATTTTTATCAATGACAACAAATATAAACTAACAAATCTATCTCACATATGAAGCTAATCAAATCATAGCATTGCATGTGAAATGAATCCAAAGAATAAATCATATCAACGGAGCCATGACTGGGAGAGCTTGGCCGATGACTAGGAGGACTTGTGGTTTATGCTTTGCTGTCGTCGAGGTGGAGGGCTTGGCTGATGAATAGGTGGGCTTGCAGCTTCTTCTTTATAGTGGCGTCGAGGTGAAGTGCTTGGCCGACGATTGGGAGAGCTTGCGGCGACTAGGAGGCCTTACGGCTTGTGCTTTGCAGCAGCGTTGAGGTGGAGGGCTTAGCCGACGAGGAGGAGGTGTGGGCTTTACAGCGGTCGAAGTTGAGGGAGGAGGAGGATTTTTGAGGGGGAGGGCTTGGCCGATGAGGAGGAGGTAAGGGCTTTACGGTGGTTGAAGTCAAGGGAGAAGGAGGGTTTTCGAGGTGGAGGGCTTGGCCGACGAGGAGGAGGTGGGAGTTTCCGTTGCAATAAGGAAGACGTCGAAGTCGACGACGACGAGGAGGTGGTGGAGGCTTGGGTCGTTGTTTCTTCTTTTGTAACTGGGAAAGTGAGGAAGGGGAAGACATCGATCGAGGTATTACCATTAGAGCCGACGTCAAGCCGATGTCATGTTATAAAGACGTTAGCAAGGCGTCAATAATGTTGTGTAGGTAATGGTCAGCCTATGGCTTACCGACGTCGCGCCAACGTTGCTAGTAAAGGCATCGGCGGGACATCGGTAATGTCAAGTAGATAAATAATCGCTTTTCTAGTAGTGATATCAACTTGTGATGGCTTATCTTTGTTGACTTGTGATGGGTTTATTTATCAACTTGCAATAGCCTTATATCGTCAACTTGCGATAATCTTGTATCATTAACTTACGAAAGCTTTACGTCATTAACTTGCGGCATCTTTATTTCATCAACATGAGATAGCTCTCTTTTAATATACAGCATGTGTTAGCACTTCAACTTTAACAATATAACTGGCTTGGTCACTTCAAATTGCGGTAGTTTTAGCTTTATCATATTGCGATAGCTTGTCTCTATGAACTTGTGATGGTTTTATTTATCAACTTTCAATAGCCTTATATCATCAAATTGCAATAATCTTATATAATCAACTTACGAAAGCTTTACATCATCAACTTGTGATAGCTTCGTGCGAGCAACATGTGATAGCTCTCTTCTAACCTTCAGCATGTGATAGCTCTTCAACTTTAACAATATAAATGGCTTGGTCACTTCAACTTGCGGTAATTTTAGCTTTATCATCTTGTGAAAGCTTTAATACTATCATGTGATAGCTTCTTTTCCTTTCAACATGCGATAACTTATGTATCCTCAAATTGCGATAACGTTAACATCATCAATATAGGATAGCTCATTCATCTTCATCATGTAGTGAATCTGTTTCTCAATATGCGGGCTCATCTAACGTTCGATAACTTTTATTTCTTGATGTGCGATAGTTTTGCATTGTCAATCTTGATAGCTTCATATTTCATTCATTCTTAGATGTCTTGGGTGCAACATCTATGCTCATTTTTCTTTCATTCTGTTTAATTTCTCCCTTTTTTAAGAATAAATCCACCTTCTTTGTCTCTTTCTCTTTAAAAATTCATTCGAAAACAAAACCGTCTTGTAAATATATGTAAAACTTTTGGATAATGGTTACTGCAATTCTTCAATTCTTTTAATCTTAAGTGCACAAATTTGAGAAATCATTGTATTAATCTTAGAAAGCGGACTGTATTATCGACTGTACCGTAACCGTGTCAAATTTCGTTTTCAAAATAGTGATTTGTCCATGGCACAACAATGCTTTATCGATTAGTTGTCACTACTCATGCTCCACAAATTCTAACAAAAGAAAACAATGAAATCAATAAAGTGAATGAGCTTAAAGCTGAGCAATTGACACCATACTCCACAATTGGAACCGAAGCTATCTAATTAAAGATCACACTATCCAGGTTCAAAAGGCGGCTGGATCGTGGGGTTTCATAAAAAATTAAGGAGTATAGATCCTCAACCCTTTCTTCAGAGTACTTGTATAATTATTAATATCCATGATCAAAAAGAACGCAATATAGACAACTATCAGTATTATAGAAGAGAAAGCTCATAGGTCTAGATGTCTTGATATAGACAAAAAAAACAAACCAGTAAAAACTACATATTTTGAATGGGTGACTCTTTGATACGCTCTAGATTATGTTTCCATCAACAAAGTATGCATCATTGAGTGATTCATGAAAATTGTTGAATTTTCGAATAGACATGACCTTTTGTGCAAAATCTACATGTTCAGAGAGTACATTAATAAGTAGATTCGTATTATTTTTTAAAAGGGGGAATTTAAGTTAAAAGGACAAAAATTTGTATATCTTTAGTTTAAAGAACACGACCTCAATATTTTAACCACAAGGACAAACATTCTATTAAAAATTATTTCTAAGGACAAACATTCTTTCAAAATTATTCATAAGGACAAATATTTTTACAAAACTGCTACCGAACTAAAAATTGATACCTAAAAACTGCCACCGATAACTACAAACTGATACCTGAAATTTGCTTTCAATAACTAAAAACTGATGCCTGAATAAAGTTGTCATTTATGCTAAAATACTGAAGCTCTGTCCTTGAGTCTAAAACGCTCAGAAATTTTGTCCGTGATAATAATTTTCTATTTTAAATTCACGTCTGTTCACCGTAGTGATGTATTATTTTAAGCTCGATAAAGATATGAGGTCCAAAAATCTAGTGCGGAACTGATTTATGGTACAAATTTAACAACAAATTCAAACTCAATAATCCCACCTTCAACCAAACCGCCAACCACCCCCCCCCCCCAAACCCCCCCCCCCCCAAAAAACCCTCCCCCACTCCCCTCCCTCCACCAAACCAAAAAAAAAAAAGGAATTCGAGGACTTACATCCAACGATAAATTTAAAGTTCAATCGACCAAGGAAAGATCAAACTTCTTTTTGCAAATTCTTTTTTCTTTTGTTAAAAAGCAATGTAAAATTTAGTGCAAATATCATGCTGATTTACTGGCTGTTTGACTTGATGTTTTCTAAAATAGCGATACGTTGTCGTATATAGCCATGTGAATTGTACGGCATTTGACCAATTACAATCCGAGTCTGTCATGTTAACACAAGCATAAGTTTAGTTTTAAGCATACAAATCAGAAGCCGACCCAACTATTATTAGGACGGCTACAGTTTCATCATCGGAAAGCCATCTGAATTCGATCCGAATATTATGTATCCATTGTACCAACAGTACAACAGCCTGAATGTAGAACATTATGCAAACTTTCTTTTAAATATTGCTTTCAACCCTATCCAATTTATTTATAAACTTTGTTTATTCAACATTTCTATAAAGTTATAAGCTAAATTGATGATTATGGCATCAATACAGTTTTTACTCAGGATACTTTAAAAAGAACAACGACTGGATTCAAGTGATGAGTTTGAAATAATCAACTCGTTCGGGCTTTGATTTTTGTAATCGGACTTGGCTTCGCGTTTTAAGCAACCCAAACAGAATTTAATCAGGTGACATACCTAACTGTATCCGTGTTTCCACGATGCCATAAACGGATGCACACATAACAGGGAATCATAATCATATGCAATCTTAGATGACAGTTGCTTTATGGGTAGAGGATTCGCAAGTCAGAAGCAAAAAGATTGCCTTCGCACTCACATAGGTGATTCTATAAAGAGTATCCCGTAATACCCCACTTGGTTCTTTATAATACCACAGTATAGACATCATTAAAAGCAAAGCTTATCTTATTCTCCGACGGGTTGTGCACTGACTTATCATAGGAATGGTTTTTAATTGAGTAGTGCCGTCAAGTTTATCTCAAACTTAGTTGTCCCTTTGAACCTAGATCTTGGGATCTCCAGTCAACTAGGTGGGGTTTCCGTTTTAGAAAACTTTTCAATTAATAGGTCTTAAGCCCATTCCCATCGATAAGGTTTGAACTTTCTCTCTTGGCAAGCCTTTTGTTAGTGGATCCGCTATGTTATCCTTTGACCTTACATAGTCTATAGTGATAACTCCATTAGAGAGAAGTTGTCTTATGGTTTTATGTCTACGACGAATATGTCGAGATTTACCATTATACAGTGTACTGTTAGCCCTTCCTATAGCAGATTGACTATCGCAATGTATACATATTGGAGGTACTGGTTTTTCCCAATTTGGAATATCTTCCAGAAAACTCCTAATCCAATCTGCTTCTTCTGCGGCTTTATCCAGAGCAATGAATTCTGATTCCATTGTTGACCTTGCTATGCAAGTTTGTTTGGATGATTTCCACGAGATTGCTCCATTTCCTAATGTGAATACGTATCCACTTGTGGATTTAGTATCATGTGATCCGGTTATCCAATTTGCGTCGCTGTAACCTTCCACTACTGAAGGATAATTCGAATAATGCAAACCAAAGTTCTGTGTATATTTCAGATATCCAAGAACTCTTATTATCGCTTTCCAATGATGTTTACCAGGATTGCTGGTAAATCTACTGAGTTTACTTATAGCATATGCGATATCTGGTCTTGTGCAGTTCATTACATACATGATACTTCCTAATACACGAGAGTATTCCAGTTGATATATACTGTCACCGGTGTTCTTAACCCAATTTTGGTTCATATCTACTGGTGATTTTGCAATAGTTATATTGTATTGCTTGAATTTTTCAAGTATCTTGGCTATGTAATGTGATTGAGATAATGCATATCCTTGTGGTGTTCTCACAATTTTTACACCCAATATTACATCAGCCAGTCCTAGGTCTTTCATATCGAATCTAGAAGATAACATATCTTTTGTTGATGTTATTATGGCCTTATTATTGCCTAGGATCAATAAATCATCAACATAGAGACATACAATGACATATCCAATATGTGTGTATTTCACGTAAACACATTTATCTGATTCGTTTATAGCGAATCCATTTGATAACATAGTTTCATCAAATTTCTCATGCCATTGTTTTGGTGCTTGTTTAAGACCATAAAGTGATTTCACCAACTTACATACTTTGTTTTCATTTCCTGGGCTAACAAACCCTTCAGGTTGTAGCATATATATTTCTTCCTCCAACTCACCATTCAAAAAAGCTGTTTTTACATCCATTTGATGTATTTCCAAATTTAGTATAGAGGCGATTGCAATAAGCATCCTAATGGATGTTATTCTAGTTACTGGTGAGTAAGTGTCAAAATAATCCAGATCTTCTTTCTGTCTGAATCCTTTGACTACTATACGAGCTTTATACTTATCTATTGAGCCATCAGCCTTGAGTTTTTTCTTAAATATCCATTTATATCCTAGTGGTTTTGATCCTTTAGGGAGATCCACTAGTTCCCATGTATGGTTTTGCAAAATAGATTCTATTTCATTATTGACAGCTTCCTTCCAATAAGGAGCATCTGGAGATGACATTGCTTGTTGATAGGTTAGAGGTTCATTTTCTATCATGTATGCATAGAAATCGGGTCCAAAGGTTTTAGAAGTCCTTTGACGTTTGCTCCTTCTGGGTTCCTCTACCTCTGTTTCAACATCCCTTTCATTCAAATTTTGATTAACATCATTCTCGGGAATATCTGTATCTCTTGATCTCTTTTGAATAATAGTTTCAATGGATGTTTTAAGAGGATAAATGTGTTCAAAGAATCTAGCATTTCTAGATTCGATAATGGTGTTTTCATGAATGTCATCAATTTCAGATTTATACACCAAAAATCGATAAGCAGCACTATTATGAGCATATCCTATAAATATGCAATCTACAGTCTTTGGTCCAATTTTGACCTTCTTTGGTTTCGGTATTTCTACTTTGGCAAGACACCCCCACACTCTCAAGTATTTGTAGGATGGTGGTCTGCCTTTCCACAGTTCATGCGGTGATTTCGAAGTCTTCTTTCGAGGCACTTTATTTAGAATGTGATTCGCAGAAAGTATAGCTTCTCCCCATAGGTTATCTGGTAGACCAGAACTAATGAGTAGAGCACTCATCATTTCTTTTAGCGTACGATTTTTACGTTCTGCTATGCCATTTGATTGAGGGGAATATGGTGCCGTTGTCTGGTGTATAATACCATGTTCGGCGCAGTATTCTTCAAATGGAGATTCATATTCTCCTCCTCTATCACTTCTTAAGGCTTTTATCTTCTTATTAAGTTGATTTTCAACTTCCGCTTTGTATTGTTTAAACATGTCAAATGCCTCATCCTTGCTTCTAAGAAGATACACATAACAGTATCTCGTACAATCATCAATAAATGTGATGAAATACCGTTTTCCACCTCTAGTTTGACACATTTTCAAGTCACACACATCTGTGTGTATTAAGTCTAGAGGTTCCGTATTCCTTTCAACTTGATGAAAGGATGTTCTAGTTAGTTTAGATTCGGCACATGTTTCACATTTGTAATTGGAATTTATTGTAAACTTAGGTATAAATTCTAAGTTTATCAATTTTCGCAATGTATCAAAGTTAACATGACCTAATCTCGCATGCCATATATTAAATGACTCAGTGATATAAACAGAAGAATTAATTTTATTATCACTATCTTTTGGTACAATGGTCATCACATTCATTTTGAACAGACCATCACTCACATACCCTTTGCCAACATACACTCCATTTTTAGACAATACAAAATTATCAGAAACAAAGACCAATTTGAAGCCATTTTTACTTAGCAATGATCCTGAAACCAAGTTCTTGCGGATATCTGGAACGTGTAGAACATCGTTTAGAGTAAGTTCTTTCCCAGAAGTCATTTTAAGAACCACTTTTCCTTTGCCTTCAACCTTTGACGTAGACGAGTTTCCCATAAAGAGTTGCTCTTCCTGTGTCGCAGATTTATAGTCGGAAAACATCCACTTGTTGGCGCAAATGTGTCTTGTGGCACCAGTGTCCACAAACCATTCTTTCGGGTTGCCAACCAAGTTGCATTCTGAGATCACTGCGGATAAATTCATTTCAGAGACATTCTCGGAAAGCGTTTCGAATTCTGTAACATTGGCTTGGTCTTTCTTCTTGTTCTGATTCTTTGGACCTCGACATTCGATTGCCTTATGTCCTTTCTTCCCGCAATTATGGCAGTTTCCTTTGAACTTCTTAGCCTTCTTTGCGTTTGGGTTGTTTTCCCTCTTTCTTTTGTTGTTCTTTTCTGTTTCAACCACATTCGCCTTTGCCACCATAGTATTAGTTGCTTTCTTTTCAGATTTTCGGTTGTCTTCTTCAATTCTGAGTCGAACAACCAAATCTTCCATTGTCATTTCTTTACGTTTGTGCTTCAAATAATTCTTGAAGTCTTTCCACAACGGAGGCAATTTCTCTATAGCGGCAGCCACTTGAAACGACTCACTTAGAGACATTCCTTCGTCATGTATCTCATGTATAATGACTTGCAACTCTTGAATTTGGCTAATCACTGTTTTAGAGTCTATCATTTTAAAATTCAGAAATTTACCGACGATGAATTTCTTCATGCCAGCATCTTCTGTCTTGTATTTCTTATCGAGAGACATCCAAAGTTCCTTTGACGTCTTCATAGTACAATACACACCGTATAGACTGTTATCCAGGCCGTTCAATATGTAATTTTTACATATGAAGTCGGAATTTTTCCAAGCAGTGAGCGCCTCGACTTTGGTAGCGTCAGGCTCCAATTCGTCTACTTTAGGAGGATCCTCTGTAAGGAAATTCGCGAGTCCTAAAGTGGTAAGGTAGAACAACATCTTCTGCTGCCATCTTTTGAAGTCAACACCAGTAAATTTTTCCGGTCGTTCTCCATGCGAGAAGGTGACAGTCGGAGCAACTAATGCAGCAGTTTGAGATGCGGGCACAACAGGTTTGGTTGCCGAAGTATTACCGTCCTTTGCCATCGTCTGGATGCAAAGAGAATACTTAGAAAACAGAACGCTATTGCTTTAAGATTGTTATTCTAAGTATATCAAAACCAGCAAAGCAAAACGAATGCAAACAACAATTACTATCGGAATGCTTGCAATTCAGTATAGTATACAGTACCACATGAGGAGTGAAAAGAAGGTAGGCAGTACCGTTCAATCACAGTCCGTGTGCGTGCAATTTGTCCGAGTCCAGTAGCCGATACTGTTCCCTTAAAGCAATATTGCTCTCCCACTGGCGCAGAGGAGATGATGAGCAATTCGCCTCCCAAGGTTAAACGGACCGTACTCTGCGATGTTGCGCTACAACCGCAGAGCGACGACGAACTCAAGGCAGGATTTTTGTTTTTTGTTTTTACAGAACAGAGCCGTGGGCGACGGAGAAGAAGAGGAAGAAAATTGATATATTCAATTTGATTTTCGCAGGCCTTTATATAGGCTGTGAAGAGGCATCTGTTCAGGAACGGGTACTTCCGTTTGAATTGCAACGGCTGTGACTGTTGGAAAGGTTGCGACCCTTTACCAACAGATACTTCCGTTGGCGTTTGCGCGGCCGAATTCAAAAAATAACCGTTTTGCTGGGCAGCGAGCCCATTCGCATTTGGAGGCCCAATCGATCACGAGACCCCAAGGCCCAAGGCCCTTATCTTTGACCTTTTTAATTTAATATGAAATATATGCATGCTTTGTTCATGCCATTGCCTCTTTCCTTCATCTCTTCTTTCTTTTGTTATAACATCTCATGCCTTAATATAAGTAGTGGCATAGGTGCTAGTTTTCCCCGATGTGGGACTAAATGATTTTGCCAAATTTTTTGCTTTAACCATTTATTCATTTTTCCAACAATCCCCCACATGAATGAGTGGTTATATGATCTGTTCTTAAAATTGCGAAACATTTATCATATGGGTAAAAGTAGCACAAAGGCCTTGAACTTTTCCTAGTGTTTATCGTTATAACTAACTAGCGAATCAGTGGACTAGACTGTCTTTGAACTGTAAGCCGTTTGTGTAAGTCTATAAAGATAACACGTGATAAATGTTCTTTAACTCCTTGGTTCTCTGTTTGTGTTCGTTTTTGCCATGAACACCGCCTTGGTTTCATGAGTGCTTAAAGAATTCGACCTTACAATCCTTCTTGAAGCGGCGCCTTCGCACTCACATAGGTGATTCTATAAAGAGTATCCCGTAATACCCCACTTGGTTCTTTATAATACCACAGTATAGACATCATTAAAAGCAAAGCTTATCCTATTCTCCGACGGGTTGTGCACTGACTTATCATAGGAATGGTTTTTAATTGAGTAGTGCCGTCAAGTTTATCTCAAACTTAGTTGTCCCTTTGAACCTAGATCTTGGGATCTCCAGTCAACTAGGTGGGGTTTCCGTTTTAGAAAACTTTTCAATTAATAGGTCTTAAGCCCATTCCCATCGATAAGGTTTGAACTTTCTCTCTTGGCAAGCCTTTTGTTAGTGGATCCGCTATGTTATCCTTTGACCTTACATAGTCTATAGTGATAACTCCATTAGAGAGAAGTTGTCTTATGGTTTTATGTCTACGACGAATATGTCGAGATTTACCATTATACAGTGTACTGTTAGCCCTTCCTATAGCAGATTGACTATCGCAATGTATACATATTGGAGGTACTGGTTTTTCCCAATTTGGAATATCTTCCAGAAAACTCCTAATCCAATCTGCTTCTTCTGCGGCTTTATCCAGAGCAATGAATTCTGATTCCATTGTTGACCTTGCTATGCAAGTTTGTTTGGATGATTTCCACGAGATTGCTCCATTTCCTAATGTGAATACGTATCCACTTGTGGATTTAGTATCATGTGATCCGGTTATCCAATTTGCGTCGCTGTAACCTTCCACTACTGAAGGATAATTCGAATAATGCAAACCAAAGTTCTGTGTATATTTCAGATATCCAAGAACTCTTATTATCGCTTTCCAATGATGTTTACCAGGATTGCTGGTAAATCTACTGAGTTTACTTATAGCATATGCGATATCTGGTCTTGTGCAGTTCATTACATACATGATACTTCCTAATACACGAGAGTATTCCAGTTGATATATACTGTCACCGGTGTTCTTAACCCAATTTTGGTTCATATCTACTGGTGATTTTGCAATAGTTATATTGTATTGCTTGAATTTTTCAAGTATCTTGGCTATGTAATGTGATTGAGATAATGCATATCCTTGTGGTGTTCTCACAATTTTTACACCCAATATTACATCAGCCAGTCCTAGGTCTTTCATATCGAATCTAGAAGATAACATATCTTTTGTTGATGTTATTATGGCCTTATTATTGCCTAGGATCAATAAATCATCAACATAGAGACATACAATGACATATCCAATATGTGTGTATTTCACGTAAACACATTTATCTGATTCGTTTATAGCGAATCCATTTGATAACATAGTTTCATCAAATTTCTCATGCCATTGTTTTGGTGCTTGTTTAAGACCATAAAGTGATTTCACCAACTTACATACTTTGTTTTCATTTCCTGGGCTAACAAACCCTTCAGGTTGTAGCATATATATTTCTTCATCCAACTCACCATTCAAAAAAGCTGTTTTTACATCCATTTGATGTATTTCCAAATTTAGTATAGAGGCGATTGCAATAAGCATCCTAATGGATGTTATTCTAGTTACTGGTGAGTAAGTGTCAAAATAATCCAGATCTTCTTTCTGTCTGAATCCTTTGACTACTATACGAGCTTTATACTTATCTATTGAGCCATCAGCCTTGAGTTTTTTCTTAAATATCCATTTATATCCTAGTGGTTTTGATCCTTTAGGGAGATCCACTAGTTCCCATGTATGGTTTTGCAAAATAGATTCTATTTCATTATTGACAGCTTCCTTCCAATAAGGAGCATCTGGAGATGACATTGCTTGTTGATAGGTTAGAGGTTCATTTTCTATCATGTATGCATAGAAATCGGGTCCAAAGGTTTTAGAAGTCCTTTGACGTTTGCTCCTTCTGGGTTCCTCTACCTCTGTTTCAACATCCCTTTCATTCAAATTTTGATTAACATCAGGAATATCTGTATCTCTTGATCTCTTTTGAATAATAGTTTCAATGGATGTTTTAAGAGGATAAATGTGTTCAAAGAATCTAGCATTTCTAGATTCGATAATGGTGTTTTCATGAATGTCATCAATTTCAGATTTATACACCAAAAATCGATAAGCAGCACTATTATGAGCATATCCTATAAATATGCAATCTACAGTCTTTGGTCCAATTTTGACCTTCTTTGGTTTCGGTATTTCTACTTTGGCAAGACACCCCCACACTCTCAAGTATTTGTAGGATGGTGGTCTGCCTTTCCACAGTTCATGCGGTGATTTCGAAGTCTTCTTTCGAGGCACTTTATTTAGAATGTGATTCGCAGAAAGTATAGCTTCTCCCCATAGGTTATCTGGTAGACCAGAACTAATGAGTAGAGCATTCATCATTTCTTTTAGCGTACGATTTTTACGTTCTGCTATGCCATTTGATTGAGGGGAATATGGTGCCGTTGTCTGGTGTATAATACCATGTTTGGCGCAGTATTCTTCAAATGGAGATTCATATTCTCCTCCTCTATCACTTCTTAAGGCTTTTATCTTCTTATTAAGTTGATTTTCAACTTCCGCTTTGTATTGTTTAAACATGTCAAATGCCTCATCCTTGCTTCTAAGAAGATACACATAACAGTATCTCGTACAATCATCAATAAATGTGATGAAATACCGTTTTCCACCTCTAGTTTGACACATTTTCAAGTCACACACATCTGTGTGTATTAAGTCTAGAGGTTCCGTATTCCTTTCAACTTGATGAAAGGATGTTCTAGTTAGTTTAGATTCGGCACATGTTTCACATTTGTAATTGGAATTTATTGTAAACTTAGGTATAAATTCTAAGTTTATCAATTTTCGCAATGTATCAAAGTTAACATGACCTAATCTCGCATGCCATATATTAAATGACTCAGTGATATAAACAGAAGAATTAATTTTATTATCACTATCTTTTGGTACAATGGTCATCACATTCATTTTGAACAGACCATCACTCACATACCCTTTGCCAACATACACTCCATTTTTAGACAATACAAAATTATCAGAAACAAAGACCAATTTGAAGCCATTTTTACTTAGCAATGATCCTGAAACCAAGTTCTTGCGGATATCTGGAACGTGTAGAACATCGTTTAGAGTAAGTTCTTTCCCAGAAGTCATTTTAAGAACCACTTTTCCTTTGCCTTCAACCTTTGACGTAGACGAGTTTCCCATAAAGAGTTGCTCTTCCTGTGTCGCAGATTTATAGTCGGAAAACATCCACTTGTTGGCGCAAATGTGTCTTGTGGCACCAGTGTCCACAAACCATTCTTTCGGGTTGCCAACCAAGTTGCATTCTGAGATCACTGCGGATAAATTCATTTCAGAGACATTCTCGGAAAGCGTTTCGAATTCTGTAACATTGGCTTGGTCTTTCTTCTTGTTCTGATTCTTTGGACCTCGACATTCGATTGCCTTATGTCCTTTCTTCCCGCAATTATGGCAGTTTCCTTTGAACTTCTTAGCCTTCTTTGCGTTTGGGTTGTTTTCCCTCTTTCTTTTGTTGTTCTTTTCTGTTTCAACCACATTCGCCTTTGCCACCATAGTATTAGTTGCTTTCTTTTCAGATTTTCGGTTGTCTTCTTCAATTCTGAGTCGAACAACCAAATCTTCCATTGTCATTTCTTTACGTTTGTGCTTCAAATAATTCTTGAAGTCTTTCCACAACGGAGGCAATTTCTCTATAGCGGCAGCCACTTGAAACGACTCACTTAGAGACATTCCTTCGTCATGTATCTCATGTATAATGACTTGCAACTCTTGAATTTGGCTAATCACTGTTTTAGAGTCTATCATTTTAAAATCCAGAAATTTACCGACGATGAATTTCTTCATGCCAGCATCTTCTGTCTTGTATTTCTTATCGAGAGACATCCAAAGTTCCTTTGACGTCTTCATAGTACAATACACACCGTATAGACTGTTATCCAGGCCGTTCAATATGTAATTTTTACATATGAAGTCGGAATTTTTCCAAGCAGTGAGCGCCTCGACTTTGGTAGCGTCAGCCTCCAATTCGTCTACTTTAGGAGGATCCTCTGTAAGGAAATTCGCGAGTCCTAAAGTGGTAAGGTAGAACAACATCTTCTGCTGCCATCTTTTGAAGTCAACACCAGTAAATTTTTCCGGTCGTTCTCCATGCGAGAAGGTGACAGTCGGAGCAACTAATGCAGCAGTTTGAGATGCGGGCACAACAGGTTTGGTTGCCGAAGTATTACCGTCCTTTGCCATCGTCTGGATGCAAAGAGAATACTTAGAAAACAGAACGCTATTGCTTTAAGATTGTTATTCTAAGTATATCAAAACCAGCAAAGCAAAACGAATGCAAACAACAATTACTATCGGAATGCTTGCAATTCAGTATAGTATACAGTACCACATGAGGAGTGAAAAGAAGGTAGGCAGTACCGTTCAATCACAGTCCGTGTGCGTGCAATTTGTCCGAGTCCAGTAGCCGATACTGTTCCCTTAAAGCAATATTGCTCTCCCACTGGCGCAGAGGAGATGATGAGCAATTCGCCTCCCAAGGTTAAACGGACCGTACTCTGCGATGTTGCGCTACAACCGCAGAGCGACGACGAACTCAAGGCAGGATTTTTGTTTTTTTTTTTTACAGAACAGAGCCGTGGGCGACGGAGAAGAAGAGGAAGAAAATTGATATATTCAATTTGATTTTCGCAGGCCTTTATATAGGCTGTGAAGAGGCATCTGTTCAGGAACGGGTACTTCCGTTTGAATTGCAACGGCTGTGACTGTTGGAAAGGTTGCGACCCTTTACCAACAGATACTTCCGTTGGCGTTTGCGCGGCCGAATTCAAAAAATAACCGTTTTGCTGGGCAGCGAGCCCATTCGCATTTGGAGGCCCAATCGATCACGAGACCCCAAGGCCCAAGGCCCTTATCTTTGACCTTTTTAATTTAATATGAAATATATGCATGCTTTGTTCATGCCATTGCCTCTTTCCTTCATCTCTTATTTCTTTTGTAATAACATCTCATGCCTTAATATAAGTAGTGGCATAGGTGCTAGTTTTCCCCGATGTGGGACTAAATGATTTTGCCAAATTTTTTGCTTTAACCATTTATTCATTTTTCCAACAATCCCCCACATGAATGAGTGGTTATATGATCTGTTCTTAAAATTGCGAAACATTTATCATATGGGTAAAAGTAGCACAAAGGCCTTGAACTTTTCCTAGTGTTTATCGTTATAACTAACTAGCGAATCAGTGGACTAGACTGTCTTTGAACTGTAAGCCGTTTGTGTAAGTCTATAAAGATAACACGTGATAAATGTTCTTTAACTCCTTGGTTCTCTGTTTGTGTTCGTTTTTGCCATGAACACCGCCTTGGTTTCATGAGTGCTTAAAGAATTCGACCTTACAATCCTTCTTGAAGCGGCGCCTTCGCACTCACATAGGTGATTCTATAAAGAGTATCCCGTAATACCCCACTTGGTTCTTTATAATACCACAGTATAGACATCATTAAAAGCAAAGCTTATCCTATTCTCCGACGGGTTGTGCACTGACTTATCATAGGAATGGTTTTTAATTGAGTAGTGCCGTCAAGTTTATCTCAAACTTAGTTGTCCCTTTGAACCTAGATCTTGGGATCTCCAGTCAACTAGGTGGGGTTTCCGTTTTAGAAAACTTTTCAATTAATAGGTCTTAAGCCCATTCCCATCGATAAGGTTTGAACTTTCTCTCTTGGCAAGCCTTTTGTTAGTGGATCCGCTATGTTATCCTTTGACCTTACATAGTCTATAGTGATAACTCCATTAGAGAGAAGTTGTCTTATGGTTTTATGTCTACGACGAATATGTCGAGATTTACCATTATACAGTGTACTGTTAGCCCTTCCTATAGCAGATTGACTATCGCAATGTATACATATTGGAGGTACTGGTTTTTCCCAATTTGGAATATCTTCCAGAAAACTCCTAATCCAATCTGCTTCTTCTGCGGCTTTATCCAGAGAAATGAATTCTGATTCCATTGTTGACCTTGCTATGCAAGTTTGTTTGGATGATTTCCACGAGATTGCTCCATTTCCTAATGTGAATACGTATCCACTTGTGGATTTAGTATCATGTGATCCGGTTATCCAATTTGCGTCGCTGTAACCTTCCACTACTGAAGGATAATTCGAATAATGCAAACCAAAGTTCTGTGTATATTTCAGATATCCAAGAACTCTTATTATCGCTTTCCAATGATGTTTACCAGGATTGCTGGTAAATCTACTGAGTTTACTTATAGCATATGCGATATCTGGTCTTGTGCAGTTCATTACATACATGATACTTCCTAATACACGAGAGTATTCCAGTTGATATATACTGTCACCGGTGTTCTTAACCCAATTTTGGTTCATATCTACTGGTGATTTTGCAATAGTTATATTGTATTGCTTGAATTTTTCAAGTATCTTGGCTATGTAATGTGATTGAGATAATGCATATCCTTGTGGTGTTCTCACAATTTTTACACCCAATATTACATCAGCCAGTCCTAGGTCTTTCATATCGAATCTAGAAGATAACATATCTTTTGTTGATGTTATTATGGCCTTATTATTGCCTAGGATCAATAAATCATCAACATAGAGACATACAATGACATATCCAATATGTGTGTATTTCACGTAAACACATTTATCTGATTCGTTTATAGCGAATCCATTTGATAACATAGTTTCATCAAATTTCTCATGCCATTGTTTTGGTGCTTGTTTAAGACCATAAAGTGATTTCACCAACTTACATACTTTGTTTTCATTTCCTGGGCTAACAAACCCTTCAGGTTGTAGCATATATATTTCTTCCTCCAACTCACCATTCAAAAAAGCTGTTTTTACATCCATTTGATGTATTTCCAAATTTAGTATAGAGGCGATTGCAATAAGCATCCTAATGGATGTTATTCTAGTTACTGGTGAGTAAGTGTCAAAATAATCCAGATCTTCTTTCTGTCTGAATCCTTTGACTACTATACGAGCTTTATACTTATCTATTGAGCCATCAGCCTTGAGTTTTTTCTTAAATATCCATTTATATCCTAGTGGTTTTGATCCTTTAGGGAGATCCACTAGTTCCCATGTATGGTTTTGCAAAATAGATTCTATTTCATTATTGACAGCTTCCTTCCAATAAGGAGCATCTGGAGATGACATTGCTTGTTGATAGGTTAGAGGTTCATTTTCTATCATGTATGCATAGAAATCGGGTCCAAAGGTTTTAGAAGTCCTTTGACGTTTGCTCCTTCTGGGTTCCTCTACCTCTGTTTCAACATCCCTTTCATTCAAATTTTGATTAACATCATTCTCGGGAATATCTGTATCTCTTGATCTCTTTTGAATAATAGTTTCAATGGATGTTTTAAGAGGATAAATGTGTTCAAAGAATCTAGCATTTCTAGATTCGATAATGGTGTTTTCATGAATGTCATCAATTTCAGATTTATACACCAAAAATCGATAAGCAGCACTATTATGAGCATATCCTATAAATATGCAATCTACAGTCTTTGGTCCAATTTTGACCTTCTTTGGTTTCGGTATTTCTACTTTGGCAAGACACCCCCACACTCTCAAGTATTTGTAGGATGGTGGTCTGCCTTTCCACAGTTCATGCGGTGATTTCGAAGTCTTCTTTCGAGGCACTTTATTTAGAATGTGATTCGCAGAAAGTATAGCTTCTCCCCATAGGTTATCTGGTAGACCAGAACTAATGAGTAGAGCATTCATCATTTCTTTTAGCGTACGATTTTTACGTTCTGCTATGCCATTTGATTGAGGGGAATATGGTGCCGTTGTCTGGTGTATAATACCATGTTTGGCGCAGTATTCTTCAAATGGAGATTCATATTCTCCTCCTCTATCACTTCTTAAGGCTTTTATCTTCTTATTAAGTTGATTTTCAACTTCCGCTTTGTATTGTTTAAACATGTCAAATGCCTCATCCTTGCTTCTAAGAAGATACACATAACAGTATCTCGTACAATCATCAATAAATGTGATGAAATACCGTTTTCCACCTCTAGTTTGACACATTTTCAAGTCACACACATCTGTGTGTATTAAGTCTAGAGGTTCCGTATTCCTTTCAACTTGATGAAAGGATGTTCTAGTTAGTTTAGATTCGGCACATGTTTCACATTTGTAATTGGAATTTATTGTAAACTTAGGTATAAATTCTAAGTTTATCAATTTTCGCAATGTATCAAAGTTAACATGACCTAATCTCGCATGCCATATATTAAATGACTCAGTGATATAAACAGAAGAATTAATTTTATTATCACTATCTTTTGGTACAATGGTCATCACATTCATTTTGAACAGACCATCACTCACATACCCTTTGCCAACATACACTCCATTTTTAGACAATACAAAATTATCAGAAACAAAGACCAATTTGAAGCCATTTTTACTTAGCAATGATCCTGAAACCAAGTTCTTGCGGATATCTGGAACGTGTAGAACATCGTTTAGAGTAAGTTCTTTCCCAGAAGTCATTTTAAGAACCACTTTTCCTTTGCCTTCAACCTTTGACGTAGACGAGTTTCCCATAAAGAGTTGCTCTTCCTGTGTCGCAGATTTATAGTCGGAAAACATCCACTTGTTGGCGCAAATGTGTCTTGTGGCACCAGTGTCCACAAACCATTCTTTCGGGTTGCCAACCAAGTTGCATTCTGAGATCACTGCGGATAAATTCATTTCAGAGACATTCTCGGAAAGCGTTTCGAATTCTGTAACATTGGCTTGGTCTTTCTTCTTGTTCTGATTCTTTGGACCTCGACATTCGATTGCCTTATGTCCTTTCTTCCCGCAATTATGGCAGTTTCCTTTGAACTTCTTAGCCTTCTTTGCGTTTGGGTTGTTTTCCCTCTTTCTTTTGTTGTTCTTTTCTGTTTCAACCACATTCGCCTTTGCCACCATAGTATTAGTTGCTTTCTTTTCAGATTTTCGGTTGTCTTCTTCAATTCTGAGTCGAACAACCAAATCTTCCATTGTCATTTCTTTACGTTTGTGCTTCAAATAATTCTTGAAGTCTTTCCACAACGGAGGCAATTTCTCTATAGCGGCAGCCACTTGAAACGACTCACTTAGAGACATTCCTTCGTCATGTATCTCATGTATAATGACTTGCAACTCTTGAATTTGGCTAATCACTGTTTTAGAGTCTATCATTTTAAAATCCAGAAATTTACCGACGATGAATTTCTTCATGCCAGCATCTTCTGTCTTGTATTTCTTATCGAGAGACATCCAAAGTTCCTTTGACGTCTTCATAGTACAATACACACCGTATAGACTGTTATCCAGGCCGTTCAATATGTAATTTTTACATATGAAGTCGGAATTTTTCCAAGCAGTGAGCGCCTCGACTTTGGTAGCGTCAGGCTCCAATTCGTCTACTTTAGAAGGATCCTCTGTAAGGAAATTCGCGAGTCCTAAAGTGGTAAGGTAGAACAACATCTTCTGCTGCCATCTTTTGAAGTCAACACCAGTAAATTTTTCCGGTCGTTCTCCATGCGAGAAGGTGACAGTCGGAGCAACTAATGCAGCAGTTTGAGATGCGGGCACAACAGGTTTGGTTGCCGAAGTATTACCGTCCTTTGCCATCGTCTGGATGCAAAGAGAATACTTAGAAAACAGAACGCTATTGCTTTAAGATTGTTATTCTAAGTATATCAAAACCAGCAAAGCAAAACGAATGCAAACAACAATTACTATCGGAATGCTTGCAATTCAGTATAGTATACAGTACCACATGAGGAGTGAAAAGAAGGTAGGCAGTACCGTTCAATCACAGTCCGTGTGCGTGCAATTTGTCCGAGTCCAGTAGCCGATACTGTTCCCTTAAAGCAATATTGCTCTCCCACTGGCGCAGAGGAGATGATGAGCAATTCGCCTCCCAAGGTTAAACGGACCGTACTCTGCGATGTTGCGCTACAACCGCAGAGCGACGACGAACTCAAGGCAGGATTTTTGTTTTTTGTTTTTACAGAACAGAGCCGTGGGCGACGGAGAAGAAGAGGAAGAAAATTGATATATTCAATTTGATTTTCGCAGGCCTTTATATAGGCTGTGAAGAGGCATCTGTTCAGGAACGGGTACTTCCGTTTGAATTGCAACGGCTGTGACTGTTGGAAAGGTTGCGACCCTTTACCAACAGATACTTCCGTTGGCGTTTGCGCGGCCGAATTCAAAAAATAACCGTTTTGCTGGGCAGCGAGCCCATTCGCATTTGGAGGCCCAATCGATCACGAGACCCCAAGGCCCAAGGCCCTTATCTTTGACCTTTTTAATTTAATATGAAATATATGCATGCTTTGTTCATGCCATTGCCTCTTTCCTTCATCTCTTCTTTCTTTTGTAATAACATCTCATGCCTTAATATAAGTAGTGGCATAGGTGCTAGTTTTCCCCGATGTGGGACTAAATGATTTTGCCAAATTTTTTGCTTTAACCATTTATTCATTTTTCCAACAATCCCCCACATGAATGAGTGGTTATATGATCTGTTCTTAAAATTGCGAAACATTTATCATATGGGTAAAAGTAGCACAAAGGCCTTGAACTTTTCCTAGTGTTTATCGTTATAACTAACTAGCGAATCAGTGGACTAGACTGTCTTTGAACTGTAAGCCGTTTGTGTAAGTCTATAAAGATAACACGTGATAAATGTTCTTTAACTCCTTGGTTCTCTGTTTGTGTTCGTTTTTGCCATGAACACCGCCTTGGTTTCATGAGTGCTTAAAGAATTCGACCTTACAATCCTTCTTGAAGCGGCGCCTTCGCACTCACATAGGTGATTCTATAAAGAGTATCCCGTAATACCCCACTTGGTTCTTTATAATACCACAGTATAGACATCATTAAAAGCAAAGCTTATCCTATTCTCCGACGGGTTGTGCACTGACTTATCATAGGAATGGTTTTTAATTGAGTAGTGCCGTCAAGTTTATCTCAAACTTAGTTGTCCCTTTGAACCTAGATCTTGGGATCTCCAGTCAACTAGGTGGGGTTTCCGTTTTAGAAAACTTTTCAATTAATAGGTCTTAAGCCCATTCCCATCGATAAGGTTTGAACTTTCTCTCTTGGCAAGCCTTTTGTTAGTGGATCCGCTATGTTATCCTTTGACCTTACATAGTCTATAGTGATAACTCCATTAGAGAGAAGTTGTCTTATGGTTTTATGTCTACGACGAATATGTCGAGATTTACCATTATACAGTGTACTGTTAGCCCTTCCTATAGCAGATTGACTATCGCAATGTATACATATTGGAGGTACTGGTTTTTCCCAATTTGGAATATCTTCCAGAAAACTCCTAATCCAATCTGCTTCTTCTGCGGCTTTATCCAGAGCAATGAATTCTGATTCCATTGTTGACCTTGCTATGCAAGTTTGTTTGGATGATTTCCACGAGATTGCTCCATTTCCTAATGTGAATACGTATCCACTTGTGGATTTAGTATCATGTGATCCGGTTATCCAATTTGCGTCGCTGTAACCTTCCACTACTGAAGGATAATTCGAATAATGCAAACCAAAGTTCTGTGTATATTTCAGATATCCAAGAACTCTTATTATCGCTTTCCAATGATGTTTACCAGGATTGCTGGTAAATCTACTGAGTTTACTTATAGCATATGCGATATCTGGTCTTGTGCAGTTCATTACATACATGATACTTCCTAATACACGAGAGTATTCCAGTTGATATATACTGTCACCGGTGTTCTTAACCCAATTTTGGTTCATATCTACTGGTGATTTTGCAATAGTTATATTGTATTGCTTGAATTTTTCAAGTATCTTGGCTATGTAATGTGATTGAGATAATGCATATCCTTGTGGTGTTCTCACAATTTTTACACCCAATATTACATCAGCCAGTCCTAGGTCTTTCATATCGAATCTAGAAGATAACATATCTTTTGTTGATGTTATTATGGCCTTATTATTGCCTAGGATCAA
This sequence comes from Allium cepa, assembly GCA_030765085.1. Classification (NCBI taxonomy): domain Eukaryota; kingdom Viridiplantae; phylum Streptophyta; class Magnoliopsida; order Asparagales; family Amaryllidaceae; genus Allium; species Allium cepa. The sequence goes on along the minus strand of CM060929.1, from coordinate 524,069,046 downwards.
TAAATCATCAACATAGAGACATACAATGACATATCCAATATGTGTGTATTTCACGTAAACACATTTATCTGATTCGTTTATAGCGAATCCATTTGATAACATAGTTTCATCAAATTTCTCATGCCATTGTTTTGGTGCTTGTTTAAGACCATAAAGTGATTTCACCAACTTACATACTTTGTTTTCATTTCCTGGGCTAACAAACCCTTCAGGTTGTAGCATATATATTTCTTCCTCCAACTCACCATTCAAAAAAGCTGTTTTTACATCCATTTGATGTATTTCCAAATTTAGTATAGAGGCGATTGCAATAAGCATCCTAATGGATGTTATTCTAGTTACTGGTGAGTAAGTGTCAAAATAATCCAGATCTTCTTTCTGTCTGAATCCTTTGACTACTATACGAGCTTTATACTTATCTATTGAGCCATCAGCCTTGAGTTTTTTCTTAAATATCCATTTATATCCTAGTGGTTTTGATCCTTTAGGGAGATCCACTAGTTCCCATGTATGGTTTTGCAAAATAGATTCTATTTCATTATTGACAGCTTCCTTCCAATAAGGAGCATCTGGAGATGACATTGCTTGTTGATAGGTTAGAGGTTCATTTTCTATCATGTATGCATAGAAATCGGGTCCAAAGGTTTTAGAAGTCCTTTGACGTTTGCTCCTTCTGGGTTCCTCTACCTCTGTTTCAACATCCCTTTCATTCAAATTTTGATTAACATCATTCTCGGGAATATCTGTATCTCTTGATCTCTTTTGAATAATAGTTTCAATGGATGTTTTAAGAGGATAAATGTGTTCAAAGAATCTAGCATTTCTAGATTCGATAATGGTGTTTTCATGAATGTCATCAATTTCAGATTTATACACCAAAAATCGATAAGCAGCACTATTATGAGCATATCCTATAAATATGCAATCTACAGTCTTTGGTCCAATTTTGACCTTCTTTGGTTTCGGTATTTCTACTTTGGCAAGACACCCCCACACTCTCAAGTATTTGTAGGATGGTGGTCTGCCTTTCCACAGTTCATGCGGTGATTTCGAAGTCTTCTTTCGAGGCACTTTATTTAGAATGTGATTCGCAGAAAGTATAGCTTCTCCCCATAGGTTATCTGGTAGACCAGAACTAATGAGTAGAGCATTCATCATTTCTTTTAGCGTACGATTTTTACGTTCTGCTATGCCATTTGATTGAGGGGAATATGGTGCCGTTGTCTGGTGTATAATACCATGTTTGGCGCAGTATTCTTCAAATGGAGATTCATATTCTCCTCCTCTATCACTTCTTAAGGCTTTTATCTTCTTATTAAGTTGATTTTCAACTTCCGCTTTGTATTGTTTAAACATGTCAAATGCCTCATCCTTGCTTCTAAGAAGATACACATAACAGTATCTCGTACAATCATCAATAAATGTGATGAAATACCGTTTTCCACCTCTAGTTTGACACATTTTCAAGTCACACACATCTGTGTGTATTAAGTCTAGAGGTTCCGTATTCCTTTCAACTTGATGAAAGGATGTTCTAGTTAGTTTAGATTCGGCACATGTTTCACATTTGTAATTGGAATTTATTGTAAACTTAGGTATAAATTCTAAGTTTATCAATTTTCGCAATGTATCAAAGTTAACATGACCTAATCTCGCATGCCATATATTAAATGACTCAGTGATATAAACAGAAGAATTAATTTTATTATCACTATCTTTTGGTACAATGGTCATCACATTCATTTTGAACAGACCATCACTCACATACCCTTTGCCAACATACACTCCATTTTTAGACAATACAAAATTATCAGAAACAAAGACCAATTTGAAGCCATTTTTACTTAGCAATGATCCTGAAACCAAGTTCTTGCGGATATCTGGAACGTGTAGAACATCGTTTAGAGTAAGTTCTTTCCCAGAAGTCATTTTAAGAACCACTTTTCCTTTGCCTTCAACCTTTGACGTAGACGAGTTTCCCATAAAGAGTTGCTCTTCCTGTGTCGCAGATTTATAGTCGGAAAACATCCACTTGTTGGCGCAAATGTGTCTTGTGGCACCAGTGTCCACAAACCATTCTTTCGGGTTGCCAACCAAGTTGCATTCTGAGATCACTGCGGATAAATTCATTTCAGAGACATTCTCGGAAAGCGTTTCGAATTCTGTAACATTGGCTTGGTCTTTCTTCTTGTTCTGATTCTTTGGACCTCGACATTCGATTGCCTTATGTCCTTTCTTCCCGCAATTATGGCAGTTTCCTTTGAACTTCTTAGCCTTCTTTGCGTTTGGGTTGTTTTCCCTCTTTCTTTTGTTGTTCTTTTCTGTTTCAACCACATTCGCCTTTGCCACCATAGTATTAGTTGCTTTCTTTTCAGATTTTCGGTTGTCTTCTTCAATTCTGAGTCGAACAACCAAATCTTCCATTGTCATTTCTTTACGTTTGTGCTTCAAATAATTCTTGAAGTCTTTCCACAACGGAGGCAATTTCTCTATAGCGGCAGCCACTTGAAACGACTCACTTAGAGACATTCCTTCGTCATGTATCTCATGTATAATGACTTGCAACTCTTGAATTTGGCTAATCACTGTTTTAGAGTCTATCATTTTAAAATCCAGAAATTTACCGACGATGAATTTCTTCATGCCAGCATCTTCTGTCTTGTATTTCTTATCGAGAGACATCCAAAGTTCCTTTGACGTCTTCATAGTACAATACACACCGTATAGACTGTTATCCAGGCCGTTCAATATGTAATTTTTACATATGAAGTCGGAATTTTTCCAAGCAGTGAGCGCCTCGACTTTGGTAGCGTCAGGCTCCAATTCGTCTACTTTAGGAGGATCCTCTGTAAGGAAATTCGCGAGTCCTAAAGTGGTAAGGTAGAACAACATCTTCTGCTGCCATCTTTTGAAGTCAACACCAGTAAATTTTTCCGGTCGTTCTCCATGCGAGAAGGTGACAGTCGGAGCAACTAATGCAGCAGTTTGAGATGCGGGCACAACAGGTTTGGTTGCCGAAGTATTACCGTCCTTTGCCATCGTCTGGATGCAAAGAGAATACTTAGAAAACAGAACGCTATTGCTTTAAGATTGTTATTCTAAGTATATCAAAACCAGCAAAGCAAAACGAATGCAAACAACAATTACTATCGGAATGCTTGCAATTCAGTATAGTATACAGTACCACATGAGGAGTGAAAAGAAGGTAGGCAGTACCGTTCAATCACAGTCCGTGTGCGTGCAATTTGTCCGAGTCCAGTAGCCGATACTGTTCCCTTAAAGCAATATTGCTCTCCCACTGGCGCAGAGGAGATGATGAGCAATTCGCCTCCCAAGGTTAAACGGACCGTACTCTGCGATGTTGCGCTACAACCGCAGAGCGACGACGAACTCAAGGCAGGATTTTTTTTTTTTTTTTACAGAACAGAGCCGTGGGCGACGGAGAAGAAGAGGAAGAAAATTGATATATTCAATTTGATTTTCGCAGGCCTTTATATAGGCTGTGAAGAGGCATCTGTTCAGGAACGGGTACTTCCGTTTGAATTGCAACGGCTGTGACTGTTGGAAAGGTTGCGACCCTTTACCAACAGATACTTCCGTTGGCGTTTGCGCGGCCGAATTCAAAAAATAACCGTTTTGCTGGGCAGCGAGCCCATTCGCATTTGGAGGCCCAATCGATCACGAGACCCCAAGGCCCAAGGCCCTTATCTTTGACCTTTTTAATTTAATATGAAATATATGCATGCTTTGTTCATGCCATTGCCTCTTTCCTTCATCTCTTCTTTCTTTTGTAATAACATCTCATGCCTTAATATAAGTAGTGGCATAGGTGCTAGTTTTCCCCGATGTGGGACTAAATGATTTTGCCAAATTTTTTGCTTTAACCATTTATTCATTTTTCCAACAAATATATCATTAAAAGAAAACCAACTCATTTATATAAGATCAAAATTACATTATTTTCATAAATATCTGATCTTCCTTCTCTTTGAGAGAGTGAGAGTACATCTAGTTCCGGTCAAAAGTAGCTCGTGTAATTAGTGTTATGATCCCATAACATAGAGGGAAACAATTGAAATTGTAAGAATGCAAGATTGCACAAGGCGTAGCAATCAACCAATCATAGATACAGTAAACTGTAAAGATTGTACTTGATATTTTCTTTGTGTTTTTTTGGATACGAAGATCAATTCTGAGCATTAGTGCCGCTGATGGTCTCCAAGAGTCCATTAAATTTGGTACCATAAACATGGCCCATCTTTTTCCTCTTAGTTTCTAAGTATCTTCGATTTTCTTTGGTGATAGGAGTTAGTAAAGGGACTCTTCGGACTACGCTCAACCCATAGCCTTTCAATCCCACATATTTTGCAGGGTTGTTCGTCATTAATCTCATTGTCCTAACCCCTAGATCATATAGTATCTGCGAAAAACAAAAGGTGCTTAATTGCTTGTGCAAGGACTGAAGCAGATAAGTACAAGACTTAGTGCATGATAAAAGCAATCTGTTTATTGACTCCAAGTCACTTTATTGATCATTATTCCGGCCATCATTTCAAGCTAGGGATTTCTACTGCCTCAGCTAACTTGGGCTAATAGGATTTCAAAAATTGAACCACACATTCACCACTGACAGTAACCTTTTCTCAAGTTTCAACATAACTTGTTCATTCTAAGGACTGTTATGTAGAATTATTTTTTTTTTACTGAACGAGAATTTAACAAAATTATGGTAATGGCTAAACGATAACTCTTGGATCATTAGTTACCTGTGCTCCAATGCCATATTCTCGTGAATCAATAGGTAACCCCAAATCTTCGTTGGCTTCCACAGTGTCACGGCCAGCATCTTGCAGATTATAAGCACGTAATTTATGACCTAATCCAATACCTCTGCCTTCGTGTCCGCGTAAATATACTAAAACGCCCCTTCCATCTTTTTCAATAAGTTCCATTGCCATAGCTAGTTGATTTCCACAATCACACCTGGCCGATCCAAATATATCGCCCGTTAGACATTCAGAGTGAACTCTCACCAGCACATTTTGTCCATCTCCTATATCGCCCTGGTAAAGATTTCAATTGAGATTATTAAAATATAACTCATTTATCAGTGAATGGTCAGAAAGTATAGCGTTTGCCCTTACATATTGTAGGTTTTGGAAACTGCTACAAACTTTGATAAGAAACTATTTTTAACAAAACTTTATAGAATTTATCCAGGGTTATAAGGCATAAAGAAATAACATGATGCGCAAAAAAGAAGGGTAGCTCATGAAGCCAAAAAACCACAACAATGATGTGAATCTCTTAAAACATCTTGAAATATATGTTGCGGCGTCGGTGTATGTTCTTTCAGGAGTTTACGGATAGTTTTCAAACAATGTCCAGATTTTCTGGATATTAAAAAATAAAGAATAAAATGTTGTTTGAGTAAACTTACTTTGACCATGGCAATGTGTTCCATCCCATCAAGAACCGAACGATAACAATAGGCTTGGACATTTCCCCACTTCAAAGGTAAGCGTGCAACTGAAGCACGCTCCACTAATTTTTCCCTCTTCCTCCTGTATCTGCAAATTATTTTGTGTCAGCAATGGTATGGTGTCACTTGTTTCAATATCAGTTACCATACTGCTACTGGAACATAGGCCTAGTGTACATACCTAATCAAATCGGCGATGGTTACAATTTTTAAATTCTCTCTCTTTGCAAATTCACGAAGCTTTGGCAAACGAGCCATGGAACCATCATCATCTACTATCTCGCATAAAACTGCAGAGGAGGATAACCCTGCAAGCATCGTGAGATCAGCAGAAGCTTCTGTGTGACCAGCCCTTTTTAACACGCCCCCTTCCCTGTATTTCAATGGAAATACATGCCCTGGCCTGTTGAAATCCTCAGGCTTCGAGGATGGTGATGCAAGAGCTAGTATTGTATTAGCTCTATCTTTAGCGGAAACACCGGTTGTTGTGCCTTCCTTTGCATCCTATGTAGAGTTAATAAGAGTAAGTAGCTGCAAATTTTCATTGCCATTATGAACAATCGCAACACATGATATAATGATTATGGCTATGATCCATATGTAACCATTAAGTAAACAAAATACATGTTACACCCAATGTAGACATCTCTTCCTATTAGGTTAAGCCAAGCTATTAAGAGAGAGAAAACCGTCAAAATTACTTGGTGTTAACTGAAGTGGATGTTTGGTAAAGATGTATATTCTATTACTATGCAAACCATTATATTTTTCTCATGGCATTACATGAATACTGTGGCCCTTGAGTAGGGGCATCCTAATCTTCTTTGTCAAAATTTAATTTTATCAGATGTTAACATAAGTAGTCGAAATTTCCTTACATTACTTGTAACAGGACAGCAAAACTACTACTATTAATACTCATGTCAATATCAAAGTTTCTAAGTTAGGCGTTTAAAATGCTGCACTGGATTAGAAGTTAAAATTATTTTACATGACAAAATCAACGTCAAGACATCACTAAGTTTTACGTAAATCAGATTCATATCGCCGTAAATAAATGTTGTTGAATAATAATAGCAACATTTGCGTTAAAACCACGCTTTTAAGGATCATATTAATGCGGGAAAATAGGTAAAAATTGCAAGAAGCCAAAAGAAAACTGCATGATTCATCTGTACAGAAATTGCAAGGTCAAAGTAGCCAATGATTTCAAACTTGCATGGAAATTTTGTTCATGACCTCTATAATTGCCAATAAGTAATTCTGCAAGAAAAAATGCATACCACAGAAATTGTAAAAGCTGTGCAAAGTTTCTCTTCATTTTCCTTGTTTGTAACCATAAGAGGAAGCTTTAACCTCTCCAAGTCATCTCCATCCATGCTCACACATACAATTCCCGTTCCATGTTTTACAATGAATGCCATGGCTTCTGGTGTTACTTTTGAAGCTGCCATTATTAGATCTCCCTCGTTCTCCCTATCTTCATCATCTACAACAATGACTAACTGCCAAAATAATATTCCAATTTGATTCTTAGAATTGGATTCTAGATATGACCAAATGGCATATATTCTTACATTTTAGATAGAAATCCAAGCTTTTACCGGTAAGCAGATGATTTTGAAACTCTACAACTCTAATTGATAATTTTATAAGAACCTAGGTAGATAAATTATCCTTCTTCACTGAGAAAATGAAGAATTAGTTTTGCCCTTGCGACTCAGCCACTGGATCACACAGAAATCACAGGTCTGAATTAAAGTGAAGTAATAGTTGATATTCCATTTTCATAATTGTTAAATTGATTAGATCATTGGATTTTGTAATCTAACGGCCATGCTGATTGGGTGAACCTTCTTCTCTACTCTTTTAGTAGGGAAGGAGTTCCAAATCCAACCTAAGTTAATCCTATACAACCTCAATGTGTTAAGTGTTAACATAAGCTAAAACACCAAAATCTATTTAAATTGCCACATATTGTAAAGAAAAGTTACCAACCTTGCCTTCACGGATATCTTCGATCGCTTCTTGGATTGAGGAGAACCCTTCTGTAGGGTAATCTAAATCGCGATCATCTTCATAGTCATCAAAATCTTCAGCTTCGTAATCAACAATTGCCACATTTTCGGCAACTGCATTGCTTGTTTGCAACATTGCATCAATTGATGCACTTTTCGGCGCATTAACAGCATTGGAAATACTGGAAACACCGCCTCCTTGTAAAGCTAAGCTTGTAGTTCTCCTTAAATTGGTTGATCTAAAAACAGAATCTCTCTTGTTCACAGAAAATGGACTAACAAGCAATGCTTTTTGTGAGTTTCCAGTGGGACGTATTCCCCTAAAATTACAAGAGATGATTTATTTAGTTATAATGAGGTCGAATACTCATAGGACTGAAGATGAGAAAAAAAATTGTCCTGAAGAAAATGAAGTGCTTCAAGATGCAATCATTATTAGTTATAAATTGGCAAGACTAGAGTAGTGTCGAATGTGGTACTCAACATCCATGAATTTTTTAGATAACATCAAAATATTACTGATGGATATATTACCACAGAAAATACATTTCCAAGAATGTCATTATCAAACATCTCATTTGGTTGCAAGTGCCATTATACAGAAATAAGTGGTCTATTGTAAGAGATCCAGAATTCATATTGTAAATTGCCCAATGTGGGACCAATCTCAACACGCCCCCGCACATGCCATGTAAGAGATCCACACATTATCACAAAACCAATTGGTTAATGTGATGGAAAGTCTCTTAGCATTTATGCAGAATTCATATTGTAAATTGCCCGATGTGGGACTAATCTCAGCATCTATCATGCACGAATACAAACATAAATGTTTGCGAGTTGTCGAATAGGATTCAAACCTCAGATTGTAAAGTTCAGACTTTATCAAAACAACATTTAAATTGTAAATGTGCATTCAAATGATTTATATTAATGTGTAGACATATTTGTATGCTATTAATTTTGCTCCAGGTAGGTTATTAACTGACATTTAGGTAAAAACATCGATTCTTCTTTTTGTTTTTTCAATAGTATAAGTTTATATATTTGATATTGATTTTAGTACTTAAGCTTCTTCGACTGAACCTAAAACTCACCTTTCTTTGTTGTTCCATCTTTATATTGTTTAGGAAACAATAAATTTTGAACAATAAATCAGGTAAATATCTTGGTATTTGCTTTATTTTAACATGGATAAAATAACATTTTCTCATATGTTGCTTTGACAGGAATTTGAATCAGAATTCAAGGATTAAATCATAATAAGAGAATTTGATTTGTCACGGATCTGAATGCTAAGATTTTAAGATTTTTGATAATTATGGATGTAAGCATGCTATCAATATGTGCACGGGCACACAAATTATTTCGTATTTAATTTACATGAATAAAGTGACATTTAGTAGTTAAATTTACGAAATCTTTTCTTAGTGATAGTTTACAAATAAACTGCGGAAACTAAAAATCTGTAAAAACATACTGATGGTTACAGATTCCAGTGACAGATGAAAAGGCAGCATTACAAGCCATTAGTCTCACAAAGTCCCTGCTTTCACAACTTAGGCAATTCAAATCTAACCCTGCAACAAAATCAAATTTAGAAAGAAAGAAAAAAAAACCAGCAAACTTGTTCGAACTACAAAAACAAAATCTCAATATACGAAGGAAAGACGGAAAAAGCCCTCGGTTTTTAATTCAAATCAATTCAATCCATCCCACAGATCTTCCTATTCATTCATGACCTCAAATCAAAATACAGCTTCAAAATCGAAGAAGCAAAATACTAAAAACAATTGCAAAAGCCTACCGAAGACGTCTGATTTGAATGCAAGAAGAAGCTTTTGTAGGCGGCAAGGTTGAAAGACTTATTTAGCTTGGAAGAAAAGAAGCTCTATTTGTATTAAAATAGAGACGTCTCAATGATAAGAGAAACAGAAAGCAAAAGCTATATATAGAGAGAGGGATCTGGGTAGGCAGGTAGTTTTGATTTTCCAACAGTGCCTTGATTTTCCAGCAGTCCGCGAAATAGAAAACACGTTGGGAGAAGTTGACGCGGCCGGATATTTTTATTAAAAAATGTTAAGATCAAAGTATCGTTATCTATCAACAATAGAACTTAAATTTGTTTTACCTGGTATTAATTAAAATCCTGCTTAAAAGGCAAAAGGTAGAAACTAAAATGCTTAATTAAAGTCCACGAGCATAGCTCAGCTGGTTGAGGACTACCTTGCAACTATGGAACAAAGTTCCTGGAGGTTGCGGGTTCGAGTCCCGCAGCTGAGATTTGTTTCCCTTAAGGCCTTGAGCGGTCTATCCTCAACAAAGTCTAACATGGTAGAGGATTAATGCTCTTGACTGGGCTGGCTAAAAAGGGAGGTCAGTGTGGCGGACAGCTGTATCCCCTAGCAGATGATTTTGAAGTAAAAGCAGACCAAGGAATATGATTTTGAAGCAAAATCTGAGGAAGAGGTAAACTTTTCACATTTTTTCTTCTTTTCAATTACTTAGAACGGATAGGTTGAATTCACACGTCACACAATAGAAATGCATGGAAAATGAACTTACCTTACAATTCATCTACTAGTATTATTATTATATGTCAAGTGTTAGCTGCCCTACTTTTATATTATTGTCTCATAGTTGCTTCCGATGTTTTATATTATTACCTATTAGTTGATCCCCTAGGAATCTCGACCATGATAGTGGGTTGCTACAAGATTAAAAAATAAGTGTGTTGCAAAGCACGTAGAAATGTGCTTACTAATACCATATAAAATTTTAATCAAGTTTAATAAATAAACGTGCTACTTAACACCAGTTCTATTTCTTCACTTAGTAATTAATCGTTAAAAGATTTCGTAGATGCTAAACGTCTCGGCCTAATCTCGAACAAATAAAATCCAAAATCCAAAATCTCTTTATTAATTGATCAGAAATTCAATTTTAGCTCAGAGCATTATTCTAAGAAGGAAGGTAAACATTAAAAGATGGGAATCTAAAAATTTCTTCCTTGGTTGGCCATGAGATTGATGCGAGATTTTACTTTGCATGGTGGCTCCGGCTAACTTCATCATTGTTGGAAGAGTGTTGTGCATTCTGGATTGTGGCTTTTTGTTGAAAAGAAAGAAGAATGGGAATTAGGGTTTAAATGTTTTGGTTGTTTCGTAATTATCTTATGGTATTAAGTAGCACATAAGTTAATTATACATGATGTTATCTAGAAACGCTACTATGAGGCACATTTCTAGGTGCTTTTAGCAATACACAAAAATAATAATAAGAAGAAAAAGGTTTGCCAACAAACACAATAAAGGAAAGGAAGATTGTTGGAACTGGACCAACTCGCAGCGGAAGTTATGAGTGAATTTCAAAAAATTTACTCTATTAGATCTTTATTGGGCATATGAAGTCTAACCGAATTAGAACATTTCTAAATTTCTTTTAAATAAGAGCATTTATTTTATCTAAATTCAAATATATCAAGATATGAAATTAATTTTATTTGATTTAGTTTATACATAAATATATCATATACATATATGTGTGAGCGCATGTATAACATAATAATCCGTGAAAAGTATATTATGTCCATATGTAGATGTTGGGATTTACATCACAAAGTACATATTAACTCATTTTTTATGTAATGTATGTTTTCCAAATATATGCATATATATATATATATATGTGTGTGTGTGTGTGTTACAAAATATATATACACACACACGCATATGTATGTATAAATATATTATATATAATATATGAACATAAAATATTTATATATAGATAAACATATATATAGAAAAGGAGAGAAAATTATTGAAAATTATGTATAACTCAACATTAATTTAGTTTTGCAATCGTAATAATTTTTTTATTTTAATTTGTATATATTATGAATAAAATAATGTTTTCATCCATAAATAATTAACATAAAATATTCTATTGATGAAAATTCAAATTTTATAATTTTCAAAAATCTAGGATCATACAATGGAGCTTAGAAAAAATCTGAAGATTTTTCAAAGTTGAAATATTATTTTTAAAAACAAATACATTGATTTCGGTAATAATTATTTAATATAAAATAATATAATATTAAAATTCAAATTTTAAATTTTCAGAAATTCTAGGATCATTAATGAAAGGTTAATAAAAAATTTGGAGAATTTTTGAGTTAAATTATTGTTTTTAATAAATTATAAACAGTTTTTCTAAAATAATATCAACTATTAAAATAATAAAATTTATTGAGAAAATCCTAAATTTTTTCTACATGTTTCTGGAATGATATAATATTTTAAAAAAATTATATAATTGAATTTTTAATGTATTGATTATTTTATATATAATAAATAATTTAAAATTTAATGAATGTTAATTTCAAAATATGAATATATGTATGATAATTAATTTTCGAATTTGTAAATTCATATTATATCTAAATAAGTGTAATAAAAAATTTAAATTATATATATATATATATATATATATATATCTTATAAATGCATATATGCGATTTTGAGAGAGAAATATATATATATATATGAATTTATTAATAAATGTATATAAAACAATTATTAATGATAAAAACTAATTTTGTACAGTAAATAACACTTGTCTATACATAAATCAAATAGGATAATAAACAAATTATGCATATAACCAAATTGATTTGTGACAACTACATTACTTATAAAATCTCACCTAACTAAACATATACTAGCAATATATTTAAACAAATATGAAATTGCTCATTATAGGATCATAAAATATAATTTAATTGTTGTAATATGAATTAGAACTACCGATTTGATGATGCCTTTGAATCCACGTTGAAGCAATGACTTTCCTTTCTTTTATTGTTCTTGATTCGTCGGATTACAAGTCTGAAATCACCGACCTCGGCAATGTAGAAGGTAATGGCGGCCAAAAAAGGTTAGTAATTATTTTTAGAGATACATACATATATATAGGGTTGCATTAAAGAGAAACGAGGAAAACCTTTTTACCCATTCTCACTTGATCTCAACCCATTATCTCCAAGCCAATTCCCTGTGTTTTAGCCTCCCCTAAACCTTCCCAAAACTGAAATTTTGAAGCCCTGATGATGGGCCTTAAACCCATTTAAGCCCAAGATAAAATACTATACAATTAAATCTAATATAATCGCTTGTCGATATTGTATATCGATGCATATATTTATAACTGTTATAAATAAATATAACATTATTTATTTCTCAAATCATATTCAAATTTTATATTTCATATATTTCATAAATATTAATTAATTTAATTAATTTATGACAATTATAAACTAATTAAATCATTTGGTCTTAAGGGAATTCATTATGTCGGCTATGTAACTCTTGGGTGCAAATTGGGTCAACGATCAACATCGAATTATTCTAATATTAACGTTCACACGTCACTTAGCAGGTGATGTGACATTATGGCAAAATTTATCGCTTACTCATTTTTGGTAAAATCCAATTTTAATTTAATAAGCGTTACCCAATTGTGACATTTGTTTACACCAATTATCTTTATCAAAACTATATCACTTTGGACTTATGGAATTTGATAATGGCCAAAATTCCAACCCCATCCACATTCAACTTTATAGTCCAAATACAAAGACCTTGGTTCAATAATAACAATTATTATTAACTGAAATGCTTTGGCCAGAGACTGACTTTGAGTTGACTTAAAGTTGACTATGATACAAATCGCATGTAACTGAGGAGACGAATCCTCTCTTGATTACTGCTTCACATTCAATACTTCTACTCGATCCAACTATAGTCACTCGATGGACGTCATGCCATGATTTGGCTATAATCAAAGCGAAGCTTTCATATTGAAGATCCAGAATTCTCAAGTCGAGAGAACTGTGTAAGTAAGTCACATCGATATTTTCTGTTTGACCTTAGTTGTATTAACCAACAGAAAACTATCGAGTGAGTCGTTGCACGGTTATCCAATAATTATTAGTACGTAACCTCTAGGTACCCCCCAGCAGTCATGAATAATACACTTCCCAACATTTGGAGAGCGTTACGTACTCTAGTCTCAACGGATACATTGATATCCAGTCTCGATGCATCTTGATTAGGAACATTTAAAATGGAATATTTGTTTCGTTGTGATAAATTACTCACAGTTACAACACTTTGTAACTACTATCACAAAATATACCATTTATGAATTTTCTATAAAATATACTTTAATTAAGTTAATTGATTAATATAATCACATTATATCATGTATATAATAGGAAGAAAATACCTTTTATTTCAAACAAGATTGGTCAACGAGTTAGATATATGTAATACATAACCGCCCCTAGGGCATACGCCTAACTCTATCAATCTCCCACTTGCACTTGGGGTCAATTATGGAATCTAATTCCAACTTCTCCAATTGTTTTTCTCAAAATCAATTAGGCCAGTCCCTTAGTGAATGGGTATGCTATTATGTTTTAATTATCTACTTTGTCGATTAACTCTCTCTGACGCTGATAATCTGCCTTTATCATGTGGAACAATTCGAAGTATGTCTTTCGACTTCTAGTGAGCTTTAAGCTCTACCATGACCAATTTCATGACATTGTTATCTTATAACAATATTATGGGATTCTTAGCATTTGGAATCACTTTTGGCTCAGTTATAAATTTTTGCATTTATATCTATATACATTGGTTTATTGTAGCGCTATTCAAGTTGATGTTCTCAACATGAATCGACCACAATCACCTTTATTTTGAAACATTTTCAAATTAAAGATTTTAACTTGAATTTTATCATTGACATGCTATACTCAATATCACTTATAAAAGTTTGTGTCTAAACTTTCCATCATAACGAGTTTGTTATTTCTATAAACAATTCTCTAGTATTTCATAAATACACAAGAACACCTCAAACAACCATTTAGTGATATCAATTTGGATTTTATATTTTCTCCATGTATCAAATACATAAATAAAACACAATATCATGCACAACATAACTTGTATGATAATTCCTATTGTTAGTGCATAAGTAATCCAACTTACATGTTCTCTTTTTAATAGGGTGCTCTTGTATATAGTTTTTGGACAATCCTTATATCTTTTATACTCACCATAAAAGACATCATTTAAAATCCAAAATTGAGTATTAAAACAAGTAAAAATGATTTTAATACAAGCATATTGTTAAAATCAACAACGTGTTGTTTACTAATAGTTTAGAAATATCAATGTACCTTTTAACGTTCTTTCTTATGAATACAAGCTTCCTCTGCACTTTGATTGAAAATCAAACTATTTGATATTTCTATCAAAATACTTATTCAATCTTGATGCTTATAAAATGATACATTCGTATCATTTCTTGGATCATATCCAAAGACTGACAACCCAATATCGCTCTCACTGACTTTAAGACATTTTTGATTAATATGTGTAAACAGCTTACTCTAAATCATTATTTAGAATTTTCTGTTTCAATACATAAGTACCAAACACTAAATCTTATCGAGCAATAATTTTGTAAATATGAATTAACATGAGCATGTTGAATACCAAATCTGTTATGCTAATTTCAATAGTTGAAATTTACGATATTATTCTTGTCAACATTGCTCATTTAATTCCAACCACATTAGTCTTTCCAATAAAGACACAATCTCAGCCGATGGACCACATCTCTTTGGTTGTCATCACCAAAATCATATTTTGATAGGGTAGTTGGAATTCTTTCAGATTTGTGCGCATATGTAATCAACAATCTTAATGGTTCAATTGAACAACCGAGGGTAATGTATATTTTTGACATTAATAAGAAACTCATAGTTTCTTTTCGATGTACGTGAATACATATTAGACATTCTAATGCTATGTGTTCATTTAGGTCAGCTAATTTCACTTTATTTCATATAATTAGTTCTATTTTTGGATCGGATCCAATTCCATTTAACTACCAAAATTTTCACAAAGAAATTCCTTCACAATGAAGTTGATATCTCTTGAAAAATAATTGTTTCCTAGTGCAAATAGAATATGGATTCATAAACACCTTATGAACCTTTTTATTTATAAACTTGATTTTAGTCTACAAAAATTATGTTCAAAACATAAACATGTCATTTGATGACAGATATTTCCAAAAAACTTTTTGGAGATTCATACAAGATCCCTCATAAACAATTATTACATGCAATCTTTCGACTCGCACAACCTTCTTACAAACCTTTATCTTGTATGATTTTGTAAATTGTTGTTTAGATATAATAATATCAACTTTGTGTACCACTCTTAAGTACATGACCTTATAGAAAGAAACTAACTCAACTTCACTCACAATTAATTGTAAATTGTCCAACAATGTCTGATTACTCCTTATCGGTGCATCATTACGTATCACATGGAGGAGTGACTTTTGAGATTGAATCTATATTCATTTTTAGGTACATTTGGAACTCTTTCCAGTATACTCACTTATTCGACTAAATCAAATCATTTTATTCTATTCCATGTTATTTTATTTACTTTTCTTTTATATTCTATAATTTTATCATAAACTTACTACATGTGTATCCAATATATATGTACGTGTTGGTAATAAACCATCGATGAATATAACAAAGTATGTGGAACCCTTTTGGTATTAATGGACTTGTGATTGCATACATCAATATCCATTAATTCAAAGAGTTCATCAACTCTTATAATGCTACCTCTGAAGCTAATAATTGTTTAAGATATAATTAACCTATATCATATGATTCATAATCATATAGTAAAATTATTTCTCAAAACTACGACTTGAATAAAAGTACATCTTGTTCATTAATATCCCGAAAATATTCTGCCATGGTTAGTGCAGTCAAACCTACTCTCATACGAGCTCCTGGTGGTTCATTCATTTGACCATAGACTGGAGCTACTTTTGATTCTGCAATATTTTTTTCATTAATTACCCCGGATTCTTTCATTTCCATGTAGAGATCATTTCCTTCACGAGTACGTTCACCTACTCCACCAAATACGGATACGCCTCCATGAGCTTTGGCAATGTTGTTGATCAATTCCATGATAAGTACTGTTTTACCCACGCCGGCTCCCCGAAAGAGTCCAATTTTTCCTCCACGGCGATACGGAGCTAAAAGGTCCACCACTTTAATCCCTGTTTCAAAGATTGATAATTTCGTATCTAACTGTATAAAAGCAGGCGCAGATCTATGAATAGGCGATGTTGTACGAGTATCTCCAAAACAACTATAAATAATAATAGATACATGTATATTTTTTGTTGCATCACTTTTACTATGAAAACAAATTCCATAATGTAATTCTATTTCATAATGAATATTCATAATACTCATATTGAAATATAGTTATATGCATTTTTCAGTCGATACCAAATAAACATTATTTCATAAATAATATTCGGTACATTTTACGAAAAAATTTCGTGATTTGATGTAATCATTAGGTGCTATATGGCATGCTTTGGCTATTTCCGCCATTATTATAATAGCGTACTAAATTTATTGGTCCACCATTCATTTAATATTGTTAATATTGTTTACTTATATCATATACTGCAACTAGTTTACAATGGAGAGTTCTTTGATCAAATATTCTAAGCCTAAAGAAATAAATGTTATAGAAAACAATTTTCTATATGAAAATATATTTCAGAATAAAAATCATATTTCATATTCCAATATTAAGTATCAATTAGCATTGCAACTCTTGTTTCCAATGTTTCTCTATGAAGCAGAAATGACTATTCATTCTTTCATTTCAACTTTACCTTAAATTACATCTATCTTATACATTCGTTTTTGTTTCAAATGGTCAAACTATTCAAAAGAAAACCTTACTATAATATCATAACAAACCTTTTACAAAAGCGCATTCGATTATTCTAAACATTTAGGACATCAAATATGTTGCACTTTATGTAAACCGATCAAGATGATATTTCAGCAATCGAGTTCTTAGTATCTCGTAGTTTATGGTCTTGTGTTACATTAGCACAATATGATCCTTTTGAAATCATTCAATTTGAATTCATGGTCTTAAAATAATATTTATTGGCTTACTTGGAATGAACTAACTTCATCGAAATATTGTACTCCATAAACTATGAATGTTCACTATATAACATTTATATGTAAGTACATGGATCAAGTATCCATAGTCTTGAATAGCATTTAGAGTTCAAAAAATCATAAAATGCAATACACGGTCTAAACCAAATAAACATATAAGTGACCAACTTACGAATGTATTAAGTGGTTGAAATTAGACACTTGCATGGGTATAAAAACATTATATAACATGCAATTAGAATTATTAGTAAGTCTACATTATATTTCTGTTTGTCAACTTTCAATTCATTTTGTTTATATATGTTAATTGATAAACGTTTTATCAATCATATTAAATGCACAAATTTATCATTGTAGATAATTATAACATTATATAGCATGTGTTCTTACAATATTAGAGAGGTTAAATACCATATCATTTTTCAAATAAGGCTTCCACTAGTCTTTTATGTTTCTCCAAACCCTAAGATGAAATATAAAAGTTTTACAACTTCACTAGTGTGTATTAGGACTCGTTTGTTTTGGTATTCTGATCTTGAGTTTGCTCAACAAATCATAGCCCCACAAACGATGGATAACTCATTGTCGGTTGTATCACATACAACTCCTAACCCATTTTTCCTTGTTCTAACCTTATTTCGACCTTGAGTTTGCTCAACAAGTCTAAAGAGATTATTCATTCATACCTACCATATCATGATGGCCTAAGTATAGTATATGTATCTTGAGTTTGCTCAACAAATACATATGGTTATCTTACCTCGTCTGTTCAATATATAAATAATACTGCGCATAACATCCCTAGCTTGAGTTTGCTCAACAACTAAGAAGTATGTAAGTAATTTATTAATATATATATATATATGGTAGAGGACAACATCATATTGAAGATTCGCAATCTTCAATATGAGTGATGTCGACTTATAGAATAGTATATTTCTCATGAAATACCCCAACGATATAAGTGTCAGATACATCAGAAATCACGGTATATGTACATTTACATATGTATTTATTTCTCAAGTATATTTGGGTTTCTTTAATGTTCCACATTTAGTTTATACACATATCATATAAGTTTTATTATTATATAACTTTTATATTTCATATTACTTATATGATAGTCTTACATATAATATATCATTAATTAAATATTATCTAATTAATTTTAATCAATTAACTCTTTCATTAATTTTAAATTAGAATTCCAATATAACTTTTATATTGGATATATCTACTATAACATTTATAGTGTATACTATAATCTTTATAGTGTAACACACATATATCATATATATGTGTGTTTTATTTAATTAACTAACTTTTAATTAATTTATTCAATTAAATAATTTTTATTAAAATTTATTAATTTCAAAATTTATCTTCCATACATACATGTATACTTATGTTATCTTAAACATTTTAAAATAACAATAACATATATCAACATATATAATACATGCATATATGCATTAATTAATTAACATATTTAATTAATTTATTTTATTAATCTTATTAATAAATTTGAAATTTGAAATTATTATATAAATATTTTAAAACATTTTAAAAATATAATTATCCTTTCAAACATTTTGAAAACTTATGCAGTCTTATAATTTTTACAATAAACATGTTTTATTTAAAATTAACTATTGAATTTAAAAACTTTAACATTAATTTTGAAACGATTTTAAAAATTAGCCCAATGCCCAAATTAAGTTGGGCCTTTTCTATTAGCAGCCACCTTTGGGCTCATTTCACCTTTCGGGCCAGGCCGGTAACCAAGTAGGACAGGGTACTTAATTACCAATTCCAATCCTAGACATTACCTTTCTAGACACCGTACTAAGTGCGCAAGCTTAATTAGTTAGCCATAATATGACTAATTTAGGCCGCATAGGCTATTGGGCTCCAATACCATTATTGGGACTGGACCAGCCCATAGCGGAAGTTATGGGTCAATTTAAAACATTTTACCCCATTGGATCTTTATTGGGTTTATGAAGTCTAACTGAATTAGAACATTTCTAAATTTCATTTAAATAAAATCATTTATTCATTTAAATTCAAATATATTAAGATACGAAACTAATTTTATTTGATTTAGTTTATATATAAATGTATCACATACATATATGTGTGGATGCATGTGTAACATAATAATCCGTAAGAGGTATAATATGCCCATATGTATATGTTGGGATTTACATCGCAACAAACATATTGGCTCATTTTGTATGTCATGTATATTGTCCGAATATGGGCATGTATATGTGTTACAATACACACACATATGTATGTATAAATATATTATATATAATATATGAACATAAATATTTATATATAGATATATATATATATATATATATAGAAAAAGAGAGAATAATTACTAAAAATTATTTATAATTCAAAATTAACTTAGTTTTGCAAACGTAATAATTTTAGTATTTTAGTTTGTATATATTATGAATAAAATATTTTCATCCATAAATAATTAACATAAAATAATCATTGATGAAAATTCAAATTTTACAATTTTTGAAAATCTAGGATCATAAAATGGAGCATAGAAAAAATGTGATAATTTCTCAATGTCGAAATCTTATTTTTAAAATAAATACATTGATTTTGGAAATAATTATTTAATATAAAATAATATATTATTAAAAAATTTGAAATTTGAAATTTCAGAAATTCAAGGACCATAAACGAAAGGTTACGAAAAATTTAGAAGAATTTTTAATTAAATTATTATTTTTAATAAATCATAAACAGTTTTTCTGAAATAATATTAATTATTAAAATAATAAACTTTATTGAAAAAATCCTAAATATTTTCTATACGTTTCTAGAATGATATAATATATATTTTTAATATATAATTGAATTTTTAATTAATAATTATTTTCTACAAAATAAACAATTCAAAATTCAATAAATGTCAATTTAAAAATATGAATATATATATGTAATAAATTTTCGAATTTTTAAATTCATATTATATATAAATAAGTGTACTAAATTTTTTACATCACATATATATCTTATATATGCATATATGCTATTATGAGAGAGAAATATATATTAATATATATATATATATATATATATTTATTAATAATTATATATAAAACAATTTGTACAGTAAACAAATCTTGTCTATACATAAATCAAATAGTATAATAAACAAATTATGAACATAAGCAAATTGATTTGTGACAACTACATCTACTTACAAAATCTCACCTAACTTAACATATAGTAGCAATATATTTAAATAGGTATAAAATTGCTCATTATAGGATCATAAAATATAATTTAATAACTATAATATGAATTAAAATTACCAATTTTGATGCCTTTGAATCCACGATGAAGCAATGACTTCCCTTCCTTTTTATGTTCTTGATTCGTCTGATTGCAAGTCTGGAATCACCACCTCAACAATGTAGAAGGTGATGGCGGCCAAAAAAGGTTATTAATTATTTTTAGACACACACACACACATATGGTTGTATTAAATAGAAACGAGGAAAACCTTTTTACCCATTCTCACTTGATCTCAACACATTATCTCCAAGCCAATTCCCTATTTTTTAGCAACCCCTAGACCTTCCAAAAACCGATATTTTACAGCCTTAATGATGGGCTTTAAACCCATTTAATCCCAAGCCAAAATACTATGCAATTAACCTAATTTAATCGCTTGTCGATATTGTATATCGATCGATATGTTTATAACTGTTATAAATATATATAACATTATTTATTTCTCAAATCATATTCAAATTTTATAGTTAATATTTCATAAATATTAATTAATTTAATTAATTTATAGCAATTATAAACTAATTAAATCATTCAGTCTTTAGTGAATTCATCATTTTGGCTGTGTAACTCTTGGGTGTAAATTTGGTCAGCGATTAACATCGAACTATTCTAATGTTAACGTTCACACATCACTTAGCAGGTAGTGTGACATTATGGCTAAATTTATCGCTTACTCATTTTCGGTAAAATCCAATTTTAGTTTAATAAGCGTTACCCGGTTGTGATATTTGTTTACACCAATTCTCTTCGTCAAAACTATATCACTTTGGACTTATGGAATTTGGTAATGGTCAAAATTCAAATCTCATCCACATTCAAATTTATAGTCCAATACAAGTCCTCGGTTTAATAATAACAATTGTTATTAACCGAAATGCTCTAGCCAGAGACTTTGATTTGAGTTGACTTGAGTTGACCGTGATATAAACCACATATAACTGAGGAGATGAATCCTCTCTTGAATAGTTCTTCACTTCAAATACTTCCACTCGACCTAACTATAGTCACTCGATGGACGCCATGCCATGATTTGTCTATAATCAAAGTGGAGCTTTCATATTGAAGACCCACAGTACTCTCAAGTCGAAAGAACTGTGTAAATCAGTCACATGGATATTTTCTATTTGACCTTAGTTATATTAACCAACGGAAAACTATCGAGTGATTCATTCCATATTTATCCAATAACTATTAGTACGTAACCCCTAGGTGCCCCAAATAGCCATGAGTAATACACTGCCCAACATTTGGAGAGCGCTACATACTCTAGTCTCAACGGATACATCAATATCCAATCTCGGTGCATCTTGACTAGGAATATTTAAAATGGTATATTTGTTTCGTTGTGATAAATTACTCACGGTTACAACACTTGGTAACTACTATCACAAATTATATCATTTATGGATTTTTCTATTAAATATACTTTAAATTAAGTTAATTAATTAATACAATCACATTATATCAAGTATATAATAGGAAGAAAATACCTTTTGTTTCGAATAAGATTGGTCAACGATTTAGATATATGTAACAAATTACATAATTGCCTCTAGGGCATACCCCTAACTCTACCAAAGATGTCGATCTAGACACACGGCAGGGTTGTCTTTGAGATTGAAAACAACATAACGACATTGTTAGCGTCTTTAATTTTTCTTTATTTCTTTTGATAAACACTAAGAACGAATGAAAATTAATAATGGTAAAATGTAAAGCTCGCGAATTGGTAGTTTTGTAAATTATATGGTATACGTAAAATAAAAAATGGTGCACGTTATTTTGTAAAAAAAAATTAGGTATATATATAGTAAATATGATGTATGAATAGAACCAGCCAAAAATCAATCCTTATAGTGTCTAAGATTCCTCCTTATTTATATTTACTAAAATATCTTGTATTATGTTATTAAATGAAATGATTTATAATTAAATTTTTAAAGTCATGTTATTTTTCTACATTTAGTGGCTTTATTGTGCATTTCACTTTGATGTTGTAAGCTATTTAAACCTTTTTACAAGATTTTGCTAATCTATCTTGCGTTATGCAGCCAAAACAACATGTTAAGGGAATATAAATGTTATGAACTGAAGTGTTTGGTGTAATCCGTGTCTATGCGGTTGTAGTTGTTTTTATTGTACATTGCATTTTTACAATGTCAGTCACATATTTACGTGCAGCTAGTTACGTTATTATCAAGCAAGTTGCATAAAGATTTTAATCTTAAATATTTTTGCTAAAATAACATGTATTATAGTTATAAAAATAATATATCTTCTACATCTAAATGGTATAAACATATGATTTCAATGTTATCACTGTGCATTTTTTTATTAGCTTCATCATACCTTGCATTTTAAATAGTACGAACAATTTGAATTTTTGTCATTGCACCTAATTCATTTAATTGTGGCAATACATTATGTGTGTGTGAATGTACACCATAGACCTCTCATGTTGTTACATCATATTATCATGTTATACCTTTCACATTTTGCAGTATACACCTTGCACATGAGAAACACAAAAACATTAAATTAATAAACAATTCATTATGACTAGTAATTGTACTAGTTTCTTGTATGGAATGTGAATGGTTTGAATTTACATATTTGTATTTATTATCCATATGTCATGTTATTGTTGTTTTATATTATCATGTTTTATACATATCACCTTTTGCAATATACACCATATATTTGAGAAACAAAAACATAATAAATTGGTTAAACAACTCATTATGACTAGTAATTATTGAAGTTTTACATGTGGAACGTGAAAGGTTTAAATTTATTTATACATAACATAAACACATCTAAATTGAAATAAAACATTAACCTAAAACATAGACAAGATCTAAATGCTAACTAGTTATTCATATAATAATTAGGATCCACTTAGGGAATTTCTTTTTAAAGTTACCACATTTCATCCACTACCGAACAAACCCGACTCAATGAGATATCTAGAGCTCAATCAATGGTACAAACTATAATAATATTTGTAGTTAATTGCAATGTACAACATTGAAGCACGTGATTCAATTCGATAACATTAATTGATTAACTGATTTTCTTGGGTCAAAGACTTTGACTTTGAGTTGATTAGCAATTATGGTAATACTAAACTTCTATTCGAAGGAGACGAATCCTCTTTTGAATGGAGTTCACTTCAAAGGTCTAGCTCATACCCAATTATGGACTTAAACGTGTGTTACCACCAATTCTCCCTTCAACCTTGTCGAAACCAAAATGAATGGAAGAGAATGATGTACAAGAGATAATAGCATCAACAAAGCATTTTGAAGGAGTCGGAGGGATGCTACAGCCAAGGTTTAGACGTGTTACAAGCTTTCGAAGAGGTCGAAATGGTCGAAACCACCATTGCACTTCAATTGCTTCCTTTTGAAACAAATGTTTTCTCCTGCATGAAGATGTTTCGAATAAGTTGAGGAATACCTTTCGAAACATCAAATAACAGCCATCCACATGCGGGCCAAACCTTTCAAAAAATGAAGATTTCGCCTTTATTCAAATTACTCAGAAAGATGCTTTGTTGGAACAACCCATTCGAAAGCATAACTAAGCCTTTCGAACTGGTCGAAGCCTTTCACAACTAAGAGAGGTTTTTCATCTAGCCGCAAGTATGTTTTGGGAAGTTACTTACACGTTGAAATCCTCAACATCAACACCTTCGAAATCCGAAAGAATTACCGGTTGACAGAGTCGAAAGCTCATGCCTCTTCTTACTTGCATCGACAAAGAAATACAAGGTGAAAAGGCGCAACTACCTCTTTCGATGAAAACGGAAGCATTCAAATCCATTCAAATGCAATGCAGAAGGATGCACAAATGTTAAAGGCGACAAAAGGTTCACAAGGCCACCTTTCGACCAGGTCGAAAGCATGGATTCGAAAGGTGCCAACCACACCTATAAATAAGACCCTATGGGTTTGGTTTAAGGATCTGAATTCTTCCACTCTTCTCTTGTATTTTCTAAAAGTTGCAAACCCTAATTTTTAAATTAGATCAGGAATTTTATCAGTTTTTACGGTTGAGTTTAATGAAAGAAAGATTATGGAATTTTGTGATATTTGGCTTATTTGATATCTCTGTTAGATTCCATTCATAATTTTCTTGTGTCAACATGATTGAAGGGTCACCATTAGAGTGAGTCAAAACCCTTAGTTTAACCAATATCTAAAGCCTTGATTCCTATAATCTCAAGTTGTTGAAAGGTTAGTTTCCGAAGAAGTTAAAACCAATCTATCCAACCCACATCCTTAACTCATTAAAGCCAACCTTAAGGTCTCTTCAACTAATTCGAAGGGGGGTTTCGATAGAGTACTAAACCAGATTAACTGGTTCAAAAGGCAATATAAAAAGGGTTTTCTATGTTTTGCCTAAATCGAAAGGTTCAATAAGAAGGAGTTTCAACCACAATAATCTACACGAAAGGAAAACTGAAG
This sequence comes from Allium cepa, assembly GCA_030765085.1. Classification (NCBI taxonomy): domain Eukaryota; kingdom Viridiplantae; phylum Streptophyta; class Magnoliopsida; order Asparagales; family Amaryllidaceae; genus Allium; species Allium cepa. The sequence continues at coordinate 524,043,642 of CM060929.1, read as the reverse complement.
AGAATAGAATGGATTATAACCATCTTAACCTGATTATTTCATCTTTTTGAAAGAAGGTCTCGAAAGAGTTATTTACACTTTGAATTCAAATTTGGGGTGTTGACAAGTTTTTCTGTTAACATTTTGGCGCTAGAAAGAGGGGATGAACCTCGCCCTTGTTAAACTTCCAATGCCACTTACCACTACCCCGATCTCAGTCCAAGCCACCTACTTTAAACTTTACATCATCATGTTTAGCAAAGTTAAAAGATTTAAGCAACGATCTGCGGAACCACATCTAATTGGATTCTCCCATGGAACAAGTAATGATTCAAATCCACATGAAGAATAGTTGTGAAGAATGGAGGCTTTAAGGATCATAAGGAAAAAGAAAGTGGAATCCTATGATCCAAATAAATGGAGTTTAAACCCTTTTCATATTGGCCCCAATCCTATCTATTCCTTAGGAGAAAAGAAAAATGAAAAGGATACCTTGTTTGATCAAATGAGGAAAACAATTCAATATTACACCAGAGGCACAATCTTTGAAGAAGGAATGATGGTCGACTACAACGCCTTTGCACACAAATGGAATCAAAAAATAAGTTGGACACTACCAAAATAGGAACTTCGAAAGGTTCTAGAAAGAAAACTAGTCGTTGAGGGTGAAACTCCAGAATCAAGTAATAAAAGATCTAGAAACCATCCTCAAATGACAAGATTTAAGTCAAGACTTCCTAAGGAATGCAATTCAACAACATCAATCGAGAATGTTTATCTGCTAACCAAGGAAGAGTTCAACCATTGGCCATCACAAAAAAAAAACCAAAATATGAAAGGAATCTGGGAGGATCCTATTACCACTACCACATAATGAATGGTTATGAAGCAAGTCAATGCAGAGCACTCGAAGGAATGATAATCAACTTTTCAGACAAGGAAAAAATGGATGAGTTTGTAAAGAAATCCTAGATAAAGTCAACAAAGAACCAATTTGCTTAGAAAAATCTACATGATTGGGAGTAAAATTCTCCTTGCACTTGGACATTACCTTAAACAGTCAAAGCCTTTGTTCACGCCGAGTTGGTCAGGTCAAAGCACCTCCTGGAGGGAGGTTAGAGTAAGCCTTTATCTACGCCATGCTATGATCAGGGTAAAGCATTGACAATCCCTTGACTGTGCCATGCTATAGCTAGGTCAATGCCTACTTGAGTGAGGATAGAGTAAGCTCTTAGTAACGCTATTGTGACGCCCCACCTCTATGCTCACACTAGCTAAAGACACTACGGAGTAATGTCATCTACTAGTACGAAGAATAAAGCTGTTGAGGAGTGATCATCTGTGTAATTGCTTTATGCGAGTACCGATATGTCAGATAGTACTACATGCATTTCGTTTCAAGAGGAAAACTTACACATCAATTACAAACTCAAAACTACTACATAGTGGGCTATGTCATCTTCGAAAACAAATATAAAATAAGCATAACATAAATCAGTCACAGATATTCAAATCACAAAGGCGGAAACAGATATGAATAAAACACATAAAAGTGTGTAACGTTTGCGATTTTTCGTTGACGAAAACCGACATCAATACGTCCACTGTATCAACTGCCGAGAAATCGAAAGCCGAAAAACCGTACCGTTAGGGTTTTAGAAAAAGAAAAAGTAGAAGAAGATAGAAAAAGATAGAACAAAACAGAAGAAATCACAGAACAACATAATCTCACAATTCGCAGCGGAACAACATATAATAAATAAATGAATAATCTTTGAACAAAAAACTATATCAGTTATAAGATTACATTACATTTCATTACATCATCAGAGTGTAAAACAACAAACAACATCAATAGCGGAAAAGAAATACTATATACTAGTAATACGCCATGCCATCCATCTTGCCTCTAGCAACTCCTAAATTCCAGAATATCCTGATAAACCTAACTCTTGACTGCCCGTGTGGAAATTTGTGGGCACCCAGAGTTTAGGAAGGAAAACAATAAACTCCGAGTCAGTCATGTGACTGGTGTGAGAACTCAAAACAGTTTATTTATCTTTGAAAACAAAATAGAGGAATACTTTTAAAGTCAATTCGCAATGCTTTTAAAAATGAGACTACCATAAGGCCTCCCGCACACACACACAATGCAAACGCAGAATCGGAGGAGATTTCTCCTTACGATAGTCAAAGATGCTTGATACGCATTAGAAAGAACATTTGATATTATTACTAGTGCATAGTGTAGGCAAAATTCATTTCTAAAATAGAATATAAATCTTAGCCAACATAGACATTTCGAACTATGTCTACTATAGCTACCATCCAAACAGTGGGGCGCCACCATAAGTGAATGATAGGTTCTACAACTAAAACCGTATAGGGTTTCGTATTGGGAATTGGATTTCCAACAAATGGTCAGGCCAAGGAACTTCCCATTGCCACATGAGAATGCCTCTGGAAGGATGTCCCCGAGAACCAAACCGCATCTCTGCCAACACAAGGCCGGGTTACCCCTGACTGGGTAACTACTGACACGAATATGTCATCCCCCTATCGTAATCGATCTATCCGAGGATCCTCGATTTCCAACAACCACAAAATATGCAACAACAACATAGGTTAAATATCTGGGATCCATACCATGATACCACCTCTATCCATAAGGAATGACATACACTAAAGGGGCGCTACCCCCTAATAACCTTGCCGCATCCTTCTTGTTTTGACCATTTCCGGGGTGTGAGGTCCGACGAAGTCTCATCCACAAAGCCACACTTTATACAAAAGCCGTGCTTTAGGTCAACAAATGATCATAGAAATGATCACCAAGATAAATGATCAAATAAATGATCCTATCACAAATGATCAACGCAATGATCATTTCACAGCAACACTCAGCATGCCACACTACCAAATTGGGAGTATATCACTAATAACCTTCAACTATATAACCTCTAAGCTCGTACGTCTCAGAGAAGGGTGTTAAGCTAAGAGAATAAATTCTCCGCCACCAACAGAAATATATTTGAAAGAAATCAGCTTTATATCTCAATTTGTAATGTCAGACTTACAATCTATACAAGTCTGTTCCGGGCTCGAACAGAACCGAAGACACTTCCAAAGAAGTCCTTGCAATTCAGATATTCACTAATCACGACCGGACTTTCCGTCACTAAGGGTGATAAAACCTCTATATCGGAGATCAGCCGATGTAGAGTAACTCGACGGTAATCCTTCCATTTTCACAAATATCCGGTCTTCAACACCGGTCATCAAATGCAATCCATAACGACGTATCACATATTCGGAATGGGTTATACGACCTCAAGGTCCTTTTCCGGCTAACCCGAATAGTGAGCGCTTATTCAAAAATAAGTGTGGCATTCAAATTCAAACAATCACAACAAATACCTATTTAAAGGTAAATATTGATAGTCAGATTATTTAACTATCAATAGGCATGCTCAACATCACCAAATTCCAAATAATTTCTCAAATTATTTACTTTCCAAAATATCTTTACTAGATATAAAATTTCCCACACTTCAAACATTTGAAAACTAATTTTCAGATCACTTTTCAATCCTTTACCATTTTTGAAAACAAATTTCAATCATTTTCCTTTCTTGGAAATACTTTCATTTCAAAATGGTTTATTTAAACCAATTAAATAAATCCTTAACGATTTACTTTATATTTACGTTCCAAATCCGTAAATTAATTCCCATAATTTCAAAAATAAATCAACATTTATTTTTAAACAAATTCCCCTTTTCATTTATAAATTCCATAGTGAATTTACGTTCCAAAATATTTATGAATATACGATTTAAATTATTCATTTTCAATTTATCTTCAAAAGGATAAATTCTCAAAACATTTCATTTCACATTGGAAAAACATTCTCATACTTATTTATTCATAAGTAATTCACAAATCCATTAAATTTCAACACTTGGAAAATATTCAATATACTTAGATTGAAAATTAAGTATATATTTCATTCTTAAAGAAATCATTCTCTTAAACACATTTGTTTGGGCCAAAACGAATGTTACGTAAAACATCGTTACGACGACCCAAAATCACTAGTATAGGGATTCAAAGTTTAAATAGATATATAAACCCAATACTATACAAAACATTTCCTTTCGGAAACCATTTACTATAACTACAGTGTTATAGTCCACCATTTCCTTCTATTTCTCGAAAACGTCTATTTCAACAATAAATGTTGAAATCTATGTATTCGATACTTAATGCATTTTAAAACGTCTTTAAAAATCATTAACTTCATTTCATAATGTTCCTTCCCCAAAAACATATTCATTTCATTTAATAATATATTCACTGTCCAAAATCGTGAATATAATTCCTATATCCATCTTATCAAATTCAATTGATTTCGGATTTATAAACAACGTTTATAAACTCCATTTATATTTTTATAAACTTCTATTTGTAAAAATCCTTTTTATATCTCATTTTAAATGCCAAAATCCGATTTATAAGTTGATTACTTATAAATCTTATATTTTACAAAATCTATCCATTTTATATATTCATATTTCATAAATTTATAAATCTCAATTTACTTATGAAATCCATTTTTATTTCACTTTATTACTTATAAAAACTCGTTTTATAATTCCAGTATTTTTAATTTAGAAATATCAATTTTATAAATCTTTTATATAAACCGTTTATAATAATTCAAAATTCTCAATTAAACCATTTTATAAATTAATCACTATTTATTTCAAAAATCTTAATTTGGTTATATTTTACAAAAATCATAACTTTTATAACATTAAACTTATAACGTTAATTTATTTAAAATAAATCAAGTCAAAATTTTAATAGAACATATACTTTCAAAAATCACTTTAAAAACCAAAATTATTATTTTAAAACTTCAAAAATGGATCCGATGATGCAACAGCACCAAATAGTCAATCACGACATCCAAATATCATATATCGATATGATAATCAACAAATATCACAATATCTGTAAATAAATCAATACAGTTGAGGAATCCAGTTGGATCCCTCCAACCTGTTTCCCTGCATCCACAAACATTAGCACAATACCAATTCCGCTCCAGTACGGAATTATTGCGGTATATGGGATTTATAAAATATTATCCGCTTAATAGACGGCGCAATAGGGTCTCATCCACTATACAATGCGGGAAATCAACAACTGCAATATATACATATGCCAATATATATATTGCTATTATATATAATACCAATTTCACTGTTTATGAAATATTCGCGGTATATGTTTTTAATAAATAACATCCGCTTACTAACGGCGCATAATGTCTATTTTAACAATCAATAGATAACAATCATCATTCAAGCATGCATTCAAGTATTTCAAATCTAACTATTTAAAATATTAAATCGAAACTATTCGATTGAGTGAGAAGTTCTCACCTTGATTTCAATTTCGTTTTAGCGATTTATTTCGAATAAAATTAAACGGACGTTTAATTTTACCCGAAATTTTCACTGATTCCAATCGACTCCAATCCAGCTGCATCGCGTAGTGCTCGTCCATACAATTCCAACGCGACTGGTTTCGTGCGTTTTCGACCTCGTATGAAAAAGATACGAATATTTGAAGTTACACGAATTATAATATAACAATTTACAACTTTATTTTATAAATTTAAACCTAAACTATTCTAGGCCGTTAGATCCATCATCTGCAAATCCAAGCCATGCTTCCTCTCCCCCCTTTCTTCTTCATTGCTTCCCAGTAAACAAAACACGCACAAACCCATAAAGCTCAAAACTAGGGTTCCATTTTGCAATCACCACGCTTGCTTATCATTCGATCAGAGACTTCCATTGCGTAGCCCACCACGAGAGCTTCATTCGACCCCCTACATGTTGAACTCGGTCAAGCATGTGCCTCGAATTGCGTGCGCAGCTGCAGGCGTCGGCCCCCTGCTTTCTCCCCCTCTGATGCTCCAAACACGATCATATCCGCATGGATCTAAAGCTCTCACGAATCTCTACAACTTTCATGTTGAACACTTCGCGTAATTGTTGATGGATTGAGAGTGATTGAGGAGAAAATAAAACAAAATTCTGGCCATTCGTTTTGTTAGTGGCGGCTACAACCAGAAACCCTAGGGTTTTGGCCTTTGTTTGCAAATGAGAGAATATAGGTGCTTATATAGAAAATTTCCCAATTTACTATTCATCGAAATTTTCCGAACTCCAAACGAAGCATGCCGGTTGGCGTTTCTAAGATTTACCCCGCGTTCGGGACACAATGGAACGTGTTTCGGAAGCTAATTCGGTCATCTGTGCGAGGTATGACAATAAACGTTCGATTTAAAATTAAACCGATTAAGCGATTTTCTAAGCGTTTTAGCTTGCACCGGACAAACGGTAAATCCAATTGACATGAAATTTGAAACCATACAATAATATCACATTACGGATCCGATGAAACTAGTTTCGTCGAAATCCGAGACTTTTTGAAAAATGGCTATTTTAACTCGCCAAATTAATATTAAAACAATTTCGATGCGTTTCAAGCTGCCACGATCAAACGACAACTCCGATTGCTACGAAAATTGAAATCCGATAATAACAAACTATTACGGATCCAATGGAACTCGTTTTGTCCAATTCTGAGACTGTTCAAAAATTGGCTATTTTCACTAGTCGATTAAATATTAAAATATTCAATTTTCACAGATTAACTCCAAATTAAATTTTGAAAGTTCTATAATATCGTTCTAACTCCAACATGATAATATAAAATTTTCCAAATCATTCTCAATCATATTTAACCCTATTTACAATTATTTCTGTATTTTAACTATTAAATAATCGATTTAATTATTTAATCAAATCCAATTATTTAAAATAAATTTATTCGACTTATAAATTTCACTTATTAATAATTAAAATTAATTAAATATACAATTTTTAATTAATATAGATTCTGAGTCGTTACAGACTTCCCCCCTTAAAAGAATTTCGTCCTCGAAATTAACAAATAAGAAAAGTTACAGAATCCATTAACTTTCCCAAAATCCATAGTTAAATTTCTTACAATAACTTTACTAAGTTTTCAAATTATACTTAGTTATTTTTCAAAAACAACTACTATTGTTTAACTTTCAATTCCAAATCAAAGTTAAAGTTTTCAAAATTTTCTAATTTTCTCAAAAATATTCCAACGCCTTAAATTTTCGAAAAAATTCGCCATAGTCTCCTTTGCGCGGCTCGATCCGGAAAAAAAATGACAGTATATATATCACAAATATACATCTCATCAAGTGATGAGGCATCCCGTAGGGAAAAAAGTGTAAAAGTACGATATTTAATCCGAGATATGTACCTTATATTTTATTAGCGAGCATATACGGCTAATATAGCGCGAAAGCGAGCTCCAAATGCGAAGCAAACGCCATCCGCACCTACTAAACACTTAACAACAACATGAGAATCATGCATATATGTAAATAGTATCAATATACAACATATAGCAACATAACAACTACATATGCCAACATAGCAAATGCAACAAAACAACAAATGCAAACATCAACCAACTATCATCCATATCCAAATCAATATTCATTTATATTCTCATTAATATTCAATGAATTGGTTTTTCATTTTAAATCACATTTGATTTATTAATGTTGGAATTTTACCAACATCCATTCTTTCATTTCTAATTAGTATACATTCACTAATTTACATTCATTTTAGTTCACTTCCAAATCAAATTCAATTCTATTCAAATTCATTTTCTTTCAACTTGAATTCAATTACATAGCTTCAAATTTCGCTAATTCAATTTCATTAACACTTAATGAATTATATACAATCAACTAATAATCATATAACAACCAATGTATATTCAACACAACCAAATTTATTCACTTTACATTCAATTTGGTTCAACACTTTTAATTCCAATTGGATCATATTAAATTGACTTCCATTCAATTTATTCAACTAGCTTTTAATGAATTAACACTTATATATTCATTATTTCATATCAATTGTTTACATTCGATTGATTAACATTCAATCCGTTTATCAATTCAATTGCTAATTCCTTTAACAATTTAAAGTTGAATTTCATTTATATAACTCAAGTTCACATTCTTAATGACTTCAATTCATTAATTCACTTATTAATTTACTTTGACACCAAAATCAACTTTATTCAACATTATTTAAGTTATATTTCATTCCAACACCTTTTGTTTAATTTAACTTAAGTTTTCACTTATAAATCCAATTCAAATTCCAATCCTATTTAACTTTTTACCAAAGCTAAATTTATTAACTCCTATCATAAGTTCAAAACTTATTTCACTTATATTCATCGTCTTATAAGTTATACAACTTATATTCAACAATTACTACTTGGATTTTATTGATTTACTTATACTTCCTTTAATTTAACTTCATCCTTTTAGTTAAATTTATTCTATCGAAATTCAATTTGTATAAGTTATCAACTCATTTATCATTCCCATAAATATCTTAAATAGGATTCCAGAGTCTTTTCAACCTTTCAAACCATTTTTGAAATCAATTCAAATTACCTTCTGAATTTCCAAAACCAAATCCAAATTTTCCAAACAACTTTCTTTTAAACAATTTGGCAGCAATCCCTCTTTTGGAAACCCGAAAATGAACACCGATGATGTCATGATCATCATCGGAATTATTTTCCAGCAACCGAAAAGAGTTTAGAGCTTTAATTTCTCCAAAATAATTTTCCCAAAATATCAAATCTTTTCAAAACACTTCTCTGGAATTTTGTTTTCAGAATATAAATCACATTTACAAACCTTTTACTTATATAATTTCACTTCTTATATGTAAGATTATTTCACAATTGTAAATCACATTAATTATAGTTCCATACTTATAATTCATTTTCTTATACAATTATTCTTTAAAAATTGTTATTTTTATTCAACAACCAAATAATCAATTCATATACACTTTAATAATTCTGAAAAATTATTCCTTTATATATAAAATATAATCAAGTTAAAATTATTTCATTTACCCAATTTAAAACAATATCGTGTCAATTTGTTCTATTCAAGTGTTTAGAGATCCCTATCAACAACGTTAATTACTCGTGTTGACCAAAATCCATATACCACTCAACAAACCAATCATCACAATATAAAACAATTTATATTCACTAATAAATACGCGCTCGTATCTATTATTACACTCAACTCATTCTAGAGTACTACTGACTCCATCTCTAATGAGTAATACCCAACAGAGCCATAGTTGTCACTTAACTATAAGCTCTGATACCAAATGTAACGTTTGCGATTTTTCGTTGACGAAAACCGACATCAATACGTCCACCGTATCAACTGCCGAGAAATCGAAAGCCGAAAAACCGTACCATTAGGGTTTTAGAAAAAGAAAAAGTAGAAGAAGATAGAAAAAGATAGAACAGAACAGAAGAAATAACAGAACAACATCAGAATCTCACAATTCGCAGCGGAACAACATATAATAAATAAATGAATAATCTTTGAACAAAGAACTATATCAGTTATTACATTACATTTCATTATATCATCAGAGTGTACAACAACAAACAACATCAACAGCGGAAAAGAAATACTATATACTAGTAATACGCCATGCCATCCATCTTGCCTCTAGCAACTCCTAAATTCCAGAATATCCTGATAAACCTAACTCTTGACTGCCCGTGTGGAAATTTGTGGGCACCCAGAGTTTAGGAAGGAAAACAATAAACTCCGAGTCAGTCATGTGACTGGTGTGAGAACTCAAAACAGTTTATTTATCTTTGAAAACAAAATAGAGAAATACTTTTAAAGTCAATTCGCAATGCTTTTAAAAATAAGACTACCATAAGGCCTCCCGCACACACACACAATGCAAACGCAGAATCGGAGGAGATATCTCCTTATGATAGTCAAAGATGCTTGATACGCATTAGAAAGAACATTTGATATTATTACTAGTGCATAGTGTAGGAAAAATTCATTTCGAAAATAGAATATAAATCTTAGCCAACATAGACATTTCGAACTATGTCTACTATAGCTACCATCCAAACAGTGGGGCGCCATCATAAGTGAATGATAGGTTCTACAACTAAAACTGTACAGGGTTTCGTATTGGGAATTGGATTTCCAACAAATGGTCAGGCCAAGGAACTTCCCATTGCCACATGAGAACGCCTCTGGAAGGACGTCCCCGAGAACCAAACCGGATCTCTGCCAACACAAGGCCGGGTTACCCCTGACTGGGTAACTACTGACACGAATATGTCATCCCCCGATCGTAACCGATCTATCCGAGGATCCTCGATTTCCAACAACCACAAAATATGCAGCAACAACATAGGTTAAATATCTGGGCTCCATACCATGATACCACCTCTATCCATAAGGAATGACATACACTAAAGGGGTGCTACCCCCTAATAACCTTGCCGCATCCTTCTTGTTTTGACCATTTCCGGGGTGTGAGGTCCGAGGAAGTCTCGTCCACAAAGCCACACTTTATACAAAAGTCGTGCTTTAGGTCAACAAATGATCATAGAAATGATCACCAAGATAAATGATCCTATCACAAATGATCAACGCAATGATCATTTCACAGCAACACTCAGCATGCCACACTACCAAATTGGGAGTATATCACTAATAACCTTCAACTATATAACCTCTAAGCTCGTACGTCTCAGAGAAGGGTGTTAAGCTAAGAGAATAAATTCTCCGCCACCAACAGAAATATATTTGAAAGAAATCAGCTTTATATCTCAATTTGTAATGTCAGACATACAATCTATACAAGTCTGTTCCGGGCTCGAACAGAACCGAAGACACTTCCAAAGAAGTCCTTGCAATCCGGATATTCACTAATCACGACCGGACTTCCTGTAACTAAGGGTGATAAAACCTCTATATCGGAGATCAGCCGATGTAGAGTAACTCGACGGTAATCCTTCCGTTTTCACAAATATCCGGTCTTCAACACCGGTCATCAAATGCAATCCATAACGACGTATCACATATTCGGAATGGGTTATACGACCCCAAGGTCCTTTCCCAGCTAACCCGAATAGTGAGCGCTTATTCAAAAATAAGTGTGGCATTCAAATTCAAACAATCACAACAAATACCTATTTAAAGGTAAATATTGATAGTCGGATTATTTAACTATCAATAGGCATGCTCAACATCACCAAATTCCAAATAATTTCCCAAATTATTTACTTTTCAAAATATCTTTACTAGATATAAAATTTTCCACACTTCAAACATTTGAAAACTAATTTTCAGATCACTTTTCAATCCTTTACCACTTTTGAAAACAAATTTCAATCATTTTCTTTTCTCGGAAATACTTTCATTTCAAAATGGTTTATTTAAACCAATTAAATAAATCCTTAACGATTTACTTTATATTTACGTTCCAAATCCGTAAATTAATTCCCATAATTTCAAAAATAAATCAACATTTATTTTTAAACAAATTCCCCTTTTCATTTATAAATTCCATAGTGAATTTACGTTCCAAAATATTTATGAATATACGATTTAAATTATTCATTTTCAATTTATCTTCAAAAAGATAAATTCTCAAAACATTTCATTTCACATTGGAAACACATTCCCATACTTATTTATTCATAAGTAATTCACAAATCCATTAAATTTCAACACTTGGAAAATATTCAATATACTTAAATCGAAAATTAAGTATATATTTCATTCTTAAAGAAATCATTCTCTTAAACACATTTGTTTGGACCAAAACGAATGTTACGTAAAACATCGTTACGACGACCCAAAATCACTAGTATAGGGATTCAAAGTTTAAATAGATATATAAATCCCAATACTATACAAAACATTTCCTTTCGGAAACCATTTACTATAACAACAGTGTTATAGTCCACCATTTCCTTCTATTTCTCGAAAACGTCTATTTCAACAATAAATGTTGAAATCTATGTATTCGATACTTATTTCATTTTAAAACGTCTTTAAAAATCATTAACTTCATTTCATAATGTTTCTTCCCCAAAAACATATTCATTTCATTTAATAATATATTCACTGTCCAAAGTCGTGAATATAATTCCTATATCCATCTTATCAAATTCAATTGATTTCGGATTTATAAACAACGTTTATAAACTCCATTTATATTTTTATAAACTTCTATTTAGAAAAATCCTTTTTATATCTCATTTTAAATGCCAAAATCCGATTTATAAGTTGATTACTTATAAATCTTATATTTTACAAAATCTATCCATTTTATATATTCATATTTCATAAATTTATAAATCTCAATTTACTTATGAAATCCATTTTTATTTCACTTTATTACTTATAAAAACTCGTTTTATAATTCCAGTATTTTTAATTTAGAATATCAATTTTATAAATCTTTTATATAAACCGTTTATAATAATTCAAAATTCCCAATTAAACCATTTAATAAATTAATCACTATTTATTTCAAAAATCTTAATTTGGTTATATTTTACAAAAATCATAACTTTTATAACATTAAACTTATAACGTTAATTTATTTAAAATAAATCAAGTCAAAATTTTAATAGAACATATACTTTCAAAAATCACTTTAAAAACCAAAATTATTATTTTAAAACTTCAAAAATGGATCCGATGACGCAACAGCACCAAATAGTCAATCACGACATCCAAATATCATATATCGATATGATAATCAACAAATATCACAATATCTGTAAATAAATCAATACAGTTGAGGAATCCAGTTGGATCCCTCCAACCTGTTTCCCTGCATCCACAAACATTAGCACAATACCAATTCCGCTCTAGTACGGAATTATCGCGGTATATGGGATTTATAAAATATTATCCGCTTAATAGATGGCGCAATAGGGTCTCATCCGCTATACAATGCGGGAAATCAACAACTGCAATATATACATATGCCAATATATATATTGCTATTATATATAATACCAATTTCACTGTTTATGAAATATTCGCGGTATATGTTTTTAATAAATAACATCCGCTTACTAACGGCGCATAATGTCTATTTTAACAATCAATAGATAACAATCATCATTCAAGCATGCATTCAAGTATTTCAAATCTAACTATTTAAAATATTAAATCGAAACTATTCGATTGAGTGAGAAGTTCTCACATTGATTTCAATTTCGTTTTAGCGATTTATTTCGAATAAAATTAAACGGACGTTTAATTTTACCCGAAATTTTTACTGATTCCAATCGAATCTAATCCAGCTGCATCGCGTAGTGCTCGTCCATACAATTCCAACGCAACTGGTTTCGCGCGTTTTCGACCTCGTATGAAAAAGATACGAATATTTGAAGTTACACGAATTATAATATAACAATTTACAACTTTATTTTATAAATTTAAACCTAAACTATTCTAGACCGTTAGATCCATCATCTGCAAATCCAAGCCGTGCTTCCTCTCCCCCCTTTCTTCTTCGTTGCTTCCCAGTAAACAAAACACGCACAAACCCATAAAGCTCAAAACTAGGGTTCCATTTTGCAATCACCACGCTCGCTTATAATTCGATCAGAGACTTCCATCGCGTAGCCCACCACGAGAGCTTCATTCGACCCCCTACACGTTGAAATCGGTCAAGCATGTGCCTCGAATTACATGCGCAGCTGCAGGCATCGGCCCCCTGCTTTCTCCCCCTCTGATGCTCCAAACACGATCATATCCGTATGGATCTAAAGCTATCACGAATCTCTACAACTTTCATGTTAAACACTTCGCGTAATTGTTGATGGATTGAGAGTGATTGAGGAGAAAATAAAACAAAATTCTGGCCATTCGTTTTGTTAGTGGCGGCTACAACCAGAAACCATAGGGTTTTGGCCTTTGTTTGCAAATGAGAGAATATAGGTGCTTATATAGAAAATTTCCCAATTTACTATTCATCGAAATTTTTCGAACTCCAAACGAAGCGTGCCGATTGGTGTTTCTAAGGTTTACCCCGCGTTCCGGACACAATGGAACGTGTTTCGGGAGTTAATTCGGTCATCTGTGCGAGGTATGACAATAAACGTTCGATTTAAAATTAAACCGATTAAACGATTTTCTAAGCGTTTTAGCTTGCACCGGACAAACGGTAAATCCAATTGACATGAAATTTGAAACCATACAATAATATCACATTACGGATCCGATGAAACTGGTTTCGTCGAAATCCGAGACTTTTTAAAAAATGGCTATTTTAACTCGCCAAATTAATATTAAAACAATTTCGATGCGTTTCGAGCTGCCACGATCAAACGACAACTCCGATTGCTACGAAAATTGAAATCCGATAATAACAAACTATTACAGATCCAATGGAACTTGTTTCGTCCAATTCTGAGATTGTTCAAAAATTGGCTATTTTCACTAGTCGATTAAATATTAAAATATTCAATTTTCACAGATTAACTCCAAATTAAATTTTAAAAGTTCTATAATATCGTTCTAACTCCAACATGATAATATAAAATTTTCCAAGTCATTCTCAATCATATTTAACCCTATTTACAATTATTTCTGTATTTTAACTATTAAATAATCGATTTAATTATTTAATCAAATCCAATTATTCAATATAAATTTATTCGACTTATAAATTTCACTTATTAATAATTAAAATTAATTAAATATACAATTTTTAATTAATATAGATTCTGGGCCGTTACAAAGTGTTTATCAAGTAGCGGTCATATAAGTTCCACTACATCACAAAAGAATAGGTACAAGTGCTAGACAAAGAATATGTATACATCAAGGAGTCTCTATCTCAAATGTATGAAACAAAAATTACTAAGCTAAGTGTTAGTCCGTGAGATGATGGTTTTGATGACAAAAACCTTAGAATAGGATTATAAAATATAAATACTAACATTATAGTTTAGAAATATATGCATATGCAGGATTTAACCATGCAGGTACCAAGAATGAAGACTGTACAGTTTAGAGATTCAAGATATCAAGAATGAAGACTCATGAGTATCAAGAATATCAAGATTATCAAGAGTTCAAGATTTCAAGAATAAGTAATTTTAATTAGGAATTTTTGTTAAAACTCCTAGAAAAGCACTGTCATCTTAAAATCTAATTTATTCGTGAAATGGAATCCACTTCGAGCCTGTTAAAGGGGTGGAACCCTAAGTAGGATGGAACCTACGAAAAATCTAATGGAACATTGTTTTGTATCCGCTAATTTTATTCAAAATGATTTTACAAAATTATATCTTGTTTTCAAAATGTTTTCAAAACCTTTATTTTAAAAGAATAAAAAACATCTATCCTGATTTCAAATACTTTTAGCCTCAAAATAATCTTTAATTTAAAAACCAAATTATTCTTAGTTTTAAAACTATCTTTAATAATAATTAATATTTATATTTAGATTTAAATATAAAATTATATATATTATTCTCTATATTTACTTATGTATTTTAGCTATAGTCAAGTATATTTATAAAGTTTAAGATAGTTTTTAATATAAGATAAAAGTTATTTTCAAAGAAAAACAAACCACCAAAAATTCCTTTGGGATGTCGACATGCTCAATATACTCATTCGACATAGTGTCTGTTAATTTCAAAAGAAGTGTCTATTCGTCATATCTCTTCACGAATGGATATGGCTGTTGTTCTTCTATAAATAGGGGCTGTTTTCAACGAATTTAGAATCATAGTTTTCTGGTTTTCATTTCTCTTCTTCTTCCACATTTCTTTATACATATTTCTACTATTACTCTGCCAAAATCAACATTGAATTTAGATTATATCTGGTTTGATTCTCTATCACTATCTCAACAAGATCCTCAGTGCTATTCAAAGTTATAGGCTTCTTTGTAATCAATTAAACGAGAAAAGGTGTGATTATAGCCTTGGAAATCAATCAAGCAAGAAAAGGTGTAATTGTAGCCTTGGAAATCAATTGGGTGAACTTGTTACCCGTGAAATCAAGTATCTCTACCCATAGGATTGTGAATCTGGAGGGTTTACCACGTAGCCTTGAAATCGAGGGTGTAATTGTACAATTGCTTTTGAAAGGAAATCCGTACTTGTTTGTAGGACTGGATGGAGGGTAAATCCGAACCAGTATAAAATCTGGTGTGTTCTTTCCTTTACTGCCTTTATTTTATTTCTGCATCTGTGTTTGGTTCTGTGATCATATATGTGTCTGAATATTGCATACATTTTGTTCAAATTAACAAAAATTCAAAAAGATTTAATAATTTTTTAAAACACTATTCACCCCCTTCCTCTAGTGTTTATCCTAGCCTTAAGATCCATAATCCGCATTTCCCACATTTGGTATCGGAGCGGGGTTTTCAAAAATTTCATAACCTGAATTTTGAAAGGTTTTCAAAATGGCTACCAACACCGGTACAATTACTAACACTAGTATCCCTGTCAC
The DNA here is from genome assembly GCA_030765085.1 of Allium cepa. Lineage (NCBI taxonomy): Eukaryota > Viridiplantae > Streptophyta > Magnoliopsida > Asparagales > Amaryllidaceae > Allium > Allium cepa. The sequence goes on along the minus strand of CM060929.1, from coordinate 524,027,168 downwards.
TAGTTCATTTGTAGAAGGTCAGTCTATTATCAGACCATCATTTTTTAATGGCAGTAACTATGCATATTGGGCATGTAGGATGAAAATATATTTACAATCTATAGGATTAGACACTTCGAATATCACATAAACTAAATATTCTTAACCCACAACTGATTTTGCACAGTGGACCGCTGAGCAAAAGACTGTTGCACAAAATAATTCTAAAGTAATGAATATTCTGTTTTGTTCACTTGATAGAAATGAATTTAATAGAGTGTCAGTTTGTAAATCAGCATATGAAATCTGAAAAAATTTGCAAGTTACTCACGAAGGAACAAGCAAAGTTAAACAGACCAAAATTTCCATGCTCACAAATTAGTTTCAATTATTTAAAATGAATTCTAATGAGTCTATTTCAGATATGTATAGTAGATTTTAGGATATTGTGCATTCTCTAAATCCTTGGGAAATAAATTTTCGGAAGAAGATCAAGTCAGAATTTTTTTTAATTCTCTTACTCCAGAATGAGATCAAAAGATACTTGCGATCGAAGAGGTAAATGACATCAGTACCTTAAAAATAGAAGAATTAACTGGAAATATAATGTCGTTTGAAGTCCAAATGATCGGCAGAAGAGAAAGTAAAGCATCTGAAAAGAAATCAATGGCATTTAATGCATTAACTGATGAATCAGACTCAAACAACGATAATGATGAAGAGATAGCCTTTATGACCAAGAACTTTCGGAAATTTCTGAAATATAGAAAGATGAATAATCTCAAAAGAAACAACTATAAGAACTCTGGAAACCAGAATGTAGTGCCAAACAATGTCAAAGGTTTTAACTGTGATGAACCAGGCCATATCAAAAGAGACTGCCCGTATCCAGAGAGGCAAAATCCTCCTATAAACAATGATTCATTAAAGAAGCGAAAGCGTGCATTTACTGCTACTCTAGATGACTCGGACTCGTCCTCAAGTGATGATGATCAGAAAAATTTGTGTTTCACGGCAGTTTACGACTCCGACAAATTCAAAGAAACGGACTCAGAAAAAGGTACACGTTTACAGTACAATAGGTTGAAATTACATGCTTATAATTGATGCTTGATTGCTTGATTGATTGATTTTAAACTGGTGTGTTATTTGAATTTTAAATTTTTTTACTATTATTTTATTAGTATAATAATATATTATGGAATATACTATAATTCTAATAATATTTCAGATATATATAGACACTAAAAATAATAAGTGTGTGTGTGTATATATATATATATTAGAGTATTTAGGAAAAATAAATCATAGAAATTCACAAGCACATGTTGACATGGTCCCTACCATAATGTCGACATGGGTATAGAATTTGAAATTCAAATGGTTGAATTTCCCTCCACCATTACACTTCATTCAATGCTCTGAAAAGGCATCTTTTGACTAGAGAACATATTCTTTTAGAATCTATTTATTCACTATCTTTTATCCCATCTTTTCACTCTCATTTTCAAATTCAAACTCTGTCTTCAAAACTTCAAGCTCTCTACTCTCTACTCTAATGGCTTCTTCAAGCAACCCCTCCACCATGAGAATTTCCAGAAAGATAAAAGAGCAACTCTTCAATGATCCGGAGGCTATAAAAGCATACATCAATTATGCTAACTATGCAAAATTCCATACCGGAAAGTTTGCTATATTTCAAGATTTCTCTTCTTATGAAATTGATTCTCTTTTTGCAAACAATAAAATTCTTAGTCTTGTTGATGCTTCTCAAAATGATTTTGTTTCTTATCCAAATCTCATTAAAATTTTCTATGCAAATTTAAACCGTGGATTTTATATTGGAAATGATGATGAAATTTGGAGTAGTGTCAAAGGCACTAGATTTTTTTTGAATTGTGATCTTTTGGGTACCATTCTCAATTGCAAGAGTACGGGAAGGGATCTTTCTAATTTTAAAATTGATGAAAATGATCGTGAGACATTACATCACGTTTTCGAAGGCAAGGATAAATTTGAATTCAAGAATCGAAACTTTCGACCAAAAGCTAGAATCGTCAATCTTCTTTTACAACATACTTTGACCCCAAGATCGGGAAATTTTAACCATCCTACTTCAAAAGTTTGCAAATCACTTTTTGCTATTTTTGGAAATTATAATATTAATTGGACGTAAGTTATTTTGGATGAACTTCGTCCTAAAAATCTTGAAATGGATGAGAATACTTTGTATCACAGAATTTATCCACTCGGATTTTTAACTATTTTGGAGTGGATTTCAAAGGAGAAGAATTTGTTTCTAGAAAAGTTTTCAATCATTCCAACATTTCACTTATGAAAATTCCATTTGTTTTTCAACCTTATGAGACTCTTGCCGGAAAAAAAGAGTGTTGGCTCTTGAGGAGATGGAAGAAGAGGAAGAGGAAGAAGAAGAAGGGGATGAAATGGAAATTGAAGAAGAAGAAGATGGTGAAACTTCTTTGAAAAGCATCGACTATCCTCCTAATACATCCAACAAAGCATTCTCAAAAACTAAAAGACCATTGTTGAGAATCAACGGATTCTTAAACGATCCGTTAGTAAAAAGTTGGATAAAATTTCATCCAAGATTAATAATTTTGTTTCCAAAGTCAGAAAGAAGCTTGGATTATCTTCATCGTATCATCCTCTAACTAGTTCTACCTTTTCGTATATCGTTGTATAGTTTTAGTTTATTTTGATTTGAATGTTCGTGTAGTTCTTTGTGTTTAATCGTCGTATCATGTTATCATGAAATGAAATTGAATTCCTTTTCTATTATCTAGCTTATCTTATCTCTAGAATAAATGTTAATATATTATATATGTACACACACAATTATTCGCAAAATCAAAATAAGTCATCAAAACTCACTGGACCATGTCGACATCCCCCTATGACCATGTTGACATGTACTGGTCAGAAATGACATTTCATTTTGAATTTGAAATTTGAATAACTACCTTATGTCTATTCATTTCAAACGAATTTCTACACCAATAAATACCTATTTCTTCCAGAATTCATCACTCAATATTATTTCTTATCCACGTTTTCTTCTCACAAACTCGAATATGGCCAATCCAATTCATAATTTATTCGACAATCTTGGAAAAATTCTTAATTCTTTCAAAAATATTCTTTCGTTCATTCTTCATAACCAGCGACACTTAGAATTGAGTCAAATGCGGATGATTAAAGAGGAAGAAAGGAATTTCGATGCAATATGACGGATGATTTCCTCCCTGCACAAGGATGATAACGAAGCACATCCTCCAGTCTCTCCCGCTAATGATAATGAAAATTGGAATGTCATTAAAGCAGACCCTATATTTGAAGAAGAAGGATGGGTGGAAATTCCTCATAATGTTTGATTTGATTTGGTTTGTTTGATTTGATTTGGTTTGTTTGATTTGAATTGTTTGATTTGATTTAATTTGAATTGATTTAAACTAATATCTGGTGTGAAAAACATGCATAAGCATGCATTAATATTTATATGATTTTTAATTAATTATCATGTCTATCAGTGTAATTATCTCTTAATCTATCTATTATATACTCCATTTGTATAGTTTATAAATGCAGGTACTTTAGTCCAAGAATGAGGGGGGTTATATAGTTTGGAGATTATATAGTTTGGAGTTAGTTTTTATTGATGAAAAAAGGGGAGAAGTATAAAATTGGATAGTTAGGCATAGATTAAGGGGGAGTTATCATGATAGAAGTAATATTTTATAAACAAAGGTTGTCATCATCAAAAAGTGTGACGACCCGACTTTCCACTCCCGGAAAATCGCATCATCTTTAAGAAAGAAAGGGATAGAAAAGAGAAAAGATAGAGAAGAAGAAAGAAACAACACATCAGAATCTAAACAGCGGAACGAATAAATTATATTAATCACATAATACTTTACATAGTATCATATACATCAGAGTTACACAGCATAATCAACTCATACTAGACAGTTATAAACACCTGTCTAGTTATACAACTCAATACAACTCAAAAACATCAACATATCAGAGAACACACAGCGGAATACTCTATAGCTATACGCAGAAGCCTCCTGCTCCATTGCTCCTTCAGAATTCGTCAAGCCAACTTAAAAACCTAACCTGAATCCCTTGGCTACTCGTAAAAATTTGAGTACCCAAGAGTTTAAGAAAACAGAATAAACTCCGGGTCAGACATGGGTCTGGTGTGAGTAAACGGTTAAAGTTGCTTAACTTTAAAAATCTTTTGAAAGAAAAGGTATCACGTAAGACTTCCCACACATAAACATGGAAAAGTTTTTACCTTACGCTAACCAAAACATTTGATAAGAAATTCTGTGATATTATAATAGTGTCTAGGGTTTTCAAATAAATATGAAATAGCCGAAATTGTTACATCTATTAAATTCCAGCTACTAGCCACAAAAGTGGGTAATACAATCAAAACCGTTGGCACTTATTGGATTTTGGATTCCATACAATGGCAGGGCTACTGGGGTACCGCCCGTCACAGTACGTGGCCTAGATCACCGTACCGAGGATTACTCCCTTCATCCCCTGCTACACAAAGCCGGACCCATTCCTTACTGAATGGTTCCAAATAAGACAACCCCGACGGTTGTAGCTATTCAACCGTCCCACACAGCCGAAATAAAAGGGACTCTAGACAGGGGTAAATCTTACTCTCAAGTGGGGGCTACCCACGAAGCTTTGCTGCACCTCCCCTGTTTTAGCCATTCCCGGTTGATGAGGCTTGAGGTTACGATTACCTTTATAGGACATATTACTTAGAATGCTCATCGTCCACCTGACGATGTGCTGAAAGCATTCAATCCATACAAGTCCGTTCCGGGTTCGAACGAAACCGAAGGCATTATCTCGTTACACTCATTTTGGAATCACCCTCAGAGTTAACGACAATAACCCTTGCACTCTAAACCACCATCTCGAATCTATAAGGTCTATTCCGTCAACTCATTACGGAATCACCCACAGAGTTATACTGACGTATAGCCCTTACACCTCGAGTCTTCACAAAGCTCCACATAGATTCACGACCTAACGTTATTTGGAATCGATGTGGTTTTCGGATATCCAAATATGGAAACCCGATCCCGGTCTCATCGAAATCCAAAGCGTGTCTTTTAAGTCCAAGTTGTTTTAAAGGTTTTTAAAACAATTAAATTCAACTATCTACATATACACAGAATAGATAATTCACAGGCCACAATTGATAATCAACATTATCAAATAACAGGTAATTCATATAATCCATATCATAGTAGATAATCAATATATCAACATCCCAATTGATAATCACAATTCAACCAAGCATTCCTATCATACGACCATACTTATCTCATTACTGAGATCACACAGCATTCAAGACAATCAATGTCATCCAATCATCCATAAGCAATGATTAACTCATACTAATATAATTAATTTAAAATGAATTAAATTAACTATCTCTAATTAATTTAAAGTGAATCAAATTAATTATCTAATCACTTAATTAATTTAAAATAAATTAAATTAATTATCTTCATCAAAATAAATCTTGCTTAATTAACCATTAATTAAACCAACTAATTAATCATCATTCCAATTAATCAACCTTGATTAATTAACTCTTAATAAAGTAATTAATCCTTAATTACTTTTTAATTACTTTTAATTACTTTATAAATTCATTGATTTATTATACCAAGTAATAAACCTTAAATTACTTTAACAAGTAATTATTCATTTAAAATTACTTCCCAAACAGTAATTTACCCAACTCAATTACCTCTGTAATTAATTAATTACTTATCTTAAGTAATTAGCCTTACCCAAAACTTATTAAGTAAACATACTTAATCTTTAAATCAAGTAACCATATTTAAATAATAAATTAATTAACTTACTTGATTCCACTCATCTCATATAACAATATTGAGTAATTCATCCCCAATTTCTCATTAACCCAAATTAATCTTTAATTAATAGATTAATTATCTTCAACTATTAATTAATATCCCTCAATTATTAATCAATCCTTTAATCAAAAGTAATTAATCACTAATTAATTAATTAAACTTAATTAACTAATTAATTAACTCTTAATCATTAATTAATAAACTTAATTATTAATTAATAATCTTTATTACAAATTAATTAATCCACAATTAAAATTAATTAATTCTTAATTACAATTAATTATCCTAAATAAAACAGTTAATTAATTTTTAATTAACTTTCATTATAAATTAATAATCCTTTAATTATTAATTAAGAAAACCCATTTAAAACTTAATAAAACCTTTATTTATTAGTCACTATTTAATTAACTCTTAATTACTTAGTTAATAAGTAATTAAGATTTAATTAATCATTTGACATTAATTAAATCATCATCTTAATTAATAGTTAATTAAATAATTAATTATACTTAATTAATTACTTAATTAACCCCTTTTTAAAATAATAATTAAATTATTTAATTAACTTAAACTTCTTGAATTAACTAACTAATTACACATTATTAATACTTAATTATTATTTAAGATAAAATAATTATCTTAAATAAATCTTAGAAATCTTTATTTAACTTAATTCATGAATTAAATTATAAAGAAGTCATTAATTACCTCTATTAATTAACAATTCCAATTTCAAATAAATTATCTTAATCTTCATTTGTTAATTAATAAATCATTTCCACAAATTAGTTTAAAACTTTACTTAATATTCTCTTTAATATTCCAAAATAAGATTTGAAATAATGTTAAGATTTAACTTTAAGATACTTAATCATTATACAAGTTTATTTATAAAACAATTCAATTTCAAATCAAATACTTTAAATTTAACTTAAAATTTTATTGAAGTTTAAAACTTATTTTATTTAAATTTGAAATATTTGTCATCACTTTAATTTGGGTTCAACCCTTACTGGAACCTACGAAACAAAGCACAAAGATTTTAAATCTTTAAAACTGTTTTACTCTAAAACTCAAAACTGTTCAACTTAACAGTTTAGCACAGCACAGCACATCAATACCCAGATCACACGAGTACAAACCCGAGCCACGACCAAAAATGCACGAGTTTTTCCCGAGTCTCCTCCCTTATAACCTGAACTCAATTCCAGAAACACAAAACAAACCCAAACTGCAGACACCATCCTCCTCCGTGCAACCTGCACCAGTGCCGGAACCCTTCCGACCAACGTCGAACCCACCGACAAGTCGCACTTCCATCCCACAAGCATCTACGACCTAAAGATCTTCAACTCTTACCTCGATTCAAAATCGAGTATGCTCATGGCTGCTGAAACCAAACACCATCAGAACAATCCCCTGAACCGTCGGCTCCGACCATCTATAATCGCCACCCCTCCGGCCATGGCTTGCTAACTCACCGCACATCCTTCACCCAAATCCCCTTTAAGCTCGATTCACCATAAGAAGGTCAGTGGTGCATTTTATAGCAAGAACCAAAACTAGGTCTAAAATCAATCTCCAGCAAAATCACACTTCACAGTGATTTATACATACATCCACCATTTTTACCATACTCCTCAATGGTTCACCTAGCTCCATCAACAATCTCAAGCAATCCCAATTTCATAGATCAGCAGAATTTGGCAAAAACCCAGATTTCACTAAAACCCCAATTACACATATTATACTCTACTAAAAATTTAAATTTTGATTTTGAAATTCCTAACTTTCAGTGATGATTCAAGATATAAGCTTGAATCAATATAATTTAACATTTGATTTCAATCATTGATAATAATTTGTTACTGTATTGTTCATTTCCAGATGAATTTAAATTTCCAGAAACCAAGTTCTATTTTGTTCTTAGTTTAAACTTAAGCTAATCTATTTTGTTTAAATATAAGACCTAACAGTTATTTAAATAGAATGAGCTTGAAGTTTTGATTTTTAACTCAAGTCCTACAGTAAGCAAAACAGAGAGGACAATGAAACCAGACATGCACAGTTCCAAGCATAACCAAAACATATTGCATATTCATATCCATATATATAAAATAAACATCATCACAAACTCACATGCAATAGATAATTAACTACTTAAATTTTTAGTAAAAATGTTTACTCACTTTTTTAAGGAGATGCAGAGGTGATGAAAAAGAACAGAAAGCCTTAACACTGAATTTGCTTTCCAGATTTTGTATTTTGAAAGCTTGTAAAATAAACTTGAACTTGATGCTTTTAAAAACTGTAGTGCTTCCTTTAAATCATTGAAAAGCTTTGAAAACAACTTGTTTTGACCCAGATTTGCTTGCATGCTCACTTGACAGAGGGTTACAGGGATTGATATTTGAATTAGAGGAATGTTTGCACTTGCATGTATATGAAGGATGATGCAGACATGGAAATGCAGATTTTGTTTGAAAACAACTGCAGACATTCAAGTATGCAGATCTTTGATTTTTGAATCTGCAGACTTGCAAATTGATTTGCTCAAGAAAAAGGTTACAGGTTTTTGATTAACATGGTTTGAATTTGAGGAGCTTCTGATTTGGTTTGAGGATTATAGGTTTTAAACTTGAAAATGATTTCAGGTTTGTATGCATGTGTTTTCTGGTTTTGAAGAGTGAAGGATTTGCATGGTAGTTCTAATTTCTCTTAAGAATGAACAAAATGTTTGAAGAAAAAGAAAGTGAGGAGAATATTGTGTTTATGTAGAAAAATTTTCAGATTTAATAAATTAAAAGAAAATTAAAAACAAAAATGGACACTTGTCCCCTTGTACACACAAAGTTTATAACACTTGTTATAATAGTGTTTTAAAATTAAACACTTGTCACTTAAGTTTGTTTTAATTTAAAAGAAAATTTAAAAGCTTTTTAAAATTACTTTCCTTATTACTAATATGCTTTTCAATCTTTTAAGAAATGCTTTTCTTATTAAATATCAAATAAACACATGCTTATATATTTATAAATGTATGCTAATTTTTTATAAGTACAATTTTTGAAAAGAACATATAGTAAAAATCAACCAAAGTTTAAATAAAGCTATATACAATATTTCAACTTGCTTTAAAATATTATTTCAAAAGCCTTTTCATTTATTTTAAAAAAAATTAAATACAAATCAAATTTATATAGAACAAATCTTATTTTAAATTAAAAACATTATCTATATATTTAAAATTCAAACTATATTATCATTTTATTTTAAGATATATGTATATTCCTTTGAATTCAAATTTATATCCATTTCAAAGTCAAGTTTAAAAATTCAAATCTAAAAATAAATTCTTAAATGAATATAAACATCTATTTTTAATTAAGCTTATTATTACTTACAATAATATATCCTATTTTAAAATCAATTTAAAATACAGATTTAAATACATTTTAAACACACTTATAAATTTTGAAAACAATACACCAATTTAAAATTTATTCACACAAATAAAATAATTAATCCTAATATAAAACCAATTTATAACCATAATTAAAATATTACTTGGTTTAATTATCTTTGAAAATAACAATTTATTAATTTCAAATAATTAAATTAAGCGATTATCAGCATTTCAAACTCCTAGAAATTCCGGGATATTACAAAAAGGGTGAGATTGTTAGTCCGTGAGATTATGGTTTTGACGTCAGCAACCTTAGAATAGGATTATAAAATATAAATACTAACATTATAGTTTAGAAATATATGTATATGCCGGATTTAACCATGCAGGTACCAAGAATGAAGACTGTACAGTTTAGAGATTCAAGTTATCAAGAATGAAGACTCATGAGTATCAAGATTATCAAGAGTTCAAGGTTTCAAGAATAAGTAATTTTGTTTAGGAATTTTTGTTAAAACTCCTAGAAGAGCACTGGCTTCTTAAAATCCAATTTATTCGTGGAATGGAATCCACTTCGAGCCCGTTAAAGGAATGGAATCCTAAGTAGGATAGAACCTACGAAAAATCTAGTGGAACATTATTTCGTATCCACTAATTTTTATTCAAAATGATTTTAAAAAATTATATCTTGTTTTCAAAATGTTTTCAAAACCTTCCTTTTAAAAGAATCAAAAACATCTATCCTGATTTTAAATACTTTTAGCCTCAAAATAATCTTTAATTTCAAAATCAAATTATTCTTAATTTTAAAACTATCTTTAATAATAATTAATATTTATATTTAGATTCAAATATAAAATTTTATATATATTATTCTCTATATTTACTTATGTATTTTAACTATAGTCAATTGTATTTATAAAGTTTAAAATAGATTTTAATATAAGATAAAAATTATTTTCAAAGAAAAACAAACCACCAAAAATTCCTTTGGGATGTCGACATGCTCAATATACCCATGTCGACATAGTGTTAGTTAATTTCAAAATTTAAATTTCAAAAGAAGTGTTTATTCATCATATCTCTTCATGAATGGACATGGCTTTTGTTCTTCTGTAAATAGGGGTTGTTTTCAACGAATTTAGAATCATAATTTTTTGGTTTTCATTTCTCTTCTTCTTCCACATTTCTTTATACATATTCCTACCATTATTCTACCGAAATCAACGTTGAAACTAACAAAATTATCTCTGGTTTGATTCTCTATCACTATCTCAACAAGATCCTCAGTGCTATTCAGAGTTATAGGCTTCTTTGCAATCAATTAAACGAGAAAAGATGTGATTGCAGCCTTGGAAATCAATCAAGCGAGAAAAGGTGTGATTGTAGCCTTGGAAATCAATTAGGTGAACTTGTTGCCCGTGAAATCAAGTATCTCTACCCAGAGGATTGTGAATCTGGAGGGTGTACCTCGTAGCCTTAAAATCGAGGGTGTAATTGTACAATTGCTTTTGAAAAGAAATCCGTACTTGTGCGCGGGACTAGATGTAGGGTAACTCCAAACCAGTATAAAATCTGGTGTGTTCTTTCCTTTACTGCCTGTATTTTATTTCTGTATCTGTATTTGATTCTGTGATCATATCTGTGTCTAAATATTGCATGCATTTGTGTTCAAATTAACAAAAATTCAAAAAGATTTAATATTTTTTAAAACACTATTCACCCCCCTCTAGTGTTTATCCTAGCCTTAAGATCTGTAATCCGCATTTCTCACACTAAGTAGTTAGCCAAAAGTCAGATGACGAACCCTGATAAGAAGTCGAGAAAAAGCACCCGTCGGTCTGACCCGAGTATTATTTAAGAAGAAAATAATAAACGGATCTGTCGGCTATAAATATCATATAATATGAGATAAGATAAGAGATATGACAAAAACGTATGATAACAGTAATGCCATACTGTGACAAGTATACATTAGATAACAACAAAAATCATACAATATCTCAAAAATCTCAAAACACCAGAAAGAATATCATATTCTTCATTTTATTCACCAAACCACAAATATTGACAAAACATATCAATGTCAATCGCAAAAATTGGTGAAACACAAATTCCAAAAATCATCAATTAGAAATCCAGAAATCACAAAGGGGTGGCCTATCAAAAATGAAAGTATGAAAACTCACCAACACGTGTATCACAAATGGGATGTTATCCCATGGTCGCTAACCATAGAGCCGGTACAACGACGTAGTACAATAACGGTACGCCTGATGAACCTGAAACTCAAATAATTCGAAATAACGACATAGTACGACAACGATATGCCCGATGAACCTGATAAACCGAAACACAACGATATGTCTGATGAAACGAACCCCATAAAAGAACATGGGTCGCTAGCCGATAAAAATGAGTCGAAACTCCAAAGAACGGTCAAAAGACCATGGGTCGTTAGCCTATAAAAATGAAATGAAGCTCCATAAAATTGAGGTATAGTCCCCTACTGAACATAGAGAGACGAAGCTCAACATAACGGGCTACTGTCCCCTACGCGGACAAAGAGGGACGAAGCTCAACATAACGGGGTATTGTCCCCCATGCAGACAAAGAGACATCGCATATCGCTAGTCTGAACCATAAAATGATCACCATTGATCAATAAAAAGTATGAATTACACTAAGTTAGTAAATAAATGAGTTTAGCTTCATGTCTCATAACCACTGGCTTAACTTAAGTATTTACGAACAAATTGTAGATTTCCACTCAAAAATTGTCACAAGAGTTCAATCGAACAAGTCCAAGAATTAACCAACGAAGTAAACGCAAGCGTTTCATACCACTTGTTTTACTAAGCCGTTTAATTAGATTTCTCATCTGAGTGAGGTAAATGTTTGTATATACTAATAGGTTGGAAAGCGGGTTTAAAAACAAGCTTTGTATTAAAAATAGTGATGAAATTGTTTTTCTGAAAGAGTTTGAATATTTACTACTAGTATAGAGACCTTTGCATTTTAAAGTGACAAATCATAGAAATGATTGCAGAAACAACCAATCGTTAAAAATTCACATACGAAAACGTGAATCAAAGCATAGAAATCGATATCAGATGCATCAAAGTGGATATTCCCAAAATTACAGAAAGAAGTCATCAAAGTCGATAATAAATGACGACGACCAATCGGATCAACCAAAAATCGATATAAATGGAAACCCATCAAAACAAGCAAGATGGCTGAAATTAGCAGCTCCAGACGTCTGGTGGTTCTCCCAAACGTCTGAGCTGAAAGAGTGGAAATTTCATCCCAAATGTCTGTGCTGAAAGAGTGGAAATTTTATTCCATATCGCCCAGACGTTTGGGAAGTAAGCTCAGATGTCTGAGCTGAATATCTGGAATTTTATTCCCGTAGTTCCAGACGTCTGACCTTAATACCAGATGTATGAGCTGAAGCTCAGGGTTATATTTTGCCTTGGCCAATAATGGCCAATTTGTATCGGAAGCGATCAAATGAGTGAGATGGCTAGGAATTAATGTCAAGTAACAACCCAACCATATAGGCTTTTCAATACACTCCGAACAACATGTCAAAACATCAAATGTAGGATTTTTCATAAATTTTGATTTCAAAATACCAAAAATTAGAAAATTCAACAATCTAATTCAAAGCAAATGAACATGATATAGGTGTTAGGAATTCATACCTAACAACTATCAAAGGCATACACATAGATGTGAGTTCAAGAACTCATCTTTGAACCCAAAAACAACGAATGAGAAGCTCAACACAAAGGAAAGATCAAACACTCTTAAACTTCAACTCTAGAAGCTCCAATCTAGGATCATATGCAAATATTTCCTAAGCTAAGGTTAGGAATTTCTGAAAATTGGAGAGAGATTGAAGTGGAGAAGAAGAAGAGGATTCTTACCTGAGCTTCTCCTTGAGTTTGGAGCTTGAAATTGAATTTCCTATCAAAACTAAGGCTTAGGAATTTTGATTTATCTCTTCCCCCACTTTTACTTTAGCTTGAAGTGTTAGGAAAAATAGAATGAATGAAGAGGAAAGAGGGTGGAGTTAGGGTATTAGATGAGTTAGTGGGTTGAAACCCATACCCAAAGCCCAACAGAAAGTTTGCAAAATTCTACTCAATTCCAAATATATCGATGTTTATACTCAAAAAGGTTGCAAACGTTGTTTTGGACTCAATTGAAGTAGTCTCTAGTCCTAATTCGACTATTTGCAAAAAGTATCATTCCATACATTAATCCGACTTACAATGCTATATTTAAATAAATCATTTAAATATAAAATCTTAAATTATGCGGGTTGTTACAGACTTCCCTCCTTAAAGAAATTGCGTCCTCGCAATTCTTAAGAAGAAACAAAGAGTAACAAGCATAAAAGCATATCAACACAAAAGAAAATTTAAAATATGAAGTTCATCTTAATGAGCACGAGAGAGTAAGTCCAGATGTGTTCGCTCGATGAATTCTCTGGATTCCCAAGAGCAATCCTTAGGATTTAAGAATCACTGAACTTTCACAAGCGGAACATCTTTATTTCAAAGGCGTTAAACCTCCATAGCAATGATACAAATAGGATGTTGCTCAAAAGTCAAATTAGGCAAACTTCAATTTCTTCAATAACACCGGGCTCAAGAATAGAATCGGAAACCCTAAGGCATTTCCATAGTTAAGAGACGTGGAATACATCATGAATAGTAGAAAATTGAGCTGGTAATAAAAGGTGGTAAGCCATGGAACCAATGCGTTTGGTGATGGGAAATGGACCAATATATCGAGGTGCTAATTTTCCCGATCGACTGAAATGCACAACACCCTTCATAGGTGAAACAAGAATAAACACCAAATCTCCTACAGAAAATTTCAAATTCCTTCTTCGGTTATCGGCATAGGATTTTTGTCTACTTTGAGCTTCTTTCATCCTATGACGAATAAGGTCGATCTTTTTTGTGGAATCACAAACCAAATCTGGACCTAAAACCAGCTTCTCACCGGCCTCAAGTCAATAAGAAGGAGATCGGCATGGCCGTCCATAAGTGCCTCGAAAGGTGCATACCAATACAAGATTGGAAGCTATTATTATAGGAAAACTCAACAAGAGAAATATCATCTTCCTAACTTCCACCAAAATCAAGAACACATACACGAAGAAGGTCTTCAAGAGTTTGATTCATATGCTTGGTTTGTCCATCAGACTGAAGATGATAAGCGGTGCTAAAATTAAGCTTTGTTCCTAAAGCTTTTTGAAGACTCTTCCCAAATCCACTAGTAAATAATGGATCATGATCGCTAACAATAGAAGTAGGAACTCCATGAAATTTAACAATTTCTTTAACATAGAGTTTAGCCAAATGAGGTACAGTTCAATTGGACCGAATGGGAATAAAATGGATGGTTTTTGTAAGCATGTCAACAATCACCCGTAAACTGTCATGACCCGAACGAGAACGGGAAAGACCGTCAACAAAGTCCATGGAGACTTGATCCCACTTCCAAACAGCAAAGTCGAAAGGTTGCAATAAACCACCGGGCCTTTGATGCTCGGCCTTTACAAGTTGGAAAGCCATGCAATGCTTAATAAAATTAGCAATATCAGATATGGCCTTTGATGCTCGGCCTTTACAAGTTGGAAAGTCATGCAATGCTTAATAAATTTAGCAATGTCAGATATCATCCATTCCAATAATAAAGTCGCTTCATATCCACTTACATTTTACTACTACCGGGATGAATGGTAAATTTAGAACGATGAGAATTTGTAAAATGTCTATACGAAGATCACAAATATTTGGCATGATAAGTCTACCAAATTTTCGAATGCCTCTACGAGCATCGATTCAAAATCTTTCAAACTGGCAACATCAATCTTATCCCTACAACTTTGGCTAGGACGAGCCAATTTGGGGTCATGCTTTTGAGCATCAAGAATGCGGTCTAAAAGAGATGGATGAGTCTCAAGGCTACATAAAACAAGTGATGAACATGAATCAGATTCACGATCTCGAATCTCACAAGTGGATAAAATCTCGAGATCATTCCATTCGGATATCATCATTGAAACAACCGCTTGTTGCTTACGACTAAGGGCATCGGTAACACGATTTCCCTTCTTGGGAGTATAAAGGATATTAAGATCATAAGATGCAAGGAACTCAAGCCAACATTGTTGACGCAAATTAAGTTCCTTTTGAGAAAATAAATACTTCAAAGATTTATGATCGGTGTAGAGAACAAATTTCCCTCCCAAAAGATAATGATGCCAAATTCTAAGGGCGAAAACAATAGCGCTAGCTCTAAAACATGAGTGGCGTGCCTAGTCTCGGCGGGCTTTAATTGCCTAGAAGCATAAACGATAACTCGTTCCCTTTGCATGAGAACGGCTCCCAAACCAACACGACTAGCATCGGTATAAACAATAAAGTCTTGGTTCCTTTCGGCATTCACAAGAATAGGAGCATCAGAAAGGAGTTCTTTTAATTGCTGAGAAGCAGCTTCACATTTGTCTGACCAAATTTACTTAACGCCCTTCTTTGTCAAACTAGTAAGAAGTACAAAAATTTTAGAAAGGTCTTTTACGAACCGACGGTAATAGCCCACCAATCCAAGAAAGCTACGAATTTCCATCACACTCTCCAATTTCTTCCAATTTTTAATCGCTTCAATCTTTGAAGGATCCACGGAAATTCCGGATTCAGAAATAATATGTCCTAAAAATTTCACACGAGATTGCCAAAAGTGGCACTTAGAAATTTTTTCCTTCAATTGATTGCTTATAAGAGTTTCCAACACAATCCAAAGATGTTTTTCATGCTCTTCCTGGATTTTGGAATAAACAAGAACATCATCTACAAAGACGAGAATAAATCGATCGAGGAAGTCTTTGAAAACTCGATTCATAAGGTCAAAAAAATAAGCTACAGCTCACTAAACCAAATGCAATAACAAGCCATTCATAAGATCCATAACAAGTATGGAACGATGTCAAAGGAATGCTATCCTCTGCAATACGAAGCTGATGAAAACCAGTTGCTAAGTCTAACTGTGAAAAGGCTCTAGCACCGCTAAGTTGATCGAATGGATCATCAATCCGAGGTAAAAGATATTTATTCTTGATGGTGAAATCATTAACTTGTGGTAGTCAATGCAAAGTCTAAGTGTACCATCGAATTTCTTCATAAAAATAGCTGAAGCTCCCTATGGTGAGGAACTAGAACGAATAAACTGCTTCACTTCTAGTTCAGATAATTGCTTACGCGTCTCCTCATTTTCCTTATTGGACATACGATAAGGAGGACGAGTTATAGGTAGAGCTCTAGGAATTAGATTAATTTTGAACTCGATCGCTCTCCTAGGTGTTAATCCTAATACGGGCTCAAATATGTCAAAAAATTCACGAACAACGTGAATGAGGGAAATGACATCTTCTTCATCATCATTATCGTTATCATATGGATTTAGAGAATATAAGGATGTCGCCGAACTGGAATCCGAATCTTTAAGAACAATAGAAATCTGCTTAACAGATTGAGGATGTCGAAGATAAATAGTCCTCTCAGGACATAGGATGTTGGCTTCATAACGATTAAGCCAATCAATTCTCAAAATCATTCTGAAGCTTAAGTTGTGCATAACAAGCAAATCGGCTCGAAAAGAATTATCACATAAAATAATCTCGACATCTTTACAAAGCAAACCGAGTGTTGCGGATCCACCAACTGGATTCGCAATTCTCAATGAAGTCATCAAAGCCATAACATTCAAAAAAAAGTATCAACAAATTCTTTTGATATAAAAGAGTGGGATGCACCCGTATCAAAAAGAACTCGAATAGGATGATCACAAAACATAATAATGCCATCAATTATAGAATGAGAAATACCTTGACCAAGAGAAGTGTTATTAGGCGCTTGCACAACATTTAGTTTTCCCTCCTTCTTAGCTTGAAGTTTGGGACATGAAGATAAAAGATAATTCGAACCTTTGCAATAACGACAATAAAGAGGTTTTGGTCACCTATTTGCATAGTGGTCCTTAGCACCACAATTGTAGCATTCTTCACGATTAAGGGTAGGAGTCTTTACTACCGAAGTTGGTTGCTTCCCTTTATTGGGGTTAGGGCCTTTGAACTTAATAGGCCTCTTTTTGTTGTTGTTGAAGTTCTGTTTGGCACCCACAGCTTTAACATCACTTTCTTTATCGGCCTCTTCAAGTCGAAGACCAATATCAACAAGCTGATCAAAAGAAACTTCTAGTTTCATAAGCAAAGGCGTTTTAAGGTTCTTATTCAACCCATAGACAAACCTCTAATTTTTCTTCAATGAGGTATTAATATACTCGACCCCAAATTAGAGAGGATTCAAAAGATGCGACATAGTCTGTCATAGAAGATTCACCTTAAACAAGGCCAATAAAGCATCAAGCTAAAGTTACTTTTCAGCTTTTGGCACAAAATATATATCGAACCTTTCTCGGAATTGCTCCCAAGTAAGATCCGCTTCAATAATTTCCGAAGTCAAAAGCTCAGACCAATCTAATGCTCTTTCTTAGAGCATGCTAGAAGCCACTTAGACTCGATGAAGATCAACAAGATTCATGCGAGAAAATATGCGATCGTATGTTCTAAGCAAAGCTTGGACTTCTATAACGCTTTCGGAACCCTTGAATGGCCTTCCATCTAAATTAGTATAATCACTGCACAAGCATGCAAAATCGGATTTAGGATGAGTAGGTTCTGGAATAGGTCCAACAGCCTGAGAATTCTTTACCAGATCTAAAAGCTGCTAGGCAGACATAAATACTCCATCCCGAGGAGTAGCACTAGATTGACCAGCGCTAAGACGGCCAGGTCTAACCATTTCTCTACTTTAAGAAAGAAAGAAAGAAGAGGAAAAAAGTTATTCTCAAAATGAATATCAAACAATCATGATTGATAAAACATGGCATCATAAAAGAAAATAGGATAGAATGGGTCCAATGACTCAAGTTAAATCCTAAGGCACGATTCCTAAGAAAGACTTGGAACAATGATCCTTGCTAGATTATTCTATATTGTTTCGAAGTTTGGCTCTGATATCATGCTGTGACGCCCCATCTCTATACTCACACTAGCCAATGACACTACGGAGTAATGTCATCAACTAGTACAAAGAATAACACCGTTGAGGAGCGACCATCTGTGTAATTGCTTTGTGCGAGTACCGATATGTCAAATAGTACTACATGCATTTCGTTTCAATAGGAAATCTGACACATCAATAACAAACTCAAAACTACTAGACAGTGGCTATGTGATCTTCGGAAACAAATATAAAATAACCCTAACATATATCAGTCATAGATATTCATATCACAAAGACAGAAATAGATATGAATAAAAAACATAAATGTGTTTATCAAGTAGTGGTCATATAAGTTCCACTACATCACAAAAGAATAGGTACAAGTGCTAGATAAAAGAATACGTATACATCAAGGAGTCTTTATCTCGAATGTATAAAACAAAAACTAATAACCTAAGTAGTTAGCCAAAAGTCAAATGACGGACCCAGATAAGTAGTCAAGCAGAAGCACCTGAAATACCTCGGTCTAACCCGAGTATTATTTAAAAAGAAAATAATAAACAGATCATTCTAAGTATAAATATCATATAAAATAAGATAAAATAAGAGATATGACAAAAACGTATGATAACAGTAATGCCATACTGTCAGAAGTATACATTAGATAACAAAAAAAATCATACAATATCTCAAAAATATCAAAACACCAAAAAGAATGTCATATTCTTCATTTTATTCACCAAACCACAAATATTGACAAAACATATCAATGTTAATCGCAAAAATTGGTGAAGCACAAATTCCAAAAATCATCAATTAGAAATCCAGAAATCACAAAGGGTGAGGCCTATCAAAAATGAAAGTATGAAAATTCACCAACATGTGTATCACAAACGAGACGCTATCCCAAGATCGCTAACCATAGAGCCGGTACAACGACGTAGTACAATAACGGTACGTCCGATGAACCTGAAATTCGAATAATTCGAAACAACAACATAGTACAACAACGGTACGCTCGATGAACCAGATAAGCCAGAACAACGACGTAGTACAACGGTACGTCCGATGAACCGAATTCCATAAAAGTACATGGGTCGCTGGCCCATAAAAATGAGTAGAAACTCCAAAGAACAGTCAAAATACCATGGGTCATTAGCCCATAAAAATGAAACGAAGCTCCATAAAATTGAGGTATAGTCCCCCACGTGGACATAGAGAGAGGATGCTCAACATAGTGGGGTACTATCCCCCACGCAGACAAAGAGAGATGAAGCTCAACATAACGGGGTACTATCCCCAAGCGGACAAAGAGACATCGCATGTCGCTAGTCTAAACCATAAAATGATCACCATTTATCAATAAAAAATGTGAATTACACTAAGCTAGTAAATAAATGAGTTTAGTTTATGCCCCATAACCACTGGCTTAACTTAAGTATTTACGAACAAATTGTAGATTTCCACTCGAAAATTGTCACAAGAGTTCAATCGAACAAGTCTACGCAAGCGTTTCATAACACTTGTTTTACTAAGCGGTTTAATTAGATTTCTCATACGAGTTAGGTAAAGATTTGTATATACTAATAGGTTGGAAAGCGGGTTTAAAAACAAATTTTGTATTAAAAATAGTGTTGAAACCGTTTTTTGTGAAAGAGTTTGAATATTTACTACTAGTATAGAGACCTTTGCATTTTAAAGTGACAAATCGCAGAAACGATTGCAGAAACAATAAGTCACCAAAAATTCACATACGAAAATGTGAATCAAACCATAGAAATTGATATCAAATCCATCAAAGTGGATATTCCCAAAAATCCAGAAAGAAGTCATCAAAGTCGATAATAAATGACGACGACCAATTGGATCAACCAAAAATCGATATAAAGGGAAACCCATCAAAACAAGCAAGAGGACTGAAATTAGAAGCTCTAGGCGTCTGGTGGTTCTCCAAGACATCTGAGCTGAAAGATCAAAATTTTTATTCCAGATCGCCTAGACGTCTGGGAAGTAAGCTCAGATGTCTGAGTTGAGTATTTAGAACTTTATTCCTGTGCTCCAGACGTTTGACCTTAATACCAGACGTCTAAGCTGAAGCTCAGGGCAATATTTTGCCTTGGCCAATAATCGCCAATTCGTATCGGAAGCGACCAAATGAGCGAGATGGCAAGGGATTTATGTCAAGTGACAACCCAACCCTATAGGCTCTTCAATACACTCCGAACAACATACCAAAACATCCAATGTTGGATTTTTCAAAAATTTTGATTTCAAAATACCAAAAATTGGAAAATTCACCGATCCAATTCAAAGCAAATGAACATGATATAGGTGTTAGGAATTCATACCTAACAACTATCAAAGGTATAGACATAGATGTGAGTTTAAAAACTCACCTTTAAACCCAAAAACAACGAATGAGAAGCTCAAACACAAATGAAAGATCAACCACTCTTCAACTTCAACTCTAGAAGCTCCAATCTATAATCAAATGCAAATATTTCCTAAGTTAGGGTTTAGGTATTTCTGAAAATTGGAGAAAGATTGAAGTGGAGAAGAAAAAGAGGATGTTTACCTAAGCTTCTTGTAACGACCCAAAAGTTTTAATGGTTTTATTTAACGTAATTAATTGAAATTTTTGAGAAATTTTATATAATAATATTTTGAAATAAAATTTAATATTTGGATTACGTCCAATTAAACATAGCAGATTTTAAATTTTCAATTTATTTATCAAAGTTTGAAACGTATAAAATACTATACGTTATTTCGCATTCATTGATTTTTTTTTTTTTTTTTTTTTTACGTTTTCATTCCAATCTGATTTATAACCTTCCTTGTTCTATTTTTATCCAAACAAACAAAAAAGTTATTGCTTTAAATGTAGCTAAATCAACTCATGACCGTTGCCATTTCAAAGTTTGAAATGTATAAAATTTCTATACGTTACTTCGCATTCACTTATTTCTTTTATTATTTTCTTTACGTTTTCATTCCTCTTCTGCCATTTTCTTATTCAAAATTTAACTGTTGCCTTTTCCCATCCCAAGCTGTTATGTTTCTCTTGCTTCATATAAAAGAAAACTTTAATTATAAACTTACGTTGTATTCTTTGCATTGCTTCCAAAGTGAAACCACTGACATTTTGTTTTCTCTCCTCTTTCCTTCTCCCCCCTCTCCTTCTTCCCTGTCCTTTTATTTAAAAAAAACAAGAAGAAACCATCTGTTTGAAACTTGTCGGCCTCCCCTCCATCGCCTTCACACTGCGACCTACACCACCCTACCCTAACTCATGCACCCCGTGCGCATTTTTCACCAGTACCTAGATGAGCCAGCCTCTCTGTTGTTTTAAGGTAAGTGATGTTCATATAGCAAAATAAATTCTTATATTTTGGGTTAGTAATCTATATCTATAAAATACGTTAATATATGTATTAGTTTCTATGTATTCTTATGTAAAATATAAATTTTAAATTATAATCAAAAGGTTTACATGTACATATTTCGGTTATAATATAAGAAGTTGTACCTGTATAATATATTATGCATATATAGTATGGGTTGCGTTAGTTATATATAGTATTTCATGCCTGTTAGTTTGTTTGTATTTGTTAAATATGTATATATAAGTAATACATGTTGTACATATTATATTCATGGTACGTATATAAGTGTGTTGCGTGAAAAGAAAAAAAAATATTGTTTTACTTTTGGTTGCGTGAGTTATAAATATATGAATGTTTGCTTAATTAAGTTTATATCATCTTTTATATATATTCAAAGCTGGTGATATATGTAAACACGTTACAGCAACTTTTGTTAAACTAGTATATAATATAGGTAATACATAAGAGGTCTACAGCTGGATTTCTTGGTGCTGAAGGTTTCTTATTTATAGGATTATATAAATATAATAGTTTATAAAAGTTATAAAATATCAGTTATATATTAGTATTTTAATATAGCGTGTGTTTTGATTGTTGTAGAGTATATAAAGATGCATATGCTGCTACAGTATGCTATATTTTAGGCGTACTGTATATATATATATATATATATATATATATATATATGATATTTTGGATGAATATTTACATATAATACTGTTTACAGTTTTGGTATAAGTTATATTATTTTTACATAGTGGTTTGTTCAGGGAAGGTTTTAGGCTCTGTTTAGTCTTGTAGCCATATGCATAGTAGTGTATATTTAGTCTGTATATTTTAGGCTAAGTCTGCATGCTTCCCTGTTTAGCACATGTACTTTATAGTATATAGCGATATTTTGGAAAAGATTTTTTTATTAGTTTTATAATGGTTATGGTTATTAAAGCATATTTGTGTTAGATATAAAGTTACAGTGTGAAGTACATAGGAAATTTGTCTTATCCATAGGCGTTATTTTATATTAAAGATAAATTTTTGACTTGAAAATAATTATGTATGTTTTAATTTAAAATACATTTAAATTTAGAATATGGTTTTATAAAAATAAAAAAAATAAAAAAAATTCTTATAAACTGTACTGCATATATACTCTTCAAAAAAAAGGGAAAAAAGGAGTAAGTTAACAATGTATTATAAAGAATATTGTTTATCTGCATATATATGTGCATGAGTTTGTTTGATTTCCTGCTGGATATTTTGAAAAGGAAAGTAATAAACTATAATAATTATATATATACATAAGTATTCATTTCAAAAGATATTATATATGTGTGTGTTGATCTTTAATATATGTGTTTTATGTTAGAACATTGATTTTTAACTATACATATATATTATTTTAATATTGGATTAAAATGAATATTTATTACATGGAAACGACAACCATAAAATGAATATACTATATATGTGACATTTTGAATAATTATATATTTTTTATTTAACATTAATATGAAATGGAAGCGTTTTAAAGTTATATGGTTTTCATGGGTATGCATATATATATATATATATATATATATGTATGTATGTATGTATGTATGTATGTATTTCATTTTTTAAAATGCGTGTTTTGATTTAACGTTCATTTTGAAAGAAAGTAATAAATTAGTCATATAATCTTCGTTTCAATTTTATCAAGCTAATTTGATCCGTTCTCATCAATTTCTATCTATCGGCTTTTCTGTCGAAATCGTACCATCTAACTTTGCTTTGGAAGTCGTGCTTGCATTTCGTAACTCAACTTCATTGTCTATCTCTCTAACCTCGAAAGGTGAGAAATCACTCATGATTAGCATTTTTTTTCATTAAATTTGATTTCAATTGAAATGACAATTGAAATATGCTGCTGTAGTTATTTAAATTTGTTATATATGCTATTATCTGTAACTGTTCACCTGCGGGATATGACACCATATCCTGTTGTTTATATTATATTGTTATTGATGATATGCCTGTTATTTTATTGTATTTTCTGTTATCACTCTGCAAGTTCCCTGTAGTTTAGAAATCACTATGGGTTGAAATGATACATACCCGAACAGACTTTAGAATAGGAGAAAATCGTTATGGGTTGAAATGATAAACCCAAGCGATTTTCATTTAATTGAGTTTGGGATTACGGGTTGAAATGATATCCACCGGTATATATTTAGTATACGGATTGAAATGATAAATATCCGTAGCACTTGACTATATGATAGGAAATATATACAGACACCGTTGGTCCATATAAATATTTTGAAAATAATTTCTATAATTTTGAAAAGAAATATATGGTTTAATAAATTTGATTTTTAAGATATTATATAAATGAAAATTTTGTATATAGATTTAGTAGTAATATTTGATTTAAATTAGATTGATTTAATACATATAATATAGTTAAGTATTTATGTAAATCTGTATTTCAAATAGATTCTCTTGTAATAAATTGAATAATTAAGATTAGGAGATAAATTTGGGTTTATAAAAATGGTATTTAAATAAGGATTTATTTAATTAAATCGATTTGAAATTTTTGAATGGGAAATTTAAAGGGTATGATTTTATAACTGGATTTTTGATTTAAGCGATTTAATGAATATTTCACGTTTAAATAAATTAAAGAAAATATTGAGTAAAATGTAATTTAAGGTTACTTAAATGATATTGAATCTAATAAGGGAGTATTTCAAGACTAAATAATAATGAGGTTAAATTGAGATCTATATGAAACTGTTATATAGAACATTTAAATATTAAAGCCTTGAACTATATTGGAATTTAAATGGTTTATGTTGAGATTCAGATCTGTGTTTGAAATCAAGATAGTTGAATTTGTTATTTAGCAACTAAATTGAATTAAAATGAAATTTAGGTTGAACTAAATTTGAATTTATTATTTAGAAAACTAAATTGAATGAAATTTAGATGAAACGTTGAATACTTAAAGTTTTGAAATATATGGAAATATAAAGGGGTATTTGTGATTATAAATCCGAATTTGAGATCGATAAAATTTAAGTGGTTATTTTAGAAATTGAGTTGAAGTTAAATTGATAGATTGAGATTGAATTTAATTTGAATGGGAAGGTCGGGTTGATGTTGGAACGATTTGTTAAGTTGAGGAAATTGAAAATACTTTACTGTATAAATTATTTAATAAATATAAATACTGTTTTGGGAAATATAGAGATATTTGAAGTGAAAATGAGATTTGGTTTTGAAGTATAAATTAAGCTGAAATGACCACGGTGTTATAGTGCATATTTCTACCTTGTATAAAGTTCCATGGACCCTTAGAGGATGGTTATCCTAAACATCCTTTGAGTTATTTGTATTTCAGTTGATATTTCACCTGAGTTGGATTTATTGATATAAGAATGTTAATCCTGACTCGAGTGTTTTGTGTTTTGCTTTACGCTCGGGTCAGACTGAGGATACAGCATTTGAGACTCACCTTTGGAGTTCGGAGCTTCATTTGGAAATCCAACTATCGATTCAGATTCCAGCCTTTCCAGTTGATTGGTTCAGAGAAGTCATCTGTTGCATTGGAGACTTCACTGCATTTGAACTATTCGGTTGTATTTTTTCTAACTCTGATATATATAGCAGCTTCATGACTACTATTCTTTATCTATTCTGCTGCATTATATTACTCTGTGATCTGTTATTGATTGATTTACTGTATATTTTAAGTTTTGCCAAATTTTAATTAACAATTCGGTATTTTGAATTATTCAAGTCGGATATGTATGGTTTTATTGTCGATTTGAATGGTCCAAAATAGCGGGTCGTTACAATTGGTATCATAGCTTTGGCTCTAGGCAAAACTTAGCATATATGGTATATTTATTTACAGAATCACTTTCGTTCGAGTTGAATCTCTTCCTTTTGACTCGATTTCCTTTGAATTTTGGAATGTCCCTGGTTCCGAAATTCATTCCGTCTCTCCCTATATATACTCGTTTGATTCCGGAGTATCCCATAACTCCACTGAATGATTTGTAAAGGGGATGAAAACTCCTTTTCAAGTGGCATTGACTCACCAAAGATTTCTGTATCCTCGGTTTACGATGCTGCTATATCTTGTTATGTCTAATTCTATATCTCCGGCAATCGAATGTCGAATTGCCTCAGAATTCTACACCGATCTAATTGTGGAATCACGGTTGACCGATAAAGGTCGCTCGCGATTTATAGAAGTATATCCATCTTCTATTTTGTAATTTAATTATCGCATCTTCGATCGAGTTTATCTTCGAATCAGAATTCTATTGATTTGAGTTCCTCTAATTCAAATCTCTATCTTTGTTTAAAATCCATTCTTAAAATTATCCTCTGAAAATCGGGTATGTTTGCATTTTTGAAATTGTTTTATATATCGAAATTATTATTTTGATAACTATGATTTTATTCTATATATAAAAGTAAAAATGTTTTCGATAAGGATTATATACATATATATAAAACAAATAAGAAATGTTATTCTATATAAAAGGGTTCTGAAAGGATTTGAAATTTTGAAAAAATATAAGAAATTGATTTATATAAAAAAGATTTATAACTGTAAAGTTAAATTTGAAATTCAAGAATTGAATTCCTGTATTTTGAAATTGGTTTTAAGATTTTGGAAAATATATAAAAATAATACGATTTAAAAGTATTCCTCCGAATAAGAAATGTTTCAAATGAGTTCAAATGAATTCCAGTAATTTTAAAGAAATTTCAAAGAAGTTTTCAAGAAAATAGAAGTCCAAAACTCACTTATATCGTTGGAAAATAATTTCGGTGATGAGTGCACGCATCAACGACATTAATTTTCGAGTTTCAGAGTGGGGGAGAGGCCACTTTAATAGCTTCGCTATGCAAGTGATTTTGTAAAACCGTCTTTGATTTCAAATTCCGAAGTATAGTTTGATATTTTAGAAAGATATAAGTATATATTTGAAACAATTTAAAATGAGACCGGTGTTCAGTCCTCGAGTTTCGGATTTAATAATTGATTTATTGATTTATTGTTGATTTTCAACTCTTGAATTGAAAATTTGATTTCCCTAACTATTTTGAATGTTCGAACACTTCCAAATCGAGATTAAATTTTCAAAGCTAAGAAATTTCGAAGAGTATAAAATGTTTGATAAAGAATATAAATTTAGTTTTGAAATGTTTTGAAAAAGAAAATAGTTGAATAATGGTTTGCAGAAAGGTAAATTGGATATTTCACATAGAAATAGATAGTTTAAAAGTTTTTTTAAAAAAGGGATAATTATAAGTTTGGAAACCATTTTGAGTATGATTGATTTTGGGAAAATATTTGGTTTTGAAATTAAATTGGAATTAAAAACCAGTACTTATATGGTGATTTTTGAAAATGAATTGGTTTGACTTGGATTATTTTAATTTGGAAAATGGGATAATTATCTAAACCTATTATTTTGGGAACTTTGAAATTTAGATATTTAATTGAAGAAAATTTGGTGAAATCATATATGATTTTGAAACTGAATTGATATTGAAATGATTTGAAATTGAGAACCTTAGATTACTAAGCACTTGATTTGGGAGTGGTCAAACTTATATAAAATGGATTGTATAAGTATGAAGTTGATTTGAAATCTATTGATTTGAAAGGTTCTCAATTTGGAAAGAGATTTTATATAATCGAAGTCTATATAATTATGATTTGATTTACTATTGATTTTGGAAAGTATTCGATTTGGTAAAAACGGAATCCTATATATATATATATATGGACTTTATATAAGTACGATATTTGAAAGTGATTTGAAAAGGTACTATATGATATATATTTTCGAAGTAAAGATATGGAAAGTGCCTTCTGCTTGATATCCGCTTTGTGGCCACATCGTGGATTCATTCTATCGATATTATTCTCTCTGATTTTTGGTTTTCCGGATGTAATACTCGAGTGTTTCCACCGTGGCGTAACCCATGGTTTTTTTTCTCTCGCAACTGCATAGCGCAATTGCCTGGATGAGTCTGGCCTTAGGGGTACGGATTGTTTCCTGGGGGATCCAGGCGTAACCATTGTGTATCCTGCAATCTGCGTAGGTTGCGAATAGTAGCGAAACTGCCTGGCTGAGACAGCCTAGGGGTACGGATTGTTTCCTGGAGGACCCAGGCGTAACCATTGTGTATCCTGCACTCTACTAGTCATCATGGCGTAACTCGCAGGACCGAGAAAGCTTACGGATATGGATTGTTTCCTAGGGGATCCAGGCGTAACCATTGTGTATCTGCGAACCATGGCCGGACAAAGGTTTTGGTTTGGTTGTTTTGTTTGGATTGTACTTTTCATATCGGTTTTAAAGGTTTTTCAAGTATTTTCACTGGGTATTGAAACAAGTCTACTAAGTACTTGAAGAATTCTAGCTTTGCGCCTGATCAACGCATGGCCAGAGTCAGCAAGAACGAGGATAAACTTGTTGAAACATCGAGTTATAAAAGTATTTTCGAAAGGAAAATTTATTTCGATATAATAGTATTTTATTATAAAAGTATTATTATAAAGGTATTTATTATAAAATTATTTTTCCCAACAAAGAAATTTTGAATTAATATTTGAAATTTAAATTCTTATGGTTCTAGATTAATTATTTATGCCCGATACTATTCCTTACATCTACCTTATCTGCTCAGTTTAGTTATTCACCTTGATTCTGTTTTTCAAATCTACCTTCCTTCCTTTTTGGATATATCCTTTTTAAATATTGCTTATTTGTATACTACATGGTTTAATAGAAATTTTAGTGTTATAAATATTTTAGAAGTTATTTATCTAAAATAAAACATATTTTTTTTTAAAAATGATTTGTGATCTAATAATAATATTTGGAAGGTATCTTGAAACAAAATAAAATTTATTAGTTTTGTATTTAATATTTCAATAACTTCTTTGTAAATATAAGTAATAATGTAAATAATTGTTTTCAAAGGAGTTTGAAAAGTATTAAAGTATTAAAGATAACTGAATTGCAAATGAAGTTTTCAAATAAATATTTCAAATAAAATTTATATAGTTTTAAATTAATTGTTAATCCTTATCTTTCAATCTATCTTTCTTTCCGGTTGGTTCTCCTACCTTCTTCCTTTTCGAGGACGAAAAGTTTTGAGTGGTGAAGAGTGTAACGACCCGAAAGTTTTAATGGTTTTATTTAACGTAATTAATTGAAACTTTTGAGAAATTTTATATAATAATATTTTGAAATAAAAATTTAATATTTGGATTACGTCCAATTAAACATAGCAGATTTTAAAATTTCAATTTATTTTATCAAAGTTTGAAACGTATAAAATACTATACGTTATTTCGCATTCATTGATTTCTTTTATTTATTTATTTCTTTCTTTACGTTTTCATTCCAGTCTGATTTATAACCTTCCTTGTTCTATTTTTATCCAAACAAACAAAAATGTTATTGCTTTAAATGTAGCTAAATCAACTCATGACCGTTGCCGTTTCAAAGTTTGGAACGTATAAAATTTCTATACGTTACTTCGCATTCACTTATTTCTTTTATTATTTTCTTTACGTTTTCATTCCTCTTCTGCCATTTTCTTATTCAAAATTTAACTGTTGCCTTTTCCCATCCCAAGTTGTTATGTTTCTCTTGCTTCATATAAAAGAAAATTTTAATAAAAAACTTACATTGTATTCTTTGCATTGCTTCCAAAGTGAAACCGCTGACATTTTGTTTTCTCTCCTCTTTCCTTCTCCCCCCCTCTCCTTCTTCCATGTCCTTTTATTTGAAAAAAAAGAGAAGAAACCATCTGTTTGAAACTCGTCGGCCTCCCCTCCATCGCCTTTGCACTGCGACAAACACCACCCTACCCTAACTCATGCACCCCGTGCGCATTTTTCACCAGTACCTAGACGAGCTAGCCTCTCTGTTGTTTTAAGGTAAGTGGTGTTCATATAGCAAAATAAATTCTTATATTTTGGGTTAGTAATCTATATCTATACAATACGTTAATATACGTACTAGTTTCTATGTATTGTTATGTAAAGTATAAATTTTAAATTATAGTCAAAAGGTTTACATGTACATATTTCGGTTATAATATAAGAAGTTGTACCTGTATAATATATTATGCATATATAGTATGGGTTGCGTTAGTTATATATAGTATTTCATGCCTGTTAGTTTATTTGTATTTGTTGAATATGTATATATAAGTAATACATGTTGTACATATTATATTCATGGTACGTATATAAGTGTGTTGCGTGAAAAGAAAAAAAATATTGTTTTACTTTTGGTTGTGTGAGTTATAAATATATGAAAGTTTGCTTAATTAAGTTTATATCATCTTTTATATATATTCAAAGCTGGTGATATATGTAAACACGTTACAGCAACTTTTGTTAAACTAGTATATAATATATGTAATACATAAGAGGTCTACAGCTGGATTTCTTGGTGCTGAAGGTTTCTTATTTATAGGATTATATAAATATAATAGTTTATAAAAGTTATAAAATATCAGTTATATATTAGTATTTTAATATAGCGTGTGTTTTGATTGTTGAGGAGTATATAAAGATGCATATGCTGCTACAGTATGCTATATTTTAGGCGTACTGTATATATATATATATATATATGATATTTTGGATGAATATTTACATATAATACTGTTTACAGTTTTGGTATAAGTTATATTATTTTTACATAGTGGTTTGTTCAGGGAAGGTTTTAGGCTCTGTTTAGTCTTGTAGCCGTATGCATAGTAGTGTATATTTAGTATGTATATTTTAGGCTAAGTCTGCATGCTTCCCTGTTTAGCACATGTATTTTATAGTATATAGCGATATTTTGGGAAAGATTTTTTTTGTTAGTTTTATAATGGTTATGGTTATTAAAGCATATTTATGTTAGATATAAAGTTACAGTGTGAAGTACATAGGAAATTTGTCTTATCCATAGGCGTTATTTTATATTAAAGATAAATTTTTGACTTGAAAATAATTATGTATGTTTTAATTTAAAATACATTTAAATTTAGAATATGGTTTTATAAAAATAAAAAAAATAAAAAATTCCTTATAAACTGTACTGCATATATACTCTTCAAAAAAAAGGGAAAAAGGAGTAAGTTAACAATGTATTATAAAGAATATTGTTTATCTGCATATATATGTGCATGAGTTTGTTTGATTTCCTGCTGGATATTTTGAAAAGGAAAGTAATAAACTATAATAATTATGTATATACATAAGTATTCATTTCAAAAGATATTATATATGTGTGTGTTGATCTTTAATATATGTGTTTTATGTTAGAACGTTGATTTTTAACTATACATATATATTATTTTAATATTGGTTTAAAATGAATATTTATTACATGCAAACGACAACCATAAAATGAATATACTATATATGTGACATTTTGAATAATTATATATTTGTTATTTAACATTAATATGAAATGGAAGCGTTTTAAAGTTATATGGTTTTCATGGGTATGCATATATATATATATATATATATATATATCATTTTTTTAAATGCGTGTTTTGATTTAACGTTCATTTTGAAAGGAAGTAATAAATTAGTCATATAATCTTCGTTTCAATTTTATCAAGCTGATTTGATCCGTTCTCATCAATTTCTATCTATCGGCTTTTCCATCGAAATCGTACCATCTAACTTTGCTTTGGAAGTCGTGCTTGCTTTTCGTAACTCAACTTCATTGTCTATCTCTCTAACCTCGAAAGGTGAGCAATCACTCACGATTAGCATTTTTTTGTTCATTAAATTTGATTTCAATTGAAATGACAATTGAAATATGCTGATGTAGTTATTTAAATTTGTTATATATGTTATTATCTGTAATTGTTCAACTGCGGGATATGACACCATATCCTGTTGTTTATATTATATTGTTATTAATGATATGCCTGTTACTTTATTGTATTTTCTGTTATCACTCTGCAAGTTCCCTGTAGTTTAGAAATCACTATGGGTTGAAATGATACATACCCAAACAGACTTTAGAATAGGAGAAAATCATTATGGGTTGAAATGATAAACCCAAGCGATTTTCATTTAATTGAATTTGGGATTACGGGTTGAAATCATATCCACCCGTATATATTTAGTATACAGATTGAAATGATAAATATCCGTAGCACTTGACTATATGATAGGAAATATATACAGACACCGTTGGTCCATATAAATATTTTGAAAATAATTTCTATAATTTTGGAAAGAAATATATGGTTTAATAAATTTGATTCTTATGATATTATATAAATGAAAATTGTATATATAGATTTAGTAGTAATATTTGATTTAAATTAGATTGATTTAATACATATAATATGATTAAGTATTTATGTAAATCTATATTTCAAATAGATTCTCCTGTAATAAATTGAATAATTAAGATTGGGAGATAAATTTGGGTTTATAAAAATGGTATTTAAATAAGGATTTATTTAATTAAATCGATTTGAAATTTTTGAATGGGAAATTTAAAGGGTATGATTTTATAACTGGATTTTTGATTTAAGCGATTTAATGAATATTTAACGTTTAAATAAATTAAAGAAAATATTGAGTAAAATGTAATTTAAAGTTACTTAAATGATATTGAATCTAATAAGGGAGTATTTCAAGACTAAATAATAATGAGGTTAAATTGAGATCTATATGAAACTGTTATATAGAACATTTAAATATTAAAGCCTTGAACTATATTGGAATTTAAATGGTTTATGTTGAGATTCAGATCTGTATTTGAAATCAACATAGTTGAATTTGTTATTTAGCAACTAAATTGAATTAAAATGAAATTTAGGTTGAACTAAATTTGAATTTATTATTTAGAAAACTAAATTGAATGAAAATTTAGATGAAACGTTGAATACTTAAAGTTTTGAAATATATGGAAATATAAAGGGGTATTTGTGATTATAGATCCGAATTTGAGATCGATAAAATTTAAGTGGTTATTTTATAAATTGAGTTGAAGTTAAATTGATAAATTAAGATTGAATTTAATTTGAATGGGAAGGTCGGGTTGATGTTGGAACGATTTGTTAAGTTGAGAAAATTGAAAATACTTTACTGTATAAATTATTTAATAAATATAAATACTGTTTTGGGAAATATATAGATATTTGAAGTGAAAATGAGATCTGGTTTTGAAGTATAAATTAAGCTGAAATGACCACGGTGTTATAGTGTATATTTCTACCTTGTAGAAAGTTCCATGGACCCTTAGAGGATGGTTATCCTAAACATCCTTTAAGTTATTTGTATTTCGGTTGATATTTCACTTGAGTTGGATTTATTGATATAAGAATGCTAATCCTGACTCGAGTGTTTTGTGTTTTGCTTTACGCTCGGGTCAGATTGAGTGATACAGCATTTGAGACTCACCTTTGGAGTTCGGAGCTTCATTTGGAAATCCAACTATCGATTCAGATTCCAGCCTTTCCAGTTGATTGGTTCAGAGAAGTCATCTGTTGCATTAGAGACTTCACTGCATTTGAACTATTCGGTTGTATTTTTTCTAGCTTTGATGTATATAGTAGGTTCATGACTACTATTCTTTATCTATTCCGCTGCATTATATTACTCTGTGATCTGTGATTGATTTATTTACTGTATATTTTAAGTTTTGCCAAATTTTAATTAACAATTTGGTATTTTGAATTATTCAAGTCGGATATGTATGGTTTTATTGTCGATTTGAATGGTCCAAAATAGCGGGTCGTTACACTTCTCCATGAGTTTGGGGCTTGAATTTGAATTTCCAAGAAAAACTAGGTTTTAGGAATTTTGATTTCTTTTCTCTTCCCTCATTTTTACTTTCATGTTAAGAAAAATAGAATGAATGAAGAGGAGAGGAGGTGGAGTTAGGGTATTAGATGAGTTAGTGGGCTGAAACCCAATGCCCAATAGAAAATTTGCAAAATTCTACTCAACTCCAAACATATCGATGTTTATACTCAAAAAGGCTGCAAACGTCGTCCTGGACTCAATGGAAGTAGTCTAGATTCCTTATTCGACTGTTTGCAAAAAGTATCATTTTAGACTTTAATCTGACTAATGATGCTATATTTAAATAAATCTTTTAAATCTACAATCGTAAAATATGCAGGTTGTTACAGCCATGCTATGGCCTGGCGAAGGCACCGAACAAGCCCTTGATCGCGCCATGCTATAGCCACGTCAAGGCACCTCCTTGAGGGAGGAAGGAGTAAGTCCTTGGTCCCTCCATGCTATGGCCCGACCAAGGCACCGAACAAGCATTTGATCGTGGCACGCTATGGCCAAGTGAAGGTGCCTCCTAGTGGGAGGCTGGGTAAATCCTTGGGTTCTGCTTGTGGATAAGCTAACCTAGCACACCAGACAACAATGGACTAAGACATCCAAGCCTAAGAAGCATCATATCAAATAGCAGACTAAGACATCCAAGCCTGGGTAGCGGCATATCAAACAATGGACTAAGACATCCAAGCTCGAGAAGCAGCAAAATCAAACAACAACAAGTTACAAAGCCTAAAGGGTAACACATGTCAAAAGAGTCAAAACTCAAGGAGCGGTACAGAATAGAAGGCTTAAATAAGAATTTGCAGCCTCCGACTAATTATCAAAAAAGAATTTATGAACTTCACTTATTAATAACCGAATCAGGGTTTCGAGTCTTTACTAATAATATATCGCCTTCATCATACCCGATTCTAGGTTTCGGGGCTTTTATTAATCACTGGATTTTACTTATTAATGCCCGAATCCGGGCTTAAGATTTCTATTAAGAAGATTATCACTACGGATTTCTGGTTATCATCCACTAATACCCAAATCTAGGTTTTAGATTTTCTAACTTTTAAATTCTAGTCATTAATGCCTGAATCTAAGTCACTAGATTTCTACTACAAACTTTTAGAAAAAGGTTTCTAGACTTCTATTATATGATCATTATCGACTTTCTATTAGCTATATCCAAAAGATGAATTTCTAAACATATATAATTAAATCCTTGATTGAATTTATGGTATTCTACCATCAGATTTATGGTAATCCGCCAATATAATTGAAGCTGAATTCCTGGTTCTCACTCATCATTAATAAAGATGAGTGTCATGACATTTAAATGTATTTAATTATATAATTACTTTTCAATTATTATCATATGTTAACATAATGATTTGTTAACCTCCGCAAGTAATGTGGATAAACTTCTATATTGATTTCAAGCTAACGATAAGGAATATTATTTACTTTGTTCATTTTAGGGAAAGGAGATCATCAAAGAGGATTGAAAGATCCAGCAAATACAAAAATCATAGTACAAATTATCAAAAGGTTGATTCAGAACCAATATTATAAGAAAGGACTACAAACCAGGCGATATTTACAACTTTTCATAATTTACATAATTTATGAAATTATTTACAAGTATATAGTACAAATATATACATTTCATAAATCTTGAATAGCCTCGTCTAGATTCGCGACAATTAAAGGATCAACGATATGACAAATTGCAACACGAAGAACTTCCTTAAGCTTCTTCTTTTTTTCCTTATCTTATCGCATCTTCAATAGATTCAACGTGGGTGATGACTTCTTGGACCGCTCTTTAGACTTCAATGCAAATGGGGTCCTAAACCTACACAATTGTTTCTCTATAAATACTAGCCCTGCTAGAACTAGAGGGAGATCTTCACCCTAATCTAGGATTGACATTTTACATCTTCTTTACTCTCATTTCCTTCCTCAAACATACTCTAGAACCTCCATTGTAAATCTGAGATCCACTAGATTGTGGTCAGATCTGATAAAAACGGTTGTAATCCAGAGAGAAAACAACTAATAAAAAGATTAAAGTGGACGTAGGCTTGAGAATTTGCCGAACCACTATAATTATTGTGTCTCCTTTTACTTTCCAATTATTATTGCTTATTTGGTTTAAATCTCTACATTTTAGTGCTTTCATTTGATATTTTGGCGTTGGAGCCATTTTTAACGTCAACTTTTGGTGTTTTCATTTAATATTTAGGTTTTGGAGCCATTTTTGACGTCAAAATTTTGATGCTTTCACTGAAAGAGCTAGATTTGATAATCTAAAGTTTGGATCTGAATAAGATGAAGAGACATAACACTATATATAAGATTGGAGGAAATCAACCAGAGCATAAAGGCAGCTATGAGATGTCCTTAAATTTCAATCAGTTTGCCTATGTGACCAGAGAAGAGATAAAGAAAATGAGGAAGGAGATGCAAAATGGGATAATGACTCGACAACAGGAAATGCTGGATGGATTTTTCCAAATGATGGAACAACAGAGAATAGCCAGAGCAGCCGAAACTCAAAACAAAAGGCTAGAAACCAACGCGGGAGCATATGAAATTGTAGTAAATTGGAACAATTCCCCCACGACCAGAACCAGCTGGTACCGATAGGATTCGTGTCATTGCTGAGAGGAATATACTCATGAGCAATGTTGGGTTGAACTTAGGGCAAGCTGGGATGCCAAATGGATCACATTGGAACAAGAAACGCAAAATAGAATGCAAGTGCACAATAACCAGAGGAATATGTGCTAGAACTTTTCTATAGGAACGGAGGACAAAACAGAGCAAAAAGTTCAGGTTAAAATGAAAATGTGCAGCCAGAGGAGTACGTGTCAGAATATATGCCAGAGTTCCTCCACAGAAGCAGGGACAGAATGTAGCTAGTGGTCAAATATTTCCATTGGATGACAACAATCGAATGGATGAAATGATCAGAAAGTTAATTAAAGGTGGACCCCCAAACTTGAGTTTGGACGACGTAAACAAAAATCCATTTACCTCTAACATCTAGAATGCAAGGAATCCCCCTGATTTCAAGCTTCCAATGTTAGTAGCATATGATGGAAAGACAGATCCAATAATTCATTTAGTAAGGTACATCGGACATATGGAAGTGCGGGTGCTTCAGAGAAGGTGATGGGACGGTGCTTCCTATTATATTTGACAAATTTAGCAATGATGTGGTTCGGGCAACTAGAGAATGGGGCCATAAGAATGCTGACCGACCTAGTAAATAAGTTCATAAGACAATTTCGAGTTCATATCTCCCGACCAAAGAATGCGATGACATAATCGAGTGTGAAGTAAAGGCCCAGAGAGAGCTTGAGGAGTTACTTGAATAGGTTTAACACGGTTGCGCTCTGGTTCATAGGTCGGATCCATCGGGATTTTGATGGCGGCAGTTTCGAAAGTTGCAAGTAAGACTGAATTTAAGATTGTTTTGGAAAAGGACCCACCAATGGATCTTACGGAGTTCTATCATGAAGTCGAGAGATATTTACATCAAAAGGACGTTCAAGCTGAAGATACTAAGATTAATGTTGTGGATGATGAAGGATCGTTCGGAGTAGGATGTGGTAAGGGTAAGGGAAAGCAAAGGGCTAATGACAACTTCGAGGAACTGAAATGGTAAAGGAGGGACTCAAAATTATCTTCCTACACTGATCCAACTGAAAACCAGGAGAGGATATATTTAGATATTATGTGGCAGATCCCCTATCGGAGACTGGCTAAGAGAGAACCCATGGACAAGGAGAGAAGATTTAGAAAGTTTTGCATCTTCCATAAGCTAGACGAACATGAAACGAACGAGTGCCAACACCTTCACGATTTGATAGAGAACTGGTTTGAAGAAACCATCTGCAACAGTACGTGAGAAACCGAACTGCGATACTGCAACCGGAGCAGCCACCATCTGTAGCGAAAGTATCAAGGACCAAGGATCTAGGTCGAGGATGGTAATCCCATAAGTGAGATAGATAGGAGTCAGTTTGATTCCCATGCTTTTCTTTCCCTTTTGAATAATTAGACAATAATAATCTTGGACTGCTTATGTGTGTAAGAGATCTCTATTGGTCTCTAGACATGCTTGAGTTAGATATCCAAGATGAATAAATAAGATAACAATAACCTCAGATCATTTACATGTATACGACATCTCAATCGGTCTCTAAGCATGCTCCGAGTTGGATATCTAAGATGAATAAATAGGACTTTTGTTTGCATGTTTGCTTTGATTTGAATATTTGATTTTCTAAAAGATCCACTTGAACGTGATGGTTAATACTGATTGTGGTAATCCTGTCCAAAGAGACGGGGTAGTGATCGCACGGTGCAAGTTTCTTTGTTGGAGAGCAAGAGAGTTGACTTGTACAAAAATTAAGTCCCCTCACAGAAAGTGAGCAGATGGGCTTGCTTGGTTATTGAGTCATCTCGCTGGAGAGTGAGCGGATTGGGCTCAGCAAGGATTCAGAGAGCTCGAATCCCAGATTGGATGTTAAATGATTCGAAGAAATCAAACCCTAAATTGGACGCTAAACGATCCGAAGAGATCGAATCCTGGAACAGATGTTGATCTGATAAAAAGATTTGATATTCTTGTAATCAAACTAAAATAGATAAATCTTAGGCAAATATGGGATGATTTTAATATACGATATGATAACTTCGGGTGAAAACAGATTGATTACGATTTATGAATAACACTTAAGCAATGATTGGAGTCCAAAGCTATGAAAAGCCTAGAACGACCTTTGACCCGTAGGAAAATTCAAAGAAACCAGATGATGCACCAAGATTAGTTCAATGGATGACCGAAGGGCTCAAATTCTAAAGATTGATTACTGCCGAAACTTGTTCCTGAGCAAAGCACACCTTATATTCGAAAGGCATACTTTGAGGGGAAAGTGTTAACCCGTTATTTAACCAAGCATATTTCAACAAAAATTAGAAGGCCAAATTGAAGACGAGACAATATACGAACTTGGAAACACACTTAGAAGGAGGGAAATGGCATACTTAAGAAAAATCATGACTTCTACAGCTAAGAAAACCAATTGGTACTGAGTAGTTTCCTCTCAGTACCAAGAGGTTTTTCCTACTACTTTGGCACTATAAACCCTATACACTTCATACTCTACTCCAACCTCTCATGGTCAAGTGTTTTTCTTAGAGTTTAAATGAGCAATTCTCAAGAGTGATGAGAAAAGAGCGAAGAAAGCATGATAATTCAAGTGTTATCGAAAGGATCGTTGGAATCAACTCGAAGCCCATGGAAAAGAGCTTGGAAAACATCGAATTGAATATATGAGAGCGAGGCAATGGAAAGTTAAGGATTTGCAATTAAGTAAACCTTTCGGCACCGAGAAGTTTTATGGCCAATTGGGCCGGCGTGCTCAGTGATTACTACTTACGCCAATTCTAGACTTCAATGCAAGCCGGCTCCTAAACCGACACAGCTGTTTCTCTATAAATACTGACCCTACTACAACGAAAGGGACTCTACATCTTCTTCACCCTTATCTTCTTCCTCAAATATACTCTAGAACTTTTATTGAATCCGAGATTCACTAGATTTGATCAGATCTGATAAAACTAGTTGTAATCCGAAAAGAAAACAACTAATAACAAAGTTAACGTGACGTAGGCAAGAATTTACTAAAGCATTATAATAATTCTTGTGTCCCCTTAGTTTTTTTTTCTTGTTTGGTTTGGATTTCTACATTTTGGTGCTTTCATTTGAAATTTGAACGGTGTTACCATTTTTGGTGTCAACACGACTGTAGGATCCATGGAATTGTACGTTCGCATATAGGTGGAGGAAATACCCAAAGTGTGATGGTTTCGCCCTGGTCGAAGTGTCAAAGGACAAGTAGAGTTTGCTTCAACATTTTAGGGGGTATAAGTTAAGTAATCGAGTGGGCATTTCCTGGACTGCATAGGCAATCTAAGTAGGATAGTGAGCATAAGGCGCTATGACACCGAGGTTGGTATCATATGAGAAGTAGGAGCTGTTTACATAGGTCGAGATCGTTGTCGGTTCTGAGTGGTTAGCGGAAAGACAGGGGTTACGTCTAAACAAGTTACACCTTCTGCTAGTGTAGACCACATTTAGAATGTACACCACCTAACAATTGTTTCTTAGTTTGTTTGTTATTTAGGAGGCAAGGCGATAACCTTTTAATGGAGGTCTTTCAAAAAATGAGATAGAATACGACTAAATAGTTGTAATGCCATTATTAGACACTATGAAAGTTCCTTGGTATGCATGACGATGATGACGTGATACTGTGTTGACGATGGATCCTAATGAGGTGCTGAGTTAGGGATACTAGCGGGGAAAGTATCATGGTCCAAAGAGGACCGTGGTACGTACGTACGTACGTACGTACATACATACATACATACACACACACAGTGTGTGTAGTTATTGTATAGCTCGAGTAGATAGGGTGTATCGTAAGCGTAAGTGAAGTCAAGACGACTAATAAAATAGTAGACGTTATATGTAATGGAAGACAATCGGTATAAACTAATGTTATGTATAAAGTTTGCAATTTACCAGATATCAGAACGTTGTTCTAACCACCTCCTCGTTAAAACCCACATAATTGATTTAGATGGACATATATTGGTACAAGACGGGAACGGTAGAATGACAGATTTCATTATGCATGCTCAATACTAACAAGGGTACTGGAGTTCAAATGTGTCAATCTTGATCAGTAATAATATGTTTTATTATACTTTATTATTCTGCTGTGAGTTTATATGGATAGTGCTATAATATGCTTTTGTTATTGCAGGATATCAAATATCAATGATCTCTACTTTGTTAGATTTGGATTTTTGGTATAGGGAAAATATGGATCCAATTAAGTGCGGGTTGTTACAACTACGGTAAAAGATGGTGCAAAATAACGGCACAATGAGGCAGTAACTGCGAGGATGAATGGCGGCTTAGTGGATAGAGTTAAAATACTATGTGATTTTTGGAGTTGAAAATTAAGTGGATTTCGGAGTTGGAATAAAAATAACATCGGTTATATTTTTCACACTAACTTTTAAATTTGATGGCGTAAAATCTAAGATTGAAGTCAAGTTTGTCATGTGAACTAATTATTATTTTTACTGTCATGTTTATTAAACTCAAACGGTGACCAATTCAGTTGAATTTTAAAGAAAGCGGTTTATATTATTTTTTTTTGGAAACGAATTTTATGAAATAAGTTTGAAAATGAGGACTTTTGGCCGCTTTTTGAAATATCCGATCGGTCATAATTTCCATTGAACGATATTTACGGTAGAAACGAGCTGGAGTTGGATGCTAGTGCGAAGTATACAATTGAATTTCATATTTATTTACAACTCAAGCGGTCCAAGTTGTATCAAATTATTAGTCATTTGGATCACATTATTTATTATATACACGTGCTTGATTATCATCTTCCCACCCCTTTTCATCTTTCTTAGCCTTAATAGTGAAACGGGCTAAAATTTAAGCAGAAGTTAGCATCCAACCGTCTCCTTTGACTAACTTTTTTTTTTTAAATAAAAAAAATTACCACATGCTGCGGTCATCTCATCAGTGCCAAAAATATTCTTTAACAAGTTGCGTAGCATAATAAAGGAAAAGTCTACCCAACGAAGAACAGAATGTATGCCTACCTTTTTGTTGTTAAAAATATCGTTGACTAGATTTTAGTGGACGACAAGAGGCATAAAACATTGTAGCGCATCACAAAAAGCCTCAGCTAAAAGAAACAGGGCACAACTTGATTTTGAATGCATCTCACACCGGCCACTTTTTAAGTCTAATTTCCAAAAGCTTCATAACTTTACAGTTTCGTGCATGTTATTACTACTCTAATGTTACAAGTTTTATGAAGTACTGCCTGTGTATCATTTTCAAGATCGATACTGTTACAGTTTATCATCAGCAATATGTTCATGATACATTCATGCACATGTACTGTATTCTGTAGAGCAACAAAGAGACTGTCATGTTGACCTTGCAATTATAATATCATCGCAATCGTCATAGAAAGCAAGCTTGTCCGTATAATTTCTACTTCGATTTTGCCTTAATCTGTCAAATATATCTTCAAGCGATTCAGAAGATGATTCATTTTGCATGGAGTTTTCTTGGAAATCATGCAATCGAACAAATCTTTTAGCCTTGAAATTTTGAAACCCTGCTTTCACTGATGCCCAGCTAGAAGCTATTCCTTTCGAATTTGTGTTATTTGCATCATCATGGAATGTTATATTTATTACTTGCTCGTCTTCTCTTGCAACTTGTGGTTGATTCTTACGTTTGTTCTCCTTGTGTGAAAGGGTATTTATTTCCTTTTGTGACGTATCTTTATCCTGATGTAACAAGAGATGCGTAAGCCAAATACCAGAAGATGAAGCAGTTTATGATATAATAATCAAACGTGGATACTGGAATGTATCTTTCATATTTGACAGACTGGTTTTTTAGTAAAAGACAGGTGTTAGCTAATGGTTGATTGGTTTAAATAATGCACTTGATATCTTGAAGATATAAAAATAAATAATCTAAAGCTGCAGTCATGTTTATGTATACTTAATTCTAATCGGTGGTGACCAGACTGGCATGGTCACGTTGTTGACATCTCTTGATGACAAATTTTAGTGGATTCAACGCATTAAAAAAAAAGGAAAAGGGAAAGGAAAGAAAAAGAGAGGCTTTTTGTGCCAAGTTGAAAATTGTATTGTTTGGTAAAGTAATTTCTTTGGACTTTGGA
Organism: Allium cepa; assembly: GCA_030765085.1. Lineage (NCBI taxonomy): Eukaryota > Viridiplantae > Streptophyta > Magnoliopsida > Asparagales > Amaryllidaceae > Allium > Allium cepa. The sequence continues at coordinate 523,984,723 of CM060929.1, read as the reverse complement.
ATTCAGTTCCTCTCTAAATAATCTCTCCTACCCAGGAAACCAACAACTGTACAAGCACGTCCACTTTTTTTTTTGGGACTTTTCTTTAAAAAAAATAAAGAACAAAGAATTCATTCAAGCTCCTAGAGTTGAGTTATGTTCCATTGAGGAGGGAAAGAAGTGTGTTTGTAAGAACGTGTGAGCTTGTGAGCAAACACATTAATATAAGTCCATATTTGAACATCAGGCCAGGCCTCTAATTCTGAAACCATATGTTATACCATGAAGATATAGCAGCTTGTGTTTTGGGGGGTGTTGAAATTCCAGATCCATCGGCACGTCCGTCCACAAGAGCAACATAAAGTTTGATCAACACTTTTAATAAAACGAATCTCATCAAACTCATATATATACCACTCCACCTTTGTTATTTTTCAGGGTGTCAGACTATTATATCTAATGTGCTTCCATTGCCCACATGCAATGTGAGACACCTCAACATCTTGTTCATTTATTTTTCCAGGAACTCTTTTAATTTCACTGTCTATTCGTTGTCGCAACTAATCAGAACTTGAGTAATTCTAAAAAAGCAATGGCGACAATTTAATGAGAACAACAAATCTAAGATGGAGAAGTTTAAGGAGAACAATTTCTTGTTACAGAAGCTGATTACAAAAGCAATTTTAACAAAAGAAAATTGTATGGAGGAGATTGAAGAAAGAAAGAGATTGCCGATGACAGCAAATGGAAGAAAATGAAAAATAACGTTAGTGAACTTTACACTTGGGGCTTGCCAACCACACTCAATCGAGGGTGAAAGAGAAAAAGGACTGCAAAAGAATCATATGACACACCTTTGCAAAGTTGTAGTATTTGGATCAAGTCGGATGTACGAGTTGGATCAGGTACAGGATTGAATCTAAAGTTGGATCAGGTACAGGATTGAATCTAAAGTTGGATCAGGTACAGGATTGAATCTAAAGTTGGATCGGGTACAGGATTGGGAATAAAGTTGGACTGCGTTATAAAAATTTAGTATACAAAATGAGTACATGATCAAAAATTAAGATAAAATTTCAAGGTATTCAATTCAAAAGCATCTTAGTGTATTACAAAATCCAAGGCAGGTTTTTGTTTAGCCTGAAATGATGGGTGTTAAGTGAACTATAATGATGAAAAGAAAAAGAACTTTCTTCGTATTGGTGAGTATTTTGAGCCCTGACTTCCAACACTCTGAATTTGACTTGGGCTAATGAATGAAAAATGAATCTTTTCCTTACAAGGATTGGATTGGGTTAAAATGTGACTGGGTTGAACAAAATTATCACACTCATCTCATATATAGTATTACAAATTGTAACCATAATTGATCCGAATTAGGGTGGATTAAGTTCATGTGCAACCTAACATCATCACTAGAAGATGCGAGATATTAGTATCCTCAAGTACAAATTCTAACACTAAGAAGAGATGATGGAGATGTCGTAAATTCCGTATGCATAAACAGTGGAGAGTTTAATATTCATTACGGCTTATACAAGATCAAACATTACACAAATAATTGGAGTGGTTAGTGAATTCATGATAATCTTGGTCGAAAGCATAAGGATACAATGAAAAGGATCTTAAGATATATCAATGGGACATCAAATGTTGCATTACGTTACGAAGGATCAAAATTTACTGTTAGAGGATATGTAGATTCAAATTTTGAAAGTGATTTTCGTAAAAATATGTCCACCACATGTAATGTTTTATGCATACTGTTGGGAGCTGCGAGTTGGCTTTCAGAACGGTAATCTGCAATATATTGTGACCACTTCTACAACAAAAGCAAGACATATCACATCATCAAATGCAAGCCATGAGATAATATTGATGTAAATATTATTTGAGGAGCTCGAACACAAAGTAGAGACTACTTAGTGGTATTCAAAGCGCTTTGCACTTGACAAAAAATCCATCATTTCATTCATGGACAAATCATATTCGAGTGAAATATCATTTTATTCATGGAAAGGCTGAAGAAGTGTGGTTTTTCAGAAGTTCCATAAAAATGAAAATAAACTAATCCAGGCAGACGCACTAATGAAACTGATAAATCATGACAAGTTTACATAGTGATGATCCTCTATCGATCCAGCAGATACGGACGTAGCATGAAATGGAAACAGCGGAACATACAGAAGAGATACGATTATAAAACGACTTTAAATTAGAGACTGTTAACGATGGTAAAGCCATTTTGTGCCACCTTGAAATTTGTGTTGGTTGATGGCAACTAAATTGTTTGGAAGATATGAGATTGATAGCTCCATCTTGAAGTAAACTCTCTAGTATCCAAAAAACCAACCCAACACAAGCACATGACAGATTATGAAGAATTTCATTCAAGTTCAACGGTTTAGTTCAATTCCATTTTGAGGGGAAAAAAAGAGTTTATGAGAGAGTGTGTTTGTGTAAGTGAATTCTTTCTCGTATTATAAAAAAAGAGGATATTGCCATTTGTATTCTTTTTATTTTAAAGAGAATCCATGAAATCTTCCTACTGTTTATCTGTTTTTTTTTCTTTTTTTCTTTTTTTTCTCCAATTTAGTTGGAGTATTTCCACATTATGTTCATTTATTTTTTTAGTTTTCATTTCTACTTTCGTATCTATTTGTGCGTCGGTTTCACAACTAAAATTCCTAATAATAAGATTGACATACCATTAGTGTATTTGCAGTTTCAACATCCTCATTTCTATCATAGAAGTTTCTTGCCAATGGTAAAACTTGCTCGCCTATCTTGTGCCCTTGTTGAAGCCAAGACCGCTCTGAAAATTAGAATAATAATTAGTTTATATTCCAAAACAATCAACGCTATCTCCTCGATTTGCATCAGTTCATTTTGAGTATGCTGGAATCTTTGTTCAGACAATTTATCATTTTAAATTTAGTAACATTTCCATTTAGGAACGAAATTGTGACTTGATGTGATTCAAAAATAAGGGTTTACAACCTGGAATATGTTCTGAGTCCTCGGTCATCTTCAGAATACGAGTTATTCAGTCAAGTTCAAGGGATATATAATCATAATGTTCAACTGCCATAATACATCACACTTGCCTTTTTGCAGGATAATTACACCTGATGGGTCGTATCCATCCATTTCTTGCTCCTCATTTTCAATTTTAAACTTTATCCAATTTCCAAAATAGTCAATTGCTCGGCCAAAGAAATTGCCAGCAACCAATATGGTGTAGATAACCATGATCAGTGGATAAATTTTGTTAAATCCTTTCCCAAAGAAGGGGACGGCATCATCAATGTTTCCCATTCTCTGTGTTGCAATATATAACCGAGTTACCAAAAGTTGGATGTGGCAAAACAAAGGTTTTTTTAATTGTTGTTGTTGTTTTTGTAGAATCAGTGGTTTCTATTTACTATAGCATAAATTAATAAGCACCGAATGTACTAAACTACATATTACCAATGGCAGCATGGTCAATTCTATTTGAACCTTAATACATACTATCCATGTTCCAAAAACTTCCCTAACTTCTACACCCCAACTCTTAGATTACAGCACCCAATAGGGATACTCTGTGAGTATCAGTATTCACAATATGCCCCAACAGACTAGCAAGTGAGTATATTTATGCATTAGGTAGTAAGAAGCTGCTACTCACTAGCATTGACTTATTTAATGTTCAGAATATCAGATAACTAAATGGATTGATCAAAATTTATATTTCGTGAGTCAAGTCAACGGCTGTTATTACCATATATTGGGGTATGAGTGAATATTTTACTAAAAAATTGTTGTCATGTTTGCACAGGAAAGTTTCCTACCCCTTGTTGGAGTTGCTCTTACATAGAACAATTTTTTCCTAATATCCTTCTCTCTCATTTTTTTTTTCATGAACAAAATAAACCAATGCATTTTAAATTTATCGATTCTTCGTTTATAATATATCCGTTACAAAATAGATTTAGTGAATATACTGATAAAATTTTATAACTATTATTTTCATGTACAAATTTTTTTTGTTTTTTATTTAGACTGTTTCATTTAAATGCAGAAACGATGCAATTATAAATTACAAAACATCATCTTGAAAATCAACAAGGTACAGCTAGGGCTGTCAATGGATACTCGAAAAATCCGAAATCCATCCGCATCCATATCCAAAAAGTGGATAATATCGGATATCCGAAAAAACGGATGCGGATACGAAGACGTCCGCATCCGAAAATTATCCGTCCGGCCTTTGTCAAGATTATAGTATAAATTATGTGTATTTTAGTATAATGAAAGATATTTATTTATTGTTTTATCAAGTTAGTAGTTATATTATATGCACTTAATGCTTATTAACTGCTCAAAACTATTTATTATCGCCATATTTGTTTATATTTAACACTTTTATAATCCGTCCGTATCCGCGGATGCGGATATCCGATATCCGAAAATCATTTCGGATGCGGATGCGGATGCGGATATGGCACTATCCGCATCCGAAAGTATCCGTTGACAGGCCTAGGTACAGCAACTGCATGGTGACTTTGTAAAACCACATACCCTCCTGCTAGGATTTAAGACAATGCTACTACTTGACAACACTAAAAAGGCTCTCTAGTTAGTGCAAAAATTCAACTTTTGCAAATCTAAAATCAAAAAAGAGAAGGAAAAAATTGCACACTTGTGATTCAAATCCAAATATGTTTTCTTCAAATTCCATAATCAACTAACACAATAGTGCAAAGATCCAGCAATGTTTGCTAATTTATTGAGCTGTTAAGGATTTCTTGAATTTGGATTTTTTTTTTTTTTTTACATATACGTGTACACGCGCACACACACACATATATATTGTATGTATATGCATTATATGTATATGTATATGGCTGAAAGCTATAATTTTGAAAATTCAGACTATAGACAGTAAGTATTGGCATTCAAATAGCATTGACCTTTAATGGCATGCTAAAGTTTTTGTGATGTTACATGGATAAATTATCAGTAAACCATCAAATACCAACAATAGGTATAAGCGATGATGTATATAAAATGATACATAACCAAAAGGAACATGCAAGGCACTTGAAATGATAAGGGACAGTTTAAAAGTTGAAGTTAATTAACATTTGTTTCTGCATTTTATTTTGAGAAGAAAATGCAAATACAACTCAAACTTTTCATAATGAACCACGGTATTCAAAGATGGATAGAAGGGGTTAAATTAATATAGAGAAATATCCATGAGGGCAAAATTAGCTCAGAATTCTAATTGAGCCAGATTTCTTCTGAAAAGCGAATTAGTAGCTTTTTGAATCTTTTTACAGCAAAGAAATATTTTATCATAAAAGCTGGTATTGCGCATTGAATCCTTCTGAAGGGGGGAAAAAACTCATGAAGCTCGCCTATACTTTAAACAGATTCCCCACAAGTAAAATGCAGCAGTTATAAGAAAAACAAGAAAAAGACAGAAGATGTTTTACGATAATCTGCAAAGCTACCTCTTCGAAAACAGTTTTAGTATTGCCATGAAGACTTATAAGGTTGAGAAAGTTATAGGATATGGGAGGAGCATATCTTGCAACCATCCTATAGCAAAGCAAAGAAATACGAAAACATGTAAGTCCTCCAAAAGTTTTACATGTGAAATAAACATTGAAAGTAGTGTTTTTACATGTGAAATAAACATTGAAAGTAGTGTTAGGTAAAGAAACTTACGAACAAATCATAAGCAAGCTGACTGAGTTAGTCTGTCTAGGCGTTAGTGAATAAAACATCAACATTCCAATCTTAAACAAGGAATAATATGTACAGACACACATGTACACCAAAGGAATAAATGCGGCAATCTGCGAACACATGCTTTGTTAACAACATATCGATGAACATAGAATGCGAGTATAAGTTATTGAATACATATAGAGATTAGTCAACATCATATGACAAAATAAAGTCAACATTGTACTGCAACATGAGCATTACGAGAAAGCATAAATTTTACTACAGGTTTCTAGCATAAATATGATCGCTTGGAAAGAAAGTTTGAATTATAGTAAAAATAAATAATAATATAGATTTTAACAAGTTAATGTCAGATTTTATTTTTCTTATTCAGCCTACTAGAGGTCGCATGTTCTAATAAGCATTTGTTATACACAATGAAATTATGTTTTTCGAAAGAAAAAATGAGAAGAAAAGAAAATGAAAAATAGAAAGAAAAGGGAGCAAAAGATGAAGCACAATTTTCAATTTTGAAAAATTACCTGCACTAGAATCTCATGTTTGCCCATTGCATTTATAAGAATTGAAAAGAAAGATAAATCAACTCCACTTGGTAAAATCGCAGCTTCCGCCAGGAGAATTGCTGCTGACATGCAACCAAGTACAATAGCCCACAGCTTCTCCAACTGCTTCCTTAGTATGCAGCGCCACATTAACTCTATGTAATCAGCAGTTTCAACATTAAAAGAACAGAACTGGAGTATATACTGAAATATGTATGCTCATTACACTGTCAACACAGCAACTACTATTGTTAGTATTTTGAAAAAGAAAATGAATATTCTCAATACATACAGTGAGACAAGAACAATAATCAAATATTACAGGTGAATATAAATTTGAAGCGCACCTGTCGTATCAAGAAATGAGCCTAATTTACTTGTTCGCGTTCCTCTTAAACTTGATACATACCTCCTGTAACAGAAGAATGCTTAATCTCTTTATAACTAATTATCAGTAACTGAACTAGTATAAGCTGCCATTTGCATTCAACGGAACAGTTTTACTTAACAAAATGCTTCTATAATAATAACCGAATTTCACCCAATCTCGAATTCAACATTGGCATATAGTTAGGTTAGTGGATTGCATTTTTGATTATCTCTAGTAATATTAATTTCTTTAGTAGTTTAATAATTATTTAGAAGTTGTTTCTTCCTCCAAAGTATATGTACCTTTAACAAAATTTTGCATTTCTTGTATGAAAGAGGATTTTTTTTTTTTTTAATTAAGTTGTACAGGTTACTGGTGATGAAAAAATTCTTCTATATCATATTTGCATGTAGATGTGTATGTTTAAAAAAAAAAAAGATGATCAGGGGTGACACATGTTATATACAACAGAAATAAGTGAAACATGAATTTGATGAAATGGAACTGATGTCATATTTCATGTCTGTTTCAGGATTAAATCATAAGTTATGAAGATATCAAATATTTTGAAACATAGAAAAAGTGTGGACTAACCATCCAGTTGACTTTCGAAGCTCGTAACTTTTCACTGTATCTTCAAGTTCAAGGGCCTCCAAGACATTAGTCATGTATTCGCTGTAAAGGGGTCATAGTACAAAAAAGAGGATCAGGTTAAAATAGTGTAACAATAGCTTGATTTGCTTAGAATTATGCACTTTTTGGGAAGTATCGTTTTGGCTACTAGAACATAATGTAAAAATTAAAATTATTTGATTATTCAAACTTATAATGTTCCGGATAAGAAAAACAAACAAAATGAGTTGATGATCTTAATTCTGCATGTAATCAATGCTCTTTTCTAGAATAGGGAAAAAAAGAGAGAGAGGCCGTTATACATAGATGTAAAACAAGGGCTTAATGTCCTGATATAATTCCAATTTCAAATTGCCATTGCAAGGAACATGCTTGAATAAATACATCAATTTAACCTCCTTGAATCAAATTTGATTATTTTGGTGACAATAACTATACTAAAAGGGAAACACTCAGTCTGTACCAATATAATGCAAAAGGTGGGTCGCAAATTAAATATTATGCTATACACTGCACTACAAAAACCTTGCAGGGTTTTATGCTTGCCGCGAGTAATCAACATGTGGCGTGTACTACAAAATTGTACCTCCTGTATCTGTAATACTCTTCCCGAGCTTTCCTTAGTCTGCGTCTAAGTTTGGCCATTGTCTTATCATCAGTATCATAATCCATATCATTTTCTCCAAACCTACCACCAGCTGGCTTAAAAGATGGATCTTCATGCATCTATATGTACAGCACAATGAGAAATTAAGCAAGCCTTAGAGGCTACCACTAATGTTTGTCAGTTAAACTAAGTATTTAGGCACTGTCATAGTATTACCATTTGAAGCAACATGCTATCAATAACATCCATGTAAGGCCTTAGAAAATCACGCTTGGACATTTGTTTCGATGTTGCTTGTACAATCTGGCATTTCAAACATGTGAAAACATCAAAATCAACTAAAACTGCAGCCACCTCACCTTCATACTCTAAATAACTGACCTATATACATATGTACGTGCGTGGTGTTTTTTTTTGGGTGGGGGGTTTGTGTGTTTTTTTTGTTGTTGTGGGGGTGGGTTTGTTTGGGGGGGGGGGGGGGGGAGGGTGTTTATACATATACATCAGCATATGGAACATACATTTCAATTTGCAGAAATTAGTTGGAGTGAAATCAAGAACTGAATTGCTCAAGGGGAAAAATGGAGAGTAAACTGAAATAGACGAGTGAATACGCTTTTGGAGTATATTAGACTAAAAAATAATTCCATATTTAATGGGACCAATATGCTAGCAGGCGACAAAAAGGATTTAGCTTATCATCAAAACTCAACTCAGGGTAAAGTAAAAAAAACAGCTTTTTAAAATTTATCCCCTACCGGTAAACGAAGGAAAAGGACAGTACATTACCACTATCACATTTGAAAATTCCTGATGAGCATTGTCAAGGTTCACAGCCATTTTGGCAACCCTGTGCGAAAGAAACTTTTGTCGGTTACTCCAATCTGCATTTCTCCAAATGCTCTTTGGTATTTCACTCAAACCGAAACCAAGAAGAAATGCACCTGTTACGAGCCCAAATGTATTTGAGCAACCCATAGCAAATCCAACTATTCCACCACTCCTACAAAAGTATATTAATATTTAATAGTATATATGTGTGTGCAGTATACTACAATGCAAAAGTTCTACGAATATTAAATACAATCCTGTATAAATATATTAGCATTTAGTAGTATATATATGCTATTACACAAAATGTCTATCTGTAATCTTATATTAATTTATGATACTTGAATCTAGTTTGAATTCATGACATTCAGATCAATTAATCTTTAGGTTAAGAAACTCATCATTTGAATGGGATGGCTTATATATTTGAAACAATGTACTACCATTAATAATCAACAGAAATGAGAAACTGTGATTAGATTGTGGCTGTGACATATAAGGCTGATGAGACATTCGTTAACGGCATATAAATTGTAAAAGACACATTGTATTTTGTAATCTTATAGCAAAATTGAGTAGGTCATTCACGCTAATAAGTCATATTATAATTATATATATATATATATATATATATATATATATATATATATATATATATATGCATGTATGTATAAGGTGATGAGAAACAAACCAGTTTCCATGCATAATAACAAGCAGAATAAGTCCAAAAAGGCCGACTGAACCCACAATCATATAGAACATTAAGTTTGCCCTTAAACTTGTTTTTAATCTTTCTGCCACTGTGAAATCTCCAGCATCTTCATAACCCTGAACAATGGGAGCCACAGTCCTGCTTAGAGGCGATAACTATAAATGAGAATAATGTATATGTAAAATGATTAAAGATGCTCTATATACCTAATAATATCAAATTTCTAGTTATTCCATATAATCATTGGTAGATATCAGACAATTATACTCTACAAACTAAGATCTGACATTCAATTTGTGCGCTGCCACAAGATTGACTAGAAAACAAAACAAAATAACGATTTACAAATGTATCAACGTGTTAAGCATGTAGCTAATGTGGAAGGTGAACATTAAAGGTGCAACGAACTTGATAACATTATAGGCATATGGCACTTAATTCATTTCTAATGAAGCACTTTTATCAACTAAAAACCAAATCAAATACATAACAGTACTGGAAGATTATGTACGAAGTCTGACGAATAACTAAAATTCAAAGCACATGTGTCGTCTCTACAAGTAGAAAGAACAACCAAATGGATTAGCTTGATTTGCAAAATACCAAATCAAGGTTTTCTGCCATAAAATATGATGAAATTTGACGATTTCCCTTCGATTTATTTTAATGACGGATTACCTTTTAGCAGACAGCCTAGACAAATTCAGTGATCAGAAAACTACATGCAAGAGAACAAGAGATGTCCATGACATAGAAACACCGGTAAGAGTAGTCATATTTTGTTACAGAAGTCAATTAAACTACAGATTCACAATATCAAATCTAATATCAATGTCTGATTTTATGTAAAACTACAAACACTTTACTGAAAGATCTTTCCGAAGAAAAAGAAATTGTTATTCCTTTTTTCTCAATTATTGGCAATTCACAATAATCAAAACACTTAAAAATATACAAGAGAAAATCATAGTGAAAATCAATCATACCAGGTCAATGCAAAAGTACTCCAATATGACCAACTCCAAAAGAAAGCTACGCCTCCCTTATCATGCCCAACTATAGTCTGCATCGCAATAACAGAACATGCATTAGTCACTTCTAACTTAAAATACCTGGCGCGTTCTGTAAACGGACATTGGAGTAGTGTATAGTGCCACCTTCTTAAATAAAATGCAAGCAATATACATATGCATGTTTCCAATAGCTTATATAGATGTGGATATCTGGTGCCAATGCATCACAAAGGAATATTTGGCTTAATGCGTAGCATGTTTCAGAGCATAAAAAACGATGTTTTGAAGTTTTATTTTAGACTTTTAGTCAAAAATATTAATGTTTTAATGTGCAGTTGAAATTAGTTTGGAAGTACGTATACGTGTAAACGTAATTTGCATGGAGAGTAATTGTTAAAGGTTTATCAAAAATGAATTTAAAAGTAAATAATTAATGGGACAATTTTTCAAACAGTGCTCCGGGCCCAAACTTATTGCACAAACATGCCTCAAAGAAAACTAATTGCAAAACTAGGCCTCGTTTAGTTATAACTTGCGCATTTATGGAATGTGCAAGTTATAATTTTTTTTTTAGGTAAAGCTTGCGCAATCCATAAGTGCGCAAGCATCAGTTTTAAGCTTGCGCAATTTTGGAATGCGCAAGCTTATTTTTGGGCATCAAAAAGACAGAGAGCTGAATCTGAGATTCATTTCTCTCCCAACTCAAATTTTAACAAAACTCTCCCCATTCCAAATCTAAATCTATTAACTCTAAAACATTGCTTTTGATTTATTCCTTCAATTCCCTCCCCACTCCCCGTGCTCCTCTAGAGCGTGATGTGGTTAGTATTGTCATTTCAAAAAATTTACAGTTCAATTTTTATATCATATTGATGCATTGTTATGACTTATGGTTTAGGTAAGCGGAATATACAGCGCTTTGAATGTCGTGGACGAAATAGAAGAAAGTCATATGGAGCCGGACAAGGTCAAAAGCAAGTGCATTGACCTACGACGAATACTTGACACGATTTAGGGTCGGAACAAGCTAAGAAGGCCGGTCAAGCCGCTGCGCATTGTAGAAGAGCCACCACGTTGTACAGAGGAGACACATACCACAGTAGCGGATGGACATGCCCAATGGGAGGAGGCACACGTGGAGGGGGAGACTTCACAACATCCCGGTGGCAAAACTACAGCTGGATGGTCCGCTTGGCCCGAGGTAGAGCGACGATACACCGGTGGAGAAACTCATGCTGACTGGCCCGTTTGGCATGAAGAACAACAATTCGGATATGTTGGACAATCGACATACGAGCATGCGCAAGAGGCGCCGCAATGGGAAATTCAACAAGAAGAACTCATTTTGGGCCAAGCCAACCACAAGAAATTCCATTGCCGACATCCGCTCCTACATTCGAAGAAGGCCAAGAATCGACTCCCATCGTGTACAAACGGAAGAAGAAGAAGAAAGACACCATCATTTGAGCTTAGACGGATTCGTTGGTCTTATTGTTGTTTTTTTGGTTGGTTAAGGGGTTATTGTACGACTTGTTCTATCTATTTACTGTAAGACTTGTACGTTTCTATGTTATCGTACGACTTATTCAATCTGTTTATTTTGTCAGTTGAATCATGCTATTTGTTTTGTTCGAAGATGGTATTGTTGATGGAATTTTATGTGCATGCTTTGGGAAGTTGAGAGTTTGCAAATTTTGGTGTAGAAGTTGGCAGAGCAGCTCACTGTTTTGAACTGACCAAAAAAACAGTTTGCGCCAATGTGGAATGCGCAAGCTTTATTGTCAATACAGCTTGCGCATTCCACATTTGCACAAACTGTTTTCGGGTTATTTTAGAAACACGCTTGCACATATATGGATTGCGCAAGCTATATTGACAACATAGCATGCGCAATCCATATATACGTAAGCGTGTTTTTGACCCTGTTCAAGACAGAGAACTCTTTCAATACCGTACATTACACACTTTCACACAAAAAGTCCTAACAACATTCTACATACCACGCAAACACTATTCGAATGACAACACCATTACATAACAAAGTCAACAACTCATACAGTAACATAGACGTTTTACTTCTATTACAATTCATCGTGGACAAGTTTTCTTCTTGTGGCCAATAGTACCACATTTGCTACATCTGTTATGGCCGAATGAAAATGGCGGATTCATGAAACCTTTTAATCGAGTAGATCGAGGACGACCTGAATTTATGCGTACAGGCGGTGGTTGTATAATTGGACCATCGTAGACGTTCCAATGTCGACTATCTGGTACAGGGTGGAATAAAAAAGCATAAGCTGTGGAATACATAGCCTTCGTGTACCACGTGGAGATTAAGTCAAAATACGCTCTATTAACACCACCCGAACCACGTGAACAAGCCGCTAATACATGAAAGCACGGAAAATGATTTAATATCAGCATGTTGCACGAACATTTGGCAACATCATCTTCGATATTCACCGTAAGTCAAACATATGCACATCTTTCACCTGCCATTTAACGAAGTTATATCTCTCTATAAACATGAGCCTCGATTCTTCCATTCTTCTCCGCGCTAGTGCTTCCCACCTAGGTGCGAGTTGCGACGTCCACTCTTCCCCTTGAGTTCGTCGTTCGATGAAGCAATGGTTCAGTCGATGAAACGTTCGTGCAACCAATGATCTAACGGGTAAATTTCTAGTTCCTTTGATACACCGTTAAAGCTTTCGGAAACGTTGGTCGTCATCATATTGAATCTTACTCCGCCGTCATGACAAATAGCTCAGCTTGATTCATGGTCTTTCAAACTTCTTTCAATCCACGCATCGACATCTCGATTTACATCCTTCAACTGTTTTCGAAGATCATTATATTTTATGACCTCTGATGCCGTGGCACATGCGTGTAATAAATTTTGTAGCTCATCCGTACCAACTTCCGCTTTCTTGAAATTTTCTTTAATATGACGGATACAAAAGTGATGATGATGTTCAATTAGCCAAGCTTACCTCTAAGCGCACGTGAAATTCCTTTCATACGATCCGAGATAAAGGTGATACATCTAGTACGTACGGATGGAATATAATTCCATATGCAACGAATAAACCAACTCCACGTTTGTCACGACTCTGTTTGTACAATATGAAAAACTAAAGGAAATAGCCCTTGATTTGCATCCACCCCAGTTGCTACTAGTAATGTACCCATATACTTTCCGTATAATGAGTACCATCAATAGACAATATGGATCGACAGTGGTCGAAGCCTTGAATAGAAGGTCCGAAAGCCCAAAAAGCACCATCAAAAACACCACGACTATGAATAACATCATATACGATTCCGGGGTTGGTATGTTGTAGGGCTCTAAGATATTTCGGCAATTCCGCGTATGACGATTCTCAATCGTCATAAATCATTGCAACAACTTTCTGCAATCCGTGTCAGGCTCGAAAATAACTCACTTTAATATGAAACATGTTGAACATTGTCTCTTGAACAGTTCTTGCAGTCATGTTTGTTTCAGCTTTAATCAACGGAAGTATTTTGCTGCATATAAACTTAGCAGTTGCCTGTCGATGGTTTGAGTTGATGGTTGCATTTAAACAAGTGTGATCGCCGCCATATGTAGTTATCTTCCACCAATTTGAATTTTTTCTTACCGAAAGGCTTGCATGAACACGCCAAGGGCATGTTTCTTCTACATCACAGCGGACCGTGTATTGATTTGCACGTGATTTCAGAACTTGAAACGAAACTGGACATTTAATCGTCCATTCACATAACTGTTCAACAAGCTTCTGCTTACTTTCAAAAATCAACCAACTCGTGGACCTTTCTCCGCACATTCTCTTCCAAAAACTTCCACGTCTAGTTGACAATATTCCATTATTGATTTCGTCATCATTGATGCCGTGCATAAATCATCGGCCAGAGCCTCTTCATATATGATTTGTTCTTCTTCCGCATTTACATCATCAACCTCCTCAATTTCTGCATATATGATTGCATCATTGTTAACTTCCATTTGATGTATCCAAGTTCTATCTTCATCATCCGCACAAGCAACTTCCTTGCTATCCAATTGCCCACAAATCTCTAGTGGAGTATCAACATGATAATCGACACCATCGTCGTCACAACCAGTAAATGCATCTACGCCACTAGGAATACAAAAAACAATCGTCATATATTTTGCATTAACGAGTCAAAATACAAGTGCCAACGTATAATAGTACTCACTTTTCAAACGCTTGCGACTGATTTGGATTTATAGCGTTCTGCATCATATTTTGTTCCTGACTAGAAGAGACTCCAGCCATTCCGCTGTACCCGTGAAGTAAGTTTGTAAACTCTCCACATTGATGGCTTGAAAGATACGATGGATACGCCGACCATTATGTTTCTTGTAACTATGTGGTATGCATATACTCACCCCCAGAGATTACTGGTGCTTGTGTTTCAACCACATTTTCATGTTCCACTCTCACAACGTGGATTTCTATAACTCTCATCCCAACTGAAAAGATGGAGTTCAAATCATCGTCGTCCTCCAAATCAATAGCGTATGCACCATCATCCCGAACTCATTTGACCGCTAATTTTAAATCATATATCAGAGGATTTGCTTTTGTCACTTCATATGCCTTTGTTTAAGCTCTTCGAAACTACAATGATTTTTTATTGTCGATCCTTTTCGCTTTCCGCCCACATATCTAGGTTTACCTTCATCATCAACCAACAATTCGCCATCAAAGTAAAATATAGTCGGAACCTTTGACATTATCTGCAAAATAAGTTCCAATACCACAGTCATAGTTTTTGTTCACTGACATAACTGTAAACATCAATTTGATGATTTATTACCTACTTTTCTAGGTAGATTTTGCTTCCGCAGGCAATCTTCAACCAAAAGCAGTCAACCCAATCTTTAAAAAAACCCAAACAAGCAAATCAATATAATAACGTAACCAATATATTTCATCAATAAAGTCAGCAATATCAAATGCGTTTCAACAACATAATAAACTATCTATCTTGCACACGTTACGAGTTACAACAAATAGAAACATTTTCGCAACAACATATTACAAATACAACGATTCAACATAAAATCCAAATATGACAACTTAACCAACTCCCAAACATCTAGCACATTCTAGGCCTTCCGTTGTTTGTCCTTAGTTCTTCATTCACACTTTTCAATTGACTTATTTCAGCTTGCAGTTCGTGGACATACTCAAGTCCCCTTTCGCACAGGGGTTCATCAATCCATTTAAAATAATTGCAACAATCATATTCACGAAGATTCAATCTATGTTCGCTGTACGAACTACACCCGAAAAAACTTTGTCTATCATTCTTTTCTGCAAACAACCACTACACACATATCTCCGTAATAATAGTTTGGAAATTGTCGTTGTCCCCTTGGCAAGAATGGACTAACAGGATGTATACGTGTCAACAAATTTCCGTCAACTGTATGTTGATGACCGGACATTTCCGCAGAAACAACTTCACGTAAACGAGCATGTAAGGTTGATGATCCTGAATGGAATTTACGCAGTATTGGTTCGAACTGTGTTTCCAAAACATGATCGACATCAAAGTCAATGTGACTTGAACTTGCAACTCCGATTTTCCCTTCAACCTCATCAAAATGTTTTATCAATGTTTCATCGTCTATCTCCCAATCATCAATGTTTACCGTCATAATAAACAATTAAGGTGTAAATTAGGGATTTCAGTTTACTAATACTTAAATTGGGTTTCCTAGTTCGTTAAACACTAATAACTACTTCAACAACACCATTCTCTAATAATTAACACAACTACCATCAATATCTCTTCATTTTCAACAACATCAACAATAGCAAAATTATATCTTAATTTTCAAAAACATTAATTATTACATTTCTTTTGTAACGATGAAGAGGATGATTCCATATATAGCTTAGCAACTATTTGGTTGATAAGGTGATTGTGGATTTGGATATGGAAGAAAAATGGGTTTGGATTGAGAAATGGGGAGGATTTGGGGAAGAAAGTAGAAATGTTGATAAATGAATCTCAGATTCAGCTCTCTGTCTTTTTGATACCCAAAATAAACTTGCGCATTTCATAAGTGTGCATGCTTTAAAATAAAGCTTGCGCATTTATGGAATGCGCAAGTTATAGTTAAAAACATTTACACTTACGCACTCCATATTTGCGCAAGTATAAACCGAAACGAGGCCTAGTTTGCTAATTAGTTTTTTCTAAAGCCAAAAAGCATAAATTGTTATTTCCTGAAGCCTACTAGCAAAATTTGTCCTAATTAATGTGACGCATGTCTGGTAGGAATACTTAAAAAGGCATCTTTTAAATCTAAAAATGAAATTTCTACTAAATCACCATCAGAATTATTGCATTTTGATTTATTTGGACCAATGCAAGTTTGATCCATAAATCATAATAAATATGTTTTTCTCAAAATATTTTCTAAACAAATATAGAATTCAAAGTATTTGAAAATAAAAATATTCGAAGTGATTACGGAGGATAATTTGGAAATGAACTTTTTGAAAAAATTTGTAATAAACGGGGAACACACCATAACTTTTCTTTTTCTAGAAAATCACAACAGAATGGTTGATGTGGTGAAACTTCAAAATAAAACTTTATTAAACAATGGTACTTTACCTTAAAAAAATTGGGTTGAAGCAGTCCCCACTACGTGTTATGTCCTAAATCGTATCACTATAAAACCTTTAACAAATAATACACCTTATGAACTATTTTATGGATGAAAACCAAAAGCTTCATTTTTGGCACAAAATGCTTTATGTTAATACAAAAGATTAATTGGGCAAGTTTGATCTAAAAGCCGAAGAAGGAATCTTGGTGGCCATTCGAAAAGAAGCAAAACTTACACAATTTTTAATATACGAGCTAATACCAAGGTTCGAGAACTTAATTCCAGACTTTGTTTCGAACATTTAAAATTTTCTTAGTTTCGGTCAATTTCGACAATTTTGAAAGTTTCGATTTCGGTCCTGATATCGAAATTCTGTTATTTTAATGAAAAACACTGATAAACGTTGCAAATAAAATACAAAATATAGTCTATAAAGAGATAATAATACAACATATCCATTTAAACATAAGTTAATATTGACTTTAGCCACCTGTTTTAATCAACAATTCTAACCATGGATTGAGGATTCGGCTAGAACCATGAGATTCCGACCATCTCGTATCGGGTTCTGGCCATCACCGAGACAGGATTAGGTCAAAATCCGTCTCGGTCAAAGTGCGAAAAAAAATCAACTGCGAAAATGTTCCACCGATTCGAGCAAAATAATCCAAAGTCGAAAAAGCAATAAACAATTCCAAAGTCGAAAAAGCAGAACAAACATCCCGTGCTTGAACAGTTAAAAGCAAAAAAATTTGCTTATAAATAATCCACCGATTCGAGCAAATGTAAATTACCTCCTCTCAATTCGAGCAAAAAAAATCCACCGATTTGAACAAACATCCCGGCACTGTTCGACTTCAATTCGCGGCAGTGAAGCTAGCAGGAGGAGCTCGGCTTCAATTCGCGACACTGTTCTTCGAGTTAGAAGGAGGAGCCCGGCTTCAATTCTTCCAGTTAGCTTGCTTTCGATCGGAACGAAGGTAAATTTTTCTGCCCTAGCTTTCATTCGCCTTTTTTTTTAAATTGCGTCTGTGTTTGGTGACTTTGATCGTGAAGTGGAAGAAAAAGAAACGAGTCTTTGTTAGTTGCGTATGTGTTTGGTCAGCTTTTTCTAATTGGCCGAAAGTAAATAAGCGGCTCTGTTTTATTTCGTTCGAAAGCTTTATTTTTTTTTAAACATAAACGGTAAATATAGACATTGTTTTCATTTTTTTAAGCCTTGCCTTTTTCCTACCATATGTTGAACATTGTTTGATATTGCATATGCAAATGGCCTTGAATATGTTGAACCGACTTAAATAAGTCGATTGACCTAAATATGTTGTACCGACATGAATATTGAACTTGAATATGCCGATTTGAATATGGACTTGAATGTTGAACTTGAATATGCTGGACTGGAATATGGACTCGAACATTGGACTGGAATATTGGACTCGAAATGTTGAACTTGAACAATGAATTCTGACGACTTCAATGAATGTTATTTATGCATTTGTATTTATTTTTGATTTGATTTGAAATATTAAATTGCTTAGCATTGACTTTGGAATGTTGTATCGTTTATTTTTTAAGCCTTGCCTTTTTTCTACTATATGTTGAACATGGGCATTGTTTGATATTGCATATGCAAACGGCCTTGAATATGTTGAACCGACTTAAATAAATCGACTGACCTGAATATGTTGTACTGACCTGAATATTGGACTTGAATATGCTGATTTGAATATGGACTTGAATGTTGAACTTGAATAGTTGGACTGGAATATGGACTTGAACATTGGGTTGGAATATTGGACTCGAAATGTGGAACTTGAACAATGAATTCTGACGACTTCGATGAATGTTATTTATGCATTTGTATTTTATTTTTGATTTGATTTGGAATATTGTATCGTTTATTTATAATCGCAGGTACGTTATGGAAAATCCAAATGAAATTGACTGGAATTATGGTACCACGATCGACGGCAATCTTCGAAAAACAAAATGTAACCTTTGCAATAAACTAATTAATGGTGGTGGTGTGACACGTTTGAAAGAACATCTGGCAGGAGTGGATGGCGATGTATCAGCATGTTTAATTGTCCCTAAAGAAGTTAAACAACATGTACGATCACATATCATTCAAAAGAGAAATGAATGAAGTAAAGGAAACTAGACAAACAACGCTTACAAGAGGAGTTAATGAGCAGACCGCACCAACTATCAGACGATGAAAATGAAGATGATGAAGAACTTCAACATGTCATGCGGCAAAGCAGAGATGCATTTAAAGATGAAGAACTGCACAGATCTCATACTGTTCGACGATCGGATGGTGGTTCAAGTCAAACGTTGCAGATAATGGAGCAAACTACAAAGCTACCGGTCAATTATTGATGCAGAAAAAAAGGCATTTATATTAGACACCATGTGCGGCACACTGCATTGATTTAATTTTAGAAGACATTTCCAAAGAACCAGAGGTAACAACCGTTATCACAAATTGTCAGTTAATAACAACATTTATATACAATCATGGTTGGTTACTTTCCATTATGAGAAAAGAGACCAACAATAAAGAATTGATTAGACCGACAGTGACACGATTTGCAACCCATTTCATCGCACTAGACTCTATTTATAAACATAAAGATGACCTGAGACGGATGATTGCTTCAAGAGAGTGGACATCAAGAGTTTCTAGACTCAATACTAAAGACAAAAGAACAGCAAATATTGTCTCTACACTGATTTACAACAATGCTTTTTGGACTGGTGCTGCTTCCGTCATCCTTGTTTTTGAGCCATTGATGAAAGTTTTACGAATGGTAGATAGTGATGACAAAACAGATATGAGATGTCTTTAAGAAGCAATGGATCGAGCAAAAGAATCGATTAAAAAAATGTTGGTGGAAGGCAATGCCAAAAATGGTGGGATATAACAGACAAAAGATGGAAAAGACAGTTACATCGACCTCTTCACGCCGCAGTTGTTTTATCTTATCGTCATACAAATAATGAAATATATAACATTTCAATAATATTTTAAATCTTTCCTATATAGGTTATTTTCTTAATCATATCATTCAATATGGAGATGCAACAAACGATTAACAACGTCGTTGAAAGAATGGTGCCAGACATTGTAAAACAAATTGAAATTGGAAAAGAGGTAAACTAACATATATAATAGTTATGTTAAATATTTAACGTTTAACACATATTAAATATTTAACTTCACATCACAGGTAGAAAGATATAGAATGAAAATTGGTGTATTTGGTTCTGCAAAAGCATACGCAGCCGTAAAGATATGTTTTCCCGCTCAATGGTGGTCCATAATTGAAAGAGATGATGCTCCAAATTTAACACGTTTAGCAATGCATATTTTAAGCCAAACAGTTTCATCTTCAAAGTGCGAAAGAAATTGGACTACATTTTCAATGATTCATACAAAATTACGAAATAGAATAAAAATGAAAATCTTGAAAAAAAGGTATATGTGCATTACAACATGAGACTAAGAGCAAAAAATTCAAGGCGCCGCAACACTGAAAGTCAGTTGATCGATCTAGACTATATATTTCATGAAAATGATCTATTAGCAGAATGGACTACTGAAATTGAACCACCCTTGTTGGACAGCGAACCTTGGATGACCAATACATTGAATGATGCAGTCGCTGCTGCTGATGGTATACATGCACGAGCAACAAAGAGTCAAAGCAATGAAAATAGTAGCAGCTCGTCAAATGAAGATCATGGTAATACAGGTGGAAGTGGCGTTGGTTTAATATGGTATTGGTTCTAGTGATGGTGGTGAATTACATAAACCAACTCAAACATATTCAAGAAGAAGGGGTGCGAGCGGCAATCCTAACCGAAGAGATAGTAATTTAAATGTTGAATCCGGACATCAACATGATTATGAGCACCACAATCCATATACTTCAACTGATCCACCAACATATAGGTATTCTACTTCTGACTATACAAGTGGTAACTCAAATAGTGATATCTCGAGTGATCAAAATTGTCAAGCTACATATACAACACAAAATGATGAACCATCGTCTTTTGATAATATGATTGCGACATTTATGGGCCCAGGACAAATGCATTATGGTTATCCATCATATTATACAACACAAGACGATGAAGAAAATTATGAAAACAATCCATATGTAGCTTCGAGAAATAGTTTTTGGATGTAGTAGTGTTGTATGCAACAGTATTATTTTATTGTATGCTATATTTCTATATGAATTTGAATCGTTTATCGTTACTTTTCATTAACAATGCAAAAATCCAATATCAAGACCGAAACCGAAACAAAAACCGAAACAAGCGAAATGACCGAAACCGAGCGAAACCAACAAAATTTCAAATGACCGAAACCGAGTTCTTAAACCTTGATTCTAACTATATATTTTAAACCAGCCCAACCCTCCTCCCGTTGCTCGATTTCCTTTCCTCCTCCCTGTAACGATCTGGTATCTCGAACCATTCAAATCGACAATCATCCACACATGTCGAACTTGAATCGCTCAAAACAACATATTGTTAACTTATGGCAAAACTCAGCATATACAGTATGTAAATCAATCACAGAATCACAGACGCGGAATAATATAACAATAAGCAGCGGAAAAAGATAAATAGTAGTTCATGAAGCTACTATATAAACATCAGAGTCTGAACAAATACAACAGAAAATCTCAAATACAAAGTAGTCTCAAATACAAAAGCAACAGACAAGCCTGAACATAAACAACTGAAAATAAATGAGATAACTGCAAAGCTGAATAAATAAGAGATAGATCTTCAAGCAAAGTTCCAAACTTCAAAGGTGAGTCAAATGCTGTGACACTCAGTCCGACCCGAGCATAAAGCAAAACACAAAACATTCGAGACAGGATTAACATTCTAATACTAGTAAATCAACTCAAGTGAAATGCCCGAACAAAAAGCAAATAACTTAAAGAATGTTTGAGATACCCATCTTCTAAGGATCCGTTAAACTATCTACATACATAGTACAATACGCTACATAGATAATGTCTTAAGCAAAGTAAACTATTAAAACAGCGTTAAGACATTACCCATATCCCCCTTAACACATTTTTATATAGTTCCGTAGTCTATACAGATACTGTAAGCCCCACCAAACTGATGGGATACTCAGAGAGCACTCCATAGATACGGTACAAAACAAACTCATAGAGGACGCGATAAGGCATGTGACATGGCACGCAAGGCAATGTCCAGAGGAGGATACTACCATTTTGCGGATCCGGACTGATGAAAACGCATAGCAGCTACTACCGTTCACCTCGAGACATACTTCCATAATCAAGGTGCACCCAATCAAATCACAAAGTAATAGAATGGTATCGAATAGGCATGCTTGATCGGAGGTGCGACCTCACTTGGCCCAGCGTAGCTTCTGTTTTAGTCACATAAAGCTAACTCGCGAGAGTCAGGGCTGCGTTCATACCTCATATAGACGTCGCCAAACCATCCTACTTCGTTCTGGAATCTCCACCACATACACAGTTGTTAAAGTGGTTTTCGGTATTGACAAAGAGTATGACAATATCCGATTCCGATCTCTTTAACAACTAAACGCTTATTTCACACCGTGGTCGTTTTCATTTCAAACAGTTCATACTTTTATATCAAAATATCATATTCATTTTAAAATCATATCTCCTTCGAAATCCTATTCACTTCCGAAATCATATCAGTTCCAAAACAATATTCACTTTAAATCATAACAGCTCCAACTTAACGGTTTAAATATTGAAAATAGTTTATATATTAAAGTGGTATATATATTAGAATTGTTTCTTCTCATTTCACAAATAAATTCAAATCAGCTTTAGTTCCAAAAATTCAATTTAAAATAATTCCAATTCAACGATTCCAATTAAAAAGATTTTAAAGATTCAATTCACATCATCATTGAACCATTTTTAATTTATATCGATTTCAAATCCAAGTTTGAACTGCAAATTTAAACCACTTCCCATTTTAATAGATTTCAAAGTTTAAATATTCAAACAATTCATAATAACTCAATTTGAAAGTTTCATTTATCTTTTAAAATGCAACCTAAATTTTATTTAAATTTAAAAATATTCACTTAATCATTTTTAATAATATTTAAACAAAATCTCAAATTACAAATTCAAATAAAATCAAACAATTATATATTAAATTTATTTAAATTTCAAAATATTCATTTAATCACCTTCAATTAAATCAAGTTATCAAGTTATAAATTTCATATCTCTAATATCTCAAAATTAAGAAGTCCAAATCAATTCTTATTTAAATTCAATCTTTAACAAATTAAATTCCAAATTAATTTAATTTATTCTTCCAACCTTTATCTATTAAAGTTATCACCAAAACTACCTTCCAAATATTAATATAAATTTTAAATAAATATTTTAAACATATTATATACATACTAATTAAATTCTTAATAAATTTTATTATATTAGTTATTATTAAATCAAATCTTATTATTATTAAATCTTATTTTATATATTAAAAAAAATAAAGTTATAAGTAAAATTTTATAATTTACATTTTTCTAAAAACTTAACTTATAATTTTGCATTTCCAAAATATAAAAAATTAAAATCTAAATTTTACACATATTAAAATAAATAATGTATATTAAAATTTAAAATCAATATTTACCAAAACCCATATATTTTCTTTTCAAAATTCTAGAAATCGTTTAAAATAGAACAACGGTGTCCGTATATAGTTTTCTGTCATATGGTTAAGTGGTACAGATGTTAATCACTTCAATCCGCAATTTAAATTTAATATTTACGGGTATATATCATTTCAACCTGCAATCTCAAAAGTTCAAAATAAAAATCGCTTGGGTTTATCATTTCAACCCATAACGATTTTTCCTATTTTAATATATTGTTCGAGTATATATCATTTCAACTCATAGAGAATTTCTAAACTAAGAGGCAACTTGCAGAGTGAGAACAAATATGATAATAATATAACATATCAACAACAAGCATATATCATCAGTAACAAATATAATATATACAACAGGTTATGATGTCATATGCCATAGGTAAACAATTGCAGATAATGGCATAACATATCTAACAATTAAATAACTGAACAATTCAAATTTAACACCATATTTCAATCGTCATTTCACGTGAATTAAATTTGCTAAATATAAAAATGTTAATCGTGTGTGATCGCTCGTCTTTCGAGGCTAGAGAACAACGATGGCGAAGACGGTGACACGGACGCGCGCACGAATACGGACACGAGCAAAGCAAATCAAAAGCTGCTGAGATTTGCGGACAGCGACGAACAAAACAAAAAACTAGCCATCAACGAAGCAAGCAAGCGAACCATTTGAATTCGATGGGAAACAAAATTTATACATATTTGTATGAAATATACATATACATATATATGTATGTATTTTAAAATCAATATTTAATTGAAAACACATATCAAAATAAAAATCTTCATATATTTTGAAACCGATATTTAATTTAAAACACATATCAAAATAAAACATCTTCATATTCTATTAAAAATCAATATTTATTAAAATACATATATTTTCCTTTCAAAATTCTCAAATATATATTTAATCATAATATATACACAATATGTTATAACAAAAACCTATAACAAAACATTTAAACATATATATGCTTTTTAAACATAATATATATATATATATATATATATATATATATATTAAAACACATCAACATATATATATATTTTAAAATCAAATAAAAACCATTTTATAATATATTTTAGAAGTCAACATATCTATATATAACATAGGCTGGCTACCACCACAGAGTTGAATTGCTAGCTTGGAAAGGAGAGAGAGGCAGACGGTTCAGGTATGGTCGGCTGGAGAGTGGCGTGCGGGTTTGGAGGGGCTGTTGCAGGGTAAGTTAGTGCAGGGTATGGAGTTGTGTTCGGATGCTAGGTGCTGGATGTCATAGACTGTTGCATGAAGTGTTGTTGTCGGCTTGGCAACAATGGAAGTGGGGAGACAGATGGCGGGTCTGGTGCTAACTGCAGAGTGGTGGTTTCGTGGACAGGCGGAAAGGTAGGCTTGAGTTAAAGAGTGGTGCATCGTTCGGTCTAGGGATGGGATGATGGGCTAAGTTCGATCAGAGGGGAGATGCCTTGGTGTAGGAGCGGCTTGGTACTCGGCTACTGGCGGACGTGGGCAAGGCATTGCGTGTCGTGAGGCATGGCAGTGGTGGGGAAGAGGCACATGCGGGTTTGGTTTAGGATTCTCGGCTGGGTTATTGGGTATGGAGAGGTAGGTCGAGCGGATCTGACGGGTGGAAGGAGATGACAGTTGAACGGTGGGAAGGCCAGGTAGCTTACGGCCATGGGAGAGAGTGGAAGGGAGGGACGAGTGGGTTTTGCAGGCGGATGTGTGGAGGAAGGCCGAAGGTCAGTTGATGGCGGCGTTTGGAAGGGCGGAGATAGGGGCGAGGTTGCAGTGGCACAATTGTTGAAGCTGCCGAGGATGATGTTTGGATGGTCTGAAGGGTTCTAGCATGGGTTGAAAGATGGTCGCATGGCCGAGCAGGCTTCAGTTTCCTGAGCAAAACGTGCAGAGCTGATTATATATGTAACTTATATGATATATTATTTTATTTTATTATATCATATAAAAATTTATTTCAGTAGCAATGAACAGAAATGAAGGAGTGGCAGAAAAAGAAGAAATGAACGAACCAATGCAAATGGAAGGAACCATATATTATATTGAATGTTGGGAACAGTGAAGGTCAAAACTGAAAATATTAGGCAGTGTTTGGTTTGTTATTTTTAGTTTTGGGTTTTCGTCCATACAAAAGTGCACATGACGCATTTATATTATCGAAAACGACCAATTTAGAAAATGAAATTAATATACAAAATAGAAAACAACTTTTTTATATTTTCTGCGTTTTAGGAAATAACACAAGCATATGAAACAATCTATTCTTCCGTCGTCTATCTATTCTCTTCGTCTCCACATCCGTCTTTCTTTCAACCCTTCCGTCGTCCCTCCATTATTCTCATATTTGAGATACATATTGAAAATCGAAAACACAAAATTCGTTTTTAAACTAAACATTACCTTAATTTCTGATGTTTATTGATTTTCACGGTAGGTAACGAATGAACACAAAGAAATAAAAAGAGCTCAAAACGGGTACCGATACTGTCCACTGTTTCACAGATTTCACGTTCACCGAACGTCGAAACACACAAATGAATATACTGCGGAGATCGGCACGACGAGACGAATAAAATGATACACAAATATGAGCGATACGACCAAACTATCGAAAGTCGATATTCGATGCCGAAATGTTCCTAAAACGCCGAAAATAAGATAAACAAAGGTAGAGTAGTCCAAATTCAGCGAAACGAAATACGACGTATCACTCAGAAAATGATTTACATTTTTATTTTATAAAAATATTCAGATTTCAAAAACACTTTATTTTCATCAAATTAACTGAATTTAAATTGAAATGGAAAATTACACAACAGAACTAAATTTTATATTTACCAATGAAATTCTGACATTTGCTATGTTTAAATAAACGTATTTCAAATATAAAATTTTCATTGCAAAATATATATATAATTTATCTTCAAGAAAAATTCAGTTAAATAAGTTATTAAAATCGTTAAAATATCTGGGTCGTTACACTCTCGATGCTCGATTTCCTTGGTAATTTATTATTTTGCTGGATTTGATTCCATTTGTTTTTTTTGTTTCCCTTTCTTTCCCACTAACTATAGCATACCCGAATTTTATTGTATTTAACTGTCGATTATCGGGACAAGATGTTGACTTAATCCGTCCCGCCTCCGACCGAAACCTTATACCATGACTAATACAATTGAAGAAACACTACGTGTATCTTTTAATAAGAATATTAACACAATAAGTGATGATACCTTTGATAATCCTAGGAAATAAACCAACCGACAAATTTGGAACAAAATTCTTCACAACAAAATAGTAACATTAAAAATACTATTCAAGAACAAACTCAATGTAAAAAATTATAGCCACCACCTTGTAAGAATCACCTTGTAGACAATGTATTAGGAACGAGAAGACAATTAAATCAAATGTGTCATGTTGCTTTTATTTCAAATATAAAACCTAAAAATTATAAAGAAACCGCTAAAAACGATTACTAGATTTTATCTACTAGGAAGAACTCAACCAATTTCAACAAAATAACGTTCCAGGATTAGTTCCGGGACACATAGATCAAT
Source organism: Allium cepa (assembly GCA_030765085.1). Taxonomy (NCBI): domain Eukaryota; kingdom Viridiplantae; phylum Streptophyta; class Magnoliopsida; order Asparagales; family Amaryllidaceae; genus Allium; species Allium cepa. Next base: position 523,957,331 of record CM060929.1, on the reverse strand, counting down.
CTGTTATTGGAAGAAAATGGATTTAAAAAAATAAGCAAGATGAAAAGGCAGATGGAATATGTACTAAGGCATGATTAGTCTCTTAAGGATACAATCAAGATGATGGAACTGATTACGATGAAATATTTGCCTCCATAGGATTAGAAGCCATAAGAATATTATTAAGATTGGCGTGTCATAATAATTTCAGAATTTATCAAATGGACGTAAAAAGTATATTTTTAAATGTGTTTAAAAAAGAAAATGTTTACATCTAACGACCCTCGCTATTTGAACATAAAAAAAATTCAAATCAGGTTTAAAAACTTACAAAAGCACTTTACGGCCTCAAACAAGCTCCTCGAGCTTGGTATGGCATGCTAAAAAGCTCTTTTAATTCAAAATTTGAAACTGGAAAAGTTAGTCTACACCTCTTATTAAAAATGAAAATAACGATTTATTAACAGTACAAATTTATGTAAGCAGTATTATTTTTGCTTTGCTAAATCAATGTAATAAATTTTCAAACATAATGAAAAGTGAATTTAAAATGCCTCATATTGGAGGATTAAATTTATTCTTAGGATTACAAATTAAACAGTTAAATAATTGAATTTTTGTATATATAACAAATTGTTAAGAGCTACTAAACGTTTTAATGTGGAAAACATGTCGTCTAAACCAACCTTGATGAGTGCAACACTACATATTGATAAAGATGAAAATGGTAAATAAGTTAATCAAAGTTATATCAAAGTATGATAGGCTGACTTCTTTATCTAACCACTAGTCGTTCGGACATAACGATAAATATTTGTTTTGTGCCAAATTTTGATCAAATTCAAAAGAATCACATATTCGAACAGTTAAACGAATTCTATGTTATCTAACCAATGCTAAAAGATTATGGACTTTTCTATCTGAGAGATTGTCCATTCGAAGTAGTATCATACGGTGATGCTAACTTTGGATGCTACCAAACATACCGGAAAAACACAAGCGTCGCGTATCATTTTTTGAGCCAACCTTTAGTATCATGGTTCAGTAAAAAAACAAAACTGTGTATTTTTATCTACATGTTAACCTGAATATATTTCAATTGCGCTGATATATGCTCAACTCATATATACGAAGCAAACTCTATAAAAAATTATATATATATATATATAAAAAAAAAAATTGCTTATTTACTACGATAATATCAGTGCAATCAATCTTTCTATCCAGTAGATCATGCTAGAACAAAACGCATTGATATGCATCATTATTTTTTTATGAGATAACGTCGCAAAAGAAACTACTTTGGATTTGTAAACATTGAAAATCAAGTTGTTGATATTTTTACAAAACCTCCATGCGAAAATACATTTTTAAAGTTAAGAAGAGAATGAGGTATCCGCTCATTAAATGAACTAAATCGATTACTAACTCTTTTTATATGTATAGATATTTTATACTAACACAAAATTATAAAATAATGTAAATAAAATTATTTTTCTTAAAATTATTTTATATCCGACAAAACACCTCTTTTGTACATTTAAAGATATAAAATAAAAGTGAAACGTTTTGGTCGACTGATCACGAAATCGGTTGATTTAAGAAGATAAAAATCTTTCATTATTTAAAATTTTATTTTCTAATCTCAAAATTAAAAATATATAAGAAAATAAATTAATGAAAAATAAAAAAGTTAAAATTTGTTCGAAGAATGATATAAATTACAAATAAACAAAAACATAAATGAGAGGAAAATAAATATAATCGGTGAATCGATTGAACTTTAACCCGTGCATCGATTACAATAACCGATCGATCGATTAAAGTTTAGTCGTTATACCGATTATCGAGTTGAGATTAAATCAGAGCTCTTCCTCACTTTATTTTTCTCTCCTCCCCTCTCACTTTCACGGTAGTAGCTTTCATTTCAAATTCAAAATCAGATTTTCCAAATTGTATCTCTTGCAAAAATTCAAACTTTTTAGGTTCCTAAGAAGAGATCCGCTAAAGAATCTTCTCAAAGCTCTCTAGTTCCTCCACAAATAAAGACTTAGCTCAACAATGATTCGGAGGTCATCAACGATTTCAACAGATTTATGAATTTCACGTTATTGGCTAGTATGCTAGTAAAATTTCATGATTTAGAGTCCTACGAGTTAGAGAATCTATTCAGAGATGCAGGAATAATAAACATCATCCAACACAACAGGTTTGAAAATCGAAATTATCCTTTTTGTTTGGCTCGTTTTCATGTTAATGCTAGAGAAACCATGAGTGATGGATATTATGTAGTTTTTGAAGTAAAATGTATAGAGATTTATTTGACTGGTCGAGTTTTGGATGAATTCCCTCCATAATAGCAAAAGGGTCGAATTTAGGTGATATCAAAATGGATAACCCCAGTATTTTACATGACATAATTCACCAAAACACGAGTGTGTGGACATTAGAAAACTTAAGGGACAAATGAAAGTTAGTAGCTAGAATCATTTCACACGACACGATTCCAAAAACCCACGGTTTTGACCAAATTTATCCAACGGTACATGCAGCCACTTATGCAATTATTTTAAAAAATATAAGTGAACAGTGTCATTTTTAACAACATGCTATGTGATGGGCATGTGATAGAAAAGTCTTATGGACTCCTTATTGACAGGTCAATATGCCAAACGATGCATATACACGAAACTTTTGTACCCTACCCCCCTTTTAATGAAGCAGAAGAAGCCTGCATTCCTCCACAACGACAATATACCTCTATACAAATGGAGGAAGATGGTGAAACATACGCATAGCCTATGCTCTCAGGGGCAACGTGAAGCGTTGTTTAGGCGTTACTTTGCAATTTTGGCGCTCGTCTTTTTTACTTTGGTGTTTTATTCTGTAATTTGTTTGATGCACCATCCGAGTGTTAAGTTTTTCTTGAGGCGCCAAGAAAATAGGTGTTTTTAATATCGTTTTTTACTTTTGACTATATTACATATAATTACACTAAAAATACTCGGTTATTTTGTTTGTTTATTGAAGCTCTTCATCTTCTAATATAACTGTACATTTTAGTTACACTATATATTTTGTTTCCAAATATATGAACAGTCATTCATATATTATCGCATTTTATAAGTCGAAATAATCACATAGTTTTCAAACTTCTTGAAGATTACTTAATTGGTTCCCTGGTTCCAAAAATATAAACGTACAATAAGAGTTGCTCACTAATTTCTCGCTTCTTCGAAATTTAATTTTAATGTTTTCTTCATTTTTTTCCTTTCTTATTCTATTTATTTTTAAACACTATTCTAAATATATTACCAATGTAGTATATTACAAATAATAAAACCGAATTATTCATTGTTATTCTACTTTTTATTATAAATCCATGATTACTTGATACATAAATAATTAATTATAGTTATGGCATAAATTTTATTGTGTATAAAGTTTGTTGCTTTTGTAAACCATTTTAGTGTTTTGTTTATTTTCAAATTCATTGAAAATATTTGAAAATAAAAAATATGTGTGTACATGTATCATTCACATAAAATAATAAATGGTGATAATTAAATCAAGTTATTTGATTTTTTATCATATGTAGTTATTATTTTTATAATTATTTGCACCAAATTATGTGGTAAACGCTCATTTTCATCCGAGCTTTGCTTCGACTCTGCCTAGACTCTAAGAACATTCTCAACGCCAAGCATTGCGCTCCGCCTTGAACGGCATAGCATACAACACCGTTAACCAGAGAGGGATTATTACTATGACACAGTACAACAAATCATGCTTCACGGTACAACAAATCATGCTTCACGGCACAACTCTTAGACCAGTTGGAACATACAGTGGGTGATCAGAGGAGTTTGAAAGAAGGCATGAGATAACCAATTTCGAATTTAAAGCTAATTAGAGAGAAGCGAAGAAGATAGTGCATTGAAATAGGATCGATAAGGGAGGAACAATCAATACAATGGAGAGATCTTGGCATCATGATTAGGATGCTGCATTCTTTGTGTGGTTCTACACGGACACAAGAGAGTGGTGTTGGAGCGAGCGCATACTATAGTAACCCTAGTTCACCTCTTCTTTCTGATGATACAAAGTATATGCAAGTACCTTCTAATGGAGATCGAGCATCCATTATTCACATTAGTGCACCATGATCCTCCAAAGTTCCTAAAGGATCGAGAGAAGAAGTCTGTATTACTCCTGAGTCAGAACCTATCACTCTTGATGGCTATCATCGCCCTCCATTACCACATAATGATCAGTAAATGATATCCATTTAGTTAATACCTTTGTCATTCCAGGTGTTTAGCATTTGACATTTAAGTATTTCTTGCGTCATTCAGACATTTGTATTGCATTGACGTTCTGTGATGTTGCGATCCGCACTAGTTATTTCATTCTGTGTTTGGTCTGTGATATTGTGATGTTGTGATATTTTGTGTCTTGTGATCTGTCTATTGCTTTTTTTTTTATACGACAAAGGAAAATAAGTATTTATAGCATATTGACAGGGGTATTATAGAAAAAGGAGAATTATATTATACAATAAGTGTTTATATTGTTTATAAGTAGTTATCATCATAAAAAAGAAGAGAATGTTAAAACCTTTGATGTCAACGAAACACACACATATATCAAAATAAATACAGAATTATAAGAAACGTTGAAGATGCCGACTTATTAATAAAGAGTAAGACAACAAATATTAGAGCAATCACTCGAAGACAAACACAAAAGCACAAAATAAGTATATTTAATATTACTAAGTCAATATCGAATCTAGTAGTCTATATTTGTTAAAACCTACATATGATCTCCAACTAACTTTAAAACTTGTCACGTGGCATAAAATACTCTTTGGAATTTTAGGATTTTTCTCAATTTGTTCTAAAAATATATTGACAAGTTTTTATACACAAAGGAAGAAAAATGTACACAATTTTAGCTTTAATCGATAAACTGATTAAGTGATAATTGGTCGACCGATTATCCACTAGTCGATCGACTGATTATCAACTAACCGGTGTACCAATTAAAATGATCTGCATACTTTTTTCTTTCTTATAACATTGCGTCTCTTCGACGAAACTATACATCCCTTCCATAAAATCAATGATCGCAAATTTACTCAAATAGATGCATCTCCTGGCCTTTTCTGAATCAATACATCTCCTCGTTACATATCTCAAACTCTATAAATACTTGCGATTTCAAAGAGGAAAATCGACTTTCTGATTTCCTATACTTTCATTTTCTAAAACTATGTTTTGATCTCTGCTTTCAAAAACTATCACCGTGCTTTCAATTCCAAACACTTGTTGTTTCGATTCCTATACCTCTTTTCCGTTCAACTCAAGATCATTCAATGGATTATAGGATTAATGTACAACATCGAAGACAATTTGCACATATTAAATGCAGGTCAGTCTACAACTATTCTAGATATTTGAAGTTGAAGTCATGTTCGGGTGTTCTTGCAATCTTTGCAGAAACATATTCCTCCATATAAAATGTAACGACCCGGAATTTTGGTCGTTTGGTTTTGAACGTTTAATTTATCTTTGAATGTTGAATTTAATATTAATCTATTTTAGATATGGAGATTTTGGTTGAATTAATGAAATGGTTAAAAATTTCGAATATAGCGATTAAATGAGTTTAGTGAATAGTAATTTAATATTTGAAATTGGGTAAATATGTGAATCTAGAGTTAAATGTGAATGGAAAAGATTTCTAAAGTTGATTTAAACTCTATTTGAATTAGAGTGATGATAGTGGACTTTTGAATAAAATTAAAAGTCGATAGATTAAATTTGAAATTATATATATTTAATTTAACAGTGAGATTTAATATTTGGGATAGTGTAAATAATTGAATTTGCGATTTAATATGAATCGAAATGATTTCTAATATGGATATAAATTCTATTTGAATTATAATGGAGTTGGTAAGTTTTTAACATTGGAATTTCAAATAATTTCATCGACTTTGAAAATCGCTCGATTTAATCGACGTGTTAAAATAGCATTCCAAGGCACAATCTCGAAATTCGACGAAACCAGTTCCATTGGATCCTTAATAGTGTATTATTATCGGATTTCAAATTTCGTACTGTTTGAAGTTACCGTCTGGTCGTACGGGCTAGAAACGCGTTGAATTTGATATTTAAAATTTAATATTTTAATTCGATTCTAAAAGTTATCTTCCACATATGATCGAATTAGGCCTCGAAACATATTCCATTATGTTCGGAATAGAGGTAAAACATTATAAACGTCGGATGTCACGCTTCGTTTGGAGTTCGTCAGAAAAAGTAGGTGAATAGTCGAAATAATAATAAAATAATATATCTACATGTATATATATATGTGTTATCTCAGAGAAACCCTAACAAAATAGCTCTAGCCTCCACCGGTTATTTCAATGGCTGAAACTATATCATCTTTCCCTCGATTTTTCTCTAAAATCCATAAGCTTTCGTGAAAAAATTCCAACTAAGCAATCGAAAAGCTCGACGAGAGCTTCCCATCCATACGCTGATGATGGTAATTCAAGCAACGACGTGGCGGCAAATCGATGGGAAAGGCAACGCATTAGAGCGTGATTTCCAAGGCGGGGGGTCGAGCTTCTTGTCATCGTGGTTGTAGGTGGAGTCGGCGATGGGCTTCAACGTGATGGTCTTCGATCAACCTCCATCTACGTGTGGTGGTCGCGGCGTGAAGATGATGGAGGCGACAAGTGGGTTCGAACGCGATGCTTTTACCTAGAACGATTGCGGTGTAGAAGAAACAACGTGCGCTTGATGTATATATATATGGTGATTGTATCGCCAATCACGTATGACACTTTGTATTGTACTTGATGTATATGTATATATATGACTGTGTTTGTCGTTCTGTGATCTGCATTTATTATTTTTGTTGAGTTTTGTTCTGAATTGATCATGTAACCACCATGATATTGTATTAGATGAGAATTAAGTATGTCGGACCACTTAAGATGAAATGAGAAGAAGAAAAAGAGCACCTTATCGACATACTTAATGCTTATTTAATACAAGACTATGGATAGTCGCTCCTAAACAGCCTTATTCTCTGCACTTGCAGACGGTATTACTCAGTAATACTTTTTGTTAGTGTGGGTTTCGGGGTGGCGCATCACAGCTTGTGTAACGAATGGCCAGGATAGCTTAGGTTAAAAATTTAATTTATATTTGCAAATTTAATTTATATATAAATCGTGTAATCTTTTACATGCTATAACTTCTCCATACGAGGTCCGATTGAGACGAAACGCGACGTTGGAATCGTATCGACGAAGGCTTTGGCATGGAATCAAAGTAGCATTTATTTGAAGTTAAAATATTTTCAGTTCCAAATAAAATGTAAGTGTTTTATAACGCTCACAACGTACTAAAATATATTTTTATGCTAGTTAAATTTGAAATTATGAAGCGATATAAATTTATTGATTGTTGTTTGATAATTTTAATTGACATCTAATTTAACTGCCAGAAATTTAAATTGACGGTTAAATTGAATTTGAATTAAATTTTTAGTAAAATTCATGATTATTGATAATTGGATAATTGTTGTGATTTACTAACTGTTTGGATGATTGATTATGATGGATGCCAATTGATTGATATTTGGATGATTGGATGTTTATTTATATATATATATATATCATGTTATCACCTGGTAAATTATTTACAATATATAAAACTGTAAATTGAATTAGTTTAAATAAATTAAGAAATAGGTTGAAACGATATATACCTATGACACTGATTTGGATTGAAATGATATGTTCCATTCCTGATTTAAATTGAAATAACTGATTCACTTGGCCATAGGATAGAAAACTACATACGGGCACCGGATTGATTAAATTAAATGATTTTGAAATTTTTGGTTTGAAATTGTTTAAATGATTTGATTTTAAGAAAGAAAAAAATCGAATTTATTGAAATCAAACTATTTTCGAACTTAAGCTCGAAGTGTTGAAATTTAAGTTGGTAACATGAATTGTTTAAATAATTGAAGTTAAGAATTTGAAGTTATAATCTAAATATGATTTGAATTTCAAGAATTGATTTGTTTTAAAAGATTGGATTTTTATTCGAACTTTGAATATTGCTAAGTAAAAGTGATATAAAACGATATTTCAAAATTGAGCTCCGAATTGTATTTTATTTGAAGATTTGGATATTTAAATTGGATATTGAAGGTTAATTGGATTTAAGTGTTTTAAATCGACATTTTGGAAATCGAATGTATAATATAAACAGCTTCATGAACTGTTTATTTGATTATTATATTTTTATCGTTCCGCTGCGAGATTCTCTGTTTTGATTTCTTCTTTTCTTATTTTTCTTAATTAACCCCATCGATTTTCTATATTCCGGATGTTTAAGTTGGACATGTGTGAATTATTGTCAATTTAAATCTTCCGAAATGTGGGTTGTCGCATAAAATGATGGAAGTTGGTGAAAATCCAAAAAAATGATTTGAGACTGGACGTAGGACAAGAGTAGATGTGATTTATTTTAATTACTTTACTTATTGTGCATTAGAGGTGAAGCTTTGACGCAACGGTTAGGTCACCCGCATGATGATTTGGACGTCCAGTTTCGAATCCAAAAGCAGCCTCTTCGCAATGCGAAGAAAATGCTGCGTACATTATCGATCTCCTCAGAGCCCGCTATCATACGAGAGCCTCGTGCACTGGGTTTCGTCTACTTTACTTATTGTGCGTTAGCTTATATTATTACTACTCAATTTGATAACCATCCATACTTGAGTGATATAATCAAGTGTAATTATACTTAAGGCCATACTGCCCAATTCACTTAGATTTTCAATGTATGTATGTGCATGTGTGTCGTCTATACACACACACACACAATGCGGTGAAAAAAAATGAAAATATTTGGATACTTGTGTAGAAAGAGGCAATATACATATTTTTATTTTATTTTTGGTCCTGCATTGTTAGATTGCAGAGGTAATTTTCCCTTCTAACATGGAGTCATGTTATTATTTTTTACCATTTTTAGATTGCTATGTGTAATCTCACATTGAAAAAAAATTGCACATGCATATGAAGATGTCCCTCTAATGATCATGAACTGGCTATATGTTCCATGTCAGCTTGTGCATTCATCAGTCATTAAGTGTCAGCTTGTGCATATAAAGAGGTTGGATATCTCCCAAATAGTCCATTTCACAAAACAAACTTTCGTATAACAAAACTGTACTACGCAGATTTAATAACCATGTTAAATATGTACTGACTGATAAGGGTGAGGAAATGATTGGTGTTATTTTTATCATTTCATCCAACAAGAATAGTTCGTCTAATTTAAGGAATTTTTCCAGAACATTTTCTCTTGAATATCATTTAAAAAAAATCGAATTGCCTAGTATTCCACCAATGAATAATCCAAGGTTCCTGACTTTTTTGAAATGAGAGAGATCCAACAGGACAAAAATGAATTGCAAGGAAATATAGGAAGAAGTAGTCATTCAAAAAACTAAACTAAACCCCAAAAATAAATTCAGTTGAGTCCATATTTGTGTAAAACGTAATTATAGTATAATTTCTAGAAATGAACTTACGTTTCTAAAGAAAAAAAATAGCACGAGCCAGAAGATAACAGTACAAAAAATAATACTGACATTGACGGTTATGTTCACTTAAAATAAATGAAATCTTACATTCGTTTTGATATGTCGATTCAGTTTCAAAATAAATCGAATAAAAACAATGGTTGGAACCGAGTTCAACCAATTTAATAAACTAAACTGAAACCGATCAGAAAACAAATAAAATTAATAAGAAAAGAGCTGCAGGTCCATGTTTTTGATGTTGTTATAAGAAAAGTCCATGCAGAAATGAATAGGTAAATTTGGTCTCTATTTTTGAAAAATAGAAAAAACAAAGTGTCTTGCAATTTTTTGACAGAAAATGCAAAGTACTTTGTACTATTATGATTTTAATTTTTTTTTGAAAATTTTAAATTCTTTGAAAAGTCGCTCTTTCTATCAGGAAAGTGCAAGCTGGTTTGTGCCTTTTGATTTGAACTTTTTGAAATTTTTGAAAAGCGTCAGGAAAGCACAAACTAGTTTGCGCTTTTTGATTTTGAAAATTTTGAAAAATGCAAGTTAAATTGCGTTCTATATCAAGAAAGCGCAAGCTAATTTACGCTTTATGATTAGTAAAAACAGGGATCTGACTTACACACTCATTGCTACAAGGACTTTTCTTATAACAACATAAAAAATAGCGACCCTCTATGCAAAGTGGCTTACGTGGTTGTGGGAATTTGACTCTTGAACCCCTTATTTGACATCTTAGTACTTTGACTATATTATGAGCTATCAATATAGGGTAGTAAATGATGAAGGGAGGATTAGAAACATTTTTATCAGCCATCATTGGTTTCTTTCTCCTTTTTGCCAAAAATAAGAGAAAAGGGTATGTTGTTGTTTAAAGGTCTCAACACCATCACTCATTTATATAGTTTAATCTATTCCAACTATAATTCCCTTTAGTCCATTTGAAAATTGATGCAAGAAACAAGCTTTCGGAAAAAGGAAAAAAAAACCTCAAACTATCAAAATTGATGTCATATGCATTTCTTGATTAACGTACTTATGACATTACAGGACAACAAAATGGCCACATTACATGGGGAGAAAAGATGGAAACGCTAATAACACACAACAACAAACAATCGTTATTCTTTCCTTTGCTTTTTAGAGAAACAAGCATCATCATTCGATGCTAAGAGCACCCACTAAACCGAACTGATAAACCAAATCGATCGACTGTTAAACCGAGATAGCCCCAGCTGGGTGCCATTAGCACTACACTTATTTTAAACTACAGATAAATCGACGCAACTGATTAAAAATAATAGCAACGAACACAAAATTGTGCGGATCTTACAGTCCAGATGTCAGCAGGAACGAGGATGATAACGGAGATGGAGCAGAACCAAGCGTAGCCCACCGTGCAGAACACGTACCTGGGAACGTGGGGCCCAGCGAAGTAGCGTAAGGTGACCGTAACCATACCGAGGGTGAGCGGAAGCGACACCATATAGAACACCCACATTATTGGAGTTTACTAACATCTGTTCCCTCTCTTTTTCCCTTTCGGGTTTGGTTTGGGATCCGATATGATACGAGAATAGGAAGAAAGAGGTGACGGTACAGCTTTTATCACGGAAATGAATATATGCGTAACTGAATTTGGCTATGACACCGTGATTAAGAATGTGTACATTAAATGCAACAAAATGTTTAGGTACTCTTTGGTTTAAAAAGGAATTTTGGGTTTTTTTTGTTTTCAAATATGTATGTAAAATACAAAAGGAGTGAAGTGGTGACGGAAGAAATGGAAGGAAAATGAAGGGATGACGGAGGGATGAAAGGACGATCAAAGGATGGATTGTTTCTCGAGTTTTTATTGTTTTTCAAAACACGGAAAATATAAAAAGGTTGTTTTATATTTTATATGTTAATTTCGTTTTTTAAATTGGCCGTTTTCGATAATGTATATGCGTTTTGCACATTTTTGTATGGACGAAAGGACAAAACTAAAAATGGCACCGTTATGGGCAGATGCACAAGGGCAAAGGAATTTTAAAGGGTAGTAAAAAGGAATCTAGACAAATTTCAGCAAAATAGCGACTGTGTCTAAATAAAGCTGTTTACAATTTCACCTCTCGTCAAAACTAAATCCTATAACAATCAATTGAAAAATGAAAAAATAAACTATGATTGTTTATCGAAGACCACTTCCGGTATATAAAAAAAGAGTGAACTTTTTTTCTGATGGAAGACAAATAATTTTTTATAACCCTTAGCAATTTAAAAAAATTAAATAAAATGAATCATCTTATCTAATTTTAAAGTCTCTTTAACATGCGTTTTTTAAAAATTGTACGTGGTATTAGTATCTATTTTGACGGTTGAATAATAACAAATAAGGGAAAACTGTTATAATATATGTAAATATAAAAAGTGAATATGTTATATACTATTTTGTATTTAGTCCCACATCGTGGGATTAGTTCTATCCCAAGCTCCTAGACATTTATATAAAGGTGCTAATGTAATGAAAATGTATGATTAATCTCTGTAATGAATAAAATATTTTCTTCCTCATTCTTTATTGTCTTCTTATTCTATAACACGTTATCAGCATGATCTCAAAATGTGGGATTGATAGCTTTCAGAATTTTTTTTTATTCTTAGAGAGCCCGAATAGAGGTGTTCTTCTTATCTGCATCATGGATTTTATGAGATCAATGCTTCTGTTTCTAAATCAGATCATAGAGTTGCTCAAGTTAAAATGATTGAAGAATCTCTAGCTTTTGCTGAAATTTCAGATGCAGCGCTCTACAGTCAGCGACCTGATTGAAATTTGTTCTTATTTTGTTAATCGACATCTGCCCCTCGCTGAGGTTTTACTTTCGCTTGCAATCGGGTCCGCCTCTTCTCCTCCACGTACCAAGATCGCCAACTGTAGCATATCTTAAGGGAAAAGATTTTTGTTTGATATAGTTGATGGAGCAGCTTCGATGGCAGATCATCCATTCAAAATGAACACAATGTTTCTTTTCGGAAATGAGGCCTCATAATTTCACTGCCTTCTCAAAGCTTTATATTCAGGTATTCATTCTTTGTTTTATTGTCCACTACTGTAATTTTGTTAAAGTCTGTGGTAGGATCCATTCATTTATAGAAAGTTTAAAACAGTAATAATACATTGATACTTGACGATAACCAACACCAGCATCGAGTAATCGTTAAAAGTAATATCCAAAGGGGAAAATGTAAGCATAGAAATAAGGGGAACATGCAAGCATAGGAATAAGCAGTGTCGCATATCATACAGATGGGTACTGATATGTGACTAACATACAAGTATTGCAGAGTGCAACTTATAGATTAAGGATGTTACTATAGCTGTATGACATGTTCTACCCTATATAAGCAACCAAAGCTCTCGCCTTTGTATAGAAAAGTTGTTTCTTTACAACATTTCTTACGTAAAACATTTAATTACGGTTATGTTCTCAAATCTTTATTATTCTTAAATGGGCCAAATACAATGTTATTGTCTTTGTTTTGATTGATAATAGACATTGAAATTCTCATTTTTATTATTCGGAAACCTTAGAGATATTTAGCTGTGTAACTATAATCCTATTATTTACATTAGTGTATATGATATTATGTGGATTTATATCATATTTGATGTCATACCTATAAGCTACAACATAAATATTTTTATCTATGTATGCATTGCCCGTTACTACTAATATGAATTGTGGAACTATAGCTCATTACTTTATCCAAGTCGTTTAAATTATATTCCTTTTCCTGACTGAAATTCAAACTTGATAATCATATAATCTTTCTGGTTTATAATTTTAAATCTATTTGATTACAATCTATTTATCTTTATTTTACATGTTCAGCCAGTATAAGTATTTTTGGGATCTACTATTCTAAGCCAGTGGAGTTTCACAACCGCTCATTCTAAATCAACTCTACTTTACTGATTAACCACTTCAAAGTGTTTAATATACTACATAGAAATTGATAGTTGTACGAAGAATATTTTGCATTGACACAATCAAGCATTTAATTTAAATGAAAGAAAAAAAAATGTAATAGACAATGCAGAAGTTGACCAAACAGGGATCCAAACCTGTGTTGTTGATTCATGATACTCCTCATTCTATTTTAAGATTGAAATATATCTGGTTGTGCCATACACAGACTGATCACATATTGTTTGTACTATTCCATCTTTTCAATCGCTGCCAACTCTACAGGTCTTTCCTAGAAAGAAATTTCAATGTTAATTGATTTCATTTTCGAAAGCAATGGTCATATATTGTTTATACAAAGTTGGTTTCGGTTGAAAAACTTATCGATTATTATGAAGGAGTTTTAACTTGAACTGTGACTTTGCAAGCTTACGTACACAGACAATCTAAAGGAAAGTATAAAGCAATGGTATGCATTAAAAGAATAGCAAAACATATTTTTTGCATTGATTTGCATAGAATTCTTCATAGTATTAGTGGTAGGCACGTAACATTGGGGATTACTTTCGTTACAACAAAGTGTATGCCAACCCATATATATACACCACTTCTCCATGTTATTTAGCGATGTGAGACTTTTTTTCCATGTTACAAAGTGTAAACAAACTTTTACTCAATCTCCACGTTTGCTAATTCTCCTTCAATTCTGTGGGGATGCTAGACGATTGTATGAACAGACTGTTTGCACATAGCATGCTTTAGTTAAGCTAATGTTTGTTGTCACAATAGTTAATGACTTTGTTTCCGTTGTTAAATTTATATTCATTATTTTCCTGCATCATTATTAGTCCTACTAACAAAATCCAATCATTGTTTATAACTATTACAACTCATAATATTTTTTATTCATCATGGTTACAATAGTTTTTTTTTCACACGGTACTCATTAGTATGTCTTTCATTGTGGCTTATAATTTAATCCCCGTTTTATTCAAACTATCCTTCTTCTAAACAGTCATATTTGTTTGTTTACTGACTTTGCAAGATATCTCTTCGAAGGTAATGATGGAAACTTCATTAATGATGAAAATCTAAGTGCAATAATAAATGATATGGTCGAACTGATCAACTAGTAGCAGCTTGAAGTATGCTATGTGGATTTTATTTTATTTTACTTTAATTTAGTAAACCAGTTTGAAGTTGGTAAAATCCAGGTTTTGATCATTTTTGAGCGTGTTTGCCATACTATATATTTGAAGTACATTTTAATATTCTCCAGAAGAGATAACCCATGTGACATACTCTTGAAGAGATGTTTTATGATTTTTATATTGAAAAATCCAAACATCCTAGAAGAGATGTTGTAGAATTATGTAAATTATGTAGAAAAAGATATTGAGTATTGATGACATCCAAAAAACAGTGCATATAAAGTATCTTTAGAAGTAATATGTACCACTCTAGAAGCGGTGTTTATAAAATATCACCAGAAGTGATATTACATCATCGTATAGCACTATAAAAGAATTGCCTCTAGAATATTGTCAAATATGTTATAATAAATTACCTAAAATTCAATCGTCTATTGTCATGGACCCGTAGCTCCATTAGACAAATTTAGAAGCAAATGGTGATATGTAACCTTTTACTTTTCAGAACTTACGATGAATCAAATGTTATATGCACAACTACTCCTAAAGAAATATCTTTAGATATGCTCGTGAAGAGATAGTCTATATGTCATATCATAATTTTCGCTAAAGCTATACAAATACGGTCTTGAACAAATCGGTATGTGCAACCAATATAATTTCTTATTTTTATAGCATTTCAAGGGTCAAGAAGATACTCTTATTTATGTTGTAAATATATCTATTTTGCTGAACTCTTTAGAAGAGATGTTTATATATAATTATAACTAAGTATATATTCTCTAATAAACAATCATAATTAATGTTCAAAAGTAATATTAAAGATATAATCAAGGAATAAAATTTACCAACTTGAAGGTGTGTATACAATTTATTTGAACCAGATGTTCAATATGATTCCAAACCAGATGTTTTGAACATTATCATGCGGTCTTGAAGGGTTCACACTAACATTGATCCATAATAAAAAGAAAATTAATAGTTTGAATCTTTATAATAGTTTGTTCTAAAAATCACTAATTCAAATGAGAAAGAATATGAAAATTTATAATATAGATGTAATACGTGGACGCACGTATATATCCATATATGTAAATATTCAGCCAATAACTTGAAGTTTGTTATGAGCTCATCTTAATAATTATGTATATATATTATTTAGTGATTTAAATCAACATAAATGTTGAATGACTTGAAGTCGTGTATGTATTCAAATGATCTATACAATAAGTAAATTCCTCCAATTGACTCGATCAATGAATGAAAACAAATTCTAATAAGACATATCAATTGAATGCATTTTATCAACTGATAAAAGAACTATCCTCCTATTATTAATATGTATGGTGTATTTGCTACTAGCAATATCTTAATGGATAAAAATGAAAATCCATAGAGGATTATTATTTAATGTGACAATGTTTGTCAACATTGAAGCGGAGGATAAAGTGATACAAGTTCATTTTGATCATCAGTTTTAAATGTTTGTTAAAATATACAATGATGCAAAATATTGAGTAACTTGAATAAATTATCAATAATATCCCTATTAGACTTTCTCCAATATAGCTTTGAATCTCTGATGGATCAAAAGGTGTAAACCACATCTGAAATGTGGTATAGAAGTCAGTTCAAATATTTTTGGAGTAAGTAATAAAGATTCCAAATAAATGAGGTGAATGTTCTTGAAGAAACACTTAAGGGTGCTCTGAAAAAGATCCATGACATCATTGTCAAATAACCCTAGAAGTGGTTTAGGTACCTAAAACATGATAATTAAAGAGATCTCAATAATCATGTCTAGAACTTAAAATAAATAATTATTGATTATAAATTTATAAATAACAAAGCGCTTATGTTTATCAATGGATTAAAGATCCTGGATTAGAGAAAAACACGATTAGCCATCATGAAATTCTCCTAAATAAGAAATGTGGACCTGTAGTCCACAAAATAAAAATTAGAAACATGTATATAAAGTAACAAAAGCACACTAAAATTATTAAAACACATATAATGTCAACAACATGTTAAGTGCCATGGGCATGCTATTTTTAGAGATAATTGAATTGATTGAAGCAGTGAAAGTGTTTAAAACACTTAAAATACCTCGAAGGTATAAATATTGTTTAAATCATAATAAACAATGAAAGCACTCAAATTCCTGAAGAATATAAATAACTTTGGTGGTTATAAAGAAGGTAAAGAACAAGAAGCGTAGATTACAACTTCTTTTAAGTATTGTTGTAATGAAAATCTTGATATACTTCAAGATGAGTAGATTAATTCTTGTTTTTTAGTATTGTTGTATTGAATATTTTTTATTCATCAAAGATGTATAGTTGCAATATGCAAAATTGATTCGAAGCACAAAAATGAAAGCACGTGAAGTGTTTTTCCATAAAAGTAGCATACAAAATGCATAAAATGCAAATTATATTTGGAAGAAACAATCTTGAAAATTTTGATTGCATCGAAAGAAACTATTAATAAATTGTATTATTAATGAGATACATATTTATGGATCCAAAAGTATCCATAATCAATTTGAGTTATCGAAAGACGAATACGAATTCAGAGGATACTTCTAAATCAGGAGGAGCATACATAAGTATTTTATAATGTACTCTTTTTCCTTAACTAAGTTTTTTCCACGGTTTTTTAATTAGTAAGGTTTTAATGAGACATTATCTTGATGCAGAAGTATCTACCCCCAGCAACATTTAAAATAAGTTATAATGTACTCTTTTTCCTTATTTAAGATTTTTCCCACCGGGTTTTTCTTACTAAGGTTTTAACGAGGCATTATCCTTGACTAAGGTTTTTCCCATCGGGTTTTCCTTTGTATGGTTTTTAATGAACTACTATATTGATCTAGAAGTATCAAACTCTATTTGATGCTGTAAATTATTGAAATATGTCATACTATATTGTATTCTTTCTCCACTAAGATTTTTCCCATAGGGTTTTTCTTAATAAGGTTTTAATGAGGCATTGTTTTGATCCCGGAGTATCAAACCCTTTAGAAAGAATATCATTTTTAATATGATTTTACAATTTGCACTTTTTTCCTCGTTCAAGGTTTTTTCCCACTGGGTTTTCCTAACAGAGGTTTTTAACGAGGCAACGGACAATATCTAGATCGACTGAACTAATAAATGCAAGCAAGATAATAATGAGGGGGGGCAATCATCATACACGTTACGAAAGGGACATTTTCAAGTTATCAGAGGATTCAAAATTTTGAAGACGCATACTCAAGGGAGAGTGTTATAATATATGTAAATATAAATAGTGAATATGCTATATATTGTTTTGTATTTAGTCTCACATCGTGAGATTAGTTCTATCACAAGCTCTTAGGCATTTATATAAAGGTGCTAATGTAATGAAAATGTATGATTAATCTCTGTAGTGAATAAAATATTTTCTTACTCTTTCTTTATTGTCTTCTTATTCTATAACAAAAATAGCTATTTTAAACACTTTATATTAACATTTCTCATTTGGCTTATTTCTTAAAATGTATATTATCACAAAATAAGTCCACTGCGTATAAAGCATCTATCTGATCATATTTGTTAAATGTTTCTGCTAAGTATTAATAATTCAAATGACAACATTTAACAAAACATTTTAAAACATAAAAGGACATCAGTTCAATGTTGTCATCATATTATATAAGGATGACTGAAACAATACAAAATGAAACCGACATTCAAAACCAACATAAAATTACCGCAAAAGATTTGTAGTAAGGATGCAAGAACATGACTAATTGTCAAAGTACACAATCATATGTCTACGTCCATATGTAATCTAATAATATTTTATATGTTAAACTATATTTCTAATGTTAATAAACTTCACACATTGTCAAGAAATATGTAAGCATTAAACACTTTGGTAAATAATGATCATTGAAAATTAGTAGCGGTGTTATGAATAAGAGCAAATAAATCAATGTCAATGTCATTAAATATATTAAAACATATCCGCATAATATTTTAGAGATGATGTTTTTTTGTCGAAAGGTAAAGATTGGTTTGAAAAGATAATCCGACATGAATAATATATATTTGACACAAACATTCAAAAACTGAACAGTGTCAAGGCAAAATTCGTTCTATTTTTGTAACCATCAAGTGACTATTATTCTTTTACAATAATGACAAAAGGAATCCCATTTGAAAATTAGCGTTCATCACCATCTATGCAAAGAGAGTTAAATTAATATTTCAATTTAAGCAGCACATACACATACAAATACACACACACAAATAGACGTGCGCTCATACACACATATAAAAGAGAGCCGAATAAATACATTGCGATAGTTTGTATGTTTACTTATTTATCTTAACTAAGTCATGGCTGCAATTTTTTGTTCTATTCAATAAAATATATCTAACTAGGATGAAATACCAATCAACCCTTTACTAGCATGTAAATCTAAAATTCAATCGCACTACATAATTAAGGAATAATAATATGAAAAATCTTTTTCTTAAACAAAGTAGTGAAAAAACTATGAATTGTTTATTTTTACATGAAAGCTGAATTAAAAGGATTAAAATAATTCCTTTTTATGACTTTGATTTATCAATTGTCTTTCAAAAGGCTACACCATACATATTTTTTAAACTTAGTTTGCATGCTTTATAAGCATGCGAAGTTTATGTTTTTTTCTACACTGTTTTGTTTACTGTTCCAATGAATATTAAATCTACTCAACTTTTATTACCTCTTTTTTCTAGTTATAGTACTTTAAATAGTAAGTTGGGCTAAAGATACTAAGCATATCTGACATCGTGAAAGAATTAAGTATGGTTCAATAAAATGAATTGAACCTTTTTGATTGGTTTTATAGTATAGATCGTACCCATTTTAAGTACACTTCTAAAAAACATTTTATCGTTTGCTTAAAGAAATATTTTCTCCCACTCGTTTAGAGTCTGCTAACGGGTTGGCAAATTGCTTTCCAAGAGACAACAAAATCTGAATCCAAAGAGATTCTGTGGATTCATAGGAAATTTATTGATTAGAAGTTTGAAAATGTAAAAGTGAAGATAAAGCTGATGGTGGAGGTGTATAAATAATACAAACGGGTATTTGGTGAAGGGATGCGACTGTTAGAAAATAGCTGTAACCGTCAGCAAATAACAGTTTAAATTTTAAGAAAAGAAAAATAATAGTTGAAACCCAGCAGTTACACCCTTTCCAAACCCCTACTTGTATAGTGCAAAGTGTTAATTTTTTTCCATCATGCATGTTATGGTAGTGTCCTATTTCACTTCTCTCTTTGTTATTCTAATTGAAAAAGCATGTGATGTTTCATATACACATACACAAACATTAAAATTTATTTCCCGATGTGGGGCTAATATGTTTTCTCCCATCTGCAACAAACAATCTACCTCAACAATCCCCCACTAGATTGTTTTGTTGATGATAATCAGTTTTTATCCTATTTGTAGATTACACATCATATGTGGCATCTATTTGGTAAACCATATATTGGTGTAAAAGGTCAAGACTTTAAAGAAGAGCTAGGTGGTCTTAAATTAAACCAAGTCTCCTTTGACTTATCAAGTCGAAAATATCACACGTGTAACCTTGTTTTATCCTTTCCTCTGAGAACCATATGGCCAAGTGCTCCATCCTGGCTTAATGAACTTTTACAAGAATAAACCCAATAAACTTTTGCTTAGAAGCGGCACCACTTCCAAGTTCATAAAGGTAAAGTTTTGTTTTTCTTTAATGTCTCTGTTACCAGAATACCTACAACTTTATTAAGAGTACTCAACTCAACCTCTTCATATCTATAATAGTACGCATTAATTTTAAATCAGTGTTTTTCAGTCATATGATGGTTTATTATTACCCATTAAACCTTAAAATTAAGTTAGTTGAGATTAAGGTTGGGTTACTACCATCAATGATTATTACCAAGGCAGGGTATAAAACCCATTTCAACTGATGTGGTTCTTATCATTTCTCTGGTTATAGCTTTTGTGAATGGATCTATCAAATTATCACTTGATCTTACATATACAATGGTAAATATTCCATCATTAATTATTTGTTTTACATACCCATGTCTGAGGCTTATATGTCTCAACTTTCCATTATATATATTACTCTATGTTGCAGACAGTTGCCTGAATATCACCACGTAAAGATATGGCTGGCATCGATTTTGGCCATAACTTAATATCCAATAACATATTCCGTAACCATTCAACCTCTTTTAGAATGACCATAAATGTTATGAATTCAGATTCCACAGTGGAATGTGTAATATATGTTTTTTTTCTTTGATGCCCATGAAACATCACTTCCTTCTAATATGAAAATCCAACCTGAAGTTGATTTATCATCGCCAGCACCAGTTATCCAACTTGCATCAGTATAACCCTCTAATACGCTTGAAAATCCATTGTAAAAAGAATCTTAGATTTTTAGTCCTTTTAAGGTAACTAAGGAGTCTTTCAATTGCTGTCCAATGATGTATTCTAGGGTTGTTGGTATATCGTGTAAGTTTGCGTACCGCGTATACTATGTCAGGTCATATACAATGCATAACATACATTATACTTCCAATGGTGCTAGCATACTCTAGTTGAGCGATGCTCTTCCCTCAATTTTACTTAGATTTATACCTAAATCTATTGGGGTATTTACATCCATGATTTTTAAGTGCCTAAATTTATGAAGCACTTTTTCAATATAATATGATTGACTTAGTGCATAATTTCCACACATTTTGTTAACTTTTATTCCCAGTACCGTATCGACTTCATTTAAGTCTTTCGTTTTGAATCTAAGCATATATATTCTTTGGTATCTTTTATGTAACATCCCGCCTTTTCGCACACTTTAAACCGACACACGTGCCAATTCAAAGCATACGCAAGTGCGGATTGTTATGGGGTAAATAAGAAAAACAGAGAAGAAATAAAAACAAAACAGAATCTCACAGCGGAAGGATAAAATATAATAATAAATATACAGTTCAAAACAGTTTACAAACACTTGATTTGCTTTATACAATAAATATCAGAGTTACACATACCAATACAATCAATGCAGCGGAACAGTATGAGTGTGGTGCAATACTATATATAATAATAATACAACTCCTTCGTCTTCGTCCTTCAAAGCTAAAGTCTTCGATCCTGAAACGCTCGGACTGAACCGAGCGAATTTGAAAAGACAAAACACTCGAGTCAGACTAAAAGATCTTATGTGAGTTAAATTAACAGAAATAAATATGAGTACAGTAACTCAAGAGATGTTCGGGATTTACATCTCCTAAGGATCCGTTAAACTATTTACTATGTAGTATATTGCGCTATTATAATAGTGTCTATTTATAAAATAAACTTACTTTTAAATAGCGTTAAGGCTTTACATTTTCCACCTTAACACGTAAAATGCCAATAGTCTATACAGTACCATAATACCTCCTGATCGGGAGGCTACCAGAGGATACTCCACAGGTACGACACAAATAGAAACTCGTAGTAAAGGCTCGGTATGGTAGGTGACACGGCACAACTAGGCAATGCCAGGGTAGATATACCAATTGCTATCCAGGCTGGTGGAAACGCGTAGCCGCAGTTACCGCCCACCTCGGACTAACTCCCCAAAATCAAAATATAGAAGTGGCCACTGAATCAATCCAAGTCAAAGTATAATATCGAAGAGGAGGGTCCGATCAGAGGAATGACCTCATTGGCCTGAGAATCGCTCCTGTTTTAGCCACCTTATGCCAACTCACGGGAGTCGGGTCCACGTATTTACCTTACAGGAAACGTCGCCACCACCTACTTCATTCTGGAATCTCCACCGCGTACACGGTTAGTCAAAGTGGTTTTCGGTATCGACAGAGAGTATGTCCATATCCGATCCCGGTCTCTTTGCCAACCCATCGTTATTATAACACCGCGGTCATTTAAAAATAGCTCATACTTTAAAACCAGAATAAACATTTCCATTTTAAAATTTTGAATACGATATCATTTTAAAACCCAAAACAATATGATATCCTTTATCCCAAATATAAAACTTTTCAAAAATCCAAATGCTTTAAAATTTATAACGTTTGAAAGCCAAATATCCTTTCAAAGCATAATATTTCGAAATTCATAATTTAAAACCATAACTTTTAAAACTTGAATGGTTTGGATATTCAACGGTATATGAATTAAAAGGTTTAACTTAAATGTTACTTTGTAAAGAAATAAGTTCTCATGGCTTTACAAATACATTTCTTTATTAAAGTCTAACCCAAAATTTGTATTATCTCTCTCAAGTTCCAAAACCACTTCAATTTATATATATATACGTATATCCATTTGGAGTATTAATATTTCAAACTAAAGTTGGATTTTATTCTTTCAACAAATCGAATGTTCTATTAATTAGTCTTGAATATTCACATAAAATCCATAAATAAATAAAAACTCCAATTTCTAGTAATAAAATATATATTTTTTTCAATTCAAATTATACTAGAATATTCATTTCAATTTATCTTGGGAAAAATCCAATTATAAATATCATATCTTAAAATTTCCAAACTTAACATTTAAACATATGATATAAATTATCAAACTCCATTTTCTTAATTTTTTTTCCATTTTTAATAAAGAGATTTATACACCTTTTAATTTCAAAATTTTCAACTTCATATGTATATATATGGAAGAATAATATTTATACAATATAAAATTTAAGATTATTATAAACCGTATTCCATCCAAACCATAGAAATCACATTAAAATAGTTATATATAGACCGCGGTGCCTGTATATAATTTTCTATCCTATGGTCAAGTGATACAGATATTTATCATTTCAATCCGCAATTTAAAAGATATAAAATTTTGCGGTTGTATATCATTCAAACCACAATCCCGAATGAAAGGAAATATGCATGATAATTTGCAATTTAATGATATACAATAAAACATCTATCAACATCACCCATCATCCAATCACAATCATCAAGCAATATCAATCAATAACAATTTATATTTGATAATATATAACAGGTAATAACTGGCAATTTTATTCAGATTAAATTTAACAACTATTAATCTAACAGTTTATATTCAGTAATAATCTATATAACTGTTAACTAGCAGTTTATAGGCAAACAAATAAATTCTAACTATCAATTAATACGCAATAAATAAATTAAATTAACAGTTAAATTTAATAAATGCAATTCAACAAATATGAGTGAAATAAACATGCCAAATACTCATAAATAAATTTCTATTCATTTCTAAAATTAATTTAACAAACATAAAAGCTTCTAGTAGTTGTGAGTGGGTTTAAACACTCACCTTTGGAATTTAAATCGAATTTAAATTCAATTTAAACTCAAAAATTTGACGGTCTCCAAATTCATCCAAACCAGCGTCAAAAGATCTGGAATTTAATTACGATCCTAACGGAAAAAATTTCGTGAGAAACGGAGGTCGTATGTAGAAGTTACAATAGTTAGAACATATGAAATCAAAATAAATATAAAACAAAATAAATCACAAAAAAAAAACACAACACACTCACACGTCAGCAACCCTACAGAAGCAAAATGCGGCTACAGGAAGAAGCTCCCTCCCATCGTTCGCACCCAGCAGACAACGCACAGAACACGATCGCAACCCCTGCCCATCGCAGCCGCGCCACGCCCCTCTTGCACCGATGCGACCTCTCCTCTACACGCCATAGACCACTCGCCCTGGCCCCGACGTCGATCAAAGACGAACAGACAGCAGCCGCCCCTGTTAATGAAACCCTAATTCGAATTATGCGAGAGATCCAACCGTTGATTCGATGCAATAACCACATAGATGCGATCCCTATCGTCCACTCTACAAAACCCAGAAACCATTCGACGATCAGACGAAGTTTGTTACGGCGATGATGAACGGTTGGGACTGTTTTGAATTTATTCTGGTCAAACGAATGTCCAAAACAGAAAACGAATTGCACCAGTAGATTACGTGTCTCGAGAACTATGACATATATTTTTGTGGAATTTTTCTGGAGAGTTTGATTTTTCACTGAAATTTGGATTGGAGTAGATCTAATTTTGCATCCATTTGAGGAGGAGAAGGAGATGAAGAAAAATTTACATACAGCCAATGGCAATAGGATGGAGCTAGGGTTTATAACTGTATATTTATAGTTAGGGTTGGGTTAGAGCGTATAGACTAGAAGGATGAACGTACGCCACAAACTATGGCCCAAAAAGCCCGTTTAGCCTCCGGAACAAAATTTATTAAACCCATATATCCAAATAGGTATTTTAAAATATTCTGAACGCGATGGAAAAAGTTTCACGACCAAATTCGATCGTATGAAGAAGTTATGTTGAAAAAAAAAATTCCAAATTGATTTCAAATGGATTTCTTAATTAAATCGATTTCAAGGCGTTTCGCGTCCGTACGATCAAACGACAGGTCCAATTGATACGAAACTTGAAACCCTATAATAATTCACCGATACGGATCCGATGAAACTGGTTTCGTCGAAATCCGAGTCCGTGACAAAAATGGCTATTTTTAATATTCATTAAATAAATTAAATAAATTATAAAATCCAATCTTGTATTAATATTCTAAAATTTGTCCCAATTTTATTGCCTATATAAATTAATCAATTCCAAATGATTTAACAAGCTTGGATGTGAATTAAAATTGACAAGATATCAAATTTCAATGTTCATTTCTGCACTTTCTTATATTTAAGAATTTTATAAATTATATTCTCAAAAACCCATACTTTAGACTTTTAACCTTTATATCCTCAACTTTCACCTAAAATAAAGACGTTACTAACATTAGTTCAAGATTTCGCTCTAATGTTCACAAATTCCGTTTTATATTCAATAACGTAATATTTTACGTTTAATTCCATTTTATTTGTAATAAATACCAGTTGTTGAATTTTATACTCAAATTATACATATAAATCTTGCTTTCTAAAGTCTATAACACCAATGGTCAAATAAAAATAAAATTAGTATTGACCTCACCTTAAAGAATTAACTACTGCAATTTCAAAGCCAAAACTACGCTAACTGCAAAAAAATTAGTGAATAAATTTGAGATTGATTTCAACATAACTTAACAACAAATAAGATAGGTGACAAACAATGATTATTGTTATTGAATCTATTCCAAAAGTCTACACTCAAATATTACCTTAAAGTAAATCTTATGTTTCTATAAATTTATTCATACTTCTGTTACTATGTTTATACTTAATAAAGTAACGCTCATTCTTAATAACTATATAATAACTATTCAACATATACAAGAACTCTATTCCCAAATACATTCATTTATATTTTATTTCCTTAAAGTTCTCCTTTATTGACTAGACACATCGATACCCAAAATAATTTATTTAGATTCATTTACGTCGAGTGCCCTTCTTAACTATATACTCAATAAATGTTAAATCAAAATAATTGTTACCCTTTTATTCAAATTCACCTACACCATCAATAACAAAAATGTTGCCCTAAATTTAGATTCAATTATATACATTAGATAAATGGGTAAACTTTTGTAATTATACTATATATGAAAATATTTTTATGCATAAATTTCCACTTACTTACTATGCATTCATTTATTAAATTACAATTGCCTTAGTCAACTTATTCCCTATTTACTACCAAATTTCTCACTTGGTTATAGTTTATCAATATATATACATACCTAGGCAAATCAAGTTCTAGTCCTTTTGTTATTTATATTATATTAGGTATGCACAATTAAGTTGTTAATTAACTATTTCTACAAAATTATCTTCATACATTCATTTCCAAATCTTATAGGATTAAATTCTAGTTACTTACACTAAATCCATGAATTTAACATTCTATCCAAAACATGCTTTTAAATCCTTTTTACTCTAAATAAATTTATTCAATGTTAACATCCACAAAAATCCAATTCACTTCCATAAATATGGTTGCACTTAAATTCAGTTATTATTACATTAATACTATTTCAAATTTTATTCTTTTAGTATTAATTAAACAATCGTATTAAATTAAGAGATTACAATGATTTTCACTATTTATATACACTCCATTTAAAACCCAACAGTCGTTTCAAACACCTTTGTATTGCATTATATTGGTTTCTTAAAATTAAATCTCTTAACAAAATGTGACAAATTACATTATCCAAATCTATTATCATAAAATTTTATTGTTACATTAAATTCCAATTACTATAACAAATTACTACGTTTTTCTCAAATAAAATATTAAGGCTTTTATTTTATTTTAAATTAGATTAAAAATTATATTAATTTAATTCATTTAACATTATCAAATTTAACGGGTCGTTACAATCTCCCCCACTCAAAACTTTTCGTCCCCGAAAAGGAAAAAGAAGGGAGAAGGAAGAATAAAACAGTACATCTTATTTCAAATATTATTTATAAACAATAATTTACTAAATTTATTTTCTTAAATAAAATATACCTGTTTATAATCATTATATTCTTTTATACTTAGATTATTAAAGCTGGAAAACATTTTCACAAAATTCTAAGTCCAAAATTTACGGAAAATTTTGGCAGAGTCTCCTTTGTACGGAGAGACTCTGGAGAAAATATAATATCAAAATATACAAATATATTACATATATTATCAAAATATTATCCCAACACGGGAAAAATTATATAAAATAGCGCTAAAACGTAATCCGGAAATGTACCTATTTGTCGGGCAATATACGCTTATTATTATGGAACCAAAAGTAGTAGCAGTTGTTTCCATCACCTGTATTCACTTATATAATCTAAAAGGTTAAATATTTATATTAAAGTGAAATGTTTAGGTGGCTTCAACCATTACCAACCAATCAGTACAACAACCATCAACCTTACAAACAACATACATACACAAACAAAGCAACCATTTAATCCATCAAACAATTTGTTGTTTGGGTCCAAAACTTGAAATTTGTATAAAATGAAATTAACTATCAAATGCATCCTTTACTCAACAGTCTTAGATGGAACATAGATAGATTATTTATTCATCCCACAACTTCAAATTCCTTACCCAACAACATAAATCAAACAATAACAATTCAAACCAACAACTAAATTAACTTATTATACATTTATTTCATGCTTCAGTGGTTTGATTTTCTTTCTTTCACTTATGGAGGGATTTCTTTATTTCTTACAATCTTCATTTTCCATTTATTACAAAATTCACTATATTTGTATTCCAATTTATTGACTAATGTTTATATCATCTATTTATACTACTTACCTTTACTTATAACTTAAGTTATACAATTAATTCTCATTAATAACAGTAAATTTATTGAATACCTTAATCACCTCAAGCTTCATTTGTAAGATTTCCCTTTACATTTTCTTACTAACATTGCAACTTTTATTATATGGTAAGTTTATATATGTCCTAAGAGTGTAAGTGAAAATTTCCAAGTTTCTTCTCAATTCCCTTAATTAATATATATTTGTTTTATAAATTACAATTTCAACTTACCTTTAATTTCATTCATTTATTTAAGGTTGAAGTTTCTATTATATTTAATAGTAGTAACAATTTAATTACCCACTTTCCATTATATTTAATTGCAGTAACCCTTTTTAATTACACTTAAATTATTAACCCTTTAACCTTCATTCTTAAAAATAAGGAATTTTATTAATTTATTACTTAGGGTTTACAGTCATTTATCTATTATTCCTACTTTCCATTATATTAGAATAGGGGAAATTTAAAACATACCTAAGTTAATAACCCTACAATCAATCCTTATTTATTAAAGAATTTCATTTTATTTACTTAAGTTCATATCACCTATTAATATTTCTTAACTTATTTTCAGTAAAATTTCAATTATAACTTAAGTTTATACCACTAAATTCTTATTTATATAATAGCAATTTATTGAGTACTTCATTATTTCCAAAATTCTACTTGTATAATATTCAATTCAAATTTCTTATTTAACATTTCAACTTTTCATATTTGGTAAGTTATTTATGTTAAATAAAAAGCAAAAGAACTTATACAAGTTTTATCTAATCTTTTAATTAAATTTAATGTTAATCAATATTACGCTTTGTCTCATATGTATTCAAATTTCTCTTTATAACTTTGCATTAATTCTCTTACTTATTAGAGGTTTTCAATCCATTTATTACTTACTTTTTTTTTATTCCACTAAAATTTAACAATTAATTAATGGAAAATTTTAGAATTAAATTCCGGGTCAAATTTCAATTTATTTTGAAATAATAGATAACTAGTTTCCTACAACTTTATATCTCAATTATATTTAAAATAAACAAATTCAGATATTTCCAACATAAATCTGCAGTAGAATTTACTACAGTGGCCTTTCCCCTTCGAAACTCGAAAATGAAAGTCAATGATGCGGTCGCCATCACCGAAATTATTTTCCAGCGACAGAGAGGAAAGTACAGAATTTATTTTCTCCAAAATCTTCTTTTAAAACAATTCTTCCAAATTATACTAAATATTTATATAAGAAATTACTTATAACCAAATCATTATATTTCATAAATCCTTTGAAAGAAGATTTTCAAAAAAAATCCCGGACTTAAGTTCTAAAATCTCCAATTTGATTTATTAAAATTTCAACTTAGCTTTAATTTATTATAAATATTTTTATTACCTAACACCCAATTTATAGCAACCAATTATATATATATATATATATCTTTATAAAAATATTTTTATATAATAGAAAATATAATAGGAAAAATTATTTCATTCACCTATTTAAAACAAATATTATGTCGGTCTGTCCTATTAAGTGTTTAGAAATCCCTATTGATGACATAGCGTCCCATGCATCAACCAGAATTTATAAATACAAAGCAGAATAGATTAACACAATATCAAAATCTTTAATTAACACTAACAAGTACGCTCTCTCATATATATACACTCAGCGACTCCCATAGGATATTTCTACCCTATTAACAAAGAGTCAAACCCCACAAAGCCAAGGTTTATCGCTAAACCTGGCTCTGATACCAACTGTAACATCCCGCCTTTTCGCACACTTAAAACCGACACACGTGCCAATTCAAAGCATACGCAAGGGCGGATTGTTATGGGGTAAATAAGAAAAACAGAGAAGAAATAAAAGCAAAACAGAATCTCACAGCGGAAGGATAAAATATAATAATAAATATACAGTTCAAAACAGTTTACAAACACTTGATTTGCTTTATACAATAAATATCAGAGTTACACATACCAATACAATCAATGCAGCGGAACAGTATGAGTGTGGTGCAATACTATATATAATAATAATACGACTCCTTCGTCTTCGTCCTTCAAAGCTAACGTCTTCGATCCTGAAACGCTCGGACTGACCCGAGCGAATTTGAAAAGACAAAACACTCGAGTCAGACTAAAAGATCTTATGTGAGTTAAATTAACAGAAATAAATATGAGTACAGTAACTCAAGAGATGTTCGGGATTTACATCTCCTAAGGATCCGTTAAACTATTTACTATGTAGTATATTGCGCTATTATAATAGTGTCTATTTATAAAATAAACTTACTTTTAAATAGCGTTAAGGCTTTACATTTTCTACCTTAACACGTAAAATGCCAATAGTCTATACAGTACCGTAACACCTCCTGATCGGGAGGCTACCAGAGGATACTCCATAGGTACGACACAAATAGAAACTCGTAGTAAAGGCTCGGTATGGTAGGTGACACGGCACAACTAGGCAATGCCAGGGTAGATATACCAATTGCTATCCAGGCTGGTGGAAACGCGTAGCCGCAGTTACCGCCCACCTCGGACTAACTCCCCAAAATCAAAATATAGAAGTGGCCACTGAATCAATCCAAGTCAAAGTATAATATCGAAGAGGAGGGTCCGATCAGAGGAATGACCTCATTGGCCTGAGAATCGCTCCTGTTTTAGCCACCTTATGCCAACTCACGGGAGTCGGGTCCACGTATTTACCTTACAGGAAACGTCGCCACCAACTACTTCATTCTGGAATCTCCACCGCGTACACGGTTAGTCAAAGTGGTTTTCGGTATCGACAGAGAGTATGTCCATATCCGATCCCGGTCTCTTTGCCAACCCATCGTTATTATAACACCGCGGTCATTTAAAAATAGCTCATACTTTAAAACCAGAATAAACATTTCCATTTTAAAATTTTGAATACGATATCATTTTAAAACCCAAAACAATATGATATCCTTTATCCCAAATATAAACCTTTTCAAAAATCCAAATGCTTTAAAATTTATAACGTCTGAAAGCCAAATATCCTTTCAAAGCATAATATTTCGAAATTCATAATTTAAAACCATAACTTTTAAAACTTGAATGGTTTGGATATTCAACGGTATATGAATTAAAAGGTTTAACTTAAATGTTACTTTGTAAAGAAAATAGTTCTCATGGCTTTACAAATACATTTCTTTATTAAAGTCTAACCCAAAATTTGTATTATCTCTCTCAAGTTCCAAAACCACTTCAATTTATATATATATACGTATATCCATTTGGAGTATTAATATTTCAAACTAAAGTTGGATTTTATTCTTTCAACAAATCGAATGTTCTATTAATTAGTCTTTAATATTCACATAAAATCCATAAATAAATAAAAACTCCAATTTCTAGTAATAAAATATATATTTTTTTCAATTCAAATTATACTAGAATACTCATTTCAATTTATCTTGGGAAAAATCCAATTATAAATATCATATCTTAAAATTTCCAAACTTAACATTTAAACATATGATATAAATTATCAAACTCCATTTTCTTAATTTTTTTTTTCCATTTTTAATAAAGAGATTTATACACCTTTTAATTTCAAAATTTTCAACTTCATATGTATATATATGGAAGAATAATATTTATACAATATAAAATTTAAGATTATTATAAACCGTATTCCATCCAAACCATAGAAATCACATTAAAATAGTTATATATAGACCGCGGTGCCTGTATATAATTTTCTATCATATGGTCAAGTGATACGGATATTTATCATTTCAATCCGCAATTTAAAAGATATAAAATTTTGCGGTTGTATATCATTTCAAACCACAATCCCGAATGAAAGGAAATATGCATGATAATTTGCAATTTAATGATATACAATAAAACATCTATCAACATCACCCATCATCCAATCACAATCATCAAGCAATATCAATCAATAACAATTTATATTTGATAATATATAACAGGTAATAACTGGCAATTTTATTCAGATTAAATTTAACAACTATTAATCTAACAGTTTATATTCAGTAATAATCTATATAACTGTTAACTAGCAGTTTATAGGCAAACAAATAAATTCTAACTATCAATTAATACGCAATAAATAAATTAAATTAACAGTTAAATTTAATAAATGCAATTCAACAAATATGAGTGAAATAAACATGCCAAATACTCATAACTAAATTTCTATTCATTTCTAAAATTAATTTAACAAACATAAAAGCTTCTAGTAGTTGTGAGTGGGTTTAAACACTCACCTTTGGAATTTAAATCGAATTTAAATTTAATTTAAACTCAAAAATTTGACGGTCTCCAAATTCATCCAAACCAGCGTCAAAAGATCTGGAATTTAATTACGATCCTAACAGAAAAAATTTCGTGAGAAACGGAGGTCGTATGTAGAAGTTACAATAGTTAGAACATATGAAATCAAAATAAATATAAAACAAAATAAATCACAAAAAAAAAAAAAACACAACACACTCACACGTCAGCAACCCTACAGAAGCAAAACGCGGCTACAGGAAGAAGCTCCCTCCCATCGTTCGCACCCAGCAGACAACGCACAGAACACGATCGCAACCCCTGCCCATCGCAGCCGCGCCACGCCCCTCCCGCACCGATGCGACCTCTCCTCTACACGCCATAGACCACTCGCCCTGGCCCCGACGTCGATCAACGACGAACAGACAGCAGCCGCCCCTGTTAATGAAACCCTAATTCGAATTATGCGAGAGATCCAACCGTTGATTCGATGCAATAACCACATAGATGCGATCCCCATCGTCCACTCTACAAAACCCAGAAACCATTCGACGATCAGACGAAGTTTGTTACGGCGATGATGAACGGTTGGGACTGTTTTGAATTTATTCTGGTCAAACGAATGTCCAAAACAGAAAACAAATTGCACCAGTAGATTACGTGTCTCGAGAACTATGACATATATTTTTGTGGAATTTTTCTGGAGAGTTTGATTTTTCACTGAAATTTGGATTGGAGTAGATCTAGTTTTGCATCCATTTGAGGAGGAGAAGGAGATGAAGAAAAATGTACGTACAGCCAATGGCAATAGGATGGAGCTAGGGTTTATAACTGTATATTTATAGTTAGGGTTGGGTTAGAGCGTATAGACTAGAAGGATGAACGTACGCCACAAACTATGGCCCAAAAAGCCCGTTTAGCCTCCGGAACAAAATTTATTAAACCCATATATCCAAATAGGTATTTTAAAATATTCTGAACGCGATGGAAAAAGTTTCACGACCAAATTCGATCGTATGAAGAAGTTATGTTGAAAACAAAATTTCCAAATTGATTTCAAATTGATTTCTTAATTAAATCGATTTCAAGGCGTTTCGCGTCCGTACGATCAAACGACAGGTCCAATTGATACGAAACTTGAAACCCTATAATAATTCACTGATACGGATCCGATGAAACTGGTTTCGTCGAAATCCGAGTCCGTGACAAAAATGGCTATTTTTAATATTCATTAAATAAATTAAATAAATTATAAAATCCAATCTTGTATTAATATTCTAAAATTTGTCCCAATTTTATTGCCTATATAAATTAATCAATTCCAAATGATTTAACAAGCTTGAATGTGAATTAAAATTGACAAGATATCAAATTTCAGTGTTCATTTCTACACTTTCTTATATTTAAGAATTTTATAAATTATATTCTCAAAAACCCATACTTTAGACTTTTAACCTTTATATCCTCAACTTTCACCTAAAATAAAGATGTTACTAACATTAGTTCAAGATTTCACTCTAATGTTCACAAATTCCGTTTTATATTCAATAACGTAATATTTTACGTTTAATTCCATTTTATTTGTAATAAATACCAGTTGTTGAATTTTATACTCAAATTATACATATAAATCTTGCTTTCTAAAGTCTATAACACCAATGGTCAAATAAAAATAAAATTAGTATTGACCTCACCTTAAAGAATTAACTACTGCAATTTCAAAGCCAAAACTACGCTAACTGCAAAAATTTTAGTGAATAAATTTGAGATTGATTTCAACATAACTTAACAACAAATAAGATAGGTGACAAACAATGATTATTGTTATTGAATCTATTCCAAAAGTCTACACTCAAATATTACCTTAAAGTAAATCTTATGTTTCTATAAATTTATTCATACTTCTGTTACTATGTTTATACTTAATAAAGTAACGCTCATTCTTAATAACTATATAATAACTATTCAACATATACAAGAACTCTATTCCCAAATACATTCATTTATATTTTATTTCCTTAAAGTTCTCCTTTATTGACTAGACACATCAATACCCAAAATAATTTATTTAGATTCATTTACGTCGAGTGCCCTTCTTAACTATATACTCAATAAATGTTAAATCAAAATAATTGTTACCCTTTTATTCAAATTCACCTACACCATCAATAACAAAAATGTTGCCCTAAATTTAGATTCAATTATATACATTAGATAAATGGGTAAACTTTTGTAATTATACTATATATGAAAATATTTTTATGCATAAATTTCCACTTACTTACTACGCATTCATTTATTAAATTACTAATTGCCTTAGTCAACTTATTCCCTATTTACTACCAAATTTCTCACTTGGTTATAGTTTATCAATATATATACATACCTAGGCAAATCAAGTTCTAGTCCTTTTGTTATTTATATTATATTAGGTATGCACAATTAAGTTGTTAATTAACTATTTCTACAAAATTATCTTCATACATTCAGTTCCAAATCTTATAGGATTAAATTCTAGTTACTTACACTAAATCCATGAATTTAACATTCTATCCAAAACACGCTTTTAAATCCTTTTTACTCTAAATAAATTTATTCAATGTTAACATCCACAAAAATCCAATTCACTTCCATAAATATGGTTGCACTTAAATTCAGTTATTATTACATTAATACTATTTCAAATTTTATTCTTTTAGTATTAATTAAACAATCGTATTAAATTAAGAGGTTACAATGATTTTCACTATTTATATACACTCCATTTAAAACCCAACAGTCGTTTCAAACACCTTTGTATTGCATTATATTGGTTTCTTAAAATTAAATCTCTTAACAAAATGTGACAAATTACATTATCCAAATCTATTATCATAAAATTTTATTGTTACATTAAATTCCAATTACTATAACAAATTACTACGTTTTTCTCAAATAAAATATTAAGGCTTTTATTTTATTTTAAATTAGATTAAAAATTATATTAATTTAATTCATATAACATTATCAAATTTAACGGGTCGTTACATTTTATGGCCTTGATATTTTTGCTAAATATCAATAGATCATCTACATATAGACAAATGATTACTCTATATTCTTTAGTGAACATAAAGTAGATATATT
Organism: Allium cepa; assembly: GCA_030765085.1. Lineage (NCBI taxonomy): Eukaryota > Viridiplantae > Streptophyta > Magnoliopsida > Asparagales > Amaryllidaceae > Allium > Allium cepa. The sequence continues at coordinate 523,921,890 of CM060929.1, read as the reverse complement.
TTGTCTACCCTATTATATTTGAAACCATATTCGAAATTGTTGATTTGAATTTGTTTCATCCCACTGTTTGGGTGTTTGCTTCATTTCGTATAGTGATTTTATTAATTTGGAAACCGTATTTTCATTACTAGGAAGTACAAATCCTTCAGGTTGCTCCATGTAGACTTCTTCATTAAGTTCACTATTTAGGAAGGCTGTTTCCATGTCCATTTGATGTACGTTCAGTCGATAGATTGATGCTAAAGCTATCAATAGTTGAATGGATGTGATTCTTACCATAGGAGCATAAGTATCGAAGAACCAATTCCTTCCTTTTGTCTAGATTCTTTGGCCACCAGTCTAGCCTTAAAAGTTTGTATGCTACCATCATTATTATGTTTCCTTCGAAACACCCATTTGCAGCCAATTGTTTTTATCCTTGAGGTAACTCTATTAATACCCACATATTATTTGATAAAAATGAACCCATTTCATTGTTGATTACCTCTTTCCAAATGCAGAATCTATAGATTTATAGCTTTTTATACATTTTTATATCATCTTCTGTATTTAGCACTATATGTAGCTTATTTAGAACTTCGGCTCTAGTTCCTTCCACAAGAAATGCTATAGATTGAGAAGATATAAAATCAAAACCTAAGTCTTTCTCTTTTCTAATTTTCTACGTCCTTATTTCTGTTTGTCCTTCTATCACTTTTCTTTTGTTGTTAGTAGAAGGTGTAGGAGCTTCTATTGGTGTTTCCACGATATTGGAGCTTAGTGACTGAACTATGGTTGAATCGTCCTTGAATTTACTTTCCATAAACTCAACATCTCTTAATTCAACAATAGTGTTAGAGGATAAATCGACAGTTTGTATGCTATGGAGTTTTCGGCGTATCCTACGAATATACTTTCCAAATCTCTTGGACTTAGTTTAGTGCATTTTGGATCAATCGCGCTATAGAAGGCAATACACCCCCACACCTTTAGATATCTTAGATTAGGTTTTCAACCACCATAATTTGTAAGGAGGACTTTAGTTTTACTCGAGGTGATTCTATTATGTTAATGACATGTGGAGAGCAATGCTTCACGTCTACAAGTTTAGTGGTAGTTTAGCATTTAACAACATAGAATTCACCATGTCAACTAAAGTTCTGTTTTTTCTTTCAACTAAGACATTTTATTATGGTGTATAAGAAGCCATGTGTTGATGAATAATTCCATGTTCTTCATAGAAGTTGGAGAATTCTATGAAGAAATATTCTCCTCCTCTATCAGTTCGTAAGACCCTTATTTTCCAATACATTTGGTTTTCTACTTCTGCTTTGTAGCGTTTAAACGTATTAAAGGCTACATCTTTATTTCCAAGCAAATACACATTTGTATTCAAAGAAACTGCCAATAAAGGTAACAAGGTACCTTTTTCCACCTCTGGTTAAAATGCCATTTAATTCACATATATCATAGTGAACTAAATACAAAAGCTATGAATTTCTTTCGACACTTGGAGAAGGTTTCTTAGTAATCTCGGCTTTTATACATATTTCACATTTATCATGCTCATCATTTGTAGCAGAAATAAGACCATGTTTGGACATAAATTTTAGAGATCTATGGTTTAAATGTCCTAAATGTTCATGCCATAAAGATAAAGAAGCAACAATGTATGTGTAATGTGTCTTTATTTCATTAATACTAAGTTTGAGCACCCCATTACAAGCTCATCCTTTACCCACAAACATGCCATTTTTGGACAAAACAAATTTATCAACCTCCAAGACCGATTTGCCACTTTTGCATAAGATCGACGCGGAGACCAGGTTCTTCTTAATATCAGGAACATGGAGCCAATTAGTGAGAGTAACCTTCTTGTTAGAAGCGAAATGAATCTCCATGTTTCCTTTTCCTAGAACTTTCACACTTTTCATGTTTCCCATGAGGACTTCTTGTTGATCTACAACCCGCTTATAAGTTTTGAACAGATCTCTGTCGTTGCAAACATGAATCGTTACGACGGAAATTAAACCATCAGTTTGAAGTTTTTGTTTCGGAAATAACCATGTGCAACTCAATTATCATACCAATCTGTAAATCTGAAACCATAGAAAATATTTTCTACATTTCCTTGGACTCAACCATATTTGCATTCGCAGAGTTTCCATTATTCTATTTTGGAGGACCTTGCACTCCCGCTTGTAATGCCCAATGTTGTCGCAGTTAAAGCATCCCTTATTCTTTTTGTCTTTTGGATTAGAGTTGATTATGTGCTTTCTTTTCTTGTTTGGCTTATATTTATGGTTTTGATTGCTCTTTCTCTTAGTTCCAATAGTCACATTATTCACATCAGAAGATTAGAAGATGCATCATCATGAATTTTATTTTCTTCTTCAATTCGTACATGTTTTCCGATCTTTTCTTACGTGAGTTCCTTAGTTAGGTGTAAGAGTTTTTTACGATAGTTATTCCAACTTAGTGGAAGTTATGCAATTAGAGCTCCCACTTGGACTGATTTTGGAGTCTACACTTTCAAGTCTCCAAGTTTCTAACGTAGACTTATAAGTCATGTGTAACATCCCGCCTTTTCGCACACTTTAAACCGGCACCCGTGCCAATTCAAAACATAACGAAAGGGCGGATTGTTATGGGGTAAATAAGAAAAACAGAGAAGAAATAAAAACAAAATAGAATCTCACAGCGGAAGGATAAAATATAATAATAAATATACAGTTCATAAATGGTTTACAAAACACTTGTTATTCTTTACACAATAAATATCAGAGTTACACATACCAATGCAATCAATGCAGCGGAACAGTATGAGTGTGGTGCAATACTATAAATAATATAATACGGATTCTTCGTCTTCGTCCTCCAAAGCTAAAATCTTCGATCCTGAAACGCTCAGACTGACCCGAGCGAATTTGAAAAGACAAAAACACTCGAGTCAGAACTAAAAGATCTTATGTGAGTTAAATTAACAGAAATAAATATGAGTACAGTAACTCAAGAGATGCTCGGGATATACATCTCCTAAGGATCCGTTAAACTATTTACTATGTAGTATATTGCGCTATTATAATAGTGTCTATTTATAAAATAAACTTACTTTTAAATAGCGTTAAGGCTTTACATTTTCCACCTTAACACGTAAAATGCCAATAGTCTATACAGTACCGTAACACCTCCTGATCGGGAGGCTACCAGAGGATACTCCATAGGTACGACACAAATAGAAACTCGTAGTAAAGGATCGATATGGTAGGTGACACGGCACAACTAGGCAATGCCAGGGTAGATATACCAATTGCTATCCAGGCTGGTGGAAACGCGTAGCCGCAGTTACCGCCCACCTCGGACTAACTCCCCAAAATCAAAATATAGAAGTGGCCACTGAATCAATCCAAGTCAAAGTATAATATCGAAGAGGAGGGTCCGATCAGAGGAATGACCTCATTGGCCTGAGAATCGCTCCTGTTTTAGCCACCTTATGCCAACTCACGGGAGTCGGGTCCACGTATTTACCTTACAGGAAACGTCGCCACCAACTACTTCATTCTGGAATCTCCACCGCGTACACGGTTAGTCAAAGTGGTTTTCGGTATCGACAGAGAGTATGTCCATATCCGATCCCGGTCTCTTTGCCAACCCATCGTTATTATAACACCGCGGTCATTTAAAAATAGCTCATACTTTAAAACCAGAATAAACATTTCCATTTCAAAATTTTGAATACGATATCATTTTAAAACCCAAAACAATATGATATCCTTTATCCCAAATATAAACCTTTTCAAAAATCCAAATGCTTTAAAATTTATAACGTCTGAAAGCCAAATATCCTTTCAAAGCATAATATTTTGAAAATCATAATTTAAAACCATAACTTCTAAAAAAACTTGAATGGTTTGGACATTCAACGGTATATGAATTAAATGGTTTAACTTAAATGTTACTTTGTAAAGAAGTAGTTCTCATGGCTTTACAAATACATTTCTTTATTAAAGTCTAAACCAAAATTTATATTATCTCTCTCAAGTTCCAAAACCACTTCAATTTATTTATATATACGTATATCCATTTTGAGTAACAATATTTCAAACTAAAATTGGATTTTATTCTTTCAACAGATCAATTGTTCTATTAATTAGTCTTGAATATTCACATAAAATCCATAACTAATAAGACTTCAATTTCTAGTAATAAAAAATATATATTTTCCCAATTCAAATTTTACTAGAATATTCATTTCAATTTATTTTGGGAAAAATTCAATTATAAATATCATATCTTAAAATTTCCAAACTTAACATTTAAACATATGATATAAATTATTAAACTCCATTTTCTTAATTTTTTTTCCATTTTTAATAAAGATTTTTATACACCTTTTAATTTCAAAATTTTCTACTTCATATGTATATATATATGGAAGAAAAATATTTATACAATATAAACTTTAAGATTATTATAAACCGTATTCCATCCAAACCATAGAAATCACATAAAAATAGTTATATATATAGACCGCGGTGCCTGTATATAATTTTCTATCCTATGGTCAAGTGATACGGATATTTATTATTTCAATCCGCAATTTAAAAGATATAAAATTTTGCGGTTGTATATCATTTCAAACCACAATCCCGAATGAAAGGAAATATGCATGATAATTTGCAACTTAATGATATACAATAAAACATCCATCAACATCACCCATCATCCAATCACAATCATCAAGCAATATCAATCAATAACAATTTATATTTGATAATATATAACAGGTAATAACTGGCAATTTTATTCAGATTAAATTTAACAACTATTAATCTAACAGTTTATATTCAGTAATAATCTATATAACTGTTAACTAGCAGTTCATATACAAACAAATAAATTTTAACTGTAAATTTATACGCAATAAATTAATTAAATTAACAGTTAAATTAAATAAATGCAATTCAACAGATATGAATAAAATAAACATGCCAAATACTCATAAATAAATTTCTATTCATTTCTAAAATTAATTTAAACAAACATAAAAGCTTCTAGTAGTTGTGAGTGGGTTAAAACACTCACCTTTGGAATTTAAATTGAATCCAAATTCAATTTAAACCCAAAAATTAGACGGTCTCCAAAACTGTCCAAACCAGTGTCATCAGATCCGGATTTTAAATACGATCCTAACAAAAAATGTTTCGCGTGAATCGGATTCCGTATGTGAAAGTTATCACAATTAAACGATTTGCAAGATAAATTAAAAATAAACAAAATAAAACAAAACCTACTACATATGCCACGTCACAGAGACCCATCTTCCTCACGCCCAGGACACGCACGCAGAGAACATCACGAACCCATCAGCCCTCCCCTTTGACCAACGTTTGACTGCGCGCCGCCGCCGCCTCTGGCATCAAATGACCCAGCCACTACCACCGTAGGACCCCCCTCGCCAGCCGCACGTCCCCATACCCACGGCAAGACCTCCGGTCACCCAAAGCTCCACCGGCCGCCGCTCACCCAAAACCCTAATTGAATTTTGCACGACGATCTAGCCGTTGATTCACCAGATAAACTACATAGATGCAGTCCCCTCGGTCCATTCTACAATACCCAGAAACCGTTTCTCCATCCGACAAAGTTTGCGACGACGATGATGAATGGTCACGGACTGTTTGAATTAATTCTGGTCAAATGAATGTTCAAAACAGAAAACGAATTGCACCAGTAGATTACGTGCCTCGAGAACATTAACATATATTTTTGTGGAATTTTTCTGAAGTGTTTGCATTTTCACTGAAATTTGGATTGGGGTAGATCTAGGTTGCATTCATTTGAGGAGGAGAAGGAGATGAAGAAATGAACGTACAGCAAAAGGGAAAATAAAATGGGGCTAGGGTTTATAACCGTGCTTATATAGGTAGACTAGAGATAGCGTAGATGGATCGGATAAGTGAACGTACGAAACAAACTATGGCCCAAAAAGCCCACTATGCCTCCGGAACCGAATTTATTAAATCTATATATCCAAATAGGTATTTTAAGATATTCTGAACGCGATGGAAAAAGTTTCACGTCCAAATTTGATCGTATGAAGAAGTTATGCTGAAAACAAAATTTCCAAATTGATTTCAAATTGATTTTATTAAAATTGATTTCAAGGCGTTTCACGCCCGTACGATCAAACGACAAGTCCGATCGATACGAAACTTGAAACCCTATAATAATTCACCGATACGGATCCGATGAAACTGGTTTCGTCGAAATCCGAGTCCGTGGCCAAAATGGCTATTTTTAATATTCATTAAATAAATTAAATAAATTATAAAAATCCAATTTTTACATCTAAATTCAAAAATTGACCAAATTTTCTCCCTTTAAATTTTCTTAACTATTTACTCCAATCCTAAACAATTTAAGTGTCAATAGTTGTTCTATTCATCAATTCAAATGTAAATTCTTAACTTCAATATTAATTCCAATTTTAATAAATTGAACATTATAGGTTTGATTAAATTTATTAAATTACTTTCTTTCTATTATTCAAGGTTATTGAGTCAATTTAATGAAACTAACATTGGCTCAATATCTATACATTAAAAATCTCAATTCTAAACTTAGATCTCAACTTATGAAATAGTTAAATAATAAATTCCATCTAAATCTACATCTTCCTACTATCTAAATATTTAGAAAAATTACTTACCACTTTTTATTGTAAATTTCTAAACTAGTAGATTTGTGTCATTTCTAGCCCTCTGGATATTTTATATTAACTAAAAGCAAATTTACATATAATTTCCATCGTCAATTATTTTAGTGAATAAATCTTCAAAGGTTACTGCAATTAATCCCCTAAATTGCAATAAATTCTAATAAATTTGACTCTATTTGATTACAACTCACAATTAAATCAATTATTCCCCAACTACAAAGTTACCGTTTCTTATATATATATCACTACAGTAATACTTCCAAATGTTCATCTTTTGTTTGCATAAATTACTGTATTCAATTGAATTGTAATATTGTTAACTTACACATAAATAAAACTTAACAACTAATAGAATAAATAACTTACAAAATTTGTTGTCATAAATATATTTTATAAGTCTACACTTAATTATTATCTTACAATACGTATTTTACGTTACTATAAATTTATACACTCTTCCGTTACCATATTAATAATTACTAAAGTAACGTTCATTCTTAATAACAACGTTATACTATTCAACATATAAAAGGACTCCATTCCCCAAATACATTCATTTATATTTATTCCCTTAAAGTTCTCCTTTATTGACTAGACACATTAATTTAGATTCATTTACATCGAATGCCTTTCTTAGCTATATACTCAATACATGTTAAATCTACATAATTTTTACCCTTTTATTCAAATTCACTTATACCATCAATAACAAAATGTTGCCCTAAATTTAGATTCAATTATATACATTAGATAAATGGGTAAACTTTTGTAATTATCCCATATATGAAAATATTTTTATGCATACATTTCCACTTACTTACTATGCATTCATTTATTAAATTACTAATTGCCTTAGTCAACTTATCCCCTATTTACTACCAAATTTCAAATTTAATTATAGCTTATCAATACATAAAATTTACGTAGCCAAAACAAATTTTATTACTATCTTAAGTCCATTTATTATTGACAACATTCATTAAATCTCCTTATCAATACTTATTGCATTGATTTATTCAGCGGTCACCTTTTATTTAGTTACTATCCATTTTACAATCCAATGTAAGTCTTCCACTATTTATTTTATATTAAATGAATTCCATTCTACTTAATCTTTTTATTGATATTCACTAATTCAACTCTTATATCAGTTTCTTATATTTAACTTTAAATCAAATTGTGACAATCTACATTATCCAAATCTATTGTCATAAAATTTTATTGTTACACTAAATTACAACTACTGTACCAAATTTCTACATTTATTCTAAATTAGATTAGAAATTATATTAATTCAATTCATTTAATATTATTAATTTAACGGGTCGTTACAATCTCCCCCACTCAAAACTTTTCGTCCCCGAAAAGGAAAAAGAAGGGAGAAGGAAGAATAAACAGTACATTTTATTTCAAATATTAACTTATAAACAATAATTTACTGGATTAATTTCCTTTAATGAAATATACCCGTTTATAATCATTACAACCTTTTATACTTAAATCATTAAAGTTTGGAAAATATTCAACAAAATTCTTAAGTCCAAAATTTACGAAAATTTTTGGCAGAGTCTCCTTTGTACGGTGAGGCTCGGGAAAAAATATAATATCAAAATATATAAATATATTACATATATTATCAAAATATTATATCCCAACACGGGAAAAATAGCGCTTTAAACGTAATCCGAAAACGTACCTATTTGTCGGGCAATATACGCTTATTATTTTGGAACCAAAAGCAGTAGCAGTTGCTTCCATCACCTGTATTCACTTATATAATCTAAAAGGTTAAATATTTATTTTAAAGTGAACTATTCAAGTGGATTCAATCATTAATCAACCAAACAATTCAACAACCATCAAACTTACAAACAACATACATACACAAACAAAGCAACCATTTAATCCATCAAACAAATAGTTGTTTGGGTTCAAACTTGAAATTTGTATGAGGTGAAATTAACTATCAAGTGCATCCTTTACTCAACAGTCTTAAATGGAACAAAGATAGATTATTTATTCATCCAACAACTTCAAGTTCCTTACCCCACAATCATAAATCAAACAATACAATTCAAACCAACAACCAAATTAACTTATTATACATTTATTTCATGCTTCAGTGGTTTGATTTTCTTTCTTTCATTTATGGAGGGATTTCTTTATTTCTTACAATTTTCGTTTTCCATTTATTACAAAATTCATTATATTTGCATTCCAATTTATGGACTAAAGTTTATATCATCTATTTATACTACTTACCTTTACTTATATAGTAAAATTTCCAATTTAACTTAAGTTTATACAATTAATTCTCATTAATAATAGCAAATTTATTGAATACCTTTATTACCTCAAGCTTCACTTGTAAGATTTCCCCTTACATTTTCTTACTAACATTGCAACTTTTATTATATGGTAAGTTATGTATGTTTTAAGAATGTAAGTGAAAATTTACAAGTTTCTTCTCAATTCCTTTAATTAATATATATTTGTTTTATAAATTACAATTTCAACTTACCTTTAATTTCATTCATTTATTTAATGTTGAAGTTTCTATTATATTTAATAGTAGTAACAATTTAATTACCCACTTTCTATTATATTTAATTACAGACCCCTTTTTAATTACACTTAAATTATTAACCCTTTAACCTTCATTCTTAAAATAAAGGATTTTATTAATTTATTTCATAGGGTTTACAGTCATTTATATATATTACCTACCCCTTTTTTTTTATATATGCTAGTAGCATTTAAATCATACTTAAGTTAAAATCAACTATTTATAATACTTACCTTTCTTATAAGTTAAAATTTTAACTTCCTTTATACTTAGCATTCATTCTCTTACCTAAATTAGAGGTTTTCAATCCATTTATCTCTTACTTAAATTTAGAGGTTTCAATTCATTACTTACCTACCTTTTATTCCACTAAAATAGTTCAAACAATTTAATTAATGGAAATTTTAGAATTAAATACCGGGTCAAATTTCCATTTATTTCAAATTAATAGATAATTTGTTTCCTACAACTTTATATCTCAATTATATTTAATACAAACAAATTCAGATATTTCCAACATAAATCTGCAATAGAATTTACTACAGTGGCCTTTCCCCTTCGAAACTCGAAAATAGAAGTCGATGATGCGGCCGCCATCACCGAAATTATTTTCTAGCGACAGAGAGGAAAGTACAAAATTTATATTCTCCAAAATCTTCTTTAAAATAATTTTTCCGAATTATACTAAATATTTATATAAGAATTTACTTATAAACTAAATCATTATATTTCATAAATCCTTTGAAAGCAGATTTCAAAATCCCGGACTTAAGTTCTAAAATCTCCCATTTGATTTATTATAATTTCAACTTAGCTTCAATTGTTATAAATATTTTTATTTCCTAACACCCAATCTATAGCAACCAAATATATATATATATATATCTTTATAAAAATATTTTTTTATATATAGAAAATATAATAGGCAAAATTATTTCATTCACCTATATTAAAAACAAATATTATGTCGGTCTGTCCTATTAAGTGTTTAGAAATCCCTATTGATGACATAGCGTCCCATGTATCAACCAGAATTTATAAATACAAAGTGGAACAGATTAACACAATATCAAAATCTTTTTATAAAACTAACAAATACGCTCTCTCATATATATACTCTCAGCGACTCCCATAGGGTATTACTACCCTATTAACAAAAAGTCAAACCCCACAAAGCCAAGGTTTATCGCTAAACCTGGCTCTGATACCAACTGTAACATCCCGCCTTTTCGCACACTTTAAACCGACACCCGTGCCAATTCAAAACATAACGGAAGGGCGGATTGTTATGGGGTAAATAAGAAAAACAGAGAAGAAATAAAAACAAAATAGAATCTCACAGCGGAAGGATAAAATATAATATTAAATATACAGTTCATAAATGGTTTACAAAACACTTGTTATTCTTTACACAATAAATATCAGAGTTACACATACCAATGCAATCAATGCAGCGGAACAGTATGAGTGTGGTGCAATACTATAAATAATATAATACGGATTCTTCGTCTTCGTCCTCCAAAGCTAAAATCTTCGATCCTGAAACGCTCGGACTGACCCGAGCGAATTTGAAAAGACAAAAACACTCGAGTCAGAACTAAAAGATCTTATGTGAGTTAAATTAACAGAAATAAATATGAGTACAGTAACTCAAGAGATGCTCGGGATATACATCTCCTAAGGATCCGTTAAACTATTTACTATGTAGTATATTGCGCTATTATAATAGTGTCTATTTATAAAATAAACTTACTTTTAAATAACGTTAAGGCTTTACATTTTCCACCTTAACACGTAAAATGCCAATAGTCTATACAGTACCGTAATACCTCCTGATCGGGAGGCTACCAGAGGATACTCCATAGGTACGACACAAATAGAAATTCGTAGTAAAGGCTCGATATGGTAGGTGACACGGCACAACTAGGCAATGCTAGGGTAGATATACCAATTGCTATCCAGGCTGGTGGAAACGCGTAGCCGCAGTTACCGCCCACCTCGGACTAACTCCCCAAAATCAAAATATAGAAGTGGCCACTAAATCAATCCAAAATCAAAGTATAATATCGAAGAGGAGGGTCCGATCAGAGGAATGACCTCATTGGCCTGAGAATCGCTCCTGTTTTAGCCACCTTATGCCAACTCACGGGAGTCAGGTCCACGTAATTACCTTACAGGAAACGTCACCACCACCTACTTCATTCTGGAATCTCCACCGCGTACACGGTTAGTCAAAGTGGTTTTCGGTATCGACAGAGAGTATGTCCATATCCGATCCCGGTCTCTTTGCCAACCCATCGTTATTATAACACCGCGGTCATTTAAAAATAGCTCATACTTTAAAACCAGAATAAACATTTCCATTTTAAAATTATGAATACGATATCATTTTAAAACCCAAAACAATATGATATCCTTTATCCCAAATATAAACCTTTTCAAAAATCCAAATGCTTTAAAATTTATAACGTCTGAAAGCCAAATATCCTTTCAAAGCATAATATTTTGAAAATCATAATTTAAAACCATAACTTCTAAAAAAAACTTGAATGGTTTGGACATTCAACGGTATATGAATTAAATGGTTTAACTTAAATGTTACTTTGTAAAGAAATAGTTCTCATGGCTTTACAAATACATTTCTTTATTAAAGTCTAAACCAAAATTTATGTTATCTCTCTCAAGTTCCAAAACCACTTCAATTTATTTATATATACGTATATCCATTTTGAGTAACAATATTTCAAACTAAAATTGGATTTTATTCTTTCAACAGATCAATTGTTCTATTAATTAGTCTTGAATATTCACATAAAATCCATAACTAATAAGACTTCAATTTCTAGTAATAATATATATATATTTTCCCAATTCAAATTTTACTAGAATATTCATTTCAATTTATTTTGGGAAAAATCCAATTATAAATATCATATCTTAAAATTTCCAAACTTAACATTTAAACATATGATATAAATTATTAAACTCCTTTTTCTTAATTTTTTTTCCATTTTTAATAAAGATTTTTATACACCTTTTAATTTCAAAATTTTCAACTTCATATGTATATATATATGGAAGAAAAATGTTTATACAATATAAACTTTAAGATTATTATAAACCGTATTCCATCCAAACCATAGAAATCACATAAAAATAGTTATATATATAGACCGCGGTGCCTGTATATAATTTTCTATCCTATGGTCAAGTGATACGGATATTTATCATTTCAATCCGCAATTTAAAAGATATAAAATTTTGCGGTTGTATATCATTTCAAACCACAATCCCGAATGAAAGGAAATATGCATGATAATTTGCAACTTAATGATATACAATAAAACATCCATCAACATCACCCATCATCCAATCACAATCATCAAGCAATATCAATCAACAACAATTTATATTTGATAATATATAACAGGTAATAACTGGCAATTTTATTCAGATTAAATTTAACAACTATTAATCTAACAGTTTATATTCAGTAATAATCTATATAACTGTTAACTAGCAGTTCATATACAAACAAATAAATTTTAACTGTAAATTTATACGCAATAAATTAATTAAATTAACAGTTAAATTAAATAAATGCAATTCAACAGATATGAATAAAATAAACATGCCAAATACTCATAAATAAATTTCTATTCATTTCTAAAATTAATTTAAACAAACATAAAAGCTTCTAGTAGTTGTGAGTGGGTTAAAACACTCACCTTTGGAATTTAAATTGAATCCAAATTCAATTTAAACCCAAAAATTTGACGGTCTCCAAAACTGTCCAAACCAGTGTCATCAGATCCGGATTTTAAATACGATCCTAACAAAAAAAGTTTCGCGTGAATCGGATTCCGTATGTGAAAGTTATCACAATTAAACGATTTGCAAGATAAATTAAAAATAAACAAAATAAAACAAAACCTACTACATATGCCACGTCACAGAGACCCATCTTCCTCACGCCCAGGACACGCACGCAGAGAACATCACGAACCCATCAGCCCTCCCCTTTGACCAACGTTTGACTACGCGCCGCCGCCGCCTCTGGCATCAAATGACCCAGCCGCTACCACCGTAGGACCCCCCTCGCCAGGCCGCACGTCCCCATACCCACGGCAAGACCTCCGGTCACCCAAAGCTCCACCGGCCGCCGCTCACCCAAAACCCTAATTGAATTTTGCACGATGATCTAGCCGTTGATTCACCAGATAAACTGCATAGATGCAGTCCCCTCGGTCCATTCTACAATACCCAGAAACCGTTTCTCCATCCGACAAAGTTTGCGACGACGATGATGAATGGTCACGGACTGTTTGAATTAATTCTGGTCAAATGAATGTTCAAAACAGAAAACGAATTGCACCAGTAGATTACGTGCCTCGAGAACATTAACATATATTTTTGTGGAATTTTTCTGAAGTGTTTGCATTTTCACTGAAATTTGGATTGGGGTAGATCTAGGTTGCATTCATTTGAGGAGGAGAAGGAGATGAAGAAATGAACGTACAGCAAAAGGGAAAATAAAATGGGGCTAGGGTTTATAACCGTGCTTATATAGGTAGACTAGAGATAGCGTAGATGGATCGGATAAGTGAACGTACGAAACAAACTATGGCCCAAAAAGCCCACTATGCCTCCGGAACCGAATTTATTAAATCTATATATCCAAATAGGTATTTTAAGATATTCTGAACGCGATGGAAAAAGTTTCACGTCCAAATTTGATCGTATGAAGAAGTTATGCTGAAAACAAAATTTCCAAATTGATTTCAAATTGATTTTATTAAAATTGATTTCAAGGCGTTTCACGCCCGTACGATCAAACGACAAGTCCGATCGATACGAAACTTGAAACCCTATAATAATTCACCGATACGGATCCGATGAAACTGGTTTCGTCGAAATCCGAGTCCGTGGCCAAAATGGCTATTTTTAATATTCATTAAATAAATTAAATAAATTATAAAAATCCAATTTTTACATCTAAATTCAAAAATTGACCAAATTTTCTCCCTTTAAATTTTCTTAACTATTTACTCCAATCCTAAACAATTTAAGTGTCAATAGTTGTTCTATTCATCAATTCAAATGTAAATTCTTAACTTCAATATTAATTCCAATTTTAATAAATTCAACATTATAGGTTTGATTAAATTTATTAAATTCACTTTCTTTCTATTATTCAAGGTTATTGATGTCAATTTAATGAAACTAACATTGGCTCAATATCTATACATTAAAAATCTCAATTCTAAACTTAGATCTCAACTTATGAAATAGTTAAATAATAAATTCCATCTAAATCTACATCTTCCTACTATCTAAATATTTAGAAAAATTACTTACCACTTTTTATTGTAAATTTCTAAACTAGTAGATTTGTGTCATTTCTAGCCCTCTGGATATTTTATATTAACTAAAAGCAAATTTACATATAATTTCCATCGTCAATTATTTTAGTGAATAAATCTTCAAAGGTTACTGCAATTAATCCCCTAAATTGCAATAAATTCTAATAAATTTGACTCTATTTGATTACAACTCACAATTAAATCAATTATTCTCCAACTACAAAGTTACCGTTTCTTATATATATATCACTACAGTAATACTTCCAAATGTTCATCTTTTGTTTGCATAAATTACTGTATTCAATTGAATTGTAATATTGTTAACTTACACATAAATAAAACTTAACAACTAATAGAATAAATAACTTACAAAATTTGTTGTCATAAATATATTTTATAAGTCTACACTTAATTATTATCTTACAATACGTTTTTTACGTTACTATAAATTTATACACTCTTCCGTTACCATATTAATAATTACTAAAGTAACGTTCATTCTTAATAACAACGTTATACTATTCAACATATAAAAGGACTCCATTCCCCAAATACATTCATTTATATTTATTCCCTTAAAGTTCTCCTTTATTGACTAGACACATTAATTTAGATTCATTTACATCGAATGCCTTTCTTAGCTATATACTCAATACATGTTAAATCTACATAATTTTTACCCTTTTATTCAAATTCACTTATACCATCAATAACAAAATGTTGCCCTAAATTTAGATTCAATTATATACATTAGATAAATGGGTAAACTTTTGTAATTATCCCATATATGAAAATATTTTTATGCATACATTTCCACTTACTTACTATGCATTCATTTATTAAATTACTAATTGCCTTAGTCAACTTATCCCCTATTTACTACCAAATTTCAAATTTAATTATAGCTTATCAATACATAAAATTTACATAGCCAAAACAAATTTTATTACCATCTTAAGTCCATTTATTATTGACAACATTCATTAAATCTCCTTATCAACACTTATTGCATTGATTTATTCAGTGGTCACCTTTTATTTAGTTACTATCCATTTTACAATCCAATGTAAGTCTTCCACTATTTATTTTATATTAAATGAATTCCATTCTACTTAATCTTTTTATTGATATTCACTAATTCAACTCTTATATCAGTTTCTTATATTTAACTTTAAATCAAATTGTGACAATCTACATTATCCAAATCTATTGTCATAAAATTTTATTGTTACACTAAATTACAACTACTATACCAAATTTCTACATTTATTCTAAATTAGATTAGAAATTATATTAATTCAATTCATTTAATATTATTAATTTAACGGGTCGTTACATCATGCGTGAAATTCAAAGCACTGTAGTGTGAGAAACTTATCTGTTTTGATCTTTTTAGGCTTATACTTTGCTTCTAGTGCATACTAGATCTCTTTAGGTGACTTCATCGGAGTGTACAAGTCGTATAAACGGTTAGATAAAGTATTAAAAATACAACCTTGACATAGTACTTCATCTTCTTCGCGTTTCAATGTATGTTTGTAGCAACCCGCACCCCAGTGGACCTGAATTTTTGTTAAATCGAAAAACCAAGTCCATCAAAGCACGAATCGGTGGTTTGGTATCCCGCAAATAAAACAAGAATGCATATAAGAGCACCAACGACATAACTCATAGCGGAAAAACAAAATATAATAAGTCACATAACTACTGACTAAGATTTGACACTTCCAAAGTCAAGTGTCCTTGTCAGCATCGAACACGCCTAGCACCAGTACACATCCATCAAACTATCTTGTGCGTTGTAATGAGAAAGGGGTCAAAACAACGTTCTGGTGGCTGGTAAACTTATACACTTTGTATATAACACTAGTTTATGTTGATTTTTTTCTATCTCTTGTTAGGCCTCTTATTTTCAATTAGTCGTTTAAACTTTACATGCGTGCACGATACGTCCCATCTACCCATAGTAGACTATAGCTATGTACCCATACATACATACACACACATATACAATTACATACATCCATACATACATACATACACACATATATAAGTACCACAACCCCTCATTGGACTAAGATACTACCCCTGCTAGCACCCCGTCATGATCCACCACCCTCGCATTATCACGCTTTTCATCATCATACGTACCGAGGAAATCCCGTAGTGCATAATAACAGCTTACAGTAATATAGTTGTTCTCTATGTTGCATTTTTGAGGATTTTCTTCTCTGCTTCCCTATTGTAGACTCGGCTTTATGGATGAATATAATGGTGGATTCAGCCTCACTGGTCGTGGAATCGGCTCCACAGACTACCCCATGCTCGTTTAAAAGACTTGCCTAATAGGATTACTAGCCTTGCCTCCTAATAAACAAACTAGCAAACAATATGGCGATGCATGCTCCAACGTGATTGTACACTAGCGGGCAATGCACGCCTATTGGGTGTAACCTTTGTCTTTCTCGTTGACTGCTAAGGATTGATGATGTTCTCGACCTATGCACAACCCTACTTATTTATTTTGTACCAATTCAGCTGACATGTTGTCATGGTGTTGTTCTTCGCTCACCATCCGATTTAGATTGCCTGTTGCAATCAAGGCAATACCCTCTTTTCTATTTTATTGAAGCACACTACCTTTTCTATTGGGGTATTCCTCTATCTATACACAAGCGTATACTTTATATGGGCCCTATGGTTAGACATGTCTCACATCAGTATAATGTAGCCTCTTTTGGTGAGTGGGCTTCTATTGTGTAAGACCACTGACCTTGCATTCCAATCCATTCTAATGACTATGTCCTTTTCTATCCATTTAATCATAAATTAATTTTCATAACTCACACCCGCCAT
Source organism: Allium cepa (assembly GCA_030765085.1). Taxonomy (NCBI): domain Eukaryota; kingdom Viridiplantae; phylum Streptophyta; class Magnoliopsida; order Asparagales; family Amaryllidaceae; genus Allium; species Allium cepa. Next base: position 523,904,405 of record CM060929.1, on the reverse strand, counting down.
AAACGCATACTTGAGGCTACAATTATATCTTGATTCATTCTTACTTAATTATTTTGCCTCCATAATTCTTTACTTTTTTATGCGTTCATATCTTACTTAGTTCAAGACTATTATCGCTGTCTTTTTAAAAGATTTATAATATCCCTTTTCCATTCTTTTGCTCTCTTTTTCCATTTTCTATTTTTATTCCCTTTTTGCCCTTTAATTTGATGTTGCCTATACTTATATTTCATTTTATCTAACTTCCATCTTTTTCAGTATCGACTATTTTATCTTTAGAATACTCATATCACCATTTTATTTCTTTATTTAACACTTAGGGATTTTCTGCATTTTAATATGTTGGAACTACGTTTCTATTATAAAAATGTTAACGTTGTAAATTTCCATATCTTATCCAAAAAGAGAAATTTGTGTAGTGTTTGAAATTACGAGGAACTACCTTTTTATTATTTGAAATAGATAGTATAAAATACTTTGAGTATCCCTGTTTTGTACATCTCTTTCCTTTTTTTTCTTTTTTTATTCATTGTTTTTTCAAACATTGCACTTTTATTTATTAGACTGGATAATACAAAGAAATTTACTTGAAACATCTTAAATTTTAATGAATTAAAATATCACTTAAATCCCTAAATCTTAATAAAATTTCTTTATTCTACGTTTTTATCCTTCGTTCAAATACCAATTTATATTTGAAAAATTCATAACAAGTTATTGTAAAGAATATGTAGGCAAGTTTTCCAATTTTATTAAATCTATACCATAATCAATTTCATTAGATCTATTCCAAAATAAATTTTATTAGATCTATTTATAATCATTACGCGTATAAAATTCATTATTCAATTTGTTATTTACATTAATTCATTACGCGTAAACAATCAGTTATCCAAACTAAAATTTATATCTAATCATTACGCGCTTACAATTAAATATCCAAACTGATTATAAATAGGAATAAATGAAACAGATCACAATGATATAAATCTAATCTTATTACAAAATATGTAATTTTCCCATTCGCCTTTTCTTAACGTTCCCAAATCTCATATCTAATCCTTGTTATCTGTATTTCCACTTTGACTCCCTATTTGGATTTGCATATAACATATATATATATATATATATATATATATATATATATATATATATATATATATATATTGGAATTTTAGATTAGAAAGGAGAGACTTTGGTTAATTACAGTTTCAAATCTGGATTTACAGTTTACATTGGTTGTAGGGAATTGATTTGATCCTTTTCTCTATCTCCATCATCTTATAAAATCCTCTAGTGGTGTATACATGCAAACTCGACCATTTCTATGAATTTTGAGTTTTGGAGCAGAAGAGAAAATGACAGAGCTTCCGCTTCCATTAGAAAATTATGAGTTAGAATTGAGGGTCTAGGTCTGTATTTATAAGGGTTCAAAGCAATGCCAACTGTTCGATTAAATCGTTTTAAATCCAGACCATTTAAGACTAGGTTTACTATTGCCATTTACATAGTGTGGGTCGGCTGTTCAGGACCCCAAGTTGACCACCACCAGCCGATATAGCTACTTTCTCGGTTGACCCGTGTTGTGTGAATTAGGTTAATTATCAACGCTGATTTGGTTTTTAATTTATTTTTGTTTGTTTGTTCAATTGTTTGTTTCCTTCCCATTTAACGCTGATTGCAATAATTTGTTTTCACATGCATATGTCTTCTTAGATATAATTTAATGTTAACACCTTAGTTCCCCTTAACGTTACTAATCAACGCTAATTAGATTTTATTACCATATTTACATATATAATTATTTTCGACTTTAAAATTTCAAACATTAATAACTTTTTCGTTTGTACTCCGATAGGAAAAGTTTATATTTGAAAATTTATCAGAAAATCACCACGAACCCAATGGTGCAAGTTTGTAAAAATTCTATTTTTAACTGTTTATTATTTGTTAATTAATTTCTATTTAAATTAATTGTCGTAAAAATCGTGGGATGTTACATTCTCCCCTTAAAAGAATTTCGTCCTCGAAATTCCTCAAGGATCGAACAATGCAACACAACATACAACCATTCTAAACTAACAATCAAATACTATACAATTTTTTTTGCAACCAATCACATACAAGTGCATTGTGTATCACAACATATATGATATGCATACTGAGTATTTCTAAATCGACGGCTCCTATATGAATGCATTATTTTACAACAGTTTTGAAAATATGTGCAAGCATCCTAAATATAGCAGCAGTTCTATATACATTCAACTTTTGAAAAAAACTTGCTTTTACATTCAAATTTTCCTACACTTCTACGAGTTGAAGTATAGTTCAACCTATTTTTGCATCTAATACCTGTCATCCAATATCCTAGCACATCGTTGCTAACATCCAAATTTAGAATAATCCAGTTTTCTAAACCTATTTTCTCATGCTTGAAAATGGACTAGATGGAAAATTCTATATTTCAATCCTTCTCTTAAGTACTCTTTTTCCACTGTACCTTGTACCATCTCTTTTGCCCTCAATTCTTTTTCAACTTTTTCAAGTACAGTTTCCATAGTTATTTCTTATCTTAAATTTTAAAACATGGTTTGCTTCAAACTCAACTTTTTGTTACTAACAAGATATGGATAAAGTGATTTCCAAACTACAACAGCTTTCTCCGTTGTTCCTAAATGTATTTTATTTTACTTCCACTTCTACTGCACGGTAAAATCTATACTAACCAATTTTTGGACTATTGCCCCATATCAAGTGTGTGGTATTTCCAAAATTTGAAAATTTCTTTTTAATTCAAAATTTATTTTATATTACTTTTTAAAATATTCATAAAAATTTTAAACTTAAAAATCTTCCAAAACAATTCATAGAGATATTTTATATTTCAAAAGTATACATATTTATATAGGTTATCAAACAATTTTTTTCCATATCTCAAGAAATCGAGGTTTAGTCAACAGTCTAATCCCCATTATGGACTACTCTTATTTTGCGCGGTAATTTCCTCAAAAACTTTGCTTTTATTTATAATAACAACCAACACACAAGTTCAATTATAAATTTCAACTTTTTAGGTATAGAGATATTGACCCGTGGCTACACAACATTCTTTCCCTAACCTTTGCTGACTGAAATTTATTTCACAAATTTTTTTGGGACTTACAATCCTATTTTATTTTTATTTTAATATTCAATTAAACAATTTTTTTAATTTATTTTTTAACTTCCATCCTCTACTATTTTATTTTCATTTGCATTAGTTGACTGTATTTTCTGAAATTTCGTTATCTTAATTGCTTTCCTAACATAGCGGTCCATAAAGAAAAATAAATAAAAAGGAACATTTCCTATAATATCATACGCGTTTTTACCCCCAATAAATACAGCTAATGCTTGCAACCCAACCTAAAAAGAAAAACTACTAGAAGCTGCCCTTCAATGTTAACTAACCTAATGATGCTGTGCTTATCGCTTCTAACTTAAATGGACCTTCCAAATGTGTCATCCTTCAACAACCTACATATCTTGACTTTTCCTTAATTTTTCTGATGATCAATTCTTCCATCACCATACCTAATTATGGAATAAACCATGCATCCCCATGCTGTAGCGATAAGAAATTCAATCTATGCACATCTTTAATAAGACAAATTGGCTAGGCGGAATAACTTTTCCAACCCTTGTCTTACCTTCCGCAACTTCGAGTCAACCAATATACTCCGTGTGTTTTCAACCTCGTAATCCTCTTTAACCATGTTCTCTTTTAATCCAAATTCCTTGATGGTATTCCCAAATATTGATATTTCCTTCCTTTATCCTTGATCTTTATACAAGCATACTTTAGAACTCATAGAAGCATGCTTTAATACCATTTTTCGTTCCTTTATGGGTTCTCAAATGGCTTGTACACATATCTAAAATATTCCTAGGTGCCTACCATCATTCTTTATACTCTATGGGGATTCCTTATTACAACTCCATTAGTAATTATTGTTATCTTCTTCATAGCTTTATCTTTCATGTCGTCTTACCTAGACACCCATTCTTATCTACTCCTTATTTAAAATTTTAGTTTGGTCTTCGCCATTTTTCTTTTCAAAAATTAAAAAATTCAAAGAAATTTAAATACCCAATTCCAAAATTTTTGTCTTTAAAAAGTACAACTTAGAAGCCTTTTATTAAATTAAAAACTACATAGTGTATTATCATTAAAAATATAATCTAATTTTTTTGAAATTAGCTTATTCATTAAATCTAAGAGAAATTGTTAGCAAATCTAATTTTCAAAATGTTTCTTTCATTTTTCTTCAAATCAACCTTTTATTAAAGACCTTTTTACTTTTGCTTCTTAAAAATTAGGATTTTTAGTTCAACTATTTATTAAGTTTACTCTCAAAAGCCCATTTGTTACACCAAACAACTTCTTTCTAAAAATGCACTTTCTAAAACATCTTTTATAAATTTTTAAACAATGAAAACTAGAGTAGATAAGAACAATTCTCATTTATTCATTTTCTTACCACTCAAACTGTCTCCACTTCCAATCCTTGGTGGAATCTCCAATATTATGTAAGGGGGACTTTTAAAAGATACTTGAAATAAATGCACACAACAATGAAAAATGTCTATTTTCCTTTGTTCTGCCCTTAATTGTTGGATCTTGAGTTTTGATTGCTAACATGACACAACGATTCATGAATCTGCAACAACTACAACAACCGGACTCAACGACTCGAAGTATGGTTTGTATAGTCTATATATTTTAACTAGAGTCATGAAATATGTATATAGAGTCTAGTCTAGTTTCTTTGTTAAGATCTTTCCTCAAGAATCACCACTCTCATTCACATACTCACAAACATTTACGCTCTCTAAGTGTTGAAACCATTACCTTTCGCAGAGAACTTTTTACCAGAGGTTGTAACTTATGGTTTACTATAAATTCACTCAAGTTTCATTGATTAATTCACTTATTTTATCTTATCTCTCTTGATCTAACATGCATAACATTCATGTATCTATTTCTTACATAAGTTCAAACATTCATTGCTTACAATCTCACTTCCATATCTTATAAGTAATTCTAATCTTCCTATTCTTCATACATGCACAATCATACACATTACTCTTTATAAGAAGATTATAGGAAGGGTGTATATTATTGACTTATCAGTGCTATTCAAGAGCATACTCAGTTAGAAACAACTTTACTATTTGTATTGGAAGTCGTGTTCGGTTGTTCGGGAGGTAGAAGTCCTATTCGATTGTCTATGCGGTAGAAGTCATGTTCGTTGCTTAGGTGGTGTAATACATGTTCCTCCGGATTAAGAGAGGGTTGATAGTTAAATTTCAGAAGGAATCTGGGACTGGACGTGGAACAGGAGTTCGAACTTGTATATAAATCCCTGACGTCATTTACTTTACTATTTACTTTTTATATTCATATTCCGCACTACCACTGCATTTACATTGTTTACAACTGTTGGCCATTTCGATCCTATAGCATAGTCACTTTCATTTGGTATCAGAGCCTGAAATTCTATCGATTGTCACAACATCATAGAATAGTGGCCAGAAAAAGATCCAGTCGAAATACAATAAGAAAAATCTCTGTCAAAGCCACCAATTGGGACTATAAAAGGGTACTTTCTGATTTACAAATTTTAGTAAATAATAATAATGAGTTAGTTAGTATATGTGATAAAATCTCAAAGCATAATTTTCTTATTTTAGAAAAGATGAAATCAATCAAAATTGAAAATGAGAAATTGGATTAAAAAAAATAAACACGTTGTTTTAAAAAATAATTTTAAGGCTCTTAAAGATTTTCTAGATGAACAAAATACTATGTTTGAAAAAGATAAAGAAATCTTTTCAAAAGAAATTACGGATTTGAAAAGACAAAATGATTTATTACAATCATCTTTAGATAATTTAGAATCTCAAAATTTTCTTCTTGAAAATGACGTTAAAAAAGGAGAATTCTGAATTAAACAAAGAAATTGATATTTTGAAAAACAGTGATATTTCCTTTGAAAATAATAGTTGTGACTTTAAAGCTAAATTTGATAAACTTAACAGTGAAGTCACAAAATTTAATATAGGTCAAAACAATTTAAACATGACTTTATCTAGTTCTAGATCTTTACATGATAAAAGTAGTTTAGGATATAATAAAACTGATCGTAGAAATAGCACTAGATACGCTTTTTTGTATAGTAAAAATGTTAGTGTTAACGCTAGATTTCGAGTAAAAACTAAATTCAATTTTTATAGAAATTCAAATACTATTATGACCAATAATATTTATAATATCTCTAGAAGTACAAAATAATTGAAAAAAAAGAATAATGATTATCTAAGTATTTAGGTTCCTGTTAATTGGAAAAATAGAGAAAAATACATTGATGATTATTTTAATATTGTAGTTATGATGAAAACTATATCTATAAAGGTTCAACCAGACCCAACTGGGTATAATTTCCTAAAAATTAGGAAATTATAATAAACTTTGGTATCGCATGCTTTGAATGTTATTTTTTTCTAATACCATAAATTAAAAGTAGTAGATATTTTTTTAAAAATTTCATTATTTTTTTGAGGATATAACCACATCTATTTTGGTAAGGTTTTCATCCTATGATTAACCCTTGGACCCTAACATAATAAGGGGGTACCAAAATAATAATTATTTTTTACGGGTGCTTGGAGAAACTAAAGGAAAGTGATAGATTTTGGAATTTTAAAGGATGTTCCATATATTATGTCATCATATAAACTCTACTTTTTGTCGATGACAAAGGGGGAGAAAAGATATCGCTCGATTACTATTTACAGGAATGTATAACATAGGTTCTGGAGGAGAAACAACAAGCATAGTAGAAACTATATATTCAAGGGGAGAAATAGATCAACAAAGCTTGTCGAGATTCATTCATAGAAACATCAAAAAGGGGGAGAATGTTCGATATTGAGTTTTGATTGTTGACATGACACAACAATTCATGAATCTGCGACTACTACAGCAACCGGACTCAACGACTCAAAATTGGTTTGTATAGTCTATATATTTTAAATAGAGTCATGAATATGTATATAGAGTCTAGTCTAGTTGCTTTGTTAAGATATTTCCTCAAGAATCATCACTCTCATTCACATACTCACAAACACTTGCTATCGATTCAAAACAATCACTTTCCAAATTCAAATGCACACAGATTTCACTGAACTACACAGTTCAGTCGACTGACTTAATGTCCTCAGTCGACTGACTTGATGCCCTCAGTCGACTGAGCCAGTGTATATAACTTTTTTATTAAATATACGAACCAGTTGTCTGACGGCATCTATTCAATCGACTGGGTCTGTGCATGTTATCATACCTATGCATGTTTCTGAGTTCAGTCGACTGAATGATCAAGGTCAGTCAACTGAATCTTGTAACTGTCAATTTTTTATTGAAAAGACACTTCTTTTCTCAATGGTTGTCCTCCTCCCTAAGTGTTGCAACCATTACCTTTCGTAGAGAAATTTTTACCAGAGGTTGCAACTTATGATTTACTATAAATTCACTTAAGTTTCATTGATTAGTTCACTTATTTTCTCTTATCTCTCTTGATCTAACATACATAACATTCTCGAATCTATTGCTTACATAAGTTCATACATTAATTGCTTACAATATCACTTCCATATCTTATAAGCAATTATAATCTTCCTATTCTTCATAAACGCACAATCATACACATTACTCTTGAGAAGAAGATTATAGGAAGGGTGCACATTATTGACTTATCAGTGCCATTCAAGAGCATACTCAGTCAGAAATAGCTTTACTATTTGTATTGGAAGTCGTGTTCTGTTGCTCAGGCGGTAGAATTCCTATTCGGTTGTCTAGGCAGTAGAAGTCCTGTTCGTTTGCTCAGGCGGTGTAATACATGTTCCTCCGAGTTAAGAGAGGGTTGATAGTTAAATTCCAGAAGGAATCTGGGACTGGACGTAGAACGGGAGTTCGAACTAGTATAAAAAGCCCTATTGTCATTTACTTTACTATTTACCTTTCATATTCATATTCTACACTACCACTGCATTTACATTGTTTACAACTGTTGGCCATTTCGATCCTATAGTGTTTGCACCAAAATTGGGCGCAACACTCTTCGGGAGTCGTTGAAGAGATAACAATCAAAAGTATGAACTGAATATGAATACTATCTAACAAAAACTCCAATCAACAGCAACGAAAATGCGTAGACAAGCGATTTATAGTGGTTCGACGTGTCGCCTACGTCCACTGTGAAGTTTTTTGATGTTTTATTGATTCTCTTTCAATGTTTACAAGTTGTTACAGCGATCAACAGCAAGTTACAGCTGGAAATTCGAAATCAACAATCAAATTATGATGTAGGATGATGGAGATCTCGATCCGGCAGAGTCTGGGCGCTTCAGAGTCCAAAAGTCCTTTTTCCGTTGGCCCTGGGGCTCTATTTATAGGCGTAGGCTGCTGGTATTTCGCTGAAAACTCGGGAGACCACTTCTGGCACGTGAGGGGGCCCACACGCACGGTCTCAGGAAGTTTGGGCCCACTTTGGCATCGGTTCGAACTCCATTCGAACCGATCAAGAATTCATCCAATCGAGGTGAAATTTGGCGTGCACATTCTTCAACATGTACGCAAGCTTCAGTGAAAATTTCGTGGCATTTGGATCAGTGGATTGGAAGATATGATGGGTTCGAAATAGGGTTCACGGCACGGTTGTTTGGTTCGAACCCATGCATTCGAACCGATCCTTTCGAATCCATGGAGACACGTGGCTTCGCGTTGACATGGAGCGCAAACTTCGAATCGATCCGGTCTTCACTCCGTGTTGACCGCTTCGACTCCATATATCTCGACGTATTCGAACCGATGGAAGACACGTCATCATGGTTGGTTGACCCAGTGGTTTCGAATGAAGCTGCACAATTGGGTTCGAACAAGGACTCCGTGATGGGTTCGAACAAGCAGATGGATTCGAAGTGGATAGAGCCGAAGGTGAGGCGCTTTGATGGTTTCGAAACCGATGGGTTCGATGTCCTTCGGTTCGAGGGTGATGGTTTTGAATGGTGCATGATGATGGGTTTGAAGACATCCATCATGATGGGTTCGAAACCAGGGTGTTTCCTTCAAGTTGAACCGATCATAACTTTAGTGTATGAACTCGGATTGACTTGAAACTTGAGATGCTGACTCCTATGGTCTTTCTTGCCGTGTCCTATCAATTGTAGCTCAATCTGGACTCGGACAAAATTCAATGATATCCATGGCGAAACGAAGTATGACCAACCTTTGAGACGAACTGTCCTTCGTTCTCGATCGATCTTTTGGTATCTCGGCTTTGCCAAAAAGCGGGATAACATTTTGCCCCCCAAAGTACGTCTTGTGGGAACATGACGTGCTTTGAATAGCTGCAATTTCTCTCTGAACAATCATTGCTCTCTTTTTTGTTGAAACTCGTATGATGTATTGCTGTATAATAGCGCTTAGCCGTTGGCTGTTGCATTTGTAACAGGATGAGTGTTTGATCCCTGTAAATGTTTAAAATCGAATGTTAGTTCGACATATATGCACATATGTTGACTTGGCCCTTGTTAACGTCGTGCGTTCACGAGTCGTTGCCAGCTTGGTTGGCTATTGAATTTCGTATCGATTCTCTCCTGAACCGATTTGGAAATCTGAGTTGAGACAACGCTTGATGGTTGTTTAGAAAAGTCCCTTCGTATCGATCCTCTCCTAAATCGATATTGAAGGTTGAAGGAATTGAATTATGTATTGCGTGAGTGTAATATTTCGAACCGATGCATTCGAGCATCGATAGGTTCGAAATCCACGTTTGTATGGACGCGGTATGCTTGTGCTATGATGGGTTCGAAGTTAACATTCGAATCGGTTTGAGGGGATGGATACGAAATAATTTTTTGAGTCGATTCGAATTGGAAGCGGATGGATACGAAGTCATCTGTCGTATCGATAGGCCATGGATGGATTCGAAGTGGTTGATGTGAACAAGGTCTTCGAATTGATGTGCCCACAGTTCGTTTCGCATCGATGCAGCCTGTCACCCTGTAGTGCGTTTCGTACCGTTGAAGCATGAGGTGAACTTCGAATCGATAGGGGTTTGGGTAGATGGGTTCGAAAGCTAACTTCGAACCGATCTGGTACTTGACCGGTTGTGACCGGTTGGGTTGACTGGGATACGAAACGGCCCGGTCACATCCTAGGCTCCATATAAATAGTAGTGGGTTTCACTTTTTTCATTTTTACTTTTACTCTTGCTTGCTTTCACTGTGCAGTGCATCGTTTCGGAGCTCCAAAGGAGAAAAAACACTGTGTTACGTATTCGAACCATTCAAGATCCGAATCCTTAATTCCTCGAATCCATCATTCAAACTAGGTAATTAGCCTCGAATTCAAACGGCATACGGCAAAGTTACTTCGAACCCGCGTCTTTTTTATCGATTGGTAAAGTCAGATCTGGTCTGGTTGAGGGCTTCGAAACCATAAGGGGACTCGTGTTCGAATCGATGACGACGGCATCGCTTTTTCCTTGATTTCGAATCGGTTTCTTGGATGACCCTATGGGGGTGACGCAGTTCGCACCTATTGATGGATTCGATGGGTTAATTCGAATTGATGGATTCGAACCCATCGGCTGTGGTTTCGAAGTCCACAACTTCGCATCGATACGGAGGGTATCGATTCGAACGTGGATGACGTTAAGTTGAGGGTTCCCTTGTCGGTTCGAACTTGTCAAGCAATGATCGGTTCGAAGTCATCCCTTACCGATCGTTTCGAACTTGGCATCTGGTTATCGATTCGAAGCGCGTCTAACTGGATGGGTTCGAAGCGACGTCAGGATGGGTTCGAACGAAGAGATGTTCGGTTGGGTTCGAATGAAGTCTTTGTGATGGTTTCGAACCTTCTATGATGGACACCAAAGTTTGATATTTTCTAAGCATGACTCCGACGAGCTTCATTCTTGCATATTTGGACTGGAATATTAAACTGCATACTTGACCGCCTTTCGAAGCTCGTCGATGGAACTATAACAACTTTTATCCGAATCAATTTCCATCATGGAAACGGATTAGTGATGACGGTCAGCGATGTCGGTCATTATAGCTGGACTCCGTAGCTTTGTCGTTTGCATATTTCTTTAACTCTGCGACATTTACTCAAGTAATGTATGGCACTGCACCACACACATTCATACACTTTACACTGGGGAACGCACGGGTCCTTTGTCGTCTAACGATGGTTTCTCATGAGTTAGCTAGTTATGGAACCGTCAAGTTCACAGCAGCAGGAGGTTCAAGGTACAGCCTCTCCGAGACTAGAGGTTCCGGACATCGATCCTGAGATCGTCGGTCCAGCCCCGGATGAATTGCCTAATGCGTCGTTCATCGCAAATCCATCGGATTCCGTTCCATCCAATATCTCTGAAGACATGTTGGGAAGGATATGCTTGAGGCACGGCCTGTCACTGGACGATGTGTTACTGCCGGGGCCGAATGATAGACCGCACAACCCACCGGAAGGGTATACTGCATTTAACTGCCACGCGTGTGCGGCCGGGACACTTCCTCCGTTCAACGAGTATATAAGGGAAGTATTGTCGTTTTTGAGGATCTTTCCATCTCAACTGCACCCGAACGGGTATGCGTCGATCAATAGCTTGTTCATTGCATTCATGGAATATCTCCATCGACCACCACTCCCGATCGAGATCAGATACTTGTTCAATTTCAAAACTCGGGGTGATTATCCCTCCTTCACATTCTTGGAAGCGGTGAGAAACTGCCAAGTGGTTACAGGGTCTTGGACCAGGTTGAGCTATTATAGGACAGAATGGTTTTATGTCAAATGTCCTCCTGGATTTGCCCGACGATGGCTATTCAGACGTGAGTATAGCTGAGTTCGTAAATAATTACTACGGCAATTGCAGCCGAAGTGGAACTTATATTTTATCCTTTTTTACAGCGGTGATTCAGCGACCCGAGGGCGAGCACTTTAGGGAGATGGTGCGAGTGCTTCGAGAAGTCCCGAGTGGAGATAGGGATATCGACGTGTTATTGACAGATAGGAATCTCCGTGCCTGCGGTTTGATCGAACAAGGGCAGAGCATAAGCTTTGAGGTGGCACTAAGGGTCGTCTCGAAAAAACGAGTCAGGCACAAGAAGCCCAAAGTTACTACAGCTGAGGAAGCTAACTCTGAAAGAACCCACACCGATGATGAGCCGCTGACCGGGCCTACGGACGCAGTTCCGGATGTCGCGGAGCAGAGAAAAGGCAAGGCTGCCATGGCTAGGTCAAGTAAGAAGGGGAGATGGAAATCGGTTTTCACGGCCCGTTCCGCTCCCGGAGTTAGAATCTCGGAGATGTCTCCTCCGAGAACTGAAAATCTTTTTGAAGGGCTTGCCGATCTTCCAATCCCGGACGATGTGTCTTTTCAACATGATGCCGGGTTGGAGGAATTCCATCGCACTCTAGAATTGAACGAGCCTCTTATTACTAGCGAGGTCGACACTTCTGGTTGGTCGGGGGGAATGCATATTCATACACATTTCATGACACTGCATAACCTTTGACTGTAAACTACCTGTTTTGAAAGGTGATTAATTCTATTTTATTTTGCTTCGCAGATATTATGTCTAAGCGAGGTTCAATGCTTGGGAGTCTTCGACATGCCCGCAAGCCTTCATATTACGATTCGCGCAGACGGGAAGGGGACAGAGGTTATGACCAGGGGCGCTCTGGGTATTATGACCAGGGACGCTTTGGGTATTCTAGTCACGAGAGATATGACACGGACAGAGGCTATAAGCGTCGATCGCGATCGCGTACCCCTACTCCTTCCAGAGATCCCGTACAACCTCCTGCTCATGTCCCTCATCCTTCCGAGTCTTCTCGATATACATCGGTTTCCCAATCTTCCCGATCTGAGGCGATGACCCCGATAATCGCGGAGCAGCCTCCTACTGAAATCTCGGGGGAAGGGGCAATTAGACTTGCGCAATTAAAGAGGGAGTTCCCGAATATTTGCTTCGATAACTACGTCTTCCCCCGAACCTGAAAGGAATCCTGCCGAAGGCCGAGCGGTTGGCGCTCGACTATGTGCATGACTTTTACGCCCAATACAAGGCGTGGTATAGGGCGGCCGATAAGGCATCGGCGTTGGCCTTCGAACGAGCGGCTACCATTGAAAAGCTTCAAACCAAGCTGGCTCAAAAAGATCGCATCATACAAGTGCTGAATACCGAGGCTGAATCGTCTCGAAAATCAGAGATGGAGGCTCTTACAAAGGCCGATGAAGCTCAAGCAGCCATGGATAGAATGAAAAAGGAGCACTATGTTACGGTGGAAGACATGGGCCACCGGAACACTGTCGTCACTGTTGAGCGGGATGCGGCGTTAAAAGAACTTAATGAGCTCAAGGCTAAATTTGCCGAAATTATTAAAGATAGAGATGACGCGCTTAACGCGGCGCAAGAAGCCTGCGAGCAAGCCGTAGTGCTTCGCACAGAAAGAGATGTGGCCGTGGCCAAAGTTCAAGCGGTCGAAGCAGAGGTGGAGGAGAAGGTTCAATAGGCAGAGGCCAGGCTAGAGGCCGATATCGAAGATTTGCTCATAACTTACAACGCCAATGTGTTAAAACACAGAAACTTGGCCTGGCTTCAAGATTATCCGGTTCACCTTCGTAGCGCTTGGGACCGATTGGTTGAGGAGGAAGAGGAAGCGCATCCAGGTGAAGCGGTCGATCGATTCGAACTTGAAAACCGGCTGCTCACAGACGATGAAAAGAAGGTCCTTCATGACGCTATCATTGCTCATGAGAAGGAGATGATCGGTGGTCGTTCCCTGGAAGTCGGAGAGGGATCAGGTGTTGAGCACCATTCTGCTGTCACTGAAGTCACCACACCATCTTCGTCAGTGCCCGTATCTGCGGTCGGTTTGCAACTTGTTCCTGCTTACGACCCGGAACAGCCGCGCTTATCTCCTATTCATGAGCATACTTCCGAGGCCGTTCAGCCGTCTGCGAGCCAAACTGGGGAAGGTATTCCGAAATTATCTCAAGCATTTTCTAAATAGAGTGTTCGTTTTGTAGCAGTTACTAATAACTTCTTATTTTTTGCCTAGTGACTGGAGTCGCGCTGACTGTCGCGGCTCAAGAATCAAGCAAAGGAGATAAGGCCATCGCCACCGAGACTACTGTTGTAACTGCGGTATCAACTGAGGCGGCGCAGGGGAGATCCTTATCTGTTGACGAACAAATGGTGAGCGAACTGCTCGGTGAGCAGGGTGGTTCTTTCTCTGACTTGCCATTTATCATCGTTAGTAGCCTCCCGCCGACCTCAAGTTCTTCGATGCAGACCGTGGATGCCCCCAGCCAAGCCCATGCGACTCGTGATGAGGAAATTTTGGCCGAAATCAGCGCCGAAATAGAGGCTGCAGGGCATAGTGGTAATGTTAGTGGTAGTACGGCGGCGCAGAGTCCAGCACCTGCTAGGGTAGTGTCATCGGGTGGCACTATCCCGTCTTCCGTCACAGAACCAGTCCCCCCTACTTCTCCGGCGGGAAGCCTCCATGTAGATTCAAGCTCCGAGGAGGATATTGACATCATGCCTCCAGCCGAAGAGCCACCACCGGAGAGGAGACATTCAAAACGAAGAATTTCTGTCCCTAGTGACACTGATGATGTACCACTAGCAAGAAGGACGAAAAAGAAGAAATAAATCGGCTTCTCAAGTAGATGTTTTGGTAGATAGGTACTTTTCTTCGTTTTTTGTCAGTAGGTCGTGTATAGATGCAGGTTCGGCCCCTGCTAGTAGGCATTCTTTTTTGGAAGAACTTATTTGCGTGTAAGTCCTTGTTTTAAGTTAGTTGAAATAAAATTTAGTTTCTTTGTTTCAACTCTTGTTCTATTTGTGTTTAAGTACTTGCAGTGTCTTGTTCTCGGTCCGGTGCACTTGTGGTGTTTTTACCGTTAAGTGGAGTTCGTTCTTATTCGTCAAGTCTGAGAATCTTGGTCGCAAGTTGTGATCGATGAATAACCGAACTTCGGACATTGTATCACTTTGGTTAGCGATTAACACTTAGCTTTTTTTTTGCCCCCTAGTCTCGGGGAATAACATTTGCGTTTTGGTGGTTGAGTGCGTTTATTGCAAACTTTGAACACATGTCCACATTATGGGGACTTAAGATAACTTGAGATCGATAATCTGGTTCGCACTCCGGGAACTCGAGAGTTATCGATGCTTGTAACACGGTTCGCGCTCCGGGAACTTGGAAATGATGTTCACATTCCAACTCGCACTCTACGAACTCGAAGTTAGTATTGACATTTCAGTTCGCACTACGGGAACTTTAACTTGGTGTTTGTGCTCCGATTCACACGCCGGGAACTTGGATAAAACATGTATGTTTGGGTTCGCACTTCAGGAACCCGGAATTGATGTTTATACTCCAACTCGTGCTTCGGGAATCTGGAGTTTGCACGGATGCTTCGGGAACGAATTGTTGAATGTTTATACTCCAATTCACGCTCTGGGAAGTTGGAGTCCGTTCGCGCAGTGGGAACGAATTATGGAATGTTTATACTCCAATTCACGCTCTGGGAAGTTGGAGTCCGTTCGCGCTCCGGGAACGAATTGTTTAATGTTTATACTCCAATTCGCGCTCCGGGAATTTGGAGTCCGCTCGCGCTCTGGGAGCGAATTATTTAATGTTTATACTCCAATTCGCGCTCCGGGAATTTGGAGTCCGCTCGCGCTCTGGGAGCGAATTATTTAATGTTTATACTCCAATTCGCGCTCCGGGAATTCGGAGTCCGTTCACGCTCCGGGAATGAATTGTTGAATGTATATACTCCAATTCATGCTCTGGGAAGTTGGAGTCCGTTCGCGCTCCGGGAACGAATTGTTGAATGTTTATACTCCAATTCACGCTCTGGGAAGTTGGAGTCCGTTCGCGCAGTGGGAACGAATTATGGAATGTTTATACTCCAATTCACGCTCTGGGAAGTTGGAGTCCGTTCGCGCTCCGGGAACGAATTGTTTAATGTTTATACTCCAATTCGCGCTCCGGGAATTTGGAGTCCGCTCGCGCTCTGGGAGCGAATTATTTAATGTTTATACTCCAATTCGCGCTCCGGGAATTTGGAGTCCGTTCGCGCTCCGGGAACGAATTGTTGAATGTTTATACTCCAATTCACGCTCTGGGAAGTTGGAGTCCGTTCGCGCTCTGGGAACGAATTGTTGAATGTTTATACTCCAATTCACGCTCTGGGAAGTTGGAGTCCGCTCGCGCTCTGGGAGCGAATTATGGAATGGACTGTCGTGTGTTGGTCCAGTTCAGCCTTCGATGTGTTGGCTTGCCCCCGAACTGGGGTTTCACTTAGTGAGTGGCCGGTTGTAACGCAGTCACTCGCTATTTGAATAAATTCCATTGTTTGATGGAACTTAGCTCTTCGTGTGTCGTGATTGTTGAACGTTGTATTCGGTGAATCACAGCTTTAGCTTGAAGAGATAGCATTTTATTTGCTGAAATAAGAAAATACGGCAAAGTCAGTGTCTTATTACAAATTCAATATTTCAGAATATAAAGGACACTGCAAATTATTCATAGATTGGAGGAGCCTGTCATGTGTGACAGTGATGAGTATCTTCGTCGTTTCGGGCCCCTGAGAAGGCAGGTCCGCCACTGATGGCGTTTATCACCAATCTCCCGCGGGGACAAGTCGAGTCCTCCTGTCTCGGTCGATTGGGTTCATTGTTTAGATTTGATGGGCCCGCTTCTCTGGGCTGCAGTGTCCGCACAAACTGTTCCAGCTTCCTTTCTCTGACCAGTTTTTCAACAAGATCCTGTAAGTGACGACACTCGTTCGTATTGTTCCCGTAGCCTTCATGGAACTTGCAAAATTTTCCCGTCTGAATTTGTCTCTCCGACGACGGTCTTGGAGCAGGTTTTTCATACTGAATTGTATTACGGGTCTGCAAATACAAGTCCTCCAGTGAAGTATTCAAAGGAGTATAACTGTCGAACATCGGATTTTTGCGTCGCGGGCCACGATTTTGATCTTGTTTTTTAACTTGATTCACGCTTTCTCTTCGCCGAGCTTGTTTGTTTTTGACGTTCAACTGAACTTTTCCGGAGCTCTCGTCGGATTATTTGATTGCAACATTGCTTTGGATCCCTTCTGTACTCGGTTTTGCATCGGTTTGCTTCCTAGACTGTTTCGCGTCTTCCCGTCTCAGGAATTGAGCCGCCTTGGCGTGGAAACGGTCCAACGATGCAGGTGGTTTTCCGGCTAACCAATTGCCGAACTCAGAATCGGGGTCGATCCCCTTAGTTAGCGCCATGAGGATGGAGTTATCGTTCGGATTGCTGATCTCCGCGCATGCAGTATGGAATCTCTCTAAGTAGCGTCTGAGTGTCTCTCCAGGAGCTTGAGTGACGCTAAACAGAGTGTTGACATCTTTGGGTCTTGCGACGTGCATGCGGAATTGCTCAATGAATTTTGTGGCTAACTGGTCAAATGAAGAGACGGATCGAGGTGGCAATCGAGTGAACCACATGGTAGCGATGCCCCCCAAGGATATGGGGAAACTACGACACTTTACTGCATCGTCGGCACGGGCAGCAGTCATTGACCATTCATATTTTAGAATATGTTGGTTGGGGTCGGAGTTTCCTTCGTACATGGTTAGAGTTGGCATCCGGAACCGCCGTGGGGGTTTAGCAGTAAGGATATCGTCCATAAAAGGAGTGTGACTTCGGGTAACCCCCCAATCGTCATTTGTGAATCCTTGGCTCTCACGGATCATTTGACGTATCATAGTGGAAAGATCCGACATTTGCGCGTTCTGTGCGGCTCATGCTGGAGTATGATTACGTTCCATGCTTTGGGATTGGACCGGATATTGTCGACGGTCCGAGTTTTGCCTTCTTGGCTCATAGTTCCCTGGGACGTACGGTTCAGGAGTACGTCCGTCATGACGACGGTTCAGGTCCGACTGATCTTGAACGTGGACCCCTGGTTCAGCCACAACGTCAGTAGTGCGGTATTCTGCGGCGTGATGAGGAACGGCGCCTCCTCGGGAGGAGGGTCCGGTTTGGAAACTGGCTGACAGACCAACTCTTATTTGTCCAATGGTTAATGTCGGTTGGTTTCCAACGGGTGTCATACGACTCCCATCCAACCGGGGTCGTGGAGATCGATTGAGATAATCAGAAGATGAAGAACTCTCGCTGGAGGAGCGAGTCATGTGGTCTCTCTTGGATCTCTTTCGCTTCTGACGATCCAACTTATTGATTAGCTCGGCGTTAGCGCGTAGCTGTTCTTCTAATTGTTGCCGACTCTAGGTCAGCTCTTGGATTAGCGACTGCAACTCTTGTCGGGTAACCGGAGCTGAGGGTTCCGAGTGTGCAGTAGCATCTTGATTAGATGGAGGTAGAGGTGCAGGATTCTGTCGATCATGTTCTTCTTGATTGACAGCGTTTGAGGTGGTTCTTGTGCTAACCATCCTGAAAATTGAATTCCTTTCCTTAGACTTTTGCAAATCTGAATAGAATGGAAGGAAGTTGGATTTAACGATCTGGATCTCTCTCTTAGATTTATTCAATCCAGTATCGATGACAGATCCAACGAGCAGGAGAAAATCTGGGTTTTCTCAGTGAAAACACCAAAGTGTTTGCACCAAAATTGGGCGCAACACTCTTCGGGAGTCGTTGAAGAGATAACAATCAAGAGTACGAACTGAATATGAATACTATCTAACAAAAACTCCAATCAACAGCAAAGAAAATGCGTAGACAAGCGATTTATAGTGGTTCGGCGTGTCGCCTACGTCCACTGTGAAGTTTTTTGATGTTTTAGTGATTCTCTTTCAATGTTTACAAGTTGTTACAGCGATCAACAGCAAGTTACAACTGGAAATTCAAAATCAACAATCAAATTATGATGTAGGATGATGGAGATCTCGATCCGGCAGAGTCTGTGCGCTTCAGAGTCCAAAAGTCCTTTTTCCGTTGGCCCTGGGGCTCTATTTATAGGCGTAGGCTGCTGGTATTTCGCTAAAAACTCGGGAGACCACTTCTGGCACATGAGGGGGCCCACACGCACGGTCTCAGGAAGTTTGGGCCCACTTTGGCATCGGTTCGAACTCCATTCGAACCGATCAAGAATTCATCCAATCGAGGTGAAATTTGGCGTGGACATTCTTCAACATGTACGCAAGCTTCAGTGAAAATTTCGTGGCATTTGGATCAGTGGATTGGAAGATATGATGGGTTCGAAATAGGGTTCACGGCACGGCTGTTTGGTTCGAACCCATGCATTCGAACCGATCCTTTCGAATCCATGGAGGCACGTGGCTTCGCGTTGACGTGGAGCGCAAACTTCGAATCGATCCGGTCTTCACTCCGTGTTGACCGCTTCGATTCCATATATCTCGGCGTATTTGAACCGATGGAAGACACGTCATCATGGTTGGTTGACCCAGTGGTTTCGAATGAAGCTGCACAGTTGGGTTCGAACAAGGACTCCGTGATGGGTTCGAACAAGCAGATGGATTCGAAGTGGATGGAGCCGAAGGTGAGGCGCTTTGATGGTTTCGAAACCGATGGGTTCGATGTCCTTCGGTTCGAGGGTGATGGTTTCGAATGGTGCATGATGATGGGTTCGAAGACATCCATCATGATGGGTTCGAAACCAGGGTGTTTCCTTCAAGTTGAACCGATCATAACTTTAGCGTATGAACTCGGATTGACTTGAAACTTGAGATGCTGACTCCTATGGTCTTTCTTGCCGTGTCCTATCAATTGTAGCTCAATCTGGACTCGGACAAAATTCAATGATATCCATGGCGAAACGAAGTATGACCAACCACTGAGACGAACTGTCCTTCGTTCTCGATCGATCTTTTGGTATCGCGGCTTTGCCAAAAAGCAGGATAACATATAGCATGGTCACTTTCATTAATTTTCTATGTTACTTCTAATTGGGTTACTGAGCATTATTTTTAATATATTATGCTAACATTATTTTCAATTACTATCATTATTTTATAAAATTCCTAATGTTGTTTTTATATTTTACGATACTATTACCATTCAACTTTCTTTTACCTAAACTGCATTGACTCCAATTTCTTTTCTCTCAATTTACTATCTTCTTAATTGAACCATTGTAAAGCATTCGCCTACAGCTTTGTTTTAGATTTTTAAATCTTCTTCTGTATAATTTACCATATTCCAAACTTATACCACTTACTGTTGTCCATCCATAAAAATATTTAACAACTTAATTTTTTTTATTATATACAAAAATCCAGGAGCTATATTTCTCAACCCCTTTTCCAAGCTTTTTAAAAAATTTCCTTCATTGAAATTTTGGATATTGACCAATTTTAATTTCTTCTAGAACTTTATATTTGCACTTTTATTTCTTTATAAAAGAAACCGGTGAGCTATATGTGCTCTACAATTTTTCAACCATTGACTCTTGTAAAACCCATTTATGAAAAAATTTCGATTTAACAAAATATTTATATTCATATATATTTTAAAATCCAATATTTTCTCACCTTTTCTAAATATATTAATTATATATTTTTCTCAACTTAAAAAAACTATTTTCCATTAGGTTGAACTCAAAATGGATTTCTATTTGTTCTTTCTCTAGAACTTCTACACTCCAACTAACTAACATGACTTATCTTCTTTCTAATATTTGAAATTCGGTTATTAAGACTATTTCACACCTTCATTTGGGAAATCAACTAATTTCGGATATATACAATATATGGATTCTTAGTTTCCCCTTATCTGGACATACTGTACATCATAAATTGTCAATCATACGGGGTTCAACAATCATTGCGCTGTCAAAGCCCGACAGGGAGTCATGTACTATTTAACTTCACGAACTTTCCATATGCAGCTGCTTTATAGTTGTAATTCTTTAGATTTAATGTATATTATATTTATACACAAAATATAAATACGTTCACTCAACGTTTTCTAATTTTTCAAGATTGACTAAACAAAGCCCTAATATCAAACGTAAAAACCTACACCCCAGCGGGCTTGAATTTTCGCTAAGTTGAAAACCCCAGTACACCAAAGTACGGATCATTGGTTTGGTATCCTGAAAATAAAAAAAGAATGCATATCAAAGCATTAATGACATAACTCACATCAATATAACAAAATATAATAAGCCACAACCGCTGACCAAGATTTGACACTTCTAAAGTCAAGTTTCCTTGTCAGCATCGAAAATGCCTAGTACTAATGCTTGTCCATCAAGCTATCCTATGGGATGTAATGAGGAGGGGGTCAGAATAAAGTTCTAGTGAATAGTAAAATTATACACTTTGTGCATAATAATGGTTTATGTTGATTATCGTCTATCTCTTGTTATGTCTCTTATTATCAATTAGTCATTTCGACTATACATACGTTCATGATATGTCCTATCTACCTGTAGTAGACTATAGCTATGTACCCATACACACACACACCATGGTACCCCGTTGGACCAAGATACTATCCTTGCTAGTATACCTTAACTTAGCAACCCTCCAGGATCCATCGCCCTCACTGTATCATGCTTTCCGTCGTCTCGCATACCAAGGAACTTCCATAATGCTCAATAACGGTTTTACAATAGTTTAGTCGTCTTCTATGTTGCATTTTTAGGGTTTTTCTTGTCTTCTTACCTGTTGTAGACTCAACTCTATAGACTAATACAATGGTGGATTAAGTCCCACTGGCTATGAACTCAGTGTAACACCCTCTACTTGGAGGCCCAAAACTAACGGCTACGGATGCTACAGTCATCTGTAGTTATTAATTCTCGATGACCAAATTCGACGACATTAGATACATTGATACATAGATACATAGATACATAGATACATAAGAATATGGAAAAACTTTTAAACAACAAACAAATTCCACATTCCATTTCAAAATATCCAAATTAATTACATAATCCCAATTCGCAAACCATTTTTAGATAACATATAATTATTACAAAATATGCCAAGAGTGACATATGAAGATGCCCTTTTGGTAGATCAGAGTATATAGATAGGCAAGTAAACACTTTGCCTTTACAATCAAACACACAACATGAATAAAATAATTCTAATAACAAGCTTGTCTCCGCACATCTTTGGAAGCTTTATTTGTCTAAAAGAACACCTAAAAACCTTAACACTCAACCTACTCAAAATCAGTTGAGTACCCGAGAGTGTAAGGGGGAAACCAAAACTTCAACTCGGACATAAAACCTGGTATGATAATAATTTACCATCTCAAACCATTTAGGTATCTAGTGAGATCATGCCGCCTAGCGGAACGAATTTTCCCCTCACCAGTACACTAAAACATTCATACAACCATATGCAATGCTCCTGCATCCACAATGGTTAAAACAATGTATTTCAAAACATTATGATGATATGCAAAACAAATAAATCAATTCTGCATTACCCATCCCCATTCATTCTGACTATCTGTCTTAATTATAGTTTCTAGGGTTACTATTAACCTATTAAATGTTAAGTACTATCCGTCCAATTACTTAGTTTTCATAGGATCACTAAGAACCTATTGGTAACTCAAATATCTTATTTCTTATCCTAGTTTTCATGGGCTAACTAGGAACCTATTGGCTGACTGCCAATATCTTAATCCAGATTTAGTTTTCATGGGCTAACTACAAACCTACTGGCCCCTACCAGTATCAAACTATAGTTTTCATGGGTTGACTATGAACTTATTGGCCCCTGCCAATATCATACAGTTTTATGGGCTTATTGTAAACCTATTGGCCCATACCAATATCTTTATTAAGAATTTAATCATCTATTAAGTTATATTCACTACCGGATCAACCTAACCGATTATTCTGCCCTTTCCCCAAAATACATTTATGGGTTAATAATAATGTGAATAACACTTCCATAATCTTTATTTATGCCATGGTTTTTCCTTTAAAAATGAGAATGGGTTTTTTGAACCGTAAAACATCACTTTCGAAACCTCAGGATGAGTTCCTTCAAAAGCGTAGAAAACCTCTTTTCAAAACTCCAAGTATATACCATTCGAAACTAATAAAACTTTTCGAAGGTATCAAGAAACCATTCTTTAAAACATAGCTTAGAAACGTATAAAGTACCCCTTTCGAATGCATTGGGTTTACTCTTTTAAAAACATCATTTATGTCAAAATTGTTGTGTACGAAAGTATCTCCTTCAAAACCAACAAAAATTAATTTGGGGAAAAACTGATGGTGTTAGAACCATCTCGTCGAAAGAAAAACCTTTAAAACAAAAACTTTGAAGGAAAGAGTCAAAACCACTTCGACTCCATCACCTTCGAAACCCTCACCCCTTTCGAAAGCAATTTGGGAAATGCTTAGTTTAAGGTAAAATAAGGATAACCTTTCGAAAGCATTACTGGTCAATATAGTCCAAAGGTAGAGTAGCGGCTAGGTTTCGACGGTCGGAACCAACCCTTTCGAAAGCAATATGTAAAGGAAAAAGGTACTCCTTCGAAAGCAATTACTTTAACACAACATGACAACCTTCTTCGAAATCTAATTATAAAACCTTTTCGAAAACATATATTTCAACTATGTCGAGAGCATTAGGTAAAATAAGGTAAGGATATTATCTTATAGAAAGAAAGCAGGGTTTCGGCCCATCGGAAGCTACCCTTTTGACAGCAAGGCATCTGCCTTCCTTCCAATATATGACATACCATCTAAGCAATATATTGTGCATTGATTTCGACTTGTTGGTTTCGACTGGGATAAGGCGGAATCAATGGAGTCGAAGTGTAACTACTAATAGAGGCTGAAAACTTTTTCTGTTTTAAATGCTGAATTATAGCAACTTTTAGTAATTACTTTCTAACAACTTGCCTATTTGTAAATTAGTGATTGGTTGTCATGAATACTTTTCAAATACTTTACATCCGAAACTGCCGCATTTATATCAAATTAAAACCATAAAAAGTAAGGTTTAAGCCCTTCCATATACTAAAACCAATTATTTCGGAAAACTCCTTCTTTTAGAATAATTTGTTTTCCTAAGTAAATTAATAAGGAAAAATCCCCCAAAATCACAAAAATTCAACTTCATTATGTAATCAAACATATTAAAATTTTAGACCCAATTTCTTCTTGAAATTCTCGAAATAAATTTTAAACCCAATAATACCATATTTTTCATTAAAAAATCATAATGAAATTTCCGTGGCTTGGAAAATTCTAAAAATTAAAACCCATCGCCAAAATCATGTTTTACTTAACATAAATTTTTTCATGGCAATATAAAATCATATATTCTCGGTTTTACATTAAAACCATGTAAACTCATATGCATATGAATTAAATAAATTAACATAATATAGCTCAAGCATATCATCATCCATTTTATCGCAAAAGCAAATTTAAACCATAAATATGAAACCATATAATCATGAAGTAAAATAGAGATGCTAGGAGATTATTACTCACCTTAAACTTGATAAGGAATTTGAGATTTGTTGTTGATTAAGGCTCCTTAGCTTTGATTCTTAGCTTTAGATTAAAATTTCTTCTTTTCTTTCCTTGGTAATGGCCGACTTTAGTTTAGGTTTCTGATTTTTCATTTATGAGAGTGGAAATGAAACGTGAATAGACAATTACTAAAGGATATAGCTGAGTGAAATAAATGGCAATTTACTAACATGCCCATATGTATGTTAATTAACCTTTAAACCAATTTAAAGCCCATTTATCTTGTTGATAAGCACGACCCTATTATGTAATTTATTCAAATATTAATCTCATTATCATCATTATTCTATTTAATTTATCTAATTAAATTTTTTGAATAATGTTATCAAAAATTAAGGATGTTACAAGCTCTCCCCTTAAAGAATTTCGTCCTCGAAATTCAGTAAGGACTAAATACTAAACATAGTAATCATCTGTAACAACACCTAACAATCATACTAGTCTAACTGACTGGCAACTATCTATATAAATCTAACATAGACAAACCCTCAAAACAAATCAGGATAGGTATCTCTAATCATGTCCTCTGTCTTCCAAGTACAGTCCTTCTCATAGTTGTCGTTCCACTGAACTTTCACCAACCTGACAGTCTTATTCTTAATCTTTTCTCATCTCTTGCTACAACCCAAACTGATTGTCTAACAAAAGTTAAATTAGGCTATACCATTAAGTCATCATACACTGTCGAAGGAATAGTAGTATTTGAATCATGCATATACTTGCGAAGATGAGACACATGAAATACATTATGGACACATGCCAAACAACTGCTTGGCAACTCTATTCTGTATGCGAGCTTTCCAATCCTCTCTATAATCTGGAATGGACCTACATATATTAGGGCTAACTTCCCCGACCTTCCAAATCATATCACACCCTTCAAGGTGATACCTTAATGAAAATCTTATCCCCAACTGAGAATTCTAGCTCCTTACGCCTCTTATCTGTGTAACTCTTCTGTCTTAACTAAGCTTCCTTTTTCCTTCCTCGGATTAACTCAATCTTCTCTGACGCCTCTCTAACCAAATCTGAACCTAAGACTAATCTGTCTCTAGTCTCCAACCAACATGCTGGTGATTTGCATGATCTTCCATACAAAGCTTTAAACGACGCCATTCCTATGCTGGTCCGGTAAATATTATTATAGGAAAACTCAACCAAATGTAGGCGATCCTCCCAAGATCCACCAAAGTCCAATACATAAGCTCTCAATAAATCTTCGAGTACCTTATTGACTTTCTCTGTCTGTTCATCCGTCTGAGGGTGATATGCAATACTCATAATAAGCTTGGTACCCATCATTTCCTGTAGACTCTTCCAGAATTCACTAGTAAACAAAGAATCTCTATCACTGACTATACTACTAGGAACTCCATGCAGTCTAACTATGTTCCTCATGAATAACTTAGCTAAAACAGGCGTCGTCCTGCTTGACTTAATGGGATGAAATGGGCACTCTTGGTCAATCTGTCCATTATAACCCATATACTTTCATTACCTCTATTTGACCTTGGCAATCCGTCTATAAAATCTATGGATACCGAATCCTATTTCCAAACTGGAATCTCTAAAGGTTGAAGTAATCCATTGGGCTTTTGATGTTCAGCTTTCACTAGTTGACAGTTTGCACTTTGTCTAACCCACAAACCGACATCCCTCTTCACTTCTTCACAATAGAAGCTCTTCTTCATATCCTGATACAGCTTGTGTAATGATCCAGAATTTTATAACAATAAAATGTGATATTTAATTCAGTTAAATATTTAATTGATAGATTTCAAACATTAATAACACTTGTCTAAAAGGTTTAGAAACAAAAGAAGGATATTCGGATTTTTTGTCAAAAACGACGAGAAATCGATTTTCAGTAAATTTGAGATTTTCTTGATAATCGCGCACGACTTTGGATAGGTACACTTATTAATCTAAATAAGTGAGAATATGAAATAAAATAATTTATTTACTTCTTGGAAATAAAAAGTAATTATGACATCATCATAATAATTAGTGTTTAATTTATTAGATTAAATCGAGATTTAAAATTTAATAATTCATTTTATATATTATAAAGTGATAGGAAATAGATTATAATGAGTCATAAGAAGTTAAGATCACGCTTAGGAAAGATAATACTAGTTGTAACGTTATTGAGATTTTACAGCGTAAATCCGTACCACTTTTCGTATATTCAATATAAAGGATTTTATAATCAATCTAGGAAGTTTAAGTGATATAGGATTATTGAAATATGATTTGTAATATTTGTTTACACTTGTATAAGATGAGTATAAGAGAAAATATGTGACGGATAAAGAGAATAAAAATATGCTGTAAAATGTTGCATAAAATGTCGCGTAGAGTTCGCCAAACGTCACTAGAATGTTGTATAACTTACATGTGAGTTAGAAAATCTTCAAATGGGTCCCACCCACTTAAAGTAACATGTAAAAGAGTGTGTGGAAGGGTGTGGGCCGTGTGTAGGCATGTGGTGGTATGGTGTAGCTTGATTTGACATAAAGCAAGAGGTATGGTGCATTAATGCAAGCATGCAAGTTGTCACATCTCCTTGAATCAAGCAAGGTGGTACACACTCATTTAATGGGTATGGATGCGTGTGTGTAACATGTAATGTAGGGTAGGTGTCATGTAGGTAAGGTATGGTGTGATGTGATGGAGGGTACGGTGCATTAATGGAGGGCATGGATCATTTAGCGGAGGGTATGGTGGTGTAAGGCGTGTAGAAGCTTCCTGATGGGACATCCATGATTCAGGGGTATGGTGGGGGTATAGGAGAGGGCGACATGGTGTGGATGATGTGACATAAAGCATCGATGTGACATAAAGTTAAGATATTTCCTAAGGTTTTCCTATAAATACTCCCCCTCTCTCTCATTTTCACTTTGTTTCTTCTTCATTTTCTCTCTTATCTCTCTCAAGCTCTCAAGCATCATTAATGGCTTCCATTCCGTGTATCAAAGAGAAAACTGTTCAAAAACTAGTTAAAACTTAGATCCGGCTATCAATCTAAGCTTCTTGAAGCGTTCTGGAGCCAACTAGCTTGGTTTCGCTGTCGTCAGAGTTCACCAACTCTACATACATGTCATGGCCGAAAGTTTCAAAGTCAAGGTGGAGTTTGGGAAGCTCCGGTAAAGAGAAAGCAAATGTAGGTTATATCGAAGTAAAGGCGTGAAGCACTAGAGGAGTATGGAAAAAAAATAGAAAAGCAAAGGTTGAAGTTTTGCCTTGGTTCATGTCAAAGCTGACCCACATAGTGTTGGGGAGGAGATTCAAATCTTGTCGCAGAGTAGAAGCTATGGCCAAATCATCTAGAGAAATCCCGGGAAGGAGGGAGCTTGATGGTAAGAACACTTCACCGCTTAAATTTTAGCTTTATGATTATAAAGTGATATTAAGCATTAAGTAATATAGATGTAAGTTAGTAAGACACACTTTGCCTCTTTAGCTTAGATTTATGATTAATAAGTCATAATGAGTATAACTTGTAAATATAAACATGTTTGGAAAGCTAATTAACAAGTTATAAAAATTTAGTAAGCAAACTTGAAAAGTTAGTAAGCAACCAATGAAAAATAGTTAGTAAACTTGGTTATGTTGATTTACTAATCTTGGATGATAATATTGGATGTTATATGGATGATTGAATGATTTGGTCATGTTGATGGTGTGATATTATATGGTAAGTATAAACAATACACCTATGTTAGCTTGACATGTTTATATGTTAATACCACGATTTTAAAAAGGAATTCCAAGTCACCTTACACATATACTAATATATGTACAAATAAAAAGGGTTAAGCCTCTTTAAAATAAAAGAGAAAAAAGATTTAAAATGGGTTTTAGATCATTTAAAAGTTTGAATATAATATTATAATAATATATTATTATAAAAGATAAAATATTGAAAAATAATATTTTATAAGTTGAAAAAGTAGAAATAAATGGTTATAATAATTTACCCGACCGTTCACGGTGATGCGACCTATAATTGAACGAAAGTGTAGAATGCATTTCAAGTCGGAATAAATTGAACCCGAAAACGTTTTGTCCGTAAAGTTAATAGCTTTCAAATGAATCCAAAAAGTCAAGTTTTCGATTTGAAAATCTCAAGTTATGAGCAAAACAGTTTTCAAAAAGGTCGTCGTGGAAGCAGTAAAATCCAGATTTTGGTAAGTGGAGTTTTATAATTCCGAAAATTATGAAATAAATTTATAAATTCACTATTAATATATTAATGAGGTTTTGAAAGATAAAAATGAGTTTATACTTAATCAAAAGTATAATTATAGAAAGTGACCTAGTTAATCATTATTCACTAGCGATTAAGGAATTGGATTTTGAAATTAAGGGATCCGAAGGAGTTTTTGATCCAAATCTTTTACAAATGTTTTCATAATAATTAATTATGATTTTTAAGATTTATTTGAGAGTTTTCTAAAGATTTAGAAAAATGGTCAAATTTTAAAGTCGAACGAATTGTTTAAATAATACACAATATTTGGAAATAAGCTCGGAAGTGACATTAGACTTCGAGGTATGGAAACGACTGCTATTTAAAGGATAAGGAATATGACCAAACCAAGGTCTGAGAGGAAATTATTCCCTAACTTGGAAGGTGTAACGATCCCGTTTTAAGCCAATTTTTAATTTAATAATAAATATAAATTTTGGATTAAATTGGTGAATTAATTTGAAAATTTTCTAAATAAATAAAATATGTGTTTATTTTATATAGATTGTAAATAGAATTTTGGATTTGAATTTGAAATTTTCCAAAATAAATAATATATATTGTTTATTTATATATATGTATACAAATTGATTTTTAATTGAATTATGGGTTTGAAATTTAAAAATAAATATATTGAAAATAAATTGAATTTGAAAACTCTATAATCTAAAACTAATAAAAATTTGTTTTGGAATTATTATATATATGTGTATATCTATATTTTGGAAGTTATATTTTGAATTAAATATAATAATTTTCAAAAGGTTAATTTCTAATATATAATATATATGTGTGTTTATTTATTTATGAAATTAGTTTTAAAATCATTTCTTTAAGGTTTAATAAATATTTATAAAAAGAAATGCATAAAGATAAATTGTAAATATAATATATAGAATTTTATAAAAATATATTTAAAACACATAAATACATGTGTAAGCATTATAAACAAAGAGATTTACAAATGTAACCATTTAATAACATAAAATTAAACAATTGTAAGACATGAAGGATGAAATATTACAAGTGTCATTTTTTTTAAAATTTTCTTTTTATTTTTAAAGGATTATAAGGTTTTATATATATACATCCATTTCCTTTTTCTTCTCATTTGTTTCATGCATTCAAAACAAAGAAAATCTAAATCAAAGAAAATAAAATTCAAAGGCAAAACCAGAAAAAGCAAATAAAAAGCAAATCAAAACAACAACAAACCTAAGATAAAAACTTCAAACAAATTCAAGATCAGGTCAATGATCAAGTTCTGATCAAACAAACAACAATTTCAAAAGCTTCAGATCTAAGGCAAAGATCAAAATCTGAGAAGTATCAAAGCAAAACATCAAGCAATCAAGTTCCAGTTCAGATTCTTTCAACCTGTAACATCTTAAAATTCTGTAGCATGCAAATTTATCTAGAAAAATTAAGTTTCCAGGATCAAAATCAAATATCAATTACCAGATCAAAATACTTCTGGTTTTAAGCTTCCATGCCTCTGTACTTTCAGAAATTTGTGAGTAAACTACTACCGTAAATATCTTAGTCCGATTTATAACCTGATATTTATGATTAATACTTGATGTGAAGTGATTGCATGGATGTGATTATGTTTCTGTATATATATAAATATGCAAATGTTTGGGTATGAATGTCTATATATGTTCATATACATATCTCTGTTATATTACAGCTCCAAATTTACTAAAGAAAATTCAATTTCTCTTTATACAATCGATGTTGGACTAAGATCTTAAAAAGGAAGATGATCACAACAATGTAATTTCATTTTCAAAAATAATTGCAAATGAAAATACTCAGTGAATTTTTTTTAAAAATAATACATACAGTAAAAATAAATCAAAGTCATAAAATCGATGTCTACAATTTCTTGTTTCGAATTTATAAACTGATTCGAGTTGCAAAATGATGAATTTTAATGATAAGATCAAGATTTTTAGATTTGAAAATTGTGTGGATTCTCGAGGTGAACGGAATCGTAAAAATTGTCGATTCCCGACGATCAATGAGAAATCGAGCTTCGGGGTTGATGTCAGAGGAAGTTCAGGTGATGGAGTTTACAGGAAAAATGATCACTGATTTTTTAAATGATCGTGGAAGTTGATCGGGGTTGATGTTAGAGGAAGTTCAGGTGATGGAGTTTACAGGAAAAATGATTACTGATTTTTTAAATGATCGTGGAAGTTGATCGACGAGGTTGTAGGGTTTAAGGGAATATTTTTGACGCTGTCGTTCTCGAATTGATTTCATTGTCGATGGATGATAAGGGGTGACCGGTCCAGGAGGATCGAGGCTGGAAGTAGAGACGAGGCTAAGGTGTGGTCGGCGTGGATGATAGTGGTCTGGATTGTCGCCAGCAAGGCGATTTGGTCGAAGGTGTTGGTTCCAGGAAGAAGTAGATTAGCTCGATTTCGTTTGACGACGAAATCATCGAAGTTGGGTGGTCGAGCTGGATGGTGAAGTCGTAGACGACAGGTTGAAGGTCGCAGTGATGACCAGAGTTGACCATACTGATCGTACATGTGCACATGTATAAGGGAATAACAGTTCATCTGGGTGACGAGATGGTCTCGAGGTTTTCTCGGGGAAAATTGGCACTGGCTCGAAGTCGAACAGGTTTGAACTCGAAGGAAATGAGAAAGCGAGTTGCTCGGGGACATGCTCGGGAAAACTTAAGTTTGGCTCGGGTTTTGTTATGATAGCAAATTTTTGAATAAAGAAATATAACAAGTTTGAAAATTTAAACTAAATCAAGTTTTAAAAATTATGTCTTAACCAAATTCTTTGTTATAACATGAGTTTATTTAAGTTTGGTATTAATTAAAAGTTTGGAAATAAATTATTAATCAAGTTTAAAAGTGTTTTAATATATAAATATACACATATATAAATAACCTTTATTTTAAAAGTTCATTTTTAATTAAACTTAATAATGCCATTAAGGGGTTAATTAAGAAAGATGAAAATGTTTTTAAAGGTTAATTAATTAAAGTGATTAATTTAATGGATAATTAACCAATGTGATTTACTAATTAATGTGATTAATTAAAGATTGATTATTTAATGAAAGTAATTAGAGGTTGATTACTTAATGAAATTAAGGAAATTAGTAAAAGATTATTAGTTAATGTAATTAAGGGATAATTACTTTGTGTAATTAAATTTAAGGATAATTAATTAATTAAAGTTAATTAATGTAAGTAATTAAAGGTAATTAATTATTTAAAGATAATTACTTAATGAAAGTAATTAAGGATAATTAATCAAAGATTAAAAGCTGATTAATCAAGTGATTAAAAATAATTAATTAAAGGATAATTAATTTATGTGATTAATTAATTAAGGTAATTAATTTGAGGATAATTAATTAATTTAAAGGTTAATTAATTAATGAAAGTGATTAAGGGATAATTTATTAATTAAGGGTTAATTAATTAATATAATAAATTGAAGATAATTAATAAAAATAATAATTAAATGATTAAAGGTTAATTATTTAATGGTTAAAGGTTGATTGATTTATTAATTCAGGATAACCAAGTAATAATTAAAGGTTAATTAATTAATGCAATTAATTGAGGGTTGCTTAATTAATGTAATTAGCTTATGGATAATTAATTTATGTGATTAATTAAGGATAATTAAGTTGGATAATTAAGGATGATTAATTAATTTCATCAATTAATTAAAATAATAGTCAATGATTTGTGATTAATTAATGTTAATTAACCAAGATTAGTAATTTATTCATAAGTAATTAATCTAGTTTAAAATTAATAAGGTGACTAATTGATCTTACTTACGTATGTTTGGATTGTATTGAATGCTTTGAATTGTTTGATATTCTTGATGTGTGATGTTCCGTGATATGATTGAGCTGTGAACTGTGATTTATTTGTCTGTGATGAATTTACATATTTATTTGTGAATGAAAGATAAGCGTTATAGGATTATACCGCTTATCGATATTGTTGTGCTTAAATTGATGATGGTTGTGATATGTTATTGTTGTGTGTAAAACCCCTGGACTACACCACACACACAAATATGGATTTCACGAGGAATTGGTTAAGTCATAGATATTTGAATTTAATATTCTTTTATTCAAAATGATAACATGATTTTAAAAGTTGAATTTTGAATCCAATCGGTTTGGAAGTGAAATTGAGTTGAATATGAGAAGCTTTTGAAAAGGAAGTTTTGAAATTGAAATTTAGTTTGAATATAATATGTCTTGTTTAAGTTTGAAACTATTTTGGAAACTATGGTTTGAAAGGGTTATATAGGTTATACAATATATATATATATATATATATATATGGATTTTAAACCATTTTTAAAGTATATTAAATAAATTATTTTGGAAATTTGAATTTAATTCAGATAGAGCTTGCCGGGATATGACAGTTCGTTGATTTTCCAATGTATACTTTGAAAGGCTATAACTTGAGTAAAGTTATTCGGATTTTCCCGAAATGTAAAGCATTTGTTTTCAAATGATAATGGCTTTCATATAACGAAAGAATTTCCAGTTTTTGTTGAAAGGATTTCAAGTTGTGTGATTTGAATTGTAAATAGTTTTGAAAGATATGAAGAAACCTTTGTTAAAGATTTGTGAACTTTGTTTTCAAAGCAAAGAGGATCTTAAAAGTGAATCTTTTTGTTTAAAAGATTAAAAGTGGAAATTTGTGTAAACCATTCAAAAAAAAGGTTTTGGCTAAAAGTTGTGACTTAACTAAGATCCCAATATATCCATATGGTTTTAAAAATACGCGCTCATTATTCGCTTTTGCCGGGAGAGGACTTTATGTCATAAAACCCATTCCGAATAATGATACGACGAATTTGATAGCATTTGAAAATGGTGATGAAGACCGAGTATTTTCGAAAATGAAAGGATTACCTATCGATTGTCTCTGCATCGAGTGGCCGCGATATAGAGATTTCCATATGTGATGGGGAGTCCGATCGGATTGTGAATACCCGGACTTGTAAGGGCTTCTTTGAAGTGCCTTCGGTTCCGTTCGAACCCGGAACAGACTTGTATGGATATATGTCTGACGTTACACTTTGAGATGTAAAGCTGGTTTCTATCAAATACATTTCTGTTTGGTGGTGGAGAATTTATTCTCTTAGCTTAACACCATTCTCTGAGACGTACGAGCTCAGAGGTTATGTAGTTGATGGTTACTAGTGATATATTCCCAATTTGGTAATGTCGCATACAAAGTGCTGCTGATCATTTGTTGATCAAAGAACAGCTCTTGTGAAAAGCGTAGCTTTGTGGACGAGACCTCGTCGGACCTCACACCCCGGAAATGGTCGAAACAGGAAGGATGCAGCAAGGTTATGAGGGTCGTGCCCTTTAGGGTATGTGCATTTCCTTTTGGATAAAAAATGGTATCATGGTATGGAGCACAGATATTTAACTTATGTTGTTGTTGGAATTTTTTGGTGTTGATATCTCTCTGATAAAGGTTGGTAACGACTTAACTTATGTTGTTGTTGGAATTTGTTGGTGTTGAGAGCTCTATGATAAAGGTTGGTGACGACCGGGGGATGACATACTCGTGTCAGTAGTTACCTAGCTACAGAGGTAACCCGACCTTGTGTTGGTAGAGAGCCGGTTAGGTTCTCGGGGCATCCCTCTAGAGGCATACGCATTCGGTAAGGAAGTTCCTTATCCTGGCCATTATTGGAAATCCAAACAAAACAATACGAGCCCTTTACATTGCAGTTGTATAACCTGCCACCTCAGGTGGTAGCTATAGAAGGCATAATATAATGGTACATATGCTGGCTAAGATTAATATTATACTTTCAAAATTGTTTTTGCACTATGCACTAATAATAATATCAAAATGACTTTGCGTATCAAGCATGTTTGACTATCATAAGGAGAAATCTCCCCTAAGTGTGCGATTGCATTGTGTGTATGCCGGGAGGCCTTATGGTAGTTTCATTCTCCAAAAGCATTGCGGATTTCTTTTATTTCCCTT
This sequence comes from Allium cepa, assembly GCA_030765085.1. Classification (NCBI taxonomy): domain Eukaryota; kingdom Viridiplantae; phylum Streptophyta; class Magnoliopsida; order Asparagales; family Amaryllidaceae; genus Allium; species Allium cepa. The sequence goes on along the minus strand of CM060929.1, from coordinate 523,869,522 downwards.
TGTTTTATTTTGTTCAAAAAAACTGTTTTTGTTTGCTCACACCAATCCCATGACTGACCTGGAGTTTATTGTTCCCTTTCTAAACTCTAGTTGCCCATAATTTTCCACACGGGCAGCCTAGAGTCAGGTTTTTAGATAATCAGCTAGTAGGTGTAGCTTTTGGCAATTTTTGGAGCCTTTGGATTTCGGCGATCACATTGTGGACCGGATTTTCTTAAGTTCAACATGATGGTGGTTCGTGCTTGTGGTTTGGAGCTTGGCATTGAAGATTTGTCATCCACTGTTGGTGCTGTGTTTTTTTGGCTATTATATCTATCTTCGATGTCATTCATATTGTATTCATCTTGTATCAAATGTTGTATATCAATAAAATTATTCTTCCGTTTCCGCTGTGTTTTTATTACCCAATGTTGTTATAAGCTCTGACGAACCAGACTCAACGTTTGAATCTACGACATTCGAATACGGATGATGTATTTGGGTGTTGATTTTCGAAGATTGAGTCAGGGTCGTTACAGAAGGCCTCATTGTTTGTTGATAAATAACTGAGTTTGAAATTGAAGACTTAAGTTATGAATGAAGTATTATCTCGAATTAAAGTAAATAACAGAAAGGGATATGCGGTAATACCTAAGAGTACATCTTGTCCCACCTGTGAGATCTGAGAAAGCAAATAGGTAGTTAACGAGATGGGAAATCCATCCGACCTTGTTTATATCTTAAGACGAGGGGTGGAACGGATCGAAAGGTAGATCCGGATACTTGTCAAAGATCTTGTAAAAGTTTTGGCAAGAGAAGTAAAGGGATTAGGTAAAAATGGATTGAAACTTGATTGTTGCGATGATAAGTCGGGTAATCTTCTAGGTGTTGATCTGATGTTGGTTTAGGCCTTTGGGGTTTGCACCAAGGAAATTATTCTCTTAATATTTTACAATCAAGGGTTAATTCCGAAATGAGGAAGTTTGGATTAAGCAATTAACTAAATGAGGCTTAATGATTCTGTGTACACATATACACATTTTATTTTGATGGTTGATATCGAAGGAACCAGGGTCGGAGTTGGGTACTCCAGATTCGAAGACCACTTTGAATCAATTTGCGGTATTCCAGAAATGGATATGAAACCGAAAGGTTGAAGACCGGGGAATCTTCTCGGCCGGGAAAAGGCTACTCATTGAGCAGGTCATTAATTGAAATCTTTTGGATAGCCTAAAAAGATAACTACAAAGTAGCGGTAGTTCTTTCTTTGTTGAGAAATCTCCATTGTATTGAAGATCGGAGATCTTTCATGGTAAGCGGATTGCTTGTTGATAACTTTGATGTTGTGCTCAATGTAAGTGAATAGCAATGATCCCTTATTATGGGGATCTGCGATGATGCAAGGGCTGTGACTACTGCAATTAGGGACTAGGGTGGTGCCTTCGGTTCATCCTTTAACTGGATGACCTATATGGATGGATGTCTGACAAAGCATTTCCAATGATTATGTACATTGACATTTACAAATGTAAATCTGCTTGGTGACTGAGAAGGCAACTTAGCTTAGCTTAACACCATTCTTTAAGATGTATGAGCTCGGTGATTGTATTTTTGCGGGAGTCAATTAGTAATTGGCGGATCCGGCAATGTGGCATTCAGAGTGAATGACCTGGAATGAAAAGGTAATGTGTTACCACGAGCCTCATCAAATGGGGAGTGACTGAAACAGGGCATGCCACAAGATGAGTCATGGTTTAGCACCCATGAGAATGCCTGCATTTTCCTTTTTGGGTATAACCAATATCCCGCTATATTTCGGATCTGAAGGTTATGATGATAGCGCTCTCGGAAGGTCGAAAATGACTGAGGGAAATGGCATATTCGGTCTATCGGTTGAATAGACAGTCTTGTTTGGGCATTAGACGAGGAACTCACACCTAGGTGCATCCCTCTAGAGATGTACTGTATGGAAGGTCGTTCCTTACCTTGGTTGCTAGTATGGGATCCAATAATCCATTAAAAGCCTTGTACGATTTTGATTATAGACCAAATGCTAGAATTTAATAAATGTAACAATTTCAGCTAAGATTCATAAGTTTACTTGAAAAACACTTTCAAAATAATGTCATTAAAAATAACGTCCCTTATGTTTGGCGTAATCGTTTTAGGGTTATCATAAGCGAAAAACGCGTTCGGTGTTTTTATCCTACATGGTCTTATTAGATACCCTTTGTTTTTAAAATTCCGATTGCTGGTTTGGCACTCAAATGTGACACTGTCACATTTGGGATTACGTTCATACGCTGGGTTTTTTCCAAGCCTGATCCGGGTGTTTTTAACACTCAAGTCAGTACCGAGTGATTTCAGGATTAGCTATGCATGCCTGGGAGTGAGGAGGCTGGATTTTGGAGTTTCTTAGATTGAGATTAGATGGTATCGCGTTTGCTATGGCGTAGGGCAACATGACAGGAGGTTCAAGCTTTCCAAGAGAGTGTTGAAGATCTGCATCTACATATGGGCGTAGTCTTATTATTACACTACGCAATGTTTGTTGTTGTTTATCTGCTTCAGCAATTGTAAGGACAGAGTTTATAACTGTCCAGGCTGATCATAGGTTAGACTCTGATTGATATGTTTTTAAATGCTTTCCACTATAAATTTATAATTTAATATTATATTTTCTCCATGAGTTGTGATATTCTTTTCTGTTCCGCTGTGTTGTTCTGTTCTGTTCTTGTTTCTTTTATTTCATCCTTAGTGAGTCGGACTTTCGCGTCTTGGTAATTAGTGGCTGAGGAGTATTAGTGTGGGTTTTCGGGTTGTGAAAAATTAGGTCGTTACATCTTGGTTCCTCTAGGATGAATTGTAAACTTGGATCAATGACATTCTCCAAGAATTTCCTTCCTCAACTCCTCCACATTCGAACACACAACCGTCCCTTCTTTCTTAGCCATCATTTCTGGTTAAGGAAAAAATCCTTTATATCATCGATCTTAGTTCCAGCCTTAAGCCTTTTGATCCTTTCAGCTAATACTGGATCCTCCTTCCGCTTAGAAGTAATTTTTTCAATCAGTACAGGTCGAACTTCTAAATAAGACAACTTGGCGGTACTCTGGCTAGAACCAGCAGTCGATCTTAATTAGACATTACAACTGACTAAAGCTTCTAAATCCTTCCACTCTATCAACATAGCTAACGCCACATTCTGATGTTTCCTGTTAAGAGCATCGACTACCTTATTAACTTTTTCTTGGTGTATATTCTATACCAAAATCATATGCAGCCAGAAACTCCAGCTACCTCTGCTGTCTTATATTCAACTTCTTCTAAAAAGAATAAGTAATGTAAAGACTTATGGTCGGTATATAACTCAAATCTCTCTTGTAAGAGATAATGTCCCCAAATCTTCAATGCGAAGATCACAGCTGCCAACTCCAAATTATGAGTAGAATATCTAACTTCATGCGGTCTAAGCTACCTAGTTGCGTAAGAAATTACTTTACCACTCTGCATCAGTACTGCTCCTAAACCAGTTCCACATGCGTCAGTATACACCACAAATCCTTGGTTTTCGTCTAGAACTACTAACACGAGTGCATTAGTCAATAAATGCTTTGCCTTCTCACATCAGTCAGACCATATAATCTTCACTTCCTTCCTGGTAAGCTTAGAGAAAGGTGCCGCTATCCGGGAGAAATCCTTAATGAATCTCCGGTGGTAGCCAGCAAGTACAAGAAAACTCTTGATCTCAGTCACTGTCTCTGGTCTTTTCCAATTATTCACAACTTCGATCTTTTCTGGATTGATTTACAATCCTTTCTCTGAAACCATGTAACCCAAAAACTTTACCTCTTTCTTCCAGAAATGGCTCTTGGTAAATTTCACCTTTAACTGATTCTGCTTGAGCGTATCAAGCACCACTTTGAGATGAACTTCATGCTCTCTCTCATCCTTAGAGTATACTAGAATGTTATCTATAAACACTAGTACAAACCTATCCAAGTGATCTCGAAAAACTCGGTTCATCAAATCTACGAAGAAAGCAGGTGCATTCATCAATCCAAATGGCATTAACAACCACTCATATGAACCATATCTGGTCCGAAATGATGTCTAAAGAATACTATCCTCCACTACTCTTAACTGATGGAAACCTATCGCTAAATCCAACTGGGAGAACACTCTGGCTCCACTCAACTGATCAAATAGATCATCTGTTCTTGGCAAAGGATACTTATTCTTAATTGTCCTTTTGTTTAGCTTGCGATAGTCAATACATATCCTTAAAGACCCATCGGGTTTCTTTACGAACACCACGGCTGCTCCCCAAGGTGAATTTCTTGGTCTAAAAAAATTCCTTCCTTCTAGATCCACTAGCTGCACCTTCAATTCCTTCATCTCAGTAGATATCATCCTGCTAGGTGGTCTACTTACAGGTTTAGCTCCTAGTACAAGATCTATTCTAAACTCAACAACTCTTTTCGAGGGTAGTCCAGTGATTGGCCAAAAGACATCTGCAAACTCCCTTGCTACTCGAACCTGACTTAACTCATTTCCTACCTCCATAGCATTAAGACTAACACTAACACTTCGGTCAGTATTTTCTACGAAGAATATCACTCGGTTATGACTATCATGGTGTCTCAGTGATTTTTCCCTATCTTGGAAAAATGTTCTAGCCTTATACCTACTTAACCAATCCATGCCCAAAATGATCCTGAAGTCTACGAAATCAATAACATACAAACTCCATGCAAATTTATGACCCAACAAATCAAGTTCTAAGTGGTCACATCTTAACCCTAGAGTTGCATATCCTCCTATTGGATTCGCAACCCTTTAGGAGGTAACAATATAGATGGGTTCTAAGCATAATCTACCAACCAAACACTGAGATATGAATGAATATGATGCACCGGGTATCAAAAAGTACTCTAACTGAAATACTCTGAATCAAAAGCATACCTTCCATCACAGTCTTTCTCTTATCTACTGTAGTAAGCCTAGCTGGACCTATGGCAAAAACTTTTCCTTTGTGCGCCCAAATTGGCTCTAGACACTGATTCTTGAAATGCCCAACTTGATTACAGTTGAAGCATTTCACATTCTTCTTACTTATAGTTTTCTTCCCATTTCCTGACCGACATTCATTAGCAAAGTGACTCTTATTATCACATTTATAGCAAACTACCTCAGCCTTTGACTCTTTAGCACTATCTCCCATCTAGGTTCCCTTCTTCTTCAAGAACTTCCTCTTCTTGCTCAGAGAACCCTGAGTTTCCACCGACTTCTCTTTAGCTAAATCAGTAAGCAACTCCTCATGGCGAATGACCATCTCCATCACTATATTACATGGATCTCGGACATGTGTCATGGTCATTCTAGCAAGCTCGTGCCTCGGTCTCTGAATGAACTTCTCATTCCTTTTGATGTCAGTATCTATAATAGCATATCCATATCTAGAAAGCTCTTTAAATTTAGTAGCATACTTGACTACTGACATCTCTCCTTGCACTAAATCCATAAACTTCATCATCAGCTCAGACTTAGCAAACTCAGATACAAACTTCTGCTTAAATCCCATTTTTAAATTATCCCAAGTTAACTGCTCTTCCTAAACTCCGATAGTAACACCGTTCCACCAATGTAGTGCTGGCCCTTACAACTGTCTAGAGGCCAACCTCCTCTTTTGTCCATCATTCAAGCCTAAACCAGAAAATATATGCTCACAATGTACTAACCAAATATGAACCTCTATGGCACTCTTCGTTTCCAAGAATGGCTTCCCACCCAAACTGGTGTAATCTCTACTTAGCAAAGCAATATTCCCAACTGGAGGCACAAGATTAGCTCCGCCTACGTTTCCAGCAACACCAGCCGCAGCTCCAACTTGCATCAAACCAGCAAATAACTGATACATCGCCCCTATATCTACTGATGGATTTCCAGCACTCACATTGGCTTCTGCATTTTGGTTACTAGCATTAGCAGGTCGACTCGGGTTTTTCCTGGTAGTGGGTCGAGCATTTCCATTAGTTGTGGCGCTTCCTCCATCGAGATTTCATCTTCTATTTCCTACTTCCATATATCCTTTCTCGTAAATCTACATACGAGCCTTAATAAGATACAGAAGAACAGTTTGGGAGAGCGGGGAATATGTACTTATATATAACTATATATAACAAATACAAGTACGTTACTATAGCATTAACCCAAATCCCAATCTTATCATCTGATTTATAGGATTATGCTTAGAAAAATCTTTTAGGTTTAAGTTTCTTTTAAAGTTTCATAAACCTATGCACTAATACCAACTTGTAAAATCCCCCTACTTGGAGGCCCAAAACTAACGACTATGGATGCTGCAGTCATCCATAGTTATTAATCGTCGACGACCAAATATGGAAACATTAGATACATTGATACACAGATACATAAGAATATGGAAAAACTTTTAAACATCAAATAAATTCTACATTCCATTTCAAAATATTCCAAATTAATTACATAATCCCAATTCGCAAACCACTTTCAGGTATCACATAATTATTACAAAATACGCAAAGAGCGACATATAAAGATGTCCCCTTGGCAGATCAAAGTATATAGATAGGCAAGTAAACACTTTACCTTTACAATCAAACACACAGTGGAAATAAAATAACTCTAATAACAAGCATGCCTCCTACACGTCTTCAAAAGCTTTATTCATCTAAAAGAACACTTGGAAACCTTAACTCTCAACCTACTCAAAATCAATTGAGTACCCGAGAGTTTAAGGGGAAAACAAAAACTTTGAGTCAGACATAAAGCCTGGTATGAATAGTAATTTACCATCTCAAACCATTTAGATATCTAATGAGACCAAGCTGCTTAGTAGAACGAGTTTTCCCCTCACTAGTATCCCAAAACATTTATAAAACCATATATTGTGCTCCTGCATCCACAATGGTTAAGACATAGTATTCCAAAACATTATGATGATATGCAAATCAAATAAATTAATTCTGAATTACTCATCCCTATTCATTCTGACTATTTGTCTCAATTATAGTTTCTAGGATTACTATTAACCCATTAAATGTTAAGGACTATCTGTCCAATTACTAAGTTTTCATGGGATCACTAAGTTAGTAACTCCAATGTCTTATTTCTTATCCTAGTTTTCATGGGCTAACTAAGAACCTATTGGCTGATTGCCAATATCTTAATCTGGATATAGTTTCCATGGGCTAACTACAAACCTACTGGCCCCTGCAGTATCAAATAATAGTTTTGATGGGCTGACTATGAATCTATTGGACCCTGCCAGTATCATACAGTTTTCATGGGCTTACTGCAAAACCTATTGGCCCCTGCCAATATCTTTAATTAAGAATTTAATCATCTGTTAAGTCATATTCACTACTCGGTCAACCTAACTGGTTATTCTAACCTTTCCCCAAAATACAGTTATGGGTTAATAAAAATATGAATAACATTTCCAAAATCTTTATTTATGTCATGGTTTTTCCTTTAAAAATGAGAATGGGTTATTTGTTTTGAAACCTCAAAACATCACTTTCGAAAACCCTGGATGAACTCCTTCGAAAGCATAGAAAACCTCTTTTCAAAACTCCAAGTGTATACCTTTCGAAACTAATGAAACCTTTCAAAGGTATCAAGAAAACATTATTCAAAACATAGATTCGAAACACATAAAGTACCCTTTTCGATAGCATTGGGTTTACTCTTTTAAAAACATCATTTGGGTCAAAATGGTTATGTATGAAAGTATCTCCTTCGAACCCAGGGAAAATTAATTTGGAGAAAAACTAAAGGTGTCGAAACCATCTAGTCAAAAGCAAAACCTTTAAATCAAAAAATTTGGAGGACAGAGTCGAAACCCCTTTCGACTCCATTATCTTCGAATCCCTCACCCCTTTCGAAAGAAATTAGGAAAAGGCTTAGGTTAAGGTAAAAGAAGGATAACCTTTCAAAAGCATTACTGGTCAATATAATCGTAAGGTAGAGTAGCGGCTAGGTTTCAACTTGGTCGGAACCAACCCTTTCAAAAGCAATATTTAAAAGAAAAAGTTACTCCTTCAAAGGCATTTACTTTAACACAACATGATGACCTTCTTTGAAAGCTAATTATAAACCCTTTTTGAAAACGTATGTTTCGACCGTGTCGAGAGCATTAGGTAAAACAAGGCAAGAATATTATCTTATACAGACAAAGTAGGGTTTCCACCCCATCGGAAGTTACCCTTTCGATAGAAAGGCTTCCACCTTCCTTCCAATCCACTGCATACCATCTAAGTGATGTCTTGTGCATTGGTTTCGACTACATAGATTTCGAATATGTTGGTTTCGACCGGAGTAAGGAGGAATCAATGGAGTCGAAAGGTACATAGTAACAGTGGCGAAACACCTTTTTCTATTTCAAAGGCTGAATTATTGCAACTTTTAGTAATTACTTTCTAACAACTTGCCTACTTGTAAATTATTGATTGGTTGTCATGAAAACTTTTCAAATACTTTACATCTGCAACTGCAGCATTTATATCAAATTAAAACCTTAAAAACGTAATCAATTAGGAAAAGTCCTCAAAAATCACAAAAATTCAATTTCATCATGTAATCAAACATATTATAGTTTTAGAGCTAATTTCTTCCTGAAATTCTTGAAATAAATTTTAAACCCAATTATACCATATTTTTTATTAAAAATTCATAATAAAATTTCCATGGCTTGAAAAATTCTGAAAATTAAAACCCATCTCCAAAATCATGATTTACTTAACATAAAAAATTTCCATGGCAATCTGAAATCATATATTCTCAGTTTTACATTAAAACCATGCAAATTCATATGCATGTGAATTAAAACAAAACAATATAATATAGCTCAAGCATACATCATCCATTTTATCACAAAATTGAATTTAAACATAAATCCAAAACCATATAATCATTAAATAAAATAGAGATGGTAGGAGATTGTTATTCATCGTAAACTTGATGTAACGACCCGGCTTTTTCAACCGTTAATTTGTGATATTTAAAATGAATTTAAATAATTAATTTGTAATATAATTTGTTTTCAATATAAAAAGTTGGTTTGATTTATTAAAAAGAACTCAGACTTTAAATATAACAATTAATTGAATAAATTAAATAGTGATTGACAATTGGGTAAATTATTTAAATTTGGAATTATAAGTTTGTAAAAAATATTTTAACGGCTTATAAAATTTGTATTAATAATACTGAGAATAATAGATGAATTAAAATTGAATTTAACAGTTGTTTGTTCAATTTTAAAATTTACATGGTTTAAATTAACAATTGAAAATAGCCTTCCGAGACACAGTCTCGGAATTCAACGAAACCAGTCCCATTGGATCCGTAATATTGAATTATTGTCGGATTTCAAATTTCGTAATTTTTGGAGTGACCGTGTGTTTGTTTGATAAGTAAACGCGCTATAATTGAATTTGAGAAGATTTAAAATATAACGTTTAAAAATAAAATAATTCACATAGCTTCCTCAACACACTAACCCTATCGTTCGTCTTCTTGTATACGCTTTCCTTTTTCTTTAAAAAGGACGTTGCTTCTTGTTGCTCTCTTCGATCAGAAAATTAAAATAAATTAATGGCTGCCTTCCCTTCTTTTTATCGCGATACTTAACCCTTCTATTTTCCCTATTCTAACATACGACATCCCTGACCTATTCTCTTCGTTCCTTTTTATTCTTCAAGCCGATCTCACGGCATAATTTAAAAAAAAAAGGGAAAGAAACCCTAAATCGATTCGACTTAGGGGAGAGGACAAGGCGCGGCCGATCGAAAGACGTGAGGATGGAGGAGTCGATAAGGGTTAATAGCAATGGATTGGTTTTGCTCTCGTGATGGATGCGAGGCATCGACGCAGCCGAGGGGATTAGGGTTCGCAATTGAAGATGAGGCTCGCGTGATGCTGGGGAGTTCGAAGTGTGGTAGCGGTGGCGACGCTAGTGATCGGAGTCGCTCGTTCGTGGGGTCACGCGTGTGTTTCTCGAGCAGCTCCAGGTCGCGCGAAAGGGGGGGCGACGTCGCAGTGATGGTCGTGGTTGATGGGTCGTTTTTGAGTTGGTGTAGTCGATGCAGTGGTCTCGAGTGAGCAGCGAGGTAAATTTTATTAATTATTCTACATTTAGTTAATTTAAGTTTAGAATTTGAGGATTAAATTTAACTATACAGTAAGTTAAAAAAAAACCTCTTTACTGTTAAGTAATTTTAGAAAAAAAAACAAAAAAGGATTTATTCTAGTTTAATTTAAAAATATATATGTGTATATATATAAGATAATATGAATTTTTTTATGCTATTTAAGGCCTGTATAAAAATTGGAAATTTAAACCTATATAGAAATTTTATATACATACTTTTTATTAAAATAATAATAATAATATAAAGATTAGTTTTTTGATAAATATAAGTCATTTTGGTATAAGAGATTATAAACAAAAGAAAATTAACATAAATATATACTTCTACGTTTTAAATATTGCTAGTTCGTTTAAAATAATTTACTTAGGTGATTAATTTGTTTAATTAGCTTATTTAATTATTTTAGTCACTAAAAGATTTTTATAAAGGGAAATTGTTTAAGATTAAATTAGTCAATTGGATAAAATTATTAAAAGGTAATTGAAGTGTTCAATTTGTTGCATATTAATTAAATCACATAATTGTTATACAAGGTCCAAATTTTTGGAAACTAGCCAGGATTAGATCGGTTTGGCAAACCCAAAATTAAAGGTGAGTTAATCTCACTTAGTTGAATTTAAATTTAAAATTTGTTGAATTTAAATTTTATTTGTTGACTTGCTTGAATGATGGTTGAAATTCGTGAATAATTAAATAGACTTTATACTCCGCATAATAGCGGATGGGAATATATGAATCCTTATACTGCAATATTCCACCATTGAAGTGGAATTGATATTTTAGTTGGTGCTAACATCTGTGGATGCAGGGAAAACAAGTTGGAGGGATCCAACAGGATTCCTCAAAACTTTTTATTTTATTTCGTATATATGCTGTTCTGTGAGAGGATGTTATATTGAGTTGAGTGGTTTTATAGATAATTGAATTATCAACTGTTGAATAACAGAGAAGTTGGAAATTTGAAATTTCTATTACCGTTGATAAATAATTTGAAGAAGTTAAATAAAACTCAAATAGAAAATATTTATTTGAAATTTGAATCTACTTTAAGTGAGAATGAAGAAAAGAAATAAAAGTATATTTTCTACTTAAGTTAAACCTTAATGTGATAAAGTTGAGTTTTGGAAAATTTAAATTATAAATTTATACTTGAAGGAATATTGTAAACGATAAGTGAATTAAAGGAAGTGGCATTATATTAAGAAATGGATATGGAGGTCTATTAAGGAAATAAAAAGAAATATTAATAAGAAAAGAAAAGAAAATTTATTAGGAAATAAAGAAGAAGCTATTGAGAATTACGAATAAGTAATTCTGTTAAGAGCCAAAAGGAAATTTTATTTAATAATGAATGGAATTTATTAAATGGGACAATATGGAACTTTATAGAAAGAAATAAATTGTAAAGATGAGATTTTTAAATCAAACTATCTGATAATAAAGGAAATCCAAAGAGAGTTTATGAATTCATAAATGGAATTTATAAATGAGATATGAAATTGGTTGAATGGAAATAGCAGGATATTTCCAAAGGTGAATGTGAACAAGAGGCATTTATAAATGGATATTGGATTGCCTAAAATTATAATTTATTTTAAAAAGGAATATTTTAAATTACTATACTATATAAATCTTTTTATAAACTATTATTTGAATGTAAAATATTTTCGAATTAGTTATTTTGAAGGTTTAACTATTATTTATTATAAACTTTAAGTTCTCTAAAACCAGCTTTAAAACTTATAAAGAACTAGATATAAATTTTAATATTTAATATTACTTCCTATTTTATAAATCTATATGTTTTCAAAATGTTTTTAAAATCCAATTAAAATCCTCTTGTGATGGTAAGCAAATTAATTTTAATGGGATAAGATTTAGGAGAAGTCTTATTAATTGGAGAAAGTGAATTTGTGAAATTATAAGGAAAGTGTAAATTGAATTTTCGAAGAATGAAGGAGAAATAAAAGATATTTTCAAAGGATAAATCAATTGTGAGTGAGTATAAGAAATCAGTTAAATGATTTCATGGAAATAAAAGGACTTTGAAAATTTGTTTCAAATGGATTGAAGGGAAATTATATCTGAATGATATTTGAGATAAATAATTTGTGGAAATTATTTGATGGTTGCTTGTGAATGATTAATTGATAGTTAAATAACCGACTATCAATATTGGACAATGCGCTGATCGTTTCGAAGAGTCCGGGATCGGATTTAATTATCCGAAAACCACTTCGATCCGGTTTGAATGATTACGAATGAAGACCGTGAAGAGTTGAAGACGGTGATTCGGTTTGTCCAGACCCAGGGCAACTTGTATGGATTGAATGCTTTCAGAACATCGTCAGGTGGATGATGAGCATTCTAAGTGATGCGTTCTTGAAAGGTAACGTTTAACCTCAAGCCTCATCAACTGGGAATGGCTAAAACAGGGGAGGTGCAGCAAGACTTCGTGGGTAGCCACCACTGGAGAGTGAGGTTTCCCCTGTCTAGATGTCCCTTTTATTCGGCTTAGTGGGCGGTTGGTCGCGCCAACTGCGGGGTGATCTTGCTTGGGACTGTTCAGTAAGGAATGGTTCCAGTCTTGTGTTGCGTGGGAGTTAGGGTGGCTCCTCGGTACTCTGATCTAGACCAGGTACTGTGACGGGCGGTACCCCAATAGCCCTGCCATTGTATGATATCCAATCTCCAATAAGCGCCTGTACGGTTTTGATTGTGCCCAACTATTGCTGAAACGTGAGATGCAAGCATTTCAGCTAGATTCTATTTACTTTCTATAGACACTATAATAATATCAGAGAACTTTCATAAAAATTGTTTTAGCTATCGTAAGGTAAAAACCCGACATGTTTATTTGTGGCGTGGTCTTACGAGATGCTTTTGGTTTCAAAAGATTTTTGAAACTTTAATAATCCAATTGAGTGTGATTTTCTCACGCTGGTTTTTCAGACTGACTCGGGTGTTGTTTTATATGATGCTCGGATCAGACCGAGTTTAACAGGATTCAGGTTTTATACTGGAGCTCAGGAGATGAGCTGATGACAAAGCGTATCTACGTATTTGCCTATTATTTCCGCTGTGTATGATCTTATAGTAGTTGTCTCTCTGTATGAGTTGATTGATATACTCTGATGATGGTATGTATGTATAAGTATACAGTACAGATTTCTTGTATTTAAACTGTATTCTATATATTATATTTTGTTCCGCTGCGATGTGAGATTCTGATGTTGTTTTTTTTTTCTTCTTCTTCTTCTTCTATCCCTTTCTTCTTTTTCATAACTATCTGGAGTTTTCGGGTTCGAAAATTCTGGGTTGTTACACTTGGTATCAGAGCTGAAAGGTTAAGTGAGAACCTTGGCTCTGGTGGGGATTACTCATTAGAGATAGAGTCAGTAGTACTCTAGAATGATTTTGAGTGTATTTATAGATATGAGCGCGTATTTGTTAGTGAATATAAAATGATTTTATATTGCGTTGATTGATTTATTGAGTGGTATATGAACCTTCGTCGGTACAGTCTGGACAACTGGATCGAAGGGGTTTCTAAACACTTAAATAGAGCAATTCGACACAATATTGATTTTTTAAAAAATGGGTGAATAAAATAATTTCATCCAAAATATATTTTGATATAAAAAGAATATTTTTCTGAAAATTATTATAACATGGATGTTTGGATGATAATATTTTTATAAATGAGATGATTAAATTTAAAATGGTTATCTAATCTAGGAAAACATCAAATGCTGAATTTTTGAATTAAAATCTAAAGTGGAAAGTTAAAGATGGAAATTTAACTTGGATTAAAATTTAAAACTTGAAATTTAATTAATGGTTTGGAGGAAATAAAATAGTGAATGTTAAATGAAGTTAAAATGAGAAATAAAACTTAAAGTGGTTTGAAATTAATTCAAATTATGTGAATGGAAGTAAATTGAAAATAAAATTCAGTTGTATTTGAATTAAGTTGTGATTTGAATTAAAAATGGAATTTAGTGATGAAACCTAAGTTATAAATAGAAATTCCATTGAATGGTAAGTAAATTAAATGTGAATTGGAATTGTTTTGGAATTGGACTAAAGTAAAGATAATTTGAAGTTACAAACTAGATCCAAATCAAGTATGGATGAAATAAATTAGCCCTGGATGTTATTTTAACAAATTTAATTTGGTTAATTAAATCACATGGGATTTGATCTAGATGAGTATCAAATCTATTGCAATGAATTTAAGAAGAGTTGTAATAATTAAATTAATTGAAGATGTAAAATTTGTGGAAAGGTGATTTCGATGAAAGTGGAAGTTCATGGAATAAAATAAATGGGTAAAGTACCTTAAACTTTGGATGTGATTGGATAGTAAGTAGCCAATTTAATTGGATTGAGAACTTTGATTGAACTGGAATTATCTTAAGCTAAGGTAATATTTGAATTTGAATGAAGATGGATTAAATTGAGATATAGATGATATTATAATAAAACTCTCACTTGAGTAAAATTCATAACCGTGAAATGAAGATGGATTTAATGTAAGCTAAGTGAAATATGAATTTGAAGTAATAAGACTTCGATTGCTTATTGAGAGGTGCTGAAATAACTTGGCTAAGTAAAAATATATAAACCTGAAGTAAAATAAAATGGGAATATGGTCAACTGGTAAATAAATGGAAGTGTGAAGATAAATAAGAAGTGGACTTGTAAAATTATGATGGAATAATTAAGTCAAATAGAATTGTTTGAATTTGGGAAATGAATAGAAAATCCAAACCTAAATTATAAAATAGAATTGAACCAAGGAAATTTAAATGAAGAAATTTTAGAAGCTAAGAATCAAATATTAAATTATCACTTGGGAATAAACTAATTCGGGATAAATTAGTAACCTGAATATGTGAATAAACTTTGAATTGGTTAAATAAAAGTTGAATGGTGAATGAATAAAGTGGAAATAAAGTGAATGGTGGAAAGAGAACTTGAACTATAAATATAAAATTCAACTTGGGTTGGTTGGTAAATAAATTGAAATTGGATTAAATATGATGGTTAGAAGTGTAAACAAAATCCAATTGTGTGTAAATAAAGTGAAAGTAGTCTTGTAATAAGTTAAATAAGTTCGAGAATGAATCGAACATGGAAATTGAATTTTTAAATGAAATAATTAATTGAGTTAAGGAGTAAAGGAAAGAAATGTGATTTGAATAAAATCAAATTAAAATTGGGAAAGAATTTATGGGCAAATGAAATTAACTTGAGTTATGAAAATTAAATAATTTGAAGTAAATTAACCTAAGTCTAAATTCAATGAAGCGCGACTTATATAAATTTGAGACATGTTTGTTAAATTTTAAGCATTGAAATTGTCGAGCTTAATAAGAATGATTTTGAATAAAGTCAATGCAAAGATATGATTTAAAAAAATAAATTAGAATGGAATGGAATTTCATATAACTAGAGTTGAAATTAATTTTAAAACAATTATAAAAACTAAAGAAATTATTTGTTTGAATGAATATTGTCGAATTTGCATGAAAAAAAATTGTTGTTGGCATAAACATGATTTAATGCAGTTCTATGGAATGATAAAAGTAATTAAATTTGATTTTGGAATAAAATTGCCATGAATACAAATTAGTTTGCTTTAAGAATGGATTGAATAAAAGAATGATAGTGGAAATCATTCTGAATCACATATGATGTTATTAATTGAGTAAAAGCAATTGGGCTTAATTGGAAAACCTTATTACCTGCTTATAGAACTTGATTCGCATATAATTGCTTATAAAATATGGTTTTGAATTGATAAGAAGCATAAATTGATTTTTGAAATCAATTAAATGGAGAATAGGTTTGGTTGGGCATAATTATGAATTGAAGTTAAATAAATGTGTCGTAACCCATTTAAAGTTGAATGCATACGGTGTTTGTGTCATTTATAAACAATTGGAATTAGTTTGGAAACCATAAAAATTTGTTATGAAGTGATTTATATTGCATTGCTTATGTTTTTGATGTGTTGTAGTTGTTTAAATGAATGCAATGCTATAAATTTTCATAAATATGTTACTAATGTTTATAAATCGAGTAAGTACAGGTACCAGAAGACTGTATAGCGAGATTTTGGATGCACATATGCTAAATTAAATAAGCCGCTTGCTTAAAATGCTAAATAAGGTACGCCTACGCAATACAAACTAGGAAATATGAACTGTTTTTGGTTTTTCCGACCGTGTGGGTCGATGTATATATATTTATCTCTTTTGTCAAATTGCAAAAGCTCCTCCGTACAAAGGGGACTCTGCCAATTTTTTTTTGAAATTTTGGGAGTTAGAATTTTTTTGAAATTTTAGAAAACTTTGTTAACGACAAATGTTTTCAAATTGAAAATTTAAATAAGTTAGTGAATGAAACTAATTTAAAATAAGACATGAATTTGATATAAATGAAAATTAGAATTTGACTATTTAGAGTTATAGATAAATTAAATTCATATGGGAATGAAAGAATAAATTGAATAAGGATGAATACAAACTAAAGTGGTAAGATGAAAGTAAATATAAGAAACACATAAGATGTTTATACTAACTTAAGTATGAAATGATACATTCTCAATCGAGAATTGATATTTCAAGTGTAAGCTAAATAAATACTTGAATAAATAGATATGGACATTTGTAAGAATGTCGATAAAATGTATTGTATATTGTAATTGGATATATTGCTGTGTAAGATTTGCAGGTAATATAAAGATTAAGAGAATTGAGATGGTTTCAAGATAAAATTGAAATGCCCGACAAAAGGTATGTGTTTGAATTTCGATATGGAAATTGATTGGGATTTTGATTGAGCCGCTTGGCCTTTTGTTTTCTTTGAGTTTTTGAGAGGCCGTAGAGCCATTTTGTAGTTGTACCGAGCTAGCCGCGCAAAGGAGACGCTGGCAAATTTTTTCGAGAATTTAGGGTGTTAGAAAAATTTCGAGAAAATTTTGATTAGTTAAAATTGGAGTTTAAATTGAAACGTGAATAGTTAAGCATATAGTATAGTTTGATACTAGGGAAAAAGTTTAGAAAGTTATTAAGAAGGGTTATGCATCTTTTATTACAAAGATAGTTAGTAGGATGTTGACTAATTGGTTGTGGAGTAATAATAACGAGTATGGGACCATTCTTCCTAACTAGTAATTTCGGGGACGAAATTCTTTTAAGGGGGGAGGAATGTAACGACCCGGCTTTTTCAACCGTTAATTTGTGATATTTAAAATGAATTTAAATAATTAATTTGTAATATAATTTGTTTTCAATATGAAAAGTTGGTTTGATTTAATAAATATTTAAATTTGGAATTATAAGTTTGTTAAAAATATTTTAACGGCTTATAAAATTTGTATTAATAATACTGAGAATAATAGATGAATTAAAATTGAATTTAACAGTTGTTTGTTCAATTTTAAAATTTACATGGTTTAAATTGACAATTGAAAATAGCCTTCCGAGACACAGTCTCGGAATTCAACGAAACCAGTCCCATTGGATCCGTAATATTGAATCATTGTCGGATTTCAAATTTCGTAATTTTTGGAGTGACCGTGTGTTTGTTTGATAAGTAAACGCGCTATAATTGAATTCGAGAAGATTTAAAATATAACGTTTAAAAATAAAATAATTCACATAGCTTCCTCAACACACTAACCCTATCGTTCGTCTTCTTGTATACGCTTTCCTTTTTCTTTAAAAAGGACGTTGCTTCTTGTTGCTCTCTTCGATCAGAAAATTAAAATAAATTAATGGCCTCCTTCCCTTATTTTTATCGCGATACTTAACCCTTCTATTTTCCCTATTCTAACATACGACATCCCTGACCTATTCTCTTCGTTCCTTTTTATTCTTCAAGCCGATCTCACGGCATAATTTAAAAAAAAAAGGGGAAAGAAACCCTAAATCGATTCGACTTAGGGGGAGAGGACAAGGCGCGGCCGATCGAAAGACGTGAGGATGGAGGAGTCGATAAGGGTTAATAGCAATGGATTGGTTTTGCTCTCGTGATGGATGCGAGGCATCGACGCAGCCGAGGGGATTAGGGTTCGCAATTGAAGATGAGGCTCGCGTGATGCTGGGGAGTTCGAAGTGTGGTAGCGGTGGCGACGCTAGTGATCGGAGTCGCTCGTTCATGGGGTCACACGTGTGTTTCTCGAGCAGCTGCAGGTCGCGCGAAAGGGGAGGTGGCATCGCAGTGATGGTCGTGGTTGATGGGTCGTTTTTGAGTTGGTGTAGTCGATGCAGTGGTCTCGAGTGAGCAGCGAGGTAAATTTTATTAATTATTCTACATTTAGTTAATTTAAGTTTAGAATTTGAGGATTAAATTTAACTATACAGTAAGTTAAAAAAAAAAAACCTCTTTACTGTTAAGTAATTTTAGAAAAAAAGAAAAACAAAAAAGGATTTATTCTAGTTTAATTTAAAAATATATATGTGTATATATATAAGATAATATGAATTTTTTTATGCTATTTAATGCCTGTATAAAAATTGGAAATTTAAACCTATATAGAAATTTTATATACATACTTTTTATTAAAATAATAATAATAATAATAATATAAAGATTAGATTTTTGATAAATATAAGTCATTTTGGTATAAGAGATTATAAACAAAAGAAAATTAACATAAATATATACTTCTACGTTTTAAATATTGCTAGTTCGTTTAAAATAATTTACTTAGGTGATTAATTTGTTTAATTAGCTTATTTAATTATTTTAGTCACTAAAAGATTTTTATAAAGGGAAATTGTTTAAGATTAAATTAGTCAATTGGATAAAATTATTAAAAGGTAATTGAAGTGTTCAATTTGTTGCATATTAATTAAATCACATAATTGTTATACAAGGTCCAAATTTTTGGAAACTAGCCAGGATTGGATCGGTTTGGCAAACCCAAAATTAAAGGTGAATTAATCTCACTTAGTTGAATTTAAATTTAAAATTTGTTGAATTTAAATTTTATTTGTTGACTTGCTTGAATGATGGTTGAAATTCGTGAATAATTAAATAGACTTTATACTCCGCATAATAGCGGATGGGAATATATGAATCCTTATACTGCAATATTCCACCATTGAAGTGGAATTGATATTTTAGTTGGTGCTAACATCTGTGGATGCAGGGAAAACAGGTTGGAGGGATCCAACAGGATTCCTCAAAACTATTTATTTTATTTCGTATATATGCTGTTCTGTGACAGGATGTTATATTGAGTTGAGTGGTTTTATAGATAATTGAATTATCAACTGTTGAATAACAGAGAAGTTGGAAATTTGAAATTTCTATTACCGTTGATAAATAATTTGAAGAAGTTAAATAAAACTCAAATAGAAAATATTTATTTGAAATTTGAATCTACTTTAAGTGAGAATGAAGAAAAGAAATAAAAGTATATTTTCTACTTAAGTTAAACCTTAATGTGACAAAGTTGAGTTTTGGAAAATTTAAATTATAAATTTATACTTGAAGGAATATTGTAAACGATAAGTGAATTAAAGGAAATGGAATTATATTAAGAAATGGATATGGAGGTCTATTAAGGAAATAAAAAGAAATATTAATAAGAAAAGAAAATAAAATTTATTAGGAAATAAAGAAGAAGCTATTGAGAATTACGAATAAGTAATTCTGTTAAGAGCCAAAAGGAAATTTTATTTAATAATGAATGGAATTTATTAAATGGGACAATATGGAACTTTATAGAAAGAAATAAATTATAAAGATGAGATTTTTAAATCAAACTATCTGATAATAAAGTAAATCCAAAGAGAGTTTATAAATTCATAAATGGAATTTATAAATGAGATATGAAATTGGTTAAATGGAAATAGCAGGATATTTCCAAAGGTGAATGTGAACAAGAGGCATTTATAAATGGATATTGGATTGCCTAAAATTATAATTTATTTTAAAAAGGAATATTTTAAATTACTATACTATATAAATCTTTTTATAAACTATTATTTGAATGTAAAATATTTTCGAATTAGTTATTTTGAAGGTTTAACTATTATTTATTATAAACTTTAAGTTCTCTAAAACCAGCTTTAAAACTTATAAAGAACTAGATATAAATTTTAATATTTAATATTACTTCTTATTTTATAAATCTATATGTTTTCAAAATGTTTTTAAAATCCAATTAAAATCCTCTTATGATGGTAAGCAAATTAATTTTAATGGGATAAGATTTAAGAGAAGTCTTATTAATTGGAGAAAGTGAATTTGTGAAATTATAAGGAAAGTGTAAATTGAATTTTCGAAGAATGAAGGAGAAATAAAAGATATTTTCAAAGGATAAATCAATTGTGAGTGAGTATAAGAAATCAGTTAAATGATTTCATGGAAATAAAAGGACTTTGAAAATTTGTTTCAAATGGATTGAAGGGAAATTATATCTGAATGATATTTGAGATAAATAATTTGTGGAAATTATTTGATGGTTGCTTGTGAATGATTAATTGATAGTTAAATAACCGACTATCAATATTGGACAATGCGCTGATCGTTTCGAAGAGTCCGGGATCGGATTTAATTATCCGAAAACCACTTCGATCCGGTTTGAATGATTACGAATGAAGACCGTGAAGAGTTGAAGACGGTGATTCGGTTTGTCCAGACCCAGGGCAACTTGTATGGATTGAATGCTTTCAGAACATCGTCAGGTGGACGATGAGCATTCTAAGTGATGCGTTCTTGAAAGGTAACGTTTAACCTCAAGCCTCATCAACCGGGAATGACTAAAACAGGGGAGGTGCAACAAGACTTCGTGGGTAGCCACCACTGGAGAGTGAGGTTTCCCCTGTCTAGATGTCCCTTTTATTCGGCTTAGTGGGCGGTTGGTCGCGCCAACTGCGGGGTGATCTTGCTTGGGACTGTTCAGTAAGGAATGGTTCCGGTCTTGTGTTGCAGGGGAGTTAGGGTGGCTCCTCGGTACTCTGATCTAGACCAGGTACTATGACGGGCGTTACCCCAGTAGCCCTGCCATTGTATGGGATCCAATCTCCAATAAGCGCCTGTACGGTTTTGATTGTGCCCAACTATTGCTGAAACGTGAGATGCAAGCATTTCAGCTAGATTCTATTTACTTTCTATAGACACTATAATAATATCAGAGAACTTTCATAAAAATTGTTTTAGCTATCGTAAGGTAAAAACCCGACATGTTTATTTGTGGCGTGGTCTTACGAGATGCTTTTGGTTTCAAAAGATTTTTGAAACTTTAATAATCCAATTGAGTGTGATTTTCTCACGCTGGTTTTCCAGACTGACTCGGGTGTTGTTTTATATGATGCTCGGGTCAGACCGAGTTTAACAAGATTCAGGTTTTATACTGGAGCTCAGGAGATGAGCTGATGACAGAGCGTATCTACGTATTTGCCTATTATTTCCGCTGTGTATGATCTTATAGTAGTTGTCTCTCTGTATGAGTTGATTGATATACTCTGATGATGGTATGTATGTATAAGTATACAGTACAGATTTCTTGTATTTAAACTGTATTCTATATATTATATTTTATTCCGCTGCGATGTGAGATTCTGTTGTTGTTTTTTTTCTTCTTCTTCTTCTATCCCTTTCTTCTTTTTCATAACTATCTGGAGTTTTCGGGTTCGAAAATTCCGGGTTGTTACACTTGATAAGCAATTTGAGATTTGTTGTTGATTAATCCTCCCTAGATTTGGTCCTTAGCTTTAAATTAAAATTTCTTCTTTTCTTTCCTTGGTAATTGGCAGATTTAGTCTTGGTTTCTGATTTTTCATTTGCGAAAATGGAAATGAAATGTGAATGGACAATTAGTAAAGGATATAGCCATGTAAAATAAATGGATATTTACTAACATGCCCATGCGTAAGTTAGTTAATCTTTAAACCAATTTAAAGCTCATTTATCTTGTTAATAAGCACGACCTTATTATGTAACTTATTCAAATCTCAATCCCCTTATCATCATTATTGCATTTAATTTATCTAATTAAATTTTTTGAATAATGCTATTAAAAAATTAGGGATGTTACAAGCTCTCCCTTAAAGAATTTCGTCCTCGAAATCCAGTAAGAACTAAATACTAAACATAGTAATCATCTTTAACAACACTTAACAACCATATAGTCTAACTGACTAGCAACTATCTATATAAATCTAATATAGACATTGTAACGATCGCGATTTTTCGTTGCCGAAAAACCGAATAGTTATGGGTTTAAGAAAAAGAAAAGAAGAAGAAAGAAAAGAAGATAGTAGAAAATAGAGAGAAAAGAAAATAGAAAATAGAACGGAACTGAAAACAACAAAACAATATCAGAATCTCACAATTCGCAGCGGAACAACATATAATAGATAAATGAATAATCTTTAAACAAAGAACTATATCAGTTATTACATTACATTACATTTCATTACATCATATCATCAGAGTGTACAACAACAACAACAAACAGCGGAAAAGAAATACTATATACTAGTATTACGCCATGCCATCCAGCTTGCCTCCAGCAACTCCTGAATATCCAGAATATCCTGATAAACCTAACTCTTGACTGCCCGTGTAAAAATTGGTGGGCACCCAGAGTTTAGGAAGGAAAACAATAAACTCCGAGTCAGTCATGTGACTGGTGTGGGAACTCAAAAACAGTTTATTTATCTTTAAAATAAAGTAGAGGAATATTTTTAAAAATTAATTCGCAATGCTTTTAAGAATGAGACTACCATAAGACCTCCTGCCACACACACAATGCAAACGCAGACTTGGAGGAGATTTCTTCTTATGTTAGTCAAAGATGCTTGATACGCATTAAAATCAAATCAATTTTGATATTATTATTAGTGCATAGTGTAGAAGATATTTCGAAAGTAGGATATAAATCTTAGCCAGCATAGGTACCATTATAGTATGCTTACTATAGCTACCATATTAGATGGCAGGTTCTACAACTAAAACCGTACAAGTCTCGTATTGTTTCTTTGGATTTCCAACGAATGATCAGGCCAAGGAACTTCCCATTTCCACATGAGAATGCCTCTGGATGGACATCCCCGAGAACCAAACCGGATCTCTACCAACACAAGGCCGGGTTACCCCTAACTGAGTAACAACTGACCGAATATGCCATCCCCCGGTCCTTTGGGACCTCTCAACCGAGCGCTCACAATCAATTCACACAATCATAAAGTGTTTTCAACATGAGTAAGTATCTGGGCTCCATACCATGATACCACCCTTTTCCAGAAGGAAATGCACACATCCTAAAGGGCGCTACCCCTCATAACCTTGCTGCATCTTTCCTGTTTTGACCATTCATGGGGTGTGAGGCTCGACGAAGTCACGTCCACAAAAACATACTTTATACAAAAGCCATGCTTTGGGTCAACAAATGATCATAGAAATGATCACCAGGATAGACGATCAAACAAATGATCCTATCACAAATAATCAACACAATGATCATTTCACAGCAACACTCAGCATGTCACATTACCAAATTGGGAATATATCGCTGATAACATTCAACTATATAACCTCTGAGCTCGTACGTCTCAGAGAAGGGTGTTAAGCTAAAAGAATAAATTCTCCGCCACCAACAGAAATATATTTGAAAGAAATCTGCTTTATATCTCAATTTGTAACGTCAGACATACAATCCATACAAGTCTGTTCCGGGCTCGAACAAAACCGAAGGCACTTACAAAGAAGTCCTTGCAATCCGGATAATCTCTAATCACGTTCGGATTTCCCATCACATATGGAGATCTCAATACCGAGGATCAGCCAGTGCAGAGACAATCAACAAGAAACCCTTACGTTTTTGAAAATATTCGGTCTTCAACACCGATCTTCAAATGCAATTCATAACGACGTATCACATATTCGGAATGGGTTATACGACCCCAAGGTCCTTTCCCGGTTAACCCGAATAGTGAGCGCTTATTTAAAAAAAATAAGTGTGGCATTCAAATTCAAGCAAATCACAACAAATACCTATTTAAAGGTAAATATTGATAGTCGGTTATTGAACTATCAATAGATATGCCAACATCACCAGATTTCAAATAATTTTCCAAATTATTTATTTTCCAAAAATATCTTTACAAGATATTTTTTTTTTCATTCTTCAAAAATAAATCAATATTTATTTTTAAACTCATTTTCCAAATTCCATTTATAAATTCCATATTGAATTTATATTCCAAAATATTTATGAATATACGATTTCCATTCGTTTTCAAATATTCATTTTCAATTTATCTTCAAAAAGATAAATTCAAAATATTCACTTAATATTGAATAAACATTTCCATACTTATTTATTTATAAGAAATTCACAAGCCTTTTTATTTTCTATACTTAGAAAATATTTAATATACTCTAATCGAAATTAAGTATATATTTCATTCTTTAAGGAAATCATTCACTTAACCATATTTATTTGGGCCAAAACGAATGTTGCGTAAAACATCGTTACGACAACCCAAAATCACTAGTATAGGGATTCGAAATTAAAATAGATATATAAATCCCAATACTATACAAAACATTTCCTTTCGGAAATCATCTATTATAACAACAGTGTTATAATCTATCATTTCCTTCCATTTCTCGAAAACGTCTATTTCAACAATAAATGTTGAAATCTATGGTTTCGAATCTTAATACATTTAAAACATCTTTATGTCGTTTTAGTTCTATTTAAAACATCACATTCAAAACCATTTCTTTAACATATTATTCACTATTCAAAAACGTGAATATACTTGTTAATCAATTTCATCATTTCTATTCCTTTTATTTTAAAGGATTATTCACTGTCTAAAATATGAATATAATTCCATTAATAAATTACAACAATTTACTTATCAAAATAAGTAGTTTGCGGATTTATAAAATAATGTTTATAAATTCCATTTCTATTTATTTTATATCAACTCCTTTTTATAAATTCCTTTATTAACCTATCTTAATTCATATCACAATGATATACTAAAAATTCATATTATAAGTCAAACACTTATAATTTATTTGTTTACAAAATTGTTTCTTTAAACTTTCCAAATTTATAAATCTTATAACTTATAAGATTCATTTATTTATCCAAATCTATTCTTTTAAATAACTTTACAAATTTTATAAACCTACTGTTTATAAAATTCCATTTATAACTTCACCGTTATAATCTTATAATTTCATTTATTTTATGAAATTCATTCACAATTCATTCTAACACTTATAAAAGCTCGTTTTATAATTCAAGATATTCTAAATTTATAAATATCAATTTATAAATCTTTTATATGGATCAAATTTATATTATTCTTTTAAAACGTCTTTAAACTCCTTTATAATTTATCATTTTGATTTATAAAATAATCAAATTTCATAAATCCTATTTTTAAACTTTTTATAATAAATTCAGAAATCCCAGTTTAAATTATTTTATAAAATCATTAATTCCATATTTTCAAAAATCAACTTTTAACTGTATTTCTCAAAAATCATAATTTTTTATAACATTAAAATTACAACGTTTATTTATTTAAGATGAATCAATTTCAAAAATATTTTTATAAACGTATACTTTCAAAAAAATCATTTTTAGAAATTAAAATCGTTGTTTTTAAATTTCAAAATTGGATCCGATGACGCAACACATCAAATAGTCAATCACGACTTTTCAAACATCATATATCGATATGATAATCAATCAAACATCACAATATCTAAAATCAAATAAATATTTGTGAGGAATCCAGTTGGATCCCTCCAACCTATTTCCCTGCATCCACAGACATTAGCACAATACCCATTCCACTTCGAGGTGGAATATCGCAGTATATGGGATTTTATAAAATATTATCCGCTTACTAACGGCGCAATAGGGTCTCATCCGCTATACAATGCGGGAAATCAATCAACTGCAATATATACATATGCCAATATATATATATATATTGCTATATATATAATATAATACCAATTCCACTTCGCGGTGGAATATCGCGGTATATGTGTGTAATAAATAACCTCCGCTTACTAACGGCGTATAGGGTCTATTCACATCCAATATATATATATATATATAACAATCATCATTCAAGCATTCAATCAACACAACTAACAATTTTAAATCTAACTATTTAAAATTTAAATAAATTCTTTTGAGTGAGAAGTTCTCACCTTTGCTTTTATTTACAATCCATTTTCCTCCTTGACTCGATTTTCTTGATTTATACCTTGTATAAATATTTACACAATTTATTAATATTCGAAATAAATCGAATAATAAATTTTCGTTTTTGATTGTTTTAATTATTCAATGGTTTTGTTCTAAACCAATACCTTTAATAATTTTATTCAACTACAATTTAATTTTTAAAACTAAATTTTCTTTAATTAAATTTGTTTAACTAAAGGTTACAATTTTAAAATTAAATCCCTTCTTAATAAATTGTTTTTGGCTTTCAAACAATTTCTTTTTAATATTTTGATTTAACAAAAATTAAATTCAAAACTATTCTTTATAAATTCCGATCTTTATTTTATATAATCTTTGGACAAATCACATAATTAATTTCCATTTGATAAATATACTTAACAAAATATTAAATTCCTTTTAATGATTGAATTTACAAAGGTTCAATAAAAACTGAATATCTTTTAACTATAATTTATTTATCCAATAAATCAAATTCCTAACAAATCTGTCTAGTTCAATTTAAACTTCAACTAAATTTACTTTAAACAAATTTATTTCACTACAATTTAATTTCCCTTTAAATAAATTATTTTTAACCACTTAACATAAATTTAAACAAATTTTCTTTAGTAACCAAAAAAATTGACTAAGTTAATCGAACATCTTAATAATTTATTCTTAACCCATTTTTTCCCAAAAATAAATAATATTTCTTTTGATAGTTTTAATTAACAAATTTCTCTTTTTATAATTTTATTTTTTAGCTTATCCATATTTATTTTTCTTTTTCACTGCATATAGGTATATATAATAAATGGAAACATTTTTTTTTTCTGTATATAAATTAAATTTTTGAAAACCAAAAATTTTAAAATTACCTCACTTCCCCAAATTTCGATGCCGAGCCCCAATCCACGGCCAAGCCGCCGCCCTAACGCGCGTGCACTGCTATCATGACCACTGCCCTAACAGCCATCGCCTCCAACCTGCGTCGTCATCGGCGCTTCACCCTCCACGAGATCGCCCCTGTCGCCGCGAGCCATTCTCCATCGGTTCCAAATTGAGGTCGACCCCCCTGCTTCCTTCACGCGCGCACACGCGGCCGCGACGCCCAAAATCATCACCGAATCGAGCCCCATCGCCGCCTCGCCTCCCTGCGCTCGACCCCGTGCGCTGCCATCGGTCGCGTCGCCGTCGCGAGCGCCAAATTCGCATCCCCTGATCGACTTCCATCCTTGCGTGACTCGCCGCCGCATCCTCCTTCAGGAACCCTAGCGCTGCCTCATCCCCACACGCGCGCGCCTCGAGCGCCTCCAAATGCTTGCGCGATCGATTTGATTTAGGGCTTCGGCCGATTTGTTTAGAACGAGAGGAGTTGATTTTTTTATTTCTGTACGCGGCCATTGTTTTTATTTTTATTTTGGTTTGAATCTGGGAGGAAAGGCTTCGGTTTTAAAAAAAAACTGAGGGAAGATGGTTATTTTAAAACAAACTGGGGCGTGCTTATCACGATTTTCTTTCATGATTCTCGGCTAGATTTTAGGCATACTTTATGGAAGGAAAGATAGGTGATGTTGACATATTTAAATTTAAATTTAAATTAAATTAGTTTTCGATAAAATTTTCAATGCGTTTAGGTGTCGTATTCTCACACAACAACTCCGATTGATACGAAATTTGAAATCCGATAATAATTCAATATTACGGACCCAATGGAACTGGTTTCGTCAAATTCCGAGACTGTGCCTCGGACGGCTATTTTAAATTATCGATTCAAACGATTAAATTCCAAAACTGAACAATCCACTTCCAAATTCGATTCTGAAGCTTCTATTGTCTTCAGTATTATCAATATAAATTTTACAAGCCTTTGAAATATTTTTAATCAGCTTAAAATTGAAGAATCAAATTATTATTCAACTTTCAATAGATTAAATTCTATAATTTAATCGCTAAATTCATTCTGATAATTTGAAATTCAATTCAAACCATCATTCAAATATTTAAAATTAATTAAATATTTCCAAATTAAATTGTTCAAAATTCAGGGTCGTTACAATCTTCCCCCCTTAAAAGAATTTCGTCCTGAAATTACAAGTTAAGAAGAATGCCCTTATCCCGTCTATCATTTTTCACAATCCAAATAGTTTTATCAACTTTCCTAAACAAATCTTTTTACTAGAGATTCACTATCATTTCAACTAGCTTTCCAACTTCACTTATAAGTTTCAAACAATAT
This sequence comes from Allium cepa, assembly GCA_030765085.1. NCBI lineage: Eukaryota > Viridiplantae > Streptophyta > Magnoliopsida > Asparagales > Amaryllidaceae > Allium > Allium cepa. Next base: position 523,840,874 of record CM060929.1, on the reverse strand, counting down.
TGTTTTCCTAACAATTCAAATTTAAATTCAAATTTAAATTTCAAACTTTCAAAATTTCTCAAAATTTTCTAACACCCTAAATTTTCAAAAAATTTCGCCAGCGTCTCCTTTGCGCGGCTAGCTCGGTACGACTACAAAATGGCACCACGGCCCCTCAGAATCAAAAAGAAAAGAGAAAGCCAAGTGGCTAGAGAAGGAAATCATCAAATTTCATACTGAAATTCAAATACGTACCTTTTTGTCGAGCAATTCAATTTTTATCTTTGAAATCAAAATCCCAATTCCATTATACACCTGTATAACCTGCTATCCATAATATCCAATTCCAACATACAAACCATTTTGCCAATTCCATTACAAAATTTCCAATATATGCTTCTTATACATTTTTACTTCACTATTGAAGTTACATATTCATTCTTATTCAATTTTACATTTCAATTCAATTCACAATTTCAATTCTAAATATTGAATTCTATTCACAATTCTAAATATTGAATTCTAACGATTAACTTTCATTTACTAATTCACATTACTACTTTAAATTAGTTTTATTCACTAATTCATTTTAAATTTCAATTTTCCAAATTCAATTCATCTTGAATTTACTTAATTACTAACAAAGGGAATTTCAATTTATTTCTTTTACATACTTGAATTTATACACAATTTCAAATTTATCTTCAAATTTAGCTCACGACTAAACTTTAATTTAACCAATTCATATTCTAATTCATTAGTCCATGAATTAATAATTTATCAAGTTAGTTTACTTGAATTCAATCCATTTTATTTCTTACTTAATTCCATATACTAATGATAATAATTTAATATTATTAACAACCATGCAACCATATATTATAATAATTCATAGAAAATCATTTCTTCTCTATAAGAAAATAGTTTTGGGCAAAATTATCTTATTTACCCGATTCAAAAACAATTTTATATTCACTAACAAATACGCGCTCATATCAATTATTACACTCAAACTCATTCTAGAGTACTGCTGACTCTATCTCTAATGAGTAACACCCAACAGAACCATGGTTGTCGCTTAACCATAAGCTCTGATACCAAATGTAACGATCGCGATTTTTCGTTGCCGAAAAACCGAATAGATATGGGTTTAAGAAAAAGAAAAGAAGAAGAAAGAAAAGAAGATAGTAGAAAATAGAGAGAAAAGAAAATAGAAAATAGAACGGAACTGAAAACAACAGAACAATATCAGAATCTCACAATTCGCAGCGGAACAACATATAATAGATAAATGAATAATCTTTAAATAAAGAACTATATCAGTTATTACATTACATTACATTTCATTACATCATATCATCAGAGTGTACAACAACAACAACAAACAGCGGAAAAGAAATACTATATACTAGTATTACGCCATGCCATCCAGCTTGCCTCCAGCAACTCCTAGATATCCAGAATATCCTGATAAACCTAACTCTTGACTGCCCGTGTAAAAATTGGTGGGCACCCAGAGTTTAGGAAGGAAAACAATAAACTCCGAGTCAGTCATGTGACTGGTGTGGGAACTCAAAAACAGTTTATTTATCTTTAAAATAAAGTAGAGGAATATTTTTAAAAATTAATTCGCAATGCTTTTAAGAATGAGACTACCATAAGACCTCCTGCCACACACACAATGCAAACGCAGACTTGGAGGAGATTTCTTCTTATGTTAGTCAAAGATGCTTGATACGCATTAAAATCAAATCAATTTTGATATTATTATTAGTGCATAGTGTAGAAGATATTTCGAAAGTAGGATATAAATCTTAGCCAGCATAGGTACCATTATAGTATGCTTACTATAGCTACCATATTAGATGGCAGGTTCTACAACTAAAACCGTACAAGTCTCGTATTGTTTCTTTGGATTTCCAACGAATGATCAGGCCAAGGAACTTCCCATTTCCACATGAGAATTCCTCTGGATGGACATCCCCGAGAACCAAACCGGATCTCTACCAACACAAGGCCGGGTTACCCCTAACTGAGTAACAACTGACCGAATATGCCATCCCCCGGTCCTTTGGGACCTTTCAACCGAGCGCTCGCAATCAATTCACACAATCATAAAGTGTTTTCAACATGAGTAAGTATCTGGGCTCCATACCATGATACCACCCTTTTCCAGAAGGAAATGCACACATCCTAAAGGGCGCTACCCCTCATAACCTTGCTGCATCTTTCCTGTTTTAACCATTCACGGGGTGTGAGGCTCGACGAAGTCACGTCCACAAAAACATACTTTATACAAAAGCCATGCTTTGGGTCAAAAAATGATCATAGAAATGATCACCAGGATAGACGATCAAACAAATGATCCTGTCACAAATAATCAACACAATGATCATTTCACAGCAACACTCAGCATGTCACATTACCAAATTAGGAATATATCGCTGATAACATTCAACTATATAACCTCTGAGCTCGTACGTCTCAGAGAAGGGTGTTAAGCTAAAAGAATAAATTCTCCGCCACCAACAGAAATATATTTGAAAGAAATCTGCTTTATATCTCAATTTGTAACGTCAGACATACAATCCATACAAGTCTGTTCCGGGCTCGAACAAAACCGAAGGCACTTACAAAGAAGTCCTTGCAATCCGGATAATCTCTAATCACGTTCGGATTTCCCATCACATATGGAGATCTCAATACCGGGGATCAGCCAGTGCAGAGACAATCAACAAGAAACCCTTACGTTTTTGAAAATATTCGGTCTTCAACACCGATCTTCAAATGCAATTCATAACGACGTATCACATATTCGGAATGGGTTATACGACCCCAAGGTCCTTTCCCGGTTAACCCGAATAGTGAGCGCTTATTTAAAAAAAATAAGTGTGGCATTCAAATTCAAGCAAATCACAACAAATACCTATTTAAAGGTAAATATTGATAGTCGGTTATTGAACTATCAATAGATATGCCAACATCACCAGATTTCAAATAATTTTCCAAATTATTTATTTTCCAAAAATATCTTTACAAGATATTTTTTTTTTCATTCTTCAAAAATAAATCAATATTTATTTTTAAACTCATTTTCCAAATTCCATTTATAAATTCCATATTGAATTTATATTCCAAAATATTTATGAATATACGATTTCCATTCGTTTTCAAATATTCATTTTCAATTTATCTTCAAAAAGATAAATTCAAAATATTCACTTAATATTGAATAAACATTTCCATACTTATTTATTTATAAGAAATTCACAAGCCTTTTTATTTTCTATACTTAGAAAATATTTAATATACTCTAATCGAAATTAAGTATATATTTCATTCTTTAAGGAAATCATTCACTTAACCATATTTATTTGGGCCAAAACGAATGTTGCGTAAAACATCGTTACGACAACCCAAAATCACTAGTATAGGGATTCGAAATTAAAATAGATATATAAATCCCAATACTATACAAAACATTTCCTTTCGGAAATCATCTATTATAACAACAGTGTTATAATCTATCATTTCCTTCCATTTCTCGAAAACGTCTATTTCAACAATAAATGTTGAAATCTATGGTTTCGAATCTTAATACATTTAAAACATCTTTATGTCGTTTTAGTTCTATTTAAAACATCACATTCAAAACCATTTCTTTAACATATTATTCACTATTCAAAAACGTGAATATACTTGTTAATCAATTTCATCATTTCTATTCCTTTTATTTTAAAGGATTATTCACTGTCTAAAATATGAATATAATTCCATTAATAAATTACAACAATTTACTTATCAAAATAAGTAGTTTGCGGATTTATAAAATAATGTTTATAAATTCCATTTCTATTTATTTTATATCAACTCCTTTTTATAAATTCCTTTATTAACCTATCTTAATTCATATCACAATGATATACTAAAAATTCATATTATAAGTCAAACACTTATAATTTATTTGTTTACAAAATTGTTTCTTTAAACTTTCCAAATTTATAAATCTTATAACTTATAAGATTCATTTATTTATCCAAATCTATTCTTTTAAATAACTTTACAAATTTTATAAACCTACTGTTTATAAAATTCCATTTATAACTTCACCGTTATAATCTTATAATTTCATTTATTTTATGAAATTCATTCACAATTCATTCTAACACTTATAAAAGCTCGTTTTATAATTCAAGATATTCTAAATTTATAAATATCAATTTATAAATCTTTTATATGGATCAAATTTATATTATTCTTTTAAAACGTCTTTAAACTCCTTTATAATTTATCATTTTGATTTATAAAATAATCAAATTTCATAAATCCTATTTTTAAACTTTTTATAATAAATTCAGAAATCCCAGTTTAAATTATTTTATAAAATCATTAATTCCATATTTTCAAAAATCAACTTTTAACTGTATTTCTCAAAAATCATAATTTTTTATAACATTAAAATTACAACGTTTATTTATTTAAGATGAATCAATTTCAAAAATATTTTTATAAACGTATACTTTCAAAAATATCATTTTTAGAAATTAAAATCGTTGTTTTTAAATTTCAAAAATTGGATCCGATGACGCAACACATCAAATAGTCAATCACGACTTTTCAAACATCATATATCGATATGATAATCAATCAAACATCACAATATCTAAAATCAAATAAATATTTGTGAGGAATCCAGTTGGATCCCTCCAACCTGTTTTCCTGCATCCACAGACATTAGCACAATACCCATTCCACTTCGAGGTGGAATATCGCAGTATATGGGATTTTATAAAATATTATCCGCTTACTAACGGCGCAATAGGGTCTCATCCGCTATACAATGCGGGAAATCAATCAACTGCAATATATACATATGCCAATATATATATATTGCTATATATATAATATAATACCAATTCCACTTCGCGGTGGAATATCGCGGTATATGTGTGTAATAAATAACCTCCGCTTACTAACGGCGTATAGGGTCTATTCACATCCAATATATATATATATATATATATATATATATAACAATCATCATTCAAGCATTCAATCAACACAACTAACAATTTTAAATCTAACTATTTAAATATAAATAAATTCTTTTGAGTGAGAAGTTCTCACCTTTGCTTTTATTTGCAATCCATTTTCCTCCTTGACTTGATTTTCTTGATTTATACCTTGTATAAATATTTACACAATTTATTAATATTCGAAATAAATCGAATAATAAATTTTCGTTTTTGATTGTTTTAATTATTCAATGGTTTTGTTCTAAACCAATACCTTTAATAATTTTATTCAACTACAATTTAATTTTTAAAACTAAATTTTCTTTAATTAAATTTGTTTAACTAAAGGTTACAATTGTAAAATTAAATCCCTTCTTAATAAATTGTTTTTGGCTTTCAAACAATTTCTTTTTAATATTTTGATTTAACAAAAATTAAACTCAAAACTATTCCTTATAAATTCCAATCTTTATTTTATATAATCTTTGGACAAATCACATAATTAATTTCCATTTGATAAATATACTTAACAAAATATTAAATTCCTTTTAATGATTGAATTTACAAAGGTTCAATAAAAACTGAATTTCTTTTAACTATAATTTATTTATCCAATAAATCAAATTCCTAACAAATCTGTCTAGTTCAATTAAACTTCAACTAAATTTACTTTAAACAAATTTATTTGACTACAATTTAATTTCCCTTTAAATAAATTATTTTTAACCACTTAACTTAAATTTAAACAAATTTTCTTTAGTAACCAAAAGAATTGACTAAGTTAATCGAACATCTTAATAATTTATTCTTAACCCATTTTTTCCCAAAAATAAATAATATTTCTTTTGATAGTTTTAATTAACAAATTTCTCTTTTTATAATTTTATTTTTCAGCTTATCCATATTTATTTTTCTTTTTCACTGCATATAGGTATATATAATAAATGGAAACATTTTTTTTTTCTGTATATAAATTAAATTTTTGAAAAACAAAAATTTTAAAATTACCTCACTGCCCCAAATTTCGATGCCGAGCCCCAATCCACGGCCAAGCCGCCGCCCTAACGCGCGTGCACTGCTATCACGGCCACTGCCCTAACAGCCATCGCCTCCAACCTGCGTCGTCATCGGCGCTTCACCCTCCACGAGATCGCCCCTGTCGCCGCGAGCCATTCTCCATCGGTTCCAAATTGAGGTCGACCCCCCCTGCTTCCTTCACGCGCGCACACGCGGCCGCGACGCCCAAAATCATCACCGAATCGAACCCCATCGCCGCCTCGCCTCCCTGTGCTCGACTCCGTGCGCTGCCATCGGTCGCGTCGCCGTCGCGAGCGCCAAATTCGCATCCCCTGATCGACTTCCATCCTTGCGTGACTCGCCGCCGCATCCTCCTTCAGTAACCCTAGCGCTGCCTCATCCCCATACGCGCGCGCCTCGAGCGCCTCCAAATGCTTGCGCGATCGATTTGATTTAGGGCTTCGGCCTATTTGTTTAGAACGAGAGGAGTTGATTTTTTTATTTCTGTACGCGGCCATTATTTTTATTTTTATTTTGGTTTGAATCTGGGAGGAAAGGCTTCGGTTTTAAAAAAAAAAACTGAGGGAAGATGGTTATTTTAAAACAAACTGGGGCATGCTTATCACGATTTTCTTTCGTGATTCTCGGCTAGATTTTAGGCATACTTTATGGAAGGAAAGATAGCTGATGTTGACATATTTAAATTTAAATTTAAATTAAATTAGTTTTCGATAAAATTTTCAATGCGTTTAGGTGTCGTATTCTCACACAACAACTCCGATTGATACGAAATTTGAAATCCGATAATAATTCAATATTACGGACCCAATGGAACTGGTTTCGTCAAATTCCGAGACTGTGCCTCGGACGGCTATTTTTAAATTATCGATTCAAACGATTAAATTCCAAAACTGAACAATCCACTTCCAAATTCGATTCTGAAGCTTCTATTATCTTCATTATTATCAATATAAATTTTACAAGCCTTTGAAATTTTTTTAATCAGCTTAAAATTGAAGAATCAAATTATTATTCAACTTTCAATAGATTAAATTCTATAATTTAATCGCTAAATTCATTCTGATAATTTGAAATTCAATTCAAACCATCATTCAAATATTTAAAATTAATTAAATATTTTCAAATTAAATTGTTTAAAATTCAGGGTCGTTACAGACATTCCCTCAAAATAGATCAAGATAGGTATCTCTAATAGTGTCCTCCCAAGTACAGTCCTTCTCGTAGTTGTCACTCCGTTGAACTTTCACCAACCTGACTTTCTTGTTGCTTAATCTTTTCTCATCTCTAGCTACAACCGGAACCGGTTGTCTAACAAAAGTCAAATTAGACTCTACCACTAAGTCATCTAACCATGTGGGAGGAATAGTAGTGTAGCGACACGACTTTCTATCACCAGAAAGACGCATCACTATTTAAGAAAGAAAGGGATAGAAGAAGAAAAGAAAGAGAAGAAAGAACAACAACACATCAGAATCTCACAGCGGAACGAATGAAATATAATATAGAACATATACATAGTATCATATACATCAGAATACACAACTATACATCTCAATTTAGACAGTTATAACATTCCTGTCTAATATACAAGAACAACTATACAGAATAACACACAGCGGAAACTCTATCTATATATCTACACGCTAGAAGTGTAACAACCCGCCTATTTAACGATTACATATTTAAATGTTTGATTTAAATATGGCGTCGTTATTCGGATTTTGGGGTCCGAAATGTTACTTTCTGCAAATGGCCGAATTGGAACTCGAAACCACCTCCATTGGTTCCAAAATGGCATTTGCGATCTTTTTGAGTATAATCTTTGATATGTTTGGAGTTTGTGAAATTTTAACCTTTTTCTATTGGGTTTTGGGTTTGGGTTCAGCCCACTAGCTAACTAAACCCACTTAACCCCTCTACTTCAGCCCTCTCCTCTCCATTCACTCTCATTTCATTTCATTTCTTAAGTAAAAACTGAAATGGGGAAAAGGAAGTGGAGATAGAAATTAGCAAGCCCTAGTTTCTTCTTTGCAAGCTTGATTCTTGCTCCAAAATCAAAGGGAATCCATTGGTAAGTTCATCTCCATCTTCTCCATCTCTTCTCCTCTTCAATTTCAGTAATTTCCTAACCCTAACTTAGGAAATACTTGCTTTGATTCTAGATTGAAGCTTGTAGTGTTGAAGTGGAGTGTAGTTGGTTGATTCCTTGCATTTGTGCTTCTTCATCTTCTTTGTTTTGTGTAAAAAGGTGAGTTTTGAACTCACATCTATTTCTCTTGATATCATGGGTGTTGGTATGAATTCCTAACAAGTATGCATGTGCCATTGTTTTGGATTTGGAAAGAATTTGCATTTCATTGAAATAGGGCAGGAAGTGCAAAATCATTAGGTTCGGCCGACCGAGTGCAGGCTTCGGTCGACCGACCTGTTGCCCCGAACCATATCTGGTTTCCTGCATCTGGCCGGCCGGCCGAGCTCTGTAGTCCGGTCGACCGACCTGCTCTATTTGCCCTGTTTTTGTATATTTTGATTTGTTTTCCGGATTTTATCGATTCAAGTTGCTTTTTAGTGGTTGTTATTGCATATTTGGCTTTGATAACTTACTCTTGACTTCATCCATGGGTTTTTATAAAATAATCTCTCGAATCGCATTTAAAAGCTCATTTCTCCTATTTATAAATTCTATTTAAAACACACTTTCACACGTCGAGCGAAGTGGAAGGGTGATTAAATGGTTGGGCAAAACACGGACCATGAATCTATGCGTTTATCCTTCTGATTAATCCCCGACCTATTCAATTGTTTGTTTTGACCTTCAGGTTTAGTTTACCGATGATATGAGGTAACTTTGTACTGCTTTGAGTGTGAAAGTGACTGACGGATAGTAAACCGTTTAGTGCGAACGAGTGGTTATGGGACATACGTTAACACTTTTCGGATTCCTCTTCGAGAGTTGTGACACATTCCGCCAGTTAGTGGTGTCCAGTACTGGGTCTCTGACCTTCACCACTACGGTTTGTTGCCCTATAAAGTATCGCTCTGATGTTGGCCTTATGTGCCGCATGAGTGATATTAGGTTTGTTGTCTTCGGGTATGTTGCCTTCGGGTATGTGGCCTTCGGGTTTGTACCTTCGGGTGTGTGCCTTCGGGTTTGTTGCCCTATTGTATCGCTTTCGGAGTTGGTCATTCGTCACCGCACGAGTGATATTGGGTGTGGAGTCTTCGGGCTCATCCTTGTTTGTACAGTACTGAGCTCGAGCAATCATATGTTTCATTGATATTATATTCCCTTGGTATCACCCATCGTGTTGGTCTGTTTGAGCCGCATGATGTATAACGATTACCTTGTGGAACTTGTATACCTTATTGGTATTTGTTATTTGCCTTTTGGCTTGTTTTGGGATATTTGTATCCTTTATTTCTATATGTTGCCGATGATATGAGGCTTGTTCTATATGATTCATCTCTTGTTGATGATTGTGTTATCTCCTCTAAAGATATGGAATACTGTATGGCCTTGCAGGTTTATTATTGTTCAGTTTATCTAACTGATTGGTTTAGCTAGACTGACCTGGGTATTTTATACTCGGGTCAGATCGAGATGTTTCAGGTTAGGTGCTTTGGACTTAGCCTCTTTTGCTTCCGCATGGACTATTCCGCTAGTTTCTTTTTGTCTCAGCTTTCTTGTAGTCCTTATATGTTGTAACTCTGATATGTATTCTATTGACTCGTCTGTATATTGTGGTTTGCTATACCACTTGACATGTATCATTTTGTATACTCTGCTTTGTATCAGTATATGTGTGTATATGATGGTTTACTGTTCTGTGATGTATATTGCATTTGAGTTGTTATATTCTATTCTGATAGATCCTATAGCCATTGTAGTCTCGCTTTAAATATTTATTGAATACGTCGAACTGTTTGTGATTCTACTTTTCGACGTGTTTAGTGAATAGTTAAGGTAAGATTACACATGGTCGCTCCTATCCAGCCTTATTCTCCGTGTTAGCAGATGGTATTATCTATACAATACTCTTTGCTAGCGTGGGTATAGAGGTGGGGCGTCACAACGTGGTATCAGAGCTGAGTTTAGAACAAAATATGATAAACGCAGAATAGAGCACATATTACGATACATCAGAGTGTGATAAGTGATACAAATCTTTGAATCATCGTACTTTTATTCCCTCCGTGTTTTTGGGGCAGATAGGATTTGGGGAATACGTCTAGGAATATATTTTATTCCGTAGTATTCCGTATTGAAATATCTACCTTGTAGTTAATCTTTATCTTCTTCAACTTTCAGCTTATGGCTGGAAGAGGCAGAGGACGATGCTCGGGTGCTGGGCAATCCAGTGGCTCGCATCCGGACGGCGTTTATATGTCTGCCGATCAGTTTATGGAGTTGTTTAGGAGCACTCAGCCTCCAGTTCCTCCTCGAGTGTCTCCACCTCGCAAGTCTGCCTTTGCACGTCAGTGTAGTGATTTTGCTCATCTTGGAGGAAAGCCGTTTAAGGGCTCCGAGTCTATTCTTGAAGTCCAAGCTTGGCTTCGCACGTGCGAACGTATCTTTTCTCGCATGGATCTTTCTGACCATGATCGAGTTCTTGTGACTTCTAGCTTATTGCAAGAGCGTGCTCTTGATTGGTACGAGCTTCTTGTAGCCGAAATTGATGAGTCTGCTCTTTTTTGGACTCAGTTTTGGGAACGATTCGAACTCAAGTTCGTTCCTGAATCTGAGAAAGTTTTATTGACCCGTCGCTTCCTTGAGTTGAAGCAAGGGAAATCTTCTGTTTCTGAGTATGTTGCATCATTCGAGGCTTTATCTAAGTATGGTCTTGAATTCATTAGCACTTCATATAAGAAGAATCTGAAGTTTGTCTCTGGTCTTAAGAAATATCTTAAGAAGTCTTTGTTGCTCCAGCTTAAGCTTTCTTTTGAGGAGTTGGTAGATTCTGCACTTCATCTTGAAATCGTCGAGAAGGAATGTGATAGTGGTGATGGTGTTGAGGTTCACAAGAACCCCAACAAAAAGCAGTCTCCATTGGATGAGCGGGAAATTTTCCCTTCCAAGAAGAAAAAGCCCGTTGAATCTGATTCTCAGTCTCAGCCTGCTGGAACACCTTCCATTCGGAAGTGTTTCAATTGTGGTTCCCCTGATCATATGATTCGAGCTTGTCCTAAGCCTCTCTTCTGTCGTTACTGCAAGAAGGAAGGCCATCGTCTTTCCACTTGTCCTATTGCTCCGAATAATTCTCAGTCGGGCAAGATAAATGTAACAGGTGCTTCTGGAGGCCCTTCTCGAGCATAAGGTATGTTTCCATCTATTTTGGTAGGTCTCTATTTTCTTTGTGATTTCGATTCCAATTTGATGGTATCATTTTATTCTTTAATCCCTCATGATGAGGAAAGTGTTGTTTCTCTCATTCTTGTAGTTTGAGAATTTTCTGACATTTTTGAGCTTTTCTTAGGATTATCACCTAAGCAAATCTTTTGTTGTAGTGTTAGGGTGTTTTTAGCTCGACCTTAGCACCGGTTTTCATTGGCTACGAGTTGCGGAAGTTAGCACTCCACTTACCGCATTCCGCACTCGTTGTAATTCTTATAAATGATTTGTTATGTCATTCAGTTTGTCTAGCTCATTTCATCCATTTTATGAATCGAGTATTCTGTGAATATCTTGATGATTCCATTTTGGTATTTATTGATTTTGGATGGAAAATAGCAATTTAAAGAATTTTGCAAATCTTTTTCATAAGATTTATTTATAAGTATAATTGGATTTTGTTCTTTAAACGAACAAAGAATATTTTTAAAAGTTTCTAGAAACATGTTTATCATATAGAAGATGATTTTGTGATTGTATTGCCCATTGAGTGCTTTAAGAATTCTGGTCGATGCGCTTGATCAACGTTATCGATAGGAATTTCCTAAACGCTTTGATGAGACAATTTGACCCAATAAATTGATTTGAAATAAGAAAAATTTTCTCGAAATATGATTTCATGAAGGTAATTGAAATTTTGAAGCTTTAGCTTTTTGGTAAAGAATTTTATTTGAAAGTTTTAGCTTTTAAGAAAGTAGATTATTTGAAAGGACTCTTTTCCGATACTCTTTCTTTTCGATATCCCTATTCTTGTTATTCCCGTAGGGAACCAATGCTTTATCTTTTGTACCAATGCTAATCGTATTGGTTTGGATGCCGTTCACTTGCAAAAGAGAACGTGCTATCATTTATTCTTCTAAATAGTTATAGCCTATCGAGACTAGATATGCCACTCATGATTTAGTGCTTGCGGCTATCGTTTTCGCTTTTAGAGTTTGGCATCATCGTTTATTTATCGCGGAGAAATTTGTTCTCCACCTCGATCATAAATCTTTGGAATATTTATTTTATCATAAGGAGCTTAATGATGGCTTGAGTTCCTTGCATCTTATGACCTTGATATTCTTTGTATACTCCCGGAAGGGGGCTCGTGTTGCCAATGCCTTTAGTTGTAAGCAACAAGTGCTTGTTTCTTTGTTGATGTCCGAATGGAATGATCTTTTTATCAAGTTCATCGGAAGTTTTATTGTGCTTCTTTTGTTGAGCTTTGGATCATTGACGTATTGTTTGTACCACGTCAGTGTTCCGAATTATTTTGAGCTTAGGAATCCATAGAGTTCTCTGAGCAAGCAAGTTCGAACTTATCCTTTTGTGCACTTTATGGTGAATTTCTTATTCTGTTATTCTTATATGTTGATATGTTTTGGTTGTTACTCTTTATTTTCTTCTTAAGAATTGCGAGGACGCAATATATTTAAGGAGGGGAGATCTGTAACAACCCGCCTATTTAACGATTACATATTTAAATGTTTGATTTAAATATGGCGTCGTTATTCCGATTTTGGGGTCCGAAATGTTACTTTCTGCAAATGGCCGAATTGGAACTCGAAACCACCTCCATTGGTTCCAAAATGGCGTTTGCGATCTTTTTGAGTATAATCTTTGATATGTTTGGAGTTTGTGAAATTTTAACCTTTTTCTATTGGGTTTTGGGTTTGGGTTCAGCCCACTAGCTAACTAAACCCACTTAACCCCTCTACTTCAGCCCTCTCCTCTCCATTCACTTTCATTTCATTTCATTTCTTAAGTAAAAACTGAAATGGGGAAAAGAAAGTGGAAATAGAAATTAGCAAGCCCTAGTTTCTTCTTTGCAAGCTTGATTCTTGCTCCAAAATCAAAGGGAATCCATTGGTAAGTTCATCTCCATCTTCTCCATCTCTTCTCCTCTTCAATTTCAGTAATTTCCTAACCCTAACTTAGGAAATACTTGCTTTGATTCTAGATTGAAGCTTGTAGTGTTGAAGTGGAGTGTAGTTGGTTGATTCCTTGCATTTGTGCTTCTTCATCTTCTTTGTTTTGTGTAAAAAGGTGAGTTTTGAACTCACATCTATTTCTCTTGATATCATGGGTGTTGGTATGAATTCCTAACAAGTATGCATGTGCCATTGTTTTGGATTTGGAAAGAATTTGCATTTCATTGAAATAGGGCAGGAAGTGCAAAATCATCAGGTTCGGCCGACCGAGTGCAGGCTTCGGTCGACCGACCTGCTGCCCCGAACCATATTTGGTTTCCTGCATCTGGCCGGCCGACCGAGCTCTGTAGTCCGGTCGACCGACCTGCTCTATTTGCCCTGTTTTGCCTGTTTTTGTATATTTTGATTTGTTTTCCGGATTTTATCGATTGAAGTTGCTTTTTAGTGGTTTTTATTGCATATTTGGCTTTGATAACTTACTCTTGACTTCATCCATGGTTTTTATAAAATAATCTCTTGAATCGCATTTAAAAGCTCGTTTCTCCTATTTATAAATTCTATTTAAAACACACTTTCGCACGTCGAGCGAAGTGGAAGGGTGATTAAATGGTTGGGCAAAACACGGACCATGAATCTATGCGTTTATCCTTCTGATTAATCCCCGACCTATTCAATTGATTGTTTTGACCTTCGGGTTTAGTTTACCGATGATATGAGGTAACTTTGTACTGCTTTGAGTGTGAAAGTGACTGAAAGATAGTAAACCGTTTAGTGCGAACGAGTGGTTATGGGACATACGTTAACACTTTTCGGATTCCTCTTCGAGAGTTGTGACACATTCCGCCAGTTAGTGGTGTCCAGTACTGGGTCTCTGACCTTCACCACTACGATTTGTTGCCCTATAAAGTATCGCTCCGATGTTGGCCTTATGTGCCGCATGAGTGATATTGGGTTTGTTGCCTTCGGGTATGTTGCCTTCGGGTATGTGGCCTTCGGGTTTGTACCTTCGGGTGTGTGCCTTCGGGTTTGTTGCCCTATTGTATCGCTTTCGGAGTTGGTCATTCGTCACCGCTCGAGTGATATTGGGTTTGGAGTCTTCGGGCTCATGGATCCTTGTTTGTACAGTACTGAGCTCGAGCAATCATATGTTTCATTGATATTATATTCCCTTGGTATCGCCCATCGTGTTGGTCTGTTTGAGCCGCATCATGTATAACGATTACCTTGTGGAACTTGTATACCTTATTGGTATTTGTTATTTGCCTTTTGGCTTGTTTTGGGATATTTGTATCCTTTGTTTCTATATGTTGCCGATGATATGAGGCTTGTTCTATATGATTCATCTCTTGTTGATGATTGTGTTATCTCCTCTAGAGATATTTGTTATACTGTATGACCTTGCAGGTTTATTATTGTTCAGTTTATCTAACTGATTGGTTTAGCTAGACTGACCCGGGTATTTTATACTCGGGTCAGACCGAGATGTTTCAGGTTAGGTGCTTTGGACTTAGCCTCTTTTGCTTCCGCATGGACTATTCCGCTAGTTTCTTTTTGTCTCAGCTTTCTTGTAGTCCTTATATGTTGTAACTCTGATATGTATTCTATTGACTCGTCTGTATATTGTGGTTTGCTATACCACTTGACATGTATCATTTTGTATACTCTGCTTTGTATCAGTATATGTGTGTATATGATGGTTTACTGTTCTGTGATGTATATTGCATTTGAGTTGTTATATTCTGTTCTGATAGATCCTATAGCCATTGTAGTCTCGCTTTAAATACTTATTGAATACGTCGAACTGTTTGTGATTCTACTTTTCGACGTGTTTAGTGAATAGTTAAGGTAAGATTACACATGGTCGCTCCTATCCAGCCTTATTCTACGTGTTAGCAGACGGTATTATCTATACAATACTCTTTGCTAGCGTGGGTATAGAGGTGGGGCGTCACAAGAAGCCTCCTGCTCCAAAGTTCCTTCAGAATTCGTCAAGGATAACCTGAATCACTTGACTACTCATACAGAATATGAGTACCCAAGAGTTTAATAAAACAGAAAATAAACACTCGGGTCAGACAGGGGTCTGGTGTGAGTAAACGGTTTAAAGTTGCTTAACTTTAGTAAATCCTTTGAAAAGAAAAAGTATCACGTAAGCCTTCCCACACATAAACATGGAAAAGTTTTTACCTTACGCTAACCAAAACATTTGATAGGAAATCCAGTGATATTATAATAGTGTCTAGGGTTTTCAAGTAAATATGAAATAGCCGAAATTGTTACATTTATTAAATTCCATCTATTAGCCACAAAAGTGGGAAATACAAACAAAACCGTAGGGTCTCGTAGGAAGAATGGGTTTCCAACAATGGCAGGGCTACTGGGGTACCACCCGTCACAGTACGTGGCCTAGATCACCGTACCGAGGAGCCACCCTAACTCCCCTGCAACACAAGGCCGGGACCATTCCTTACTGAACAGTCCCAAACAAGACCACCCCGTAGTTGGCTGCAGATCCAACCGCCCACAAAGACAAAATAAAAAGGGACATCTAGACAGGGATGAATCTCGTCCTACTTGGGCATGACCCACTTAACCTTGCTGCACCTCCCCTGTTTTAGCCATTCCCCATTGATGAGGCATGAGGCTGCGATTACCTATGTAGGACACATCTATCTTAGAATGCTCATCGTCCACCTGACGATGTTCTGAAAGCATTCAATCCATACAAGTCTGTTCCGAGTTCGAACGGAACCGAAGGCACTATCTCGTTGCACTCATTTTGGAATCACCCTCAGAGTCAACGACCATAGCCTTTGCACTCTAAATCACCATCTCGAACCTATAAGTACTATTCCGTCAAACTCATTACAGAATCACCCACAGAGTTATACTGACGTATAGTTCTTACACCTCGAGTCTTCACTAAGCTCCACTTGGATTCACGACCTAACGTTTATTTTGGATCGGTGTGATTTTCGGATATCCAAATATGGAAACCCGATCTCGGTCTCACCGAATCCAAACGTCATTTTAATGTCCAAGTTGTACTTAAGGGATTTAAACAGTAGATATTCAGAATATCACTTAATATAAATGGACGATTCACATTACACAAATAGATAATCCACTATTATCACATTCATCCATACATATCACAAAGCAGCATATATATATCACATTTCAGATATAACAGTTTCATATCATCACATATCAACCAATGACATACAATATCATCCAATATCATTAACTCATCCAATAATACTTATCAACCAATCATTAACCATCCATAAACAAGTTTGATCCAAACTTAATTAATTTAATTAATCCTTAATTAAATTAATCCTTACTTAATCACTTGGATTATCATAATCCAGCTTACATATTCATTAATTAATTACAAATTAATTAATAAACATCACTTAATTATTCTCTTTAATTAATCATCCTTGATTAATTATTACTTAATTACTTTAAGTAATTATTCCTTAATTACAAATTTAATTAATCATCTTGATTAATTACTTCCAAATTATACCAAGTAATTATCTCTTAATTACCCTTTAAATTAATCACACTTGATTAATCACTTTTAATTAACCACACTTGATTAATTATTTTTAATTAACTATACTTGATTAATTACTTTTAATTAATCACATTTAATTAATTACTCTTAATTACATTTAGTAATTAAAACTTAATTATAAATTAATTAACCTTTAATTATTAATTAACAATTAATTAATTATTTCCATTAATTAATGACTACTTCTGTTAATTAAATTTCTCTCTAACTAATTACTTTATCAAGTAATTAATAACTTAATTAATTACTCTTAATTCTTTTATTAATTAACCATTAATTAATATTTTAAACCTTTAATTAATTAATTCTTTGATGAATAACTCATGTGGTCAATCCTTAATCACATCCACTTAATTACTTCCATAAAGTAATTATCCTTTATTTAATTACCTCCAGAAATCAATTACTTAATTACTTTCCAAGTAATTACACTAAATTAATCCATGAGTGATTATCTTCAATTAATCACGAATTAATTAATTAATTACTAATTAATCATTTAAATTAATTAAATGATTCTTTAATTTACTATATTAAAAAGATCCTTAATTAAGAAAATCATTTTCTTAATTAAATCGTTTATACTAACCAAAACACTTTAATAATTAATCATAATTGAATTATTTCAATTATCTTCATATATTTAATTATCTTCATATATTTAATTATCTTCAAATTAAATCAAAATTCTAATTTCTTAAATTAAAATTGATTACTAAACTCTAATCATTAAACCTTGTTTAAGATAAAATATTTTTAAAAAACAATTATAATTAAAACAATTTAAGTATTCAAATTAAACTATTTAAATCTTTAAAACTTTTTCCAAAGTTATTTAAATAAAATTTAATACAAACTTTATTTCAAAATCCACTTATTTTATTTTAAAACTTTCATAATTTTAAAAACTTGTTTAACCTTTGTTTTTAAACTTTAATCATTATAAAACCAAGTTTCCTTTTGTTTCAAATCTTAAAAAAAACATTACTATTAAACTTTTAAAATCTTTGCTATTAAATTTTTAAAACCTTTTAAACTTAAACTTTTTAACCGATGATCTAACAAAACCCTGCTCAACAACTCGAGCAACCTGCAGCAAATTTACGTGACAACCCCGAGTTACCCAGACCACAACCAATCCTTAACATAGCTTCGAGAAAATCATCAGATGACACGAAACATACTTCGAGCTCCAACCCTTTCTCTTCTTCTACCCAAAAACCATCACCCCCGATACATGCAGCCGTGCACATCAACGTGCATGACCACACCGGTCGACGACGAACCCCACGCTGGCCTCCACCAAGTTGCAATTGACCTCGACAATACTACCCTCAACCCAGAAAACTCAAATTTATCGAGAATCGAAATCTTGACTTACAAACCCAACTGTTCGAACCCTTCATCACCAGAAAAACCAACATCCACGGCAATCCAAGCCTCGAGAAAATCCACCATCACCACCGAAGCTTCGTCACGATTCCCTCAACCCACGGCGACACACGCGATCCACTCCGATAGCCTCACGACGCCGCGAAGCCACGACGAACACGTCGACAAAATACAGGGTATAAAACCCTACTCGTTCGATTTACGATCATCTCAAACATCAATAAAATACACGAGTATTAATCTGATGATCGTCTACACTCCCTCAACCTCCATGATCAACATCGTCGACAAACTCGCCGTTGTTCGCCGTAAATCGATCAATTTGCCAAAATCAGTCACTAAAACTAATCTAAAAATTGTGATTCAACTATTAAAATTCGTAATTTAACATCACGAATTAATTTATATAATCAAAACTTAAATTTGTTTTGATAAATTTTTGTCCAAATTTAAAATTTACTGTAATTCTTGAATTCCTGAGCAATTGTTTCATTTTAAATTCCTAAAATTATTCTTAGATAAGAGATCACATGATTACAATCAACCTTCGTTTAAAATTCATAAGCTAGTTTGGATTAAAAATTTAATTATTGAATTTATAGAGAAGACGAGACCTGTTTTATAACTCACAGTAACCAATTTAAACTATATAGTGTTCAAACACAAATATTTCAGACATGCATTCAATTTAAATTCAAGTAATTCATCAACATCATGATGTTAAACACAAGATCAAGATGAGATATAGAATCAAGAACTGTTTTTAAAATTCCTTTTACTCACCTATATATGCAGAGGGTAGAAACTGTTTCCAAGCCTGGAATTTCACTGCATGTTGAAATAAGATCTGCAGTTGTATTTCCAGATTTGCATATTGATAATTTTTTCATGAATTGCTTGATTAATGTTCCTAAATTTCTTGTTTATTTGATTGAACCCCCAGCTATCTTCCTTTGTTTCAAATCCCTCAAATTGAAATTTCCAATTTTTTTTTCTTTGCTTCAGATTTTACAGTTTCTTTTTTTTATTGATCTTTGTTTTGCATTAATTTGCTGAAAGAAGAAAGTAATTTCTTCTTTTAATTTTACAACTTAAAATTTTAAATTTTATTTTATCAAAAGATGACATTTGTCACCTCTTATGTTTGATTAACTTACACCTAAGCAATTTAAGTCACACTTGTCTTTAACACACATTAAAATGTTTACACGAGCCGTAAATGTTAAATTAATATTTATAAAAGTATTTTTCTAATGTTTTATTGATGTTTTAAATGTTATTTCCTTATTTAAAACTTATTTAAGTTATATATAAGTAATTATGTAATGTATATAAAATGTTTTTATCCTATGTAAATAAGCTTTTAGATTTAATAAATATACAAAAGTGAATTTATGTTAACAATTATAAATTATTTATGCTTTTGAATTAATTTTTAAGGGTATTATATGTTTATAAACTTGAGAAATTGGTTTTAATTATTTATATAAAAAATTTAAAATAATTTTATCTTATGATAAAATTAAAATGAAAGAATAATAAAAATAATTGAAAGTGAACTTCAAATTTTAATTCTTACTTAAACAAAAGCTTAAAATATATGTTTATAATAAATAAGAAATTAACTGTATTTATATAATCAAAACTTAAAATTCGTAATTTAACATCACGAATTAATTTATATAATCAAAACTTAAATTTGTTTTGATAAATTTTTGTCCAAATTTAAAATTTACTGTAATTCTTGAATTCCTGAGCAATTGTTTCATTTTAAATTCCTAAAATTATTCTTAGATAAGAGATCACATGATTACAATCAACCTTCGTTTAAAATTCATAAGCTAGTTTGGATTAAAAATTTAATTATTGAATTTATAGAGAAGACGAGACTGTTTTATAACTCACAGTAACCAATTTAAACTATATAGTGTTCAAACACAAATATTTCAGACATGCATTCAATTTAAATTCAAGTAATTCATCAACATCATGATGTTCAACACAAGATCATGATGAGATTTAGAATCAAGAACTGTTTTTAAAATTCCTTTTACTCACCTATATATGCAGAGGGTAGAAACTGTTTCCAAGCCTGGAATTTCACTGCATGTTGAAATAAGATCTGCAGTTGTATTTCCAGATTTGTATATTGATAATTTTTTCTTGAATTGCTTGATTAATGTTCATGAATTTCTTGTTTGTTTGATTGAACCCCAGCTATCTTCCTTTTTTTCAGATTCCTCAAATTGAAATTTCCAGATTTTTTTCTTTGCTTCAGATTTTACAATTTTTTTTATTGATCTTTGTTTTGCATTAATTTGCTGAAAGAAGAAAGTAATTTCTTCTTTTAGTTTTACAACTTAAATTTTTAAATTTTATTTTATCAAAAGATGACATTTGTCACCTCTAATGTTTGATTAACTTACACCTAAGCAATTTAATTCACACTTGTCTTTAACACACACTAAAATGTTTACAAGTGTTAAAATGTTAAATTAATATTTATAAAAGTATTTTTCTAATGTTTTACTAATGTTTTAAATGTTATTTCCTTATTTAAAACTTATTTAAGTTATATATATAAGTAATTATGTGATGTATATAAAATGTTTTTATCCTATGTAAATAAGCTTTTAGATTTAATAAATATACAAAAGTGAATTTATGTTAACAATTATAAATTATTTATGCTTTTGATTTAATTTTTAAGGGTATTATACATTTATAAACTTGAGAAATTGATTTTAATTCTATATATAAAAATTTTAAAACAATTTTATCTTATGAATAAAATTAAAATGGAAGAATAATAAAAATAATTAAAAGTGAACTTGAAATTTTAATTCTTACTTAAACAAAAGCTTAAAATATATGTTTACAATAAATAAGAAATTAACTGTATTAAAATTTAAATTTCAAATATTATTTTCAAAAACATTAAATCAAATTAACATTTCAAATTACAAATTATATATATTAAAGTTTGTAAATACTTATTAAATTCAAATCAATACAATTTTCCATTTCTAATATATATACAAATACATATACTATTTCAAATAGAAAAACATTTTAACATTAGTTCTGAAAATTACCGTTTAATTTGAAACACAATCCAAATCATAATATATACATTCATATATATTAAAATTTGAATATATAGCTTTATTACTTTAAAAACTTCATATTTACAAGATGTATCAATATATACATATTATAAATAGAAAATATTTTTGATTAGCTTTTGAAAAAAATAAATCTTATCAATTTTAAATTGCTAAAATAAATATTTCCAAATTAAAATATTATTAATTTTCAAAAGAATTAAACTTGCCAAATTTTATATTGTTAAGAAAAATGTTGACAGATATTATCAGATTATTATTTTCAGCCTATAAAATAATTTTAACTTGTCAATTTATAATATAAAATGATCAAATCAATTTAATTATTATCAAAGATTATTAAATTGATATTGCTCAAAATTCCGGGTCGTCACATTCCTCCCCCCTTAAAAGAATTTCGTCCCCGAAATTTAAAAGCAAAGATAATTTAATAACCCAGCAAAAGAATTTAAATTTCAGTCAGCAATCACACATATCAATCATAGTAACCGATTCAACACACAATTTTATCTATCCAGAAAAATTCTGAATAGAACTTCCTAATATTATTTAGAGTTTTCCAGGTACCAATACTGGAATACCCGCCCTACAAAATCTTAAGTAACTATACTACTATAACCAAGAACTCCCTCTTCTGATCCTTCAAATCTAAACAAGATATCAGACTAAACTCAAGACCAGCTCAACTGCCAAATCCTTCTGAAATGCTGATTCTATTACTCGAAGAATCATGCACATATTCCTCAGAGATATGTGAAATACAATGAATTCCAGCTATCCGAACTGGCAATTCAACCCTGTAGATCAATATCTAATTTCCAGAGAGCACAGGAAAACTCAAAATACCTCCGTAGCTAGCCCTCCAGTTTTATCAAATCTTATAACTCCTTTGATCGGATAAAACTAAAACAATATCCAAAATCCACTTCATATTCCAAATCTCCTTAATTCTTAACTGCATAACTCTTCTGATGCTCCTGAGTCACCTTCATCCTTCCTGATCAGCTTAACCTTTGTTGATTGATTCATGAAACAATTGGACCAAAATTAAACCAATCTCCGGGTCCTACTCAACAAAATGGCTCTCTCCCAAAATTTGCTGAAACCCAAAAACACAACTCTATTCCACAAGCATTAGTGGACTTCAGACCTACATCTCTTATCTAGAATAGCCAAACAGTTGCACCTGACAACCTTACCTTCCAAATCCAGAAAATTCCTTCATACTTGAATTTCCTGTAGAAATCCTCTAATCCAAGAAAACTGCAACTCCCAGTTGCTCCTATTCTAAAATAACTGCTATCTCGC
Source organism: Allium cepa (assembly GCA_030765085.1). Lineage (NCBI taxonomy): Eukaryota > Viridiplantae > Streptophyta > Magnoliopsida > Asparagales > Amaryllidaceae > Allium > Allium cepa. Next base: position 523,818,129 of record CM060929.1, on the reverse strand, counting down.
TTCCGCTGCACAACTCTGATCTCGAGTAGATGAGAATGCTATCGAAGAACTCAAGCACAATCTATCTCCATACACTGTTCATCCAACTCATAAAATATTAGTGACCATTCCACTTGGTCAAAACATTCCAACCGAATCTTAATTAAAACTAGATGGTCAATCCCTTTCCAAAGAATCATGAGCTGCTTCACCAAACTCTTCTCGCTCCAAGAGTCATCCCTCTACATGGTTGAACCATCAATATCGTTCCTGGAATCCAAGTTAATAAGAAACTAAATCTCCGATTCCGGTAAACTTTTGATTCCCTCTAAACATCGGGAAAATCTCTGACTACTTTAGCTTTTACCTCCATATAAGATGCCTTAATGTCAAACCAAAGAATATTCAAAAGTTTCGCGAACTAATAGCAAGTCACTTTTGCGATCTCACCCAGTTTAGATTCCAAAGAACTATCTCCCCAACTAGAATAGCTTCTCTAATCGAGATCAATCTTCAAGAATGACTTGTCTACCAGAAAAACTGATAGACCACTTCCAACAAATATCCTGCTCTGCTGAGCCTCCAGAAGAAATGGATAAGCCTTCACTATATGCCTGGTCTGTCGATAGTAGAATCCCAAAGATTTCCGAATCATTGAAGAAACGGATCCATGCTGCTGCTTCCACTTCACTTTAATGATACAACTAAGCCAAAAGATCATCTTTAACCACAAAACTATCACCCAATTCCACCAAAAATCCTTGAGACGTGTAGACATCTCCTCAAGAAACTCGGCTCCAAACCAAACACCAACCACTTGTTCTTCTCAAGGAAAACAAATGAGACCATGTCCGAAATGAGGTAACTCATCGACCTTAGTCTCATACTTCAATATAGACAAGACAACCTTACTTAAGATCCAGAAAAATCTCTAAACATCTGAATCTTCCCTGTAGTAGGCATCAACGTTCTTTCAACCCCATCTTAATCTTGCTTCAAAAGAACATCTTCAGAAACATCTATGGATACTGCATCTCACCACACAACTATTCCTTCCTGAAGCTACCAAGACACCATCACCTGCTTCTGCACAGCTGACAGACTCAACTCTAGGAAATCCCACTCACTCGAGAGCAAATCAACCTCACACTTCCAGAATATACTCCAATTCTTGCAAATACTTCCTCTGGAATCAATGAAATCCTTTCATCAATCTACAAAGCTTATTCGAGACGGTATTAAATCTACAATCTCGACAGATATACTTCCAACCACAACATATAAGCCTCTTCCATTAGTGGTAGTCGTGTTCCACACTCCTACCTTATCTACCTCTATAACCTACGTTGGAAAATCCGAACAGATAACCCAACAGATTAGGTAGATATATAAATATATCTATATATATAAAAAAATTACAAGTACGCTCTCTCAAGATAGACACCACTCTAGAGCCTAGGTATTCACTCAACCTAATGCTCTGATACCAACTCTAGCGACCCGACTTTCTATCATCAGAAAGACGCATCACTATTTAAGAAAGAAAGGGGTAGAAGAAGAAAAGAAAGAGAAGAAAGAGCAACAATACATCAGAATCTCACAGCGGAATGAATGAAATACAATATAGAACATATATATAGTATCATATACATCAGAGTACACAACTATACATATCAATTTAGACAGTTATAACATTTCTGTCTAATATACAAGAACAACTATACAGAATAACGCACGGCGGAAACTCTATCTATATATCTACACGCTGAAGCCTCCTGCTCCAAAGCTCCTTCAGAATTCGTCAAGGATAACCTGAATCACTTGACTACTCATACAGAATATGGGCACCCAAGAGTTTAATGAAACAGAAAATAAACACTCGGGTCAGACAGGGGTCTGGTGTGAGTAAACGGTTTAAAGTTGCTTAGCTTTAGAAAATCCTTTGAAAAGAAAAAGTATCACGTAAGACTTCCCACACATAAGCATGGAAAAGTTTTTACCTTACGCTAACCAAAACATTTGATAGGAAATCCAGTGATATTATGATAGTGTCTAGGGTTTTCAAGTAAATATGAAATAGCCGAAATTGTTACATTTATTAAATTCCAGCTACTAGCCACAAAAGTGGGTAATGCAAACAAAACCGTAGGGTCTCGTAGGAAGAATGGGTTTCGAACAATGGCAGGGCTACTGGGTACCGCCCGTCATAGTACGTGGCCTAGATCACCGTACCGAGGAGCCACCCTAACTCCCCTGCAACACAAGGCCAGGACCATTCCTTACTGAACAGTCCCAAACAAGACCACCCTGCAGTTGGCTGCAGATCTAACCGCCTACAAAGCCGAAATAAAAAGGGACATCTAGACAGGGATGAATCTCGTCCTACTTGGGCATGACCCACTTAACCTTGCTGCACCTTCCCTGTTTTAGCCATTCCCAGTTGATGAGGCTTGAGGCTGCGATTACCTTTGTAGGACACATCTATCTTAGAATGCTCATCGTCCACCTGACGATGTTCTGAAAGCATTCAATCCATACAAGTCCGTCCCGGGCTCGAACGAAACCGAAGGCGCTATCTCGTTGCACTCATTTTGGAATCACCCTCAGAGTCAACGACCATAGCCCTTGCACTCTAAATCACCATCTCGAACCTATAAGTACTATTCCGTCAAACTCATTACGGAATCACCCACAGAGTTATACTGACGTATAGTTCTTACACCTCGAGTTTTCACTAAGCTCCACTTGGATTCACGACCTAACGTTTATTTTGGATCGGTGTGGTTTTCGGATATCCAAATATGGAAATTCGATCCCGGTCTCACCGAATCCAAACGCCATTTTAATGTCCAAGTTGTACTTAAGGGATTTAAACAGTAGATATTCAGAATATCACTTAATATAAATGGATGATTCACATTACACAGATAGATAATCCACTATTATCACATTCATCCATACATATCACAAAGCAGCATATATATCACATTTCAGATATAACACTTTCATATCATCACATATCAACCAATGACATACGATATCATCCAATATCATTAACTCATCCAATGATACTTATCAACCAATCATTAACCATCCATAAACAAGTTTGATCCAAACTTAATTAATTTAATTAATCCTTAATTAAATTAATCCTTACTTAATCACTTGGATTATCATAATCCAGCTTACATATTCATTAATTAATTACAAATTAATTAATAAACATCACTTAATTATTCTCTTTAATTAATCATCCTTGATTAATTATTACTTAATTACTTTAAGTAATTATTCCTTAATTACAAATTTAATTAATCATCTTGATTAATTACTTCCTAATTATACCAAGTAATTATCTCTTAATTACCCTTTAAATTAATCACACTCTATTAATCACTTTTAATTAACCACACTTGATTAATTATTTTTAATTAACAATACTTGATTAGTTACTTTTAATTAATCAAATTTAATTAATTACTCTTAGTTACATTTAGTAATTAAAACTTAATTATAAATTAATTATCCTTTAATTATTAATTAACAATTAATTAATTATTTCCATTAATTAATGACTACTTCTATTAATTAAATTTCTCTCTAACTAATTACTTTATCAATTAATTAATCACTTAATTAATTACTCTTAATTCTTTTATTAATTAACAATTAATTAATAATTTAAACCTTTAATTAATTAATTAATTCTTTAATTAATAACTCAACTGATTAATCCTTAATCACATCCACTTAATTACTTCCATAAAGTAATTATCCTTTATTTAATTACTTGCAGAAATCAATTACTTAATTACTTTCCAAGTAATTACACTAAATTAATCCATGAGTGATTATCTTCAATTAATCACGAATTAATTACTTAATTAATTATTAATTAATTATTTAAATTAATTAAACGATTCTTTAATTTACTATATTAAAAAGATCCTTAATTAAGAAAATCATTTTCTTAATTAAATCATTTATATTAACCAAAACACTTTAATAATTAATCATAATTGAATTATTTCAATTATCTTCATATATTTAATTATCTTCAAATTAAATCAAAATTCTAATTTCTTAAATTAAAATTGATTACTAAACTCTAATCATTAAACCTTGTTTAAGATAAAATATTAAAAAAAAACAATTATAATTAAAACAATTTAAGTATTCAAATTAAACTATTTAAATCTTTAAAAAATTTCCAAAGTTATTGAAATAAAATTTAATACAAACTTTATTTCAAAATCCACTTATTTTATTTTAAAACTTTCATAATTTTAAAAACTTGTTTAACCTTTGTTTTTAAACTTTAATCATTACAAAACCAAGTTTCCTTTTGTTTCAAATCTTAAAAAAAACATTACTATTAAACTTTTAAAATCTTTGCTATTAAATTCTTAAAACCTTTTAAACTTAAACTTTTTAACTGCTGATCTAACAAAACCCTGCTCAACAATTTGAGCAACCTGCAGCAAATTCACGTGACAACCCCGAGTTACCCAGACCACAACCAATCCTTAACCTAGCTTCGAGAAAATATCTGATAACACGAAACATACCTCGAGCTCCAACGCTTTCTCTTCTTCTACCCAAAAACCATCACCCCCTGATACACGCGGCCGTGCACATCAACGTGCACGACCACGTCGGTCGACGGCGAACCCCACACTGGCCTCCACCAAGTCGCAATTTACCTCGACAATACTACCCTCAACCCAGAAAACTAAAATTTACCGAGAATCGAAATCTTGACTTTCAAACCCAACTGTTCGAACCTTTCATCACCAGAAAAACCAACATCCACGGCAATCCAAGCCTCGAGAAAATCCACCATCACCACCGAAGCTTCGTCACGATTCCCTCAACCCACGGCGACGCACGCGATCCACTTCGGTAGCCTTACGATGCCGCGAAGCCACGATGAACACGTCGACAAAATACAGGGTATAAAACCCTACTCCTTCGATTTACGATCATCTCAAACATCAATAAAATAGACGAGTATTTTTCTGATGATCGTCTACACTCCCTCAACCTCCATGATCAACGTCGTCGACAAACTCGCCGTTGTTCGCCGTAAATCGATCAATTTGCCAAAATCAGTAAAACCCCAAATTCACACTAAAAACTAATCTAAAAATTGTGATTCAACTATTAAAATTCGTAATTTAACATCATGAATTAATTTATATAATCCAAACTTAAATTTGTTTTGATAAATTTTTGTCCAAATTTAAAATTTACTGTAATTCTTGAATTCCTGAGCAATTGTTTCATTTTAAATTCCTAAAATTATTCTTAGATAAGAGATCACATGATTACAATCAACCTTCGTTTAAAATTTATAAGCTAGTTTGGATTAAAAATTTAATTATTGAATTTATAGAGAAGACGAGACCTGTTTTATAACTCACAGTAACCAATTTAAACTATATAGTGTTCAAACACAAATATTTCAGACATGCATTCAATTTAAATTCAAGTAATTCATCAACATCATGATGTTAAACACAAGATCAAGATGAGATATAGAATCAAGAACTGTTTTTAAAATTCCTTTTACTCACCTATATATGCAGAGGGTAGAAACTGTTTCCAAGCCTGGAATTTCACTGCATGTTGAAATAAGATCTACAGTTGTATTTCCAGATTTGCATATTGATAATTTTTTCATGAATTGCTTGATTAATGTTCCTAAATTTCTTGTTTATTTGATTGAACCCCCAGCTATCTTCCTTTGTTTCAAATCCCTCAAATTGAAATTTCCAATTTTTTTTTCTTTGCTTCAGATTTTACAGTTTCTTTTTTTTATTGATCTTTTTTTTGCATTAATTTGCTGAAAGAAGAAAGTAATTTCTTCTTTTAATTTTACAACTTAAAATTTTAAATTTTATTTTATCAAAAGATGACATTTGTCACCTCTTATGTTTGATTAACTTACACCTAAGCAATTTAAGTCACACTTGTCTTTAACACACATTAAAATGTTTACAAGTGTTAAAATGTTAAATTAATATTTATAGAAGTATTTTTCTAATGTTTTATTGATGTTTTAAATGTTATTTCCTTATTTAAAACTTATTTAAGTTATATATAAGTAATTATGTAATGTATATAAAATGTTTTTATCCTATGTAAATAAGCTTTTAGATTTAATAAATATACAAAAGTGAATTTATGTTAACAATTATAAATTATTTATGCTTTTGAATTAATTTTTAAGGGTATTATATGTTTATAAACTTGAGAAATTGGTTTTAATTATTTATATAAAAAATTTAAAATAATTTTATCTTATGATAAAATTAAAATGAAAGAATAATAAAAATAATTGAAAGTGAACTTCAAATTTTAATTCTTACTTAAACAAAAGCTTAAAATATATGTTTATAATAAATAAGAAATTAACTGTATTAAAATTTAAATTTCAAATATTATTTTCAAAAACATTAAATCAAATTAACATTTAAATTACAAATTATATATATATATATTAAAGTTTGCAAATACTTATTAAATTCAAATCAGTACAATTTTCCATTTCTAATATATATACAAATACATATACATATTTCAAATAGAAAAACATTTTAACATTATTTCTGAAAATTACTGTTTAATTTTAAACACAATCCAAATCATAATATATACATTCATATATATTTAAATTTGAATATATAGCTTTATTACTTTAAAAACTTCCTATTTACAACATATATCAATATATACATATTATAAATAGAAAATATTTTTGATTAGCTTTTGAAAAAAAATAAATCTTTTCAATTTTAAATTGCTCGAATAAATATTTCCAAATTAAAATATTATTAATTTTCAAAAGAATTAAACTTGCCAAATTTTATATTGTTAAGAAAAATGTTGAAGATATTATCAGATTATTATTATCAGCCTTTAAAATAATTTTAACCTGTCAATTTATAATATAAAATGATCAAACCAATTTAATTATTATCAAATATTATTAAATTGATATTGCTCAAAATTCCGGGTCGTCATAAGTAGTCTTTGGGTCATGCACATGCTTACGAAAATGAGATACATGAAATACATTATGGACACCTGCCAAACTACTCAACAAATCTATTCTATATGTAGGCTTCCCAATCCTATCTACAATCTGGAGTATACCTACATTTATTGGGGCTAAATTTCCCGACCTTCCAAATCATATCACACCCTTCATAGGTGATACCTTAATGAAATACTTATGCCCAACCGAGAATTCTAGGTCCTTACGTCTCATATCTGCGTAACTCTTCTGTCTTGACTGAGTTTCCTTCATCCTTCCTCGGATTAACTTAGTCTTCACTGATGCCTCTCTTACCAAATCTGGACCTAAGACTAATCTGTCTCCAGTCTCCAACCAACATGATGGTGATTTGCATGGTCTTCCATCCAAATCTTCTAATAGCGCCATTCCTATACTGGTTTGGTAACTATTATTATAGGAAAACTCAACAAAATATAGGCAATTCTCCCAAGATCCTCCAAACTCCAATACACAAGCTCTCAATAAAACTTCGAGTACCTTATTGACTCTCTCTATCTTCCCATCTGTCTGAGGGTGATATGCAGTACTCATATTAAGCTTGGTACACATCATTTCCTGTAGATTCTTCCAAATTCACTAGTAAACAAAGCGTCTCTGTCACTGACTATACTACTAGGAACTCTATGCAGTCTAACTATGTTCTTCATGAACAACTTAGCTAAAACAGGTGCCGTCCTGGTTGACTTGACTAGGATGAAATGGGCGCTCTTGGTCAATCTGTCCACTATAACCCATATACTTTCATTACCATTACTTTCATTACCATTATTTGACCTCGACAACCTGTCTATAAAATCCATGGATGTCGAATCCCATTTTCAAACTAGAATCTCTAAAGGTCGAAGCAATCCATTAGGTTTCTAATGTTCAGCTCACTTGTTGATAGTTTACACACAAACCCACAAGCCGACATCCCTCTTCATGCCTTCCCAATAGAAGCTCCTCTTCATATACTGATACATCTTGGTTCCTCCAGGATGAATCGTAAACTTGGATCGATGACATTCTCTAAGAACTTCCTTCCTCAAGTCCTCTACATTCGAAACACAAACCGCCCCTTCTTTATTGCCATCCTTTCTGGTCAAGGCAAAAATCTTTTAGTTCATCGATCTTAGTTCCAACCTCAATCCTTCTGATCCTTTCAGCTAATGTCGGATCCTCCTTCTACTTAGAAACATTTTTCTCAATCAATACCGGTCAAACTTCTAAACAAGACAACCCGATGGTACTCTGGCTAAAACCAACAATCGATCATACTGACTAAAGCTTCTAAATCCTTTCACTCTGCCAATATAGCTAACACCACATTATGATATTTCCTGCTTAGAGCATCATCCACCTTATTACCTTTTCCTAGTGTATATTCTATACCAAAATCATATGCAGCCTGAAACTCTAGCCACCTCTGCTGTCTCACATTCAACTCCTTCTGAGAGAATAAATACCGTAAAGACTTGTGATCGGTATATAACTCAATCTCTCCCTTAAGAGATAATGTCTCCAAATCTTCAGTGCGAAGATCACAGCTGCCAACTCCAAATCATGAGTAGGATACCTAGCTTCATGCGGTCTAAGCTGCCTAGATGCATAGGCAATTACTTTACCCCTCTGCATCAATACCGCTTCTAATCCAGTTCCACATGCATTAGTATACACCATCAATCCTTGGTTTTCGTCTAGACCTACTAACACGGGTGCATTGGTTAACAAATGCTTTAACTTAAGAAATGTCTCCTCACATTTGTCAGACTATACAAACTTCACTTCCTTCCTGGTAAGCTTAGTTAAGGTTACTGCTATCCGCAAGAAATCTTTAATTAATCTTCGGTAGTAGCCAGCAATTCCAAGAAAACTCCTGATCTCAGTCACCGTCTTTGGTCTTTTCCAAATATTCACAACTTCGATCTTATCTGGATCGACTGATAATCGTCTCTTTGAAATCATATGACCCAGAAACTTTACCTCTTTCTTCCAGAAATGGCACTAGGTAAATTTCGCCTTTAGCCGATTCTGCCTCATGGTCTCAAGCACCACTCAAAGATGAACTTTATGCTCTCTCATCCTTAGAGTATACTAGAATGTCATCTATAAACACTAGTACAAACCTATCCAAGTACTCTCAGAAAACTTAGTTCATCAAATCTATAAAGAAAGCAGGTGCATTCGTCAATCCAAATGGCATTACCAACCACTCATATGAACCATATCCAGTTTGAAATGTTGTCAAAGGAATACTGTCCTCTGCCACACTTAACTGATAGAAACATATCGCCAAATCCAACTGGGAGAACACTCTGGCTCTGGTCAACTGATCAAATAGATCATCTATTCTTAACGACCCATCTGGTTTCTTTAGGAACACCACGGCTGCTCCCCAACGCGAACTGCTTGGTCTAATAAAACTCCTTCTTTCTAGATCCATTAGCCGCACCTTCAATTCCTTCATCTTGGTAGGTGTCATCCTGCTAGGTGGTCTACTTATAGGTTTAGCTCCTAGCACAAGATCTATTCTAAACTCAACAACTCCTTTCAGGGGTAGCCCAATGACTGGCTAAAAGACACCTGCAAACTCCCTTGCTACTCGAACCTAACTTCTCATTTTCTACCTCCATAGCATTAAGCATAGCACTAATACTCCGGTCAGTATATTCTGCTGAGAACATCACTCGGTTATGACTATTAGGTTGTCTCAGTGATATTTCCCTATTCTGACAAAATATTCTAGCTTCATACATACTCAACCAATCCATATCCAAAATGATCCCGAAATCTACAAAATCAATAAAATACAAACTGCATGCAAATTTATGACCCAACAAATCAATTTCTAACTTGTCACATCTTAACCCTGGAGTTGCATACCCTCCTATTGGACTCGCAACCTTAAGGAAGTAACAAGGTAGGTGGGTTATAAGCATATCTATCAACCAATATGAATGAGTGTGATACGCCGGTATCAAAAAGTACACTAACTGAAATACTCTGATTCAAAAGCGCACCTTCCATCACAGTCTTTCCCTTATCTATCGTAGTAGGCCTAGCTGGTCCTATGACAAAAACTTTTCCTTTGTCATCCTTAACTAGCTCTGGACACTGATTCTTGTAATGCCTAACTTGCTCGCAGTTGAATCATTTTCTCAGTCTTCTTACTTGCAGTTTTCTTCCTATTTCCTAACCGACATTCATTAGCAAAGTGACCTTTCTTGTCACACTTATAACAAACTACTTCAGCCTTTGACTTCTTAGTAGTATCTCCTTTTTGGGTTCCCTTCTTCTTAAAGAACATCCTCTTCTTCCCCAGATAACCCTGAGTTTCCACTAACTTCTCTTTAGCTAAATCAGCAAGCAACTCCTCGTGGCGAATGGCCATCTCCATCATTATATTACAAGGATCTCAAAGATGTGTAATGGTCATTCTAGCAAGTTCGGGCCTCTGTCCTTGAATGAACTGCTCATTCCTTTTGATGTCAGTACATATAATAGCATATCCATATCTAGATAGCTCTTCAAATTTAATAGCATACTCGACTACTGACATCTCTCCTTGCACTAAATCCATATACTTCCTTATCAGCTCAGACTTAGCAAACTTAGATACAAACTTTTGCTCAAATCTCATTTTAAAATCTGCCCAAGTTAACTGCTCTTCCGGAACTCGGGTAGTAACACTATTCCACCAATGTAGTGCTGACCCCTACAACTATCTAGAGGCCAACCTCCTCTTTTGTTCATCATTCAGGCCTAAAGCAGAAAATATACACTCACAATGCAATAACCAATTCTGAAACTCTACGGCACTCTTCGTTCCCGAGAATGGCTTCCCACACATACTGGTGTAATCTCTACTTAGCAAAACAATATTTCCAACTGGAGCCACATGATTAGCTCCTCCTACATTTCCAGCAACATCGGCTGTAGCTCTAGCTTGCATCAAGATAGAAAAGAACTGATACGTCGCCCCTATGTCTACTACTAGTGGATTTCCAACACTCACATTGGCTTCTGCATTTTTGTTACTACATTAGCCGGTCGACCGGGGTTTCTCCTGGTAGTGGGTCGAGCAATTCCATTAGTAGTGGTACTTCCTTCTCCGATATTTCCTCTTCCGTTTCCTGCTTCCATATCCCCTTTCTCGTAAATCTGCATACGAGCTAAGTAAGATACAGAAGAACGGTTTAAGAGCGCGAGGAATATGTACTTATATATAACTATATATAGCAAATACAAGTACGTTACTATAGCGTTAACCCAAACCCCAATCTTATCATCTAATTTATTGGATTATATTTAAAAAAATATTTTAGGTTTAGGTTTCTTTTAAAGTTTCATAAACCTATGCTTTGATACCAACTTGTAACATCCCCTTACTTGGAGGCCCAAAACTAACGGCTACGGATGCTGCAGTCATCCATAGTTATTATTCCCCAGTGACCAAATATGGCGACATTAGATACATTGATACATAGATACACAAGAATATAGAAAACCTTTTAAACAACAAACGAACAACATTCCATTTCAAAACTTTCCAAATTGATTACATAATCCCAATTCACAAACCACTTTCAGATAACATATAATTATTACAAATACGCCAAAAGCGAGATATGAAGATGCCCCCTTGGTAGATCAGAGTATATAGATTGGAAAGCAAACCCTTTGCCTTTACAATCAAACACATAGCAGAAATAAAATAACTCTAATAACAAGCTTGCCCCCTGCATGTCTTCAGAAGCTTTATTCCTCTAAAAGAACGCCTAGAAACCATAACTTTCAACCTACTCAAAATCAATTGAGTACTCAAGAATTTAAGGGGAAAAACAAAAAATTCAAGTCAGACATAAAGCCTGGTATGCATAATAATTTACCATCTCAAACCATTTAGATGTCTAGTGAGACCACGCCGCTTAGCGGAACGGGTTTTTCCCTCACTAGTATCCTAAAACATTTATAAAACCGTATACCGTGCTCTTGCATCCACAATGGTTAATACATAGTATTACAAAACATTATGATGATATGCAAAACAAATAAATCAATTCTGAATTACCCATCCCCATTCATCCTGACTGTCTGTCTCAGTTATAGTTTCTAGGATTACTATTAACTTGTTAAATGTTAAGGACTATCTGCCTAATTACTTAGTTTTCATGGATCAGTAAGTTAGTAACTCCAATATCTTATTTCTTATTCTAGTATTCATAGGCTAACTAGGAACCTATTGGTTGACTGCCAATATCTTAATCCAGACATGGTTTTCATGGGCTAACTACAAACCTACTGTCCCCTACCAGTATCAAATCATAGTTTTCATGGGCTGACTATGAACCTATTAGCCCCTGCCAATAGCATACAGTTTTCATGGGCTTACTGTAAACCAATTGACCCCTGTTAATATCTTTAATTAAGAATTTAATCATCTTGTAAGTTATATTCACTACTCGGTCAACATAACTAGTTATTCTGCCTTTTCACCAAAATACAGTTATGGGTTAATAAAAATATGAGTAACATTTCCAAAATCATTATTTATGCCATGGTTTTTCCTTTAAAAATGAGAATGATTTATTTGTTTTGAAACCTTAAAACATTACTTTCGAACCCTTGGATGACCTCCTTTGAAACCATAGAAAACCACTTTTCAAAACTCTAAGTATATACCTTTCTAAACCAATGAAACCTTTTCAAGGTATCAAGAAAACATTCTTTAAAACATAGCATCAAACCACATAAAGTACCCCTTTCGAAAGCATTGGGTTTACTCTTTTAAAAACATCACTTGGGTCAAAATGTTTATATATGAAAGTATCTCCTTCGAAACCAACAAAAATTAATTTGGAGAAAAACTGATCGTGTTGGAACCATCTAGTCGAAAGTAAAAACTTTATAATAAAAACATTGGAGGACAGAGTCGAAACCCCTTTCGACTCCATCACCTTCGTAACTCTCATCCCTTTATAAAGCAATTAGGAAAAGGCATAGTTTGAGGTATAATAAGGATGGCCTTTCGAAAGCATTACTGGTCAATATAGTTGAAAGGTAGAGTAGCGGCAAGGTTTCGACTAGGTCAGAACCAACCCTTTCGAAAGCAATATTTAAAGGAAAAAGGTACTATTTCGAAAGCAATTACTTTAACACAACATGACGACCTTCTTCGAAAGCTAATTATAAAACCTTTTTGAAAACATATGTTTCGACTGTGTCAAGAGTATTAGGTAAAACAAGGCGAGAATATCATACTATAGAAACAAAGTAGGGTTTCGACCCCATCGGAAGCTACCCTTTCGACAACAAGGCTTCCGCCTTCCTTCCAATCCATTGCATACCATCTAAGTGATAACTTGTGCATTAATTTCGACTACATGGTTTTCAACTATGTTGGTTTCGACTGAGGTAAGGTGGAATCAATGGAGACGAAGGGTACATACTAACTGAGGCGGAACACCTTTTTCTATTTTAAAGGCTGAATTATAGCAACTTTTAGTAATTACTTTCTAACAACTTGCCTATTTATAAATTACTGATTGATCATGAAAACTTTTCCAATACTTTACATCTGAAACTGCCGCATTTATATCAAATTAAAATCATAAAAACGTAAGGTTCAAGCCCATCCATATATTAAAACCAATTATTTCAAAAAAACCCTTTTAGAATAATTTTTTCCTAAGTAAATCAATTAGGAAAAATCCCTAAAAATCATAGAAATTCAGTTTCATCATGTAATCAAACATATTAAAATTTTAGATCCAATTTCTTTCTAAAATTCTCGAAATAAATTTTAAACCCAATTATACCATATTTTTTATTAAAAATTCATAATAAAATTTCCATGGCTTGAAAATTTCTAAAAATTAAAACCCATCTTCAAAATCATGTTTTACTTAACTTAAAATTTTTCCATGGCAATTTGAAATCATATATTCTTGGTTTTACATTAAAATTATGCAAATTCATATGCATAATAATTAATGTAAATCAATATAATATAGCTTAAGCATATCATCATCCATTTTGTCACAATAACAAATTTAAACCATATATCCGAAACTAGATAATCATGAAATAAAATATAGATGGTAGGAGATTATTATTCACCTTAAACTTGATAAGGAATTTGTGATTTATTGTTGACTAATCCTCCCTAGCTTTGATTCTTAGTTTTAGATTAAAATTTCTTCTTTTCCTTCCTTGGTAATGGTCGGCTTTAGTTTAGGTATCTGATTTTTCATTTGTGAAAGTGGAAGTGAAACGTGAATAAACAATTACTAAAGGATATGACCGTGTAAAATAATTGGCTATTTACTACCATGCCCATGTGTAAGTTAATTAACCTTTAAACCAATTTAAAGCCCATTTATATTGTTAATAACCATGGCCCAATTATGTAATTTATTCAAATCTCAATCCCCTTATCATCATTATTCTAATTAGTTTATCTAATTAAATTTTTTGAATAATGTTTTCAAAAATTAGGGACGTTACACTTAGCTCCATGGACTACCCCATGCACATTTGAAATACTTCCCTAATAGGGTTAACTAGCCTTTGCCACTTAACAAACAAACTAACAAACAATGTGGCAGTGCATACCCAACATGATCATACACTAGTAGGAAGTGTACGCCCGCTAGGTGTACCCTTTGTCTTTTCTGTTGACTGCTAAGGATTGATGACATTCTCGACCTATACACAACCCTGCTCCTTTATTTGGAACCTATTTAGTTGACTTGCTATCATTGTGTCGTTCTTCGCTCATCATCTAATTTAGATTGCCTATTACAATCAAGGCAACACCCCTTCTTTTCTATTTTATCGAAGTAGATTACCTTTTTATTGAGGTATTCCTTTATCTATATGTAAGCATATACTCTCCACGGGCCCTTTGGTTGGACATTTCTCACATCTATTAGAATTTTGGATTAGAATGGAGAGATTTAGGTTAATTACAATTTCAAACATGGATTTACAGTTTACCTTTGTTGTAGAGACTTGATTTGAACCTATTATTTATCTCTATCATCTTCTAAAATCCTCCAGCGGTGTATACATGCGAAATAAACCGCGTCTACGAATTTAGAGTTTTGGAGGAGAAGATAAAATGGCAGAGCTTGTGCGCCCATTAGAAAATTATGAGTTGGAAGTGTAGGCCCAGGTCTATATTTTTAAGGGTTCAAACCAATAGGAACCGTTCAATTAAACCATTTTAAATTCGGGCCATTTATGCCTAGGTTTACTACTGTCGTTTACATAGCACGGGTCAACCGTTCATGACCCTAAGTTTACCGCTACCAATCACCTAGGTGCTTTCTCGGTTGACCTGTGCCGTGTAAATTAGGTTAACTATCAATGTTGATTTGATTTGTTTATTTATTTCCATTTGTTTATCCGATCGTTTATTTCCTTCCCATTTAACATTGATTGCAACAATATGTTTCCACATGCATATATCCTCTTAAATTTTATTTATAACATTTTAGTTCCCATTAACATTTCTAATTAGCGCCAATTAAGTTTTATTACCATATTTACATATATAATTATTTTTGACTCTAAAATTTCAAACGTCTATAAATTTTTCATTTGAACTCCGATCAGAAAAGTTAACATATTAAAATTTATCAAAAATCATCACAAACCCAATGGTGCAAGTTTTGTGGTCAAATTCTTGTAAAAATTCTATTTTTCACCATTTATTATTTGTTAATTAATTTCTATTTAAATCAATTATCGCAAAAATCGTAGGGTGTTATAATATTGCTTTTATTTTTTAGTATCAGTTTCAGTCGGAGGAGGAATCGTTGGAAGATTTTCATCCAGTGCATAGGATACTTTCAGGGTGGTAAGGAGTAACTTCATTTTGTCTTACCATCATATGAAGTTGGTTCCATCTAATAGTCCAACCTGATGAAGTCCCAGTTCATCAATTTGAATGCAGATTCTGATCCGTTTTTTCACGGCGAATGTTGCTTTAAGATTGTTATAAACAACAGAGGATAGGAATTAAGTTGAGTTTTGAGGTGTGCTGTGAAGGACCTGGGCTAGCCCACAGCAGAGTTAAGGGTTAATTTAAAAAATTCCTTTAGGTTCTATTGTGCCTATGAAATCTAAAGGTGATTTTGGATCTAATCTAAAATATTTTAAATACAATCCTTTTTCCAAGATTTACATGAATTTAATGTTTATATAAAATCAGAGTATATCAAATGTACCGCAACATCCCGTATCTTGAGGACAAAAGCTAAGCACTACAGATGGTGCAGTCATCTATAGTATTAACTTCTTGTGATAAAATACAACAATGCTAATGGTATCCATAATATCAGAAGCACTTGAATATGAACAAAATCATAGATTTTCAAACATCCTTCAGCTGATTACATTTCAAAACAATATTATATCCAAGTTACATAATCCCTTAACAGTTTTCCAGGTACCGATCAAATATAATTAATAATAATACACCAAGAGCGACATATGATGATGGCCCCTTGGATGACAAGAGAAATACAGTCATAACTGACTTAATATACGCAGCGGAATCAAAAAAATTAAAACTGAAACTCCTATTTAGCTATCCGACAGCCACCTGCTCATCTCCGAGTGCTTTATTTGCCAAAAGACAAAAACCTGAAAACCTGAACCCTCAGGCTACTCAAATCAATTTTGATCACCCGAGAGTTTAAGGGGAAACAAAAACTACAAGTCAGACATAAAGCCTGGTGTGAATAATTATGTTCATCTTTGTTAATTTATGTTAAGTGAGACCACGCCGTTTAGTGGAACAGGTTTCCCCTCATTAACATTTCTTTAAAACATATCTTTTGCAATTCTTTTCCTGCAACCAAAACTGGTCAAAAATATCTGTAAAGCATCATTATGTAAACAAACATAAATATATCAAGTAATAAAATGAACTATCTGTTCATGCAAAAAGTTCATGCACAAATCCTTTTTATAAGATTTACATGAATTTAATGTTTACATAAATCAGAGTATATCAAATGTACTGTAGCATCCCGTACATAGAGGACAAAAGCTAAGCACTACAGATGTTGTAGTCATCTATAGTATTAACTTATGATGACAAAATACAGCAATGCTAATGGTATCCGTAATATCAGAAGCACATGAATATGAAAAAAAATCGTAGATTTTCATTAAACAACCGTTAGCTGATTACATTTCAAAACAATATCATATCCAAGTTATATAATCCCTTAACCGTTTCCTAGGTACTCATCAAATATAATTTACAATAATACGCCAAGAGCGACATATGATGATGGCCCCTTGGATGATCAGAGAAATATAGTCATAACTGACTTAATATACACAACGTAATCCAAACAAATAAAATTAAAACACCTATTTAGCTATCTGTCAGCCACCTGCTCGTCTCGAAAGCTTTATTCGCCAAATGACAAAAACGTTAAAACCTCGACCCTCAACACACTCAAATTAATTTTGAACACCCGAGATTTTAAGAGGGAACAAAAACTATGATCCAAACATAAAGCCTGGTGTGAATAATTCTGTTCATCTCTGTTAATTTATGTTAAGTGAGACCACGCTGCTTAGCGGAACGAGTTTTCCCTCAATAACATTT
This sequence comes from Allium cepa, assembly GCA_030765085.1. Classification (NCBI taxonomy): domain Eukaryota; kingdom Viridiplantae; phylum Streptophyta; class Magnoliopsida; order Asparagales; family Amaryllidaceae; genus Allium; species Allium cepa. Next base: position 523,800,460 of record CM060929.1, on the reverse strand, counting down.
CTTTAAAGCATATCTTTTGTAGTTTTTTTCCTCCAACCAAAATTGGTCAAAAATATCTGTAAAGCATCATTATGTAAACATACATAAATATATCAGGTAATAAAATGAACTATCTATTCATGCACAAAGTTTTGTTTGGCAAACTTTTAACCTTTGGCTGACTCGGGCCTACCAGACAATATCAAAATTTATCAAACATCTGTTAAACACTCCTCTTCTTATGTACAATCTATCGTTAACTATCTGTTAAATACTTCTCTTCTGGACTGTCTGTCCTTAACCTATCATCTTCCAGGGTCAACTGATCCTATTGGTTTTGCGGGCTCACCAGTAACCTATCTTTATACAAAATTATATTCCTTTCTGTTTGTATCCATAATTTTTGTCTTACCTATGGCAAACCCTACACACTGAAATTTTGGACTAAATTAGCTGGGGCTAATAGCTAATGTAAAGGACGCGACCCTATACCAGTCCCATCTGGTAATCTAATATCCGAATCATTTTACTTAGGGATATCTTTCCAAAATTTTCCTTGAAAACCTTTCCAAAATGATTTAAGATCTTTAAATCTAACACAAAGAAGGAAAATTTATAATCTCTTATGCTTTACTGAAAACCACCATGCCATGTTATACACACACACACACACACAAACTTTATTCAAATCTTAGTTGATGAAAACATTTAACTTTTGAAAGTCCCTCTCCAAAACCATTGAAAGTACCTCTTTTGAAACCATTAAAAGTACCCTTTTCGAAACCACGTAAAACCCTTTCTTTTATCTAGGCCGAAAGGCTAAAACCTTCCTTTCGAAACCATTCTCAAAACCCTTTCGAAACCCTTGGAAATCTCTCTTTCGAAAGCTTTAAAAACCTTAGACATCTTTCTTTTAAAAACCTTTAAACATTGCCTTTCGAAACCATTGGAAAACCTTTCCTTTCGAAACCATCAGAAAACAACACCTTCCTACTCCTTCGAAACCTCTTTTAAAACCTTTCGAAAGCATTAAACCTAAACATTTTGAAAGCATTTGGATTCAATTTAAAAAATTTAGAAACCTTTAGAAACCATTCAAAGTTAACTACTTCGAAATCCTTTGAAAACGCCTCGGTCGAAACCATTGGATTATGCCTTCAAGTAGAGCAAAAGGACATAAACCCATTAAAGTCAAAAGCACTTCCTTTTGAAATCATTTAAAAAATCAATATAAACATATATAAATCATCAACAAGTATATATATAAACATTCCATCATTCAAAACATGACAAAACATTGCAAATCAATTTGGAATCATCTTAAAAACGAAAACAATCAAAATAGAGATGTAAACATTATTCACCTTAGCCTTTGTGATTAAAGAGATTGAGATATAAACAAATTTGATTTGCTTAAGCTTCTTGCTAGCTTATCATATTTATTCTTCCCCTTTTCCTTATTAATGGTGGCCGACCTTAGCTTAAAAATTTCAAGAATGAGAAATGAACATGAACAGAGTGTACATGGCCATAGTTTAAGGGATATAGGAATTACTTTTCCATTTTACCCCTTCCTCTTATTCGTTTTTAATCTCCTTTTAATTCTTTAATTAAATGGCACGACTATCCCTTTAATAAATCAAATCTCAATCCCCTAATCAACACATTATTTTATTTAGTTTATCTAATTAAATATCCTAAATAATGTTGTCAAAAATATGAGGTGTTAAAGATTCTCCTCCTTAAAGAATTTCGTACTCGAAATTACGATAAGGTACACACAAATCAAATAAAGAGGTAAAACATACCATCAAACAAATCAGGATAAGCATCTCTAATGCTGCCTCAACCTCCCGAGTACGGTCTTTATCATCGTCACTCCACTGGACCTTAACCAATCTGACTGTCTTGGTTCTAAGCCTCTTCTCATCTCTTGCAACAACGCGAACTGGTTTTCTCACTATAGTCAAGTCCGGTTCTACTACTAAGTCATCTAGCACAGTTGGTGCACTAGCAGTCTTAGGGTATTTAGCACACTTTCTGAGATGAAAAACATGAAAAACATCGTAGACTCCTGCTAAACTTCTCGATAACTCAACTCTATATGCGAGTTTTTCGATCATCTCAATAATAGGAAAAGGTCCAACGAATCTCGGTGATAACTTCCTCGATTTCCTAAATCTAATCATCCCCTTCATCGGTAACACCTTGACGAAAACCTGGTCTCTAACAGAGAACTCTAAATCTTTCCATCTCATATCCATGTAACTTTTTTTGCCTAGACCGAGCCTCCTTTATTCTAGCTTGAATGACCTCAATCTTTTCTGCAGCTTTTCTAACTAAATCTGGACCACTAACCAACCTATCCTTAGTCTCTAACCAATAAACGAGAGATTTGCATAGTCTTCCATGCAAAGCTTCAAACGATGCCATCTAATTATTAGTTTGATAACTGTTATTATATGGAAACTCGACTAGATGCAGATGGTCTTCCTATGATCCCTCGAAATCTAGAACACAAGCTCTTAACATATCTTCCAAGATCTTGTTAATTCTCTCCGTTTGTCCATCTGTTTGTGGATGGTAAGCGGTACTCATCTTCAGCTTGGTTCCTAAAACTTCCCAAAACTTTCGGCAGACTCTTCCATAACTCACTAGTGAACAGAGAATATCTATCACTAACTATGCTACTAGGATTTTCATGCAGTCTAACCATATTCCTCATAAACATCCTTGCTAAAACGGGTGCCATCCTGGTTGACTTAACTAGAATAAAATGGGCATTCATGGTCAATCTGTTCACTATGACCCATATACTTTCATTTCCCCTGTTCGACTTTGGCAACCCGTCAATAAAGTCCATGCATATAGAATCCCACTTCCATACTGGAATATCTAACGACCGAAGCAAACCACTTGGCTTCTGGTGTTCGGCCTTTTCCTGTTGGAAATTCAAGCACTACTTTACACATAAACCAATATCCCGCTTTATATCTTTCAGATGAAATTCCTTTTCATATCCTGATACATCTTAGTACCTCCTAGAAGAATGGTGAACTTCGAACGATGTCATTCCTCTAAGACTTCTTTCCTTATGTTTCCTACACTCGGAATACATAATCTTCCTTTCTTTCTCAATCACCCATTCCGGTCAGGACTGAAATCTGTCATGTCATCGCTCTTAGTTCCTTCTCTTAGCTTCCTGATCCGTTTAGCTAACATCGGATCCTCCATCTATTTAGAAGCAATCTTTTCGATCAACACTAGTCGAGCTTCCAATCAAGATATACAACTGTATCTCCACTAGACCCCGCCTCGGATCTCCACTGCACTTTGTAATTTGCTAATGCTTTCAAATCTTTCCACTTAGCAATCATTGCCAAAACTGCATTCTGATGTTTTCTGCTAAATGCATCTACAACCTGGACTTCCTTAGCCTTACTCTTCTCTAACTAGTCACATCTCAATCCTAGAGTTGCATACTCTCCTATTGGATTCGTAACCTATAAGGAAATAACTAAATATGTGGGTTTTAGGTTAAACTTATTTATCAAACATCTAGATATAAAAAATGCGATGCACCAGTATCAAATAGAACGCTAACAGACATACCATGAATCTGAAGCGTACCTTCCAAAACTGCCTTTCCCTTCTCCTGAGATGTCGGCTTAGAAGCAACAGGTTCCAATGCATAAACCTTGCCTTTTCCATCCTTAGTAGGCTCCTTGCACTGGTTCTTATAATGACCTATCTAGTCATAGTTGAAGCACCTAATGTTCTTCTTCCCAACCACTTCTCTGGCCTTCCAGAATGACACTCATTGGTGAGATGCCCCTTTTTGTTAAAGCAGACAATCTTAGATTTCCCCCTCTTGGCTGCTCCACTCTTCTGAGCACCCTTCTTATGGAAAAACTTCCAATTCTGGCCCTACCCAACCTGGACTTCCTTAGCCTTACTCTTCTCTAGAGAATCAAGAATCACCTCGTGCCTCATGGCCATTTCCACAACTACATCACATGGATCTCTGATATGCGATAAAGCAGCCCTAGACAATTCAGGCTTCAATCCCCTGATGAACTTTTATTCCTCTTCATCATGTTATTAACAACGGCATAACCATACCGAGCCAACTCCTCAAACCTTTTGGCATACTCCACCACAGACATATCTCCCTGCTCTAACTCAACAAACTTTCTAATCAGAGCTGACTGTGCCATAATAGACATGAACCTCTCCTAAAACCTCCTTTTGAACTATGCCCATGTCATCCCTTCCTCATCTACTGCCATTGTTATACCGTTCCACTAAAACTAAGTAGCTTCCTGAAGCTGTCTAGATGCTAACCTCCTCTTCCGCTCATCACCGAGCCTCGAATTTGCAAAAATCCTTTCGCAGTGCAACAACCAATTCTCTACCTCAATGGCATCCTCTAATAAATGGTGTAACACCCCTAATTTTATTGACATTATTCAAGAAATTTAATTAGAAAAAACCAAATAGAATAATGTAGATTAGGGGATTGAGGTAGATTAATTAATTAGGTGGTCGTACTTATTAAAACTAATGAACTTATATAAATGGTTAGGAAATTAAACATAAGGGTATTAGGGTAAATAGCTGCCCATACCTCCTACCCTTATACTATTCTTATTAGGTTGTACATGTTTATTTCACCAAAACAAAAATACTTACAACCATGAGAAGCAAGGCCGACCATTAGAAGAGAAGAAGAAAACTTAAGAAAAGACTAGGATTCAAGCTAGAGGAAAATCAATCTCAAACAATCTCTAATCTCCTTATCCTAAGCAAGGTGAATAATAATTACAACATTTCTATTCTGACATTTACATTAAAGAGTTTCGAATTTAAGGATAAATCTTTTTTATGATGTTTTGAATGATGATATACTTGTTTATGATTTATAAGTGTTTAAATAAGGTTGTTTAATATGGGATATGCATGGTTTTAGGGTAAAACCAAGATGATATGATTTTTAAATGCCATGGGAAAATTTTATGTTATAGAAAACATGATTTTGGAGATGAATGTCAATTCTAATAATTTTCCGTTTGCGTATGTATTTTATTCGAATTTTTTGTGAAGAAAATGAATTATTGAGTTATAAATTATTTACGGCAAAAATAATGATTATTTGGGTTTAAATTTTTTATATGTTGGAAAACATATTAAAATAGATTTTCTAGGATTTTCCAGAATTTTTCTAAGTGTTTAGATGAATGTATAAATAATTTAAGGTATAAGACTTAAATATTTTATATATTTATTTGAGGAGAATGGGCATTCTATAAAATAAAATTATTATTCAAATATGAATTTGCGGTAGCATTTTCTGAAAAGTAAAGTGTTAAATAATGAGAATTTGATAAAAAGGGAAGGTCAGTTAAAAAGTTACCTTCTTTAAGTTATAAACAAGAAAATCATACTTTAGCATGTTTCAGCCATTTCAGGCATAATACCTTCTGGCCCAGACCTTTTGTCTGAGTCAAAAGGATTAAAACTTTCAGCAAGATCAAACCAATGCATATGGTATCAAGTGCTTGGTGCATAATGAATTGGATAGAGTCGAAAGGTTTGCAGTCGAAAGGTTGATGGCCAAAAAGATTAAGATATGTTTGTTTTATAAACTAAAGTTTTCACCTGCTTTGCTTTCGAATTAGAGCTTTCAACTTGGTTGCCTTCAACTAGGTCAAATGTTTAAAGAAAGGTTTAAACCTTTTGACAAAGTCGAAAGGTTACTTTCACTTTTTATAGTTTGTTTTGAACCTTCCGATACAGTCGAAAGGTTTGAGTTTTATAAGTTGTTTTATATATGTACAAGACCTGTCGTCAAAAGGTTTGTTTTAAAAGGTTGTTTCAGAGAGGTTTCGAAAAGAACTACCGCCTTTATTTTGTTAAAACCCCCCAAAGGGGGTCGAAGCAGGAGCATTCAACTTAGTCAAAAGGTTTACCTTTTTTAAAACCAGACATTTCTCCCATTGCTTTTAAAAGGTTTCAAAGCTTTTGACTTAGACGAGTTACACTTGATTTATGATTGAAGTGTAACCCAAGCTTTCGAAGGATTTGCTTTATAAGACGGAGGTATATTGTTTTTAATGAAATGAATTAAGCTTTCGAAGTAGACCTTTCGACAAGGTCGAAAGGTCGCTTTCTTTGTATTTAAAAGGTTTTAAAAGAGGACCTTCCGCATATTTTAACTTGAAACCATTAAGTTTTCGAAAGGTATATGTTATAGGAGTTGAATACTTTCGAGAGGTTTAAATTGCTGAACGGGTTTGAATGGTTTCGAAAGGTTGTTTTTTAGACCATTTGACAAGGTCGAGAGGTTTGGTTTTGAAGGTTTGAAAATCCATACTCTAATTTTTAAAGAAAAACCTACGACTTTTATAAAGAAGTTTTATAATGGCTTTAAGCATGTGATTTTGAAGAAGAAGTATTTTCTTGATGAAGATATAAGTTAAAGAGGTTAACTATGTTATATATATATATATGTATATTTCAAGGACTTTAAGTCCACATGAGTGGTATTTCTAAATTATTGTTTTGCTTCTTCAACGATGAGTATATTCACATGATAACCCATAACTGTATTTTAGGTAAAAGGGGTAGAAGAACCAACTAGGTTAACTCAATAGTGAATATAAATTACTTAAACTCTTGAATGAGTAGAATTTCATCCATGGAGTCATGGTGGCCAAACATATAGGATACTAGTGAGGGGAAAACCCATTCCGCTAAGCGGTATGGTCTCACTTGATATCCAAAAAGGATTGAGATGTTAGATTATTATTCATACCAGGCTTTATGTCTGACTCAAAATTTTTGTTTTTCATTTAAACTCTCGGGTACTCAATTGATTTTGAGTAGTTTGAGATTTAAGGTTTTCAGGTCCTCTTCTTATAAGAAAAAAGCTTCCGAAGACATGCATGAGGCAGATAGTTAATTAAGGTTTTCTTGTCCACTGTGTGTTTGGTTGTAAAGGAAGATTTATGAGCCTTACTATATACTTTGATCAACCAAGAGCCATCTTCATATGTCGCTCTTGGCGTATTTGTAATAATTATATTTTGCTGAATGTAGTTAACATAATTTGGGATTATGTAATGAACATGAAATGTTTTGATTTGAATATGGAAATGTATCTATGAATTGTGAATTTTTTTTCATATTTCTATGATTTATGTATCAATGCATCTAACACCGCCGTATTTGGCCGTCGAAGATTAATAACTATGGATGACTGCAACGTCCATAGCCGTTAGTTTTAGGCCTCCAAGTAGGGGGATGTTAAAAACGACTTCCCTCCAAGATTAATGTAATCTAAACTCAGCATAGCATAATATTGGACAACTGGAACCTCCAGAACTCCTCCTCCTACTACTCCAGCAGCAACACCCGCTTGTACATATTCACAAAGAACTGTTACATAGCTTCCATTCCAACTTGCGGGACTCCAGCACCCACATTCTCTGCTAGTGCCTGACTTTGACCTCTTCTCACATTAGGCTTTGCATTCCTATTGGTGTCGTCCCCTCCTGGGTTAAATCTTCTTATTCTTCCTTCAATACTGTATTTAAACCTCATGAGATACTGAAAATAACCTAACAAAGATAGGAGACTAGAGATAAGCATATACTCATATATTGTAAATACAAGTACGTTACTATAGCGTTATCCTATACCCCAATCTACTCCTATTCCTTAGGATTATGTTTTTAAAAACTTTTTTTAGTTTAAAATTTTCCGTTGACCTATGCTCGGATACCAAGTTGTAATATCCTGTATCTAAAGGCCAAAAGCTAAGCGCCATAGATGCTGCAGTCATCTATAGTATTAACTTATGGTGACAAAATACGGCAATGATAATAGTATCCATAACATTAGAAGAATAAGAACAAAATCATAGATTTTCAAAAGAACAACTTTTAGCTGATTACATTTCAAAACAGTATCATATCCAAGTTACACAATCCCTCAACCATTTCCCAGGCATTGATCAAATATAATTTACAATAATATGCCAAGAGCGACATATGATGATGTCTCCTTGGATGATCAAAGAAATATAGTCATAACTGACTTAATATACACAGTGTAATCAAAACCAATAAAACTGAAACGCCTATTTAGCTATCTGACAGCCACCTGCTCGTCTTCAGAAGCTTTATTCTCCAAAAGACGAAAACCTTAAAACCTCAATCCTCAGCCTACTCAAATCAATTTTGAGCAAGGAGAAATAAAAACTATGAGTCAAACATAAAGACTGGTGTGAATAATTCTATTCATCTCTGTTAATTTATGTTAAGTGAGACCACACCACTTAGCGGAATGGATTTCCCCTTACTAACACTTCTTTAAAACATTTCTTTTGCCATTCTTTTCCTACAACCAAAACTGGTCAAAAATATTTGTAAGGCATCATTGTGTAAACATACATAAATATATCAGGTAATAAAATGAACTATCTATTCATGCACAAAGTTTTGTTTGGCTAACTTTTAACCTTCAGCTGACTTGGGCCTACCAGACAATATCAAAATTTATCTAACATCTGTTAGACACTCCTCTTCTTATGGAAGATCTATCCTTAACTATCTCTTAAATACTTCTCTTCTGGACGGTCTATCCTTAACTTATCATCTTATAGGGTCACCTGATCCTAATGGTTTTGGAGGCTTACCAATAACCTATATGTATACAAAATTATATTCCTTTATGTGTGTATCCATAATTTTAGTCTTACCTGTGACAAAACCCTGCACACTGGAATTTTGGACTGATTTAGTTGGGGTTAATAGCTAATGTATATGGCGCGACCCTATACCAGTTTCATATGGTATTTTAATATCTGAGCCATTTTACTTAGGGATATCTTCCTAAAATTTTCCTTGAAAACTATTTCAAAATGATTTAAGATCTTTAAATCAAACGCAAACAAGGAAAATTTATAATCTCTTATGCTTTACTGAAAATCACCATGCCATGTTATATATATATATATATATATATAATTTACTCAAATCTTAGTTGGTGAAAACATATAAATTTTGAAAGTCCCCCTTCCAAAGTACCACTTTCGAAACCATTGAAAGCACCTCTTTTGAAACCATTGAAAGTATCCTTTCTAAACCATGTAAAACCATTTCTTTTATCTAAGCCGAAAGGCCAAAACCTTCCTTTCGAAACCATTCTCAAAACCCTTTCGAAACCCTTAGAAACCTCCCTTTCGAAAGCTTTAGAAACCTTAGACATTTTTTTAAAAACCTTTAAACATTGGCTTTCGAAACCATTGGAAAACCTTTCCTTTCGAAAACATTTGAAACCATCAGAAAACAACACCTTTCAAATCCTTCAAAACCTCTGGGGAACAACCCCTTCGAAACCTCTTTTAAAACCTTTCTAAAGAATTAAACCTAAACCTTTCGAAAGCATTTGGGTTCAATTTAAACATTTGGAAACCTTTCAAAACCATTCAAAGTTAACTCCTTAGAAACCCTTTGAAAATTTCTTGGTCGAAACCATTGGATTATGCCTTCAAGTAGAGCAAAAGGGCATAAACCCATTAAAGTTGAAAGTGCTTCCTTTTGAAATCATTTAAATCATCTCTTTCAAAACCAATTTGGATTATACTTCAATTTAACAAAAGGGTCATAAGAACTTTTTAAGTCGAAAGACTCTCTTTCGAAAACCTTTCCTAAGCAAAAAGCGACGGTGTCGAAACCACCCCTTCGAAAGCATTTGGAGAAATGGGCTGGTTTTCCAAAACAAAACAATCCCTTCGAAACCTATTGGCTCGAAAGGTAAAAGGCGGAAGTTAGGTGTTTTAACTTTGTCGAAAGCATTCATTTAAAACAAAGATGCAACCTAATCGAAACCATTTTCTTTTAACCATTTAACCTAGTTGAAACCCAACCAAGTTGAAAGCAAGCAGACACACTTTTCCTTAAAACCACAGTAAAGCTTCAACCCTTTTGAAACCCCTTGGTTTCGACCCTATACCTTTCGCCTACATGCAATTCATTACATACCAGTTTCCTGATACCATATGCATTGGTTTCGACTTCGTCGAAGGCGATAGTATGGAGGCAGAACCTAGTGCCGAAGGAGACAAAACAGTGAAAAATTTATTTATTTGTATTTTTAAACTATTTCTTTTGTACCTATCCTATCTTGTTTGTCTAAATATGATTGGTTGCTATATTACCTTTTCAAAAGTGATGCCATTTTCCAGTATTAATAAATTGAAATTATTTACAAAAAGCCCATTCTCTATTTGAAAATATATAAAACATTTAAGTCTCATACCTTAAATAATTTTATATGCTTATCAAAACTCTTAGGAAAAATCTGGAATAATTCTAGAAAATCTCTTTTAATATGTTTTTTAACATATAAAATTTTTAGAACCAAACCATATATTATTTACCCGTAAACAATTTCTAACCAAATTATCATTTATTTACTAGAAAATTCATATAAAATTCACATTAATTCCAAAAATTCTGAAAATTGAAACTCATCTCCAAAATATTATTTCTGATCTTCATAAAAATTCGCAAGGCATAAAGATGTCATTGAATAGCGTTTTTACCTTACAACATATCGTAAAATCAATATGAACATGTATAAATCATCATCATGCATATATATAAAAATTCCATCATTCAAAACATGGCAAAACATTGCAAATCAATTCGGAATCATCTTAAAGCCTAAAACAATCAAAATGGAGATGTAAACATTATTCGCTTAGCCTTTTTGATTAAAGAAATTGAGATATGAACAAATTTTATTTGCTTAAGCTTCTTCATAGCTTATCTTCTTTCTTCTTCCCCTTTTCCTTATTAATGGTGGTCGGTCTTAGCTTACAAATTTTAAGAATGAGAAATGAACGTGTTTGGAGTGTACACGGCCATAGTTTAAGGGGTATAGGAATAAATTTCTCATTTTACCCCTTCCTCTTATTCATTTTTAATCTTCTTTTAATTCTTTTATTAAATGGCACGGCTACCTCTATAATAAAATCAAATTTCAATCCCCTAATCAACACATTATTTTATTTAATTTATCTAATTAAATATCCTAAATAATGTTATCAAAAATATGGGGTGTACACTTGTATATGTGTTTGTGTGTGATTTTTACTTGTTATATTTAATTTGGAGAAGGAAACCTTTGGTTTCTTCTCTTAACTTGTTCAATTAATGAGGGGATATATGGTTTTGATTGAGAGGAAAATGTTTAATTTCTTTTCCTTTAATTAAATAATTGATGGACTAATTAAATGCCATAGATAATCAAATTTATACTTAGCATAAATTTTGAGTATATCCAAATATACTCTAATGTATATTGTGCAATATATCATATTATGTACATTGTTAATATGTACACGTTTTGGTGTTGGGATTTACACCAAAACAGACGCATTCTCCATTGTATACGCATTGGTTATCACAATATTGTTTAAAATTATATGAGTGCATATATATACATGTTTAAATATACTTAATACAAATATGTGTGTGTGTGTGTGTGTATTTTAACGAATCCTTTAATTGGCTTAAACTGATTCAACGTCGACTAGTTTGAATTCAAGATTTATTTCAAAAACATGCAATTATTTGATTTAGTAAAATAATTTGAAAACATATCTTAATCTATAAATCCAAATATAACCTATGTTTATATGTTAATAATCTAAAGTAAGCTAAATATTTTAGAAGAAATAACAAGGAAAATTTTATTAAATAAAATTAGAATGTTCATACATGTAGATTTCTACATTAGAAACAGATCTCTATTAATGTCAAGATGTATATATGCATGTTTGTGTAAACATTAATTGTAAAATAGTTTTTAAATTAATACAATTGTTTGTACCAAAATTGGGCACAACAGTCTTCGGAAGTGTTTGAAGAGATAAAAATGAAGAAAATAAATGTAAAAGAGGATTATCTAATAAACACTCCAAATTATAATCAGAAAAACAGCAGAGAAACACAAAGGTTTAGAGTGGTTCGGCGTATTACCTACGTCCACTATGAAATGATTAATCTTTATTAACTTTTGCTTGCTGGTTATAATGAATTACAACAGTGAATTTTGAGTACAACAGTGATTTTCGAGCACAACAATGGTTTCAGCAGAGTCTAGACGTAGAAGAGCCAAAAATTCCCTTTTTTGTAAGCCCTGGGATGCTATTTATAGGCGTAGGATGCAAATATCTCGCTCAGACTCGGAAGCCTCTTCTCTCATGTGAGTAGGCCCACACGATCAGTCCTATAACGTTTGCACTCGGTCCGTGATCGATACAAACGAACTTCGTATTGATCAATATTTCGTCCAATCGAGCCGAGATCGATCATGAACATTCTTAAGGATGCACGTAAGCTCCTGTGAAAATTTGATGGTATTTGGACTTGTAGATTTTGAGTTACGATTGATACAAGTTCAAATTTATTGAAGGCTGCTAAATTTGCATCGCTCCTATTTGCATCGATCTGTTCATATCGATTTGAGCACGTGCATGCAAATTGACGTGGCGCTAAATTCTTGGACCGATCCACTTTTTATGCCGAGTGACCGAGTCAACCATTTTTATGCGTTCTCTTCATGTCGATCACTTGAGGCTCTATTTGTATCGATGCTCATAAGTTACTTCATATTGATAGCTGGGGGTCATTTCGTATCGTTTATTGGATGCTTTATTCGTATTGGTCGTTGAACGATCGATACGAAATGTGAAATTGGAATCGATACGAATTGATTCCATTTGATGGATATGAAGTCGAGCCGATTTGATGGAAACGAAGTAGAACCAGGCTAAGTGGACACGAGGTAGAGTGCACGTGATGGATACGAATCGATGGATGCTTGATGGATACGAAACCGATCGATGCGAAATGATGGATGGGAGTGAGTTGATCTTCTTGGTTTGCATCGATCATATCTTGAGCATACGAACTCCAATTGACTTGAAATTTGGAATGTTGGATTTCATAGCTTTGCTGGTCCTGTCATATCAATTGTAGCTTGATCTGGACTTAGACAAAATTTACCGGTATCCATAGTAGATCTGTGTATTAACGATCTCCAGGACGAACTATCCTCAGTTTCTAGTCAAATTCTTAGTGTCACGGTCTTGCCAAAAGGCGGGATAACAACTATTATATATGCATGCATACATACATACGTGTATAGATTTTAAAACAGACAAGTAATTGTGAAATAATGAAATCACCCTTGAAATTCGGCTAAATAAATAAATATATAATAATAATCAATTAGTTATTATATTCAGATCTAAAATAACACCATCATCATCATTAACATAAAGAAAATAATAAAAATCAATAATAAAAACTGTTATTATTTCCAAATCAATGCATGTACAAATTAAAGATGGAGAACAAAAGCGTATACAAAATTTTAAAAATAATAAAATAAATAGATCTATAATATCATGATGAATATTCACATAAAATAGAATAGATCATACCTAATAGATATAGCCTTTGAATGAATATTGATTCAAAGACGCTCCTAGGTCCAAATATGAATCAGTCTCTTAGCTGTGCAAGAAAAGAAGAACCACCTTTTACTTGAACGATTTATACGGGTGTCATTAAAATATTTTTTTTCTTTTATTATTCCTTGAATTTTCGGTCATGAATGTTGGAAAAGGAATATAGAGGCTAGGGTTTTTAAAGAGAATGATTAAGAGAGGCAAGTGAATGAAATACATGGTATTCATAGAGGTAACCTTTCTTAACCTCCTCCGTTCATTTTCTAGATCCAACCATTGGATTCAAGCCTCTTTTTCTTTATATGGATTGTAATTAAAGAGGTTGTATGGCCTTTATGTTTGTTCAATAACACTTAGCAAATAATTATATTTAAATTAAATCTAAACGCTCATCGATATCTTATATCGATTTGTACATATATACAACTTTTATATACGCACTTAAGTAAATGCAATGACATCAAAAATACTATTGCATCTAATACATTAAATAAGTAACTAATTATATTTCCAAAAATAATAATTAATTTACAATAACTTATAGATCAATTAAATCATGTGCTATTTCGGAGAATCTAGCAATGCGGTTGTGCGACTCACATGTTTAAATCAGTTAGCGATTAATATCGAGCTATTTGAATATTAACGTTCACTCAACATCTTAGCTAGTGGAGTGTAATTTTGGCCAAATTTACCGCTTACACATCTTTTTGGTAAAATAATTTTTTACTTGTTTAAGCATTACCCGATAGTGACAATTATTTACACAATTCTCTTCGTCAAAGCCATATCTCCTTGGTCTTATGGAATTTGGTTATGGTTATAATTCAAATATTGTCTATATTTAATTCTATAGCCCAAACACAAATTCCTTGGTTCAATAATAACAATTATTATTAACCGAACTACCATGGCAAGAGATTTTGACTTTGAGTTGACTTTAGTTGACTATGATACTAACCCCATAAAACTGAGGAGACAAATCCTCTCTTGAATAATATTTCACTTCTAATGCTTCCATTCGACTCAAGTATAGTCGTTCGATGGACGTCGTGCCATGATTTAACTATACTCAAAGCGGAGCTTTCATACTGAAGATCAGTAGTGTTATCTGCATAGTTTTTAATAGGAACATAATATCGAATTTAGTGAATCCACAATTGGGCTTTTGAGGTCATAATATGACTATTACTACTATCATTATCGATCTTGAAGATATGCAGCATGTCGACTTAACCATGATCTCAAATCAAAAAATATTGTCCAAAGTGTGAAGATAAGCCAATGTCATAAGCATACAATGTCGCCCCTCATCAACATCAGTTAATAGATAATATCATAGGTCATCAATGAATTAAGGATATCGAATGCCATCAATACCGCATACCGCTTATAGAGTTAAATGAATGAGGTCGAATCTCTCATATTAATCAACAATATCTAATGGAACCAATGCCATATCTCATCAAGGAAGCGATAATACCAAAGAATACTATATTGAAAGCCATCAATGTTATAATGACATAGTTTATCATCCATGTCGCCCCTCATTGATGCTACATTCTAATCAGTGTTGCACTTCAATCTGAAGATAGAATAGATGCTGCATCTAGTTAATATCGCATCAGGTCGATACCGCATCTCTTCAATGCCGTTACCTTTTGATTTCGCTCCTCCTTGATGTTGCTCATCAAACAATGCCATTTCTTATTAATCTGCTTATCATCAATGCCACCTGATATCAATACCACATATTATCATGCCACCTGTTATAAATGTGGTTTGTTATCAATGTTGTTCATTACCAAGGTCGTTCATTATCAATACCGCGCCTTGATGATGCCTTAGTCCATCAATACACTAAAGAATGCCAAAAGTCATCAAATCAAACCAATATCCTTAGCGCCATCGAGATGAACCTCAATGCTACAGAATAGGCATGCCGCATACATTTGTGTCGCATCTTACCACCCCTAAAAATACCAACCTAGGGGCATGGAGGAAGGGTGATCATTTCTTTTCTCTACTCTCAAAATTAAACTTTTGTAACCCTAATTGAATTGAGCAAAATCTCAATTTGATTGTAATTATGCCTGATTTATATGAACAGGGATTTAGACATGCCAACTACCTTAATTGCACACTTTGGACAATATGAGACATGAATATGCATATAATAAAGCTTTTTGGGCCCAAAGCTTATCATGATTTATTTTATACAATTACACGAGCTTCGATCTAAACTAGTGTTTATATGCTAGCCTCTATCTTGCCTACTACATATGTACATTGGACTATGAATCGTGAGTATTGCTTAACTAGTTTATTAACATGCCTAATGAACTATTGCACATATTTTGGCTTATTATTTCTCTCCTTTAATCATGTAACATGGATTTTCGAATATATTATTCCAAAAGACCATATAGGCTCTCAAATATCTTATTCCAAGAGACCATATGAGCGTCGGGTGTCCTATTACAAAAGCTCATGGGCATCATGGAACCATTTTTTAATTACATCATCTTGTAGTAAGCCTTGAATGCTAAGCCTATTCTTGATCCACTATTTGGTCAACACTAACCAAGCTGTGCTTAGTCATGTCATCATATATGTTAAAAATCAAGATTTGGCTCATCATACTTGGCATCACGGGTGGTATACCAATTTTTGGTCTAACATTTTAGCGCTAGAAGGAGGGCTCGAACCTTTGACTATATTTAAACTCCCTCCTCAAACCAATTAACAAGTTTTTATTTTGGGAAAATGGTGAAATGAAGGCGAATTAATGTTCCTCATGAAGAAGTCACGCAAACGGGACATAGAAGAAAATTTAATCCCCAACTTCAACTTGAGAAATGTAGAACCTGGATAGTCATCAGAGGTAGCAAAGCCTACCAGTAGCGAAGCTAAGTTCAAAGATCTAACTCAGTAGATGCCAATGATGTAGGAGCTACTAGGAGAAATCCTAGTATAAAAATTGTGATATCCCGGAAATTTTAGCAATATCAATTTAATAATCTGTATTTAAAATTAAATTGATTTGATAAAATTTTAATAAAAATTAACTTGATTTAATAATCTAATTAAATAAATGTTTAATTGATGAAATTTATATTTTAAAAACTAATAAAATATTTTCCTATTTATAATGTATATATATATATATTGTAAATAGGTAGGTTTTGATTTGTAGTTAAATAAACAATTAAAATCTTGTTTTAAATTCTAATAATCATTTTGATAATTTGGGAATTATATAAGAAAATTTAAAATACCATTTATATATTAAAACATTTATTCATTTAAATAAAATAAGATAAGTAAATTATAATTTCTTAAATGATTGAAATTGGATAAATATGTTATTTTCAAATAATAATAAATGTATAAATATAGATATGTTTTAAAAGACAATATTTTTTTTTTGAAATTAAACATGTTAATATAAATTAGTTTTAAAATTGGATTTTTAAAATGTATAAATAGCATTTGAATTTGAATTCATTTTGAAATTCAAATGAATAAACATATATGAATAACCATATTTAAATTTTGTAAGTGAGCTTTCATGTTATATAAATTGTTTTATTTCATTAAAAAGAAATACATATCATTTCATTTATGTAAACTACTTATATGTGTATTTAATAAAGTAAAGAGGATTTTTATCTATCTTTAAATTAAAAATAGTAATTAACATATGGATTAAACAAGTGTTAGCATCTTAAGAACTTAATAAGACAAGTGTACAAAATTTAATTACTTAATTTGACAAGTGTCTTTTAATTTGATTTTCTTTTAATTTTTAAATAAATCACTTATACACTTATAAAACATATTTTTTCTTCACTCTCATTTTTCTTCTAATGTTCATTTTCTTCTAAGAAAAGAAAGATCTCAGCTGAAACATAATTGTTTCAGAAAACTCTCAAATCCATAATCAAATCTGTAATTCCTCTCCTCTGTAAATCTTGTTTAAAATGCAAATCTATAATTCACTTCCAAACAAATCTGCAACTCTACTTCCTCTCAAACCATCAGCATATCATTGCAAACTCTTCCTCAAATCTACACATTTTCAAAGCAATATAATTCCTGTACATGAACCTACATGTATCCTTTCACCTGAATTTTTTAAAACATGCATGCCTGCATTTCCAATTAAAAGCAAGATCAGGCTTGAATCTAGAAATCAAAGCTTGCCTGCACTTCATATAAAAGAAAATAAAATGGGCTCTGCATTTTTTTTTTTGAAATCTGGAATCAAGTATGTCTGCATGCAAGTGCTAACATCTAGTTCAAAGTTCAAATTGCCTTCAAGCCTGCATACAAGTTTTAAACAGCTAGCTACTCAAGTTTTATTAAAGATTCAAAGAAGTAAAAGCAATGCAAGTTTTAACAGCAACATTAAAATTTCTTCAAGCCTGCATACAAGTTTTCACAGCAAAGCACTGGTTTTTAATTCAAAACAAAAGCTCTGTTCCATCTCTACTGCAGGTGAGTAACACTTTTTAAAATTTAAACATAAGTTGGTTGCTTAAATAAGTATGTTGTGTATGTTACCTGAATTGCATGTTGATTGGTATGTTTGTGAGTAACACTTTTTAAAATTTAAACATAAGTTGGTTGCTTAAAATTAGTATGTTGTGTATGTTACCTGAATTGCATGTTGATTGGTATGTTTGTGAGTAACACTTTTTAAAATTTAAACATAAGTTGGTTGCTTAAATAAGCATGTTGTGTATGTTACCTGAATTGCATGTTGATTGGTATGTTTGTGAGTAACACTTTTTAAAATTTAAACATAAGTTGGTTGCTTAAATAAGTATGTTGTGTATGTCACCTGAATTGCATGTTGATTGGTATGTTTGTGAGTAACACTTTTTAAAATTTAAACATAAGTTGGTTGTTTAAATAAGTATGTTGTGTATGTTACCTGAATTGCATGTTGATTGGTATGTTTGTGAGTAACACTTTTTAAAATTTAAACATAAGTTGGTTGCTTAAATAAGTATGTTGTGTATGTTACCTGAATTGCACGTTGATTGGTATGTTTGTGAGTAACTTTTTATTTTCAAAATTTTAAGTATTAAAAAGTCGCCTGATTTTGATTATGTGTGTTACTTGAATTTCATGTTGATTTGTATGATTTACCACATTAGTTTAAAACTCAAGAAGAGTTATGATGATGTATGTTGTTCCTATAGTATGATTTGTATTGAATATAAACTTACTGTTTTATACAGTATTTGTTTTACTTAGTTCCAGGTCCAAAAACTTAAGAGCTCCTAAATTAATGTGAAATAACACAAGAGATTTGAACAATATCTGTTCAATGCAGTATAAATAATAAGTTTAAGATTTTGTGTAAGAAGAAAAAAAATACCTGTAGTTTTACTGGAACAAGCTAACAACATAGAAAACTAAAATCATATAAATCCAAGTTGATTTTTCTTAGTTTCAGGTGTATAGATTTGAAGCTAAAACTAAGTTGAGATTTGTAAAACCAAAATTTAAATATTTAGAATTAGGATTTGTGTGCAGTGCTATTTTTCTCTGGGTAGTAAAAAGGGGAAGTGCTTAACCTAATTTAGTGACTGCATGATTCAATCTGTGGGAAGATTCAGTGATTCGAGTGCAACTATTTTTGGAGAGAGGGTAGCTCGGGTGTAGAAGAAGAGGTGGACGGGGTTCCATCGTCTCCGATGGTCGGAGGGAAGAGGATGAGGTATTTTCAGGTTTGGGTTGAAGGTTGCCTGTGTTGCCAGGTTTGAATTGGGGGAAAAACTCGAATTTGACTTCAAGTGGATTGAAGGGTTTTGGATGGTCGCGAAGTACTTCAGTGATGATCGCCGTCGTGCTTGTGGTCAGGGTACTGGCCGGAGGTGGTCAGGATTCCCGTGCATATGCACGGAGCAGTGAGGTGTCAGGGGGTGAAAGTTTGGTATTGCAGAAATTTTTGACTCGGGTTAAAACTCGAGTAATCCGAGTTGTGACTCGAAGCAGAGCAAGGATTTACTCGAAGTAAATCAGGGGGAACTCGGGGCATTTTCTGATGTTAAAAGGTTTCTTTGAAAACCTGTATAAGTTCAAAATTCAATTTAGTTTGAATCTGAAGCAAGTTGTTTATAGAAATGAAACTTAAAGTCAGTATTTCAAACTGAGTTTGAATTCCAGGTTTGAAAATTTAATTTAAATCCTTTTAATTTAAAATGTTTTAAACATCTATCAAAAGGGTTTAAAAATCTGAAATTTAAAATAAAGCATTGAATTAAATTAGAAGATTTAAAAACAAGTTTAAATCTGGAAATATGATTCAGATTGGAATTATGTTTTTGAAAATAAAAGTAGTTTTTAAAATTTTGAAAATGTTTAAAATGTTTTAATTGTTGAAACATATTCTAATTATGATTTGTAATCTTAAAATGTAATATGATTATAAATTTCTTTTATAAACAAGGAATTACTTAGTATAAGTTTAAAGGTTTTTAGAATGTTTTTAAACTTTGATAAAGTTAAGTTTGATTTCAATTTAAATTTAAAATTTAAAATGTAACTTGAAAACAATTTTTAAGTTAAATTGTTTTAAGTTACTTTGTTAATGATAAAGTAATCATTAATATGAATGTTTTATTTTAAAAAAAGTAAATTTAAGATTTAATGATATTTGTTTCATTAAATTTGTATGGTAATTTAAATAATTTAATTAATTAATTTGTTTAATTAATTAAAGATTTGAAATTAATTAAGGTTAATTAAATTAGTAATTAATTTAAGTTAATTACTTAAGAAAGGTAATCAAGAAATTGTTAATAAGTTAATGAAAGCCATTAACTTGTGATTATTTATTAATAAATTAATGTAATTAATTTTGATAATTAATTGGATTAATTAATTTAAATAATCAATTATGAAACTTAATTAAGTATGATTACTTTATGTAAATAATTAAAAATATTAATTACTCTTTGTAATTAATTCATTAATTGGATTAGTTTAAATTAATTAATTAAGTTTAATTAATTTAGAATGATCATCGAATGGATTGATAAGAAATCAATGTGGAATAATTACTTAGAGAAGTAATTAAGATAAATAAATTACTGGAAGTAATTAATTGAAGTATGGTATTTTGAGATTAATTACTTTGTGTAATTAATATGAAAGGTAATTTCTTTGTGAAGTAATTAATAACTAATTACTTAGTGTAATTAATTTAAGCATTGATTAAGTCTTTTGAAATAATTAAGTGATGTAATTAATTAAAGGTAATTAATTACAAATGAGATAAATCAAGGATGATTAATCAATAGAATATATTATTAAATATAATTAATTTAGGAGTGATTAAAGAAGTAATTAAGAGCAGTTAATTACTAAATGTAATTAATCAAGTATGATTAATAATTATGGATTAATTAAGATTAATTACTTAGTGTAACTAATTTAAATAAGTAATTTAAATTTAATTAAGGATCGTTAATTGATAATTAATGATGTAATTAAGGATTAATTAATTAAGATTAATTAATCAATGATAAGTGATTAAGGAAGTAATTAATTAATTAATGAAGTAATTAAAGGTTAATTACTGATTTTTGGTTAAGGATAATTAATCAAAGGTGATTAATTAAGGTGATTAATTTGAGGATAATGATTTAATTGATTGATAATCAATTAATGGTTAAGTAAGTAAGTTCTAAATGGTGAAGTAATTAATTTAATTCATTTAAAATTAGTTAAAAATAGACAATTAATTTAATTCAGTTTAAATTAACTAGAGATAGAAATAATTAATTTACTTCATTTTAAATTAATTATAGATGGTGTGATTATAGATCTTTACTTATGAATGAATGATACGGTTAGACTTGAATGGTTTGAATCTCAGAATTGAGATTAGTATTGTGTGATATGGATGTATTGGATGCATTGTGATGGTATGAGTTATCTATGGATGATGATAATATAGATTACTTGTTTATAATAATATTGATTATCTATTATGATGATGTGAAGTATCTATGTGTGTATATAGATAGTTTAAATTGAATTGTTTTAAACATAAAACAACTTGGACCTAAAAGACATGCTTTGGATTTCGATGAGACCGGGATCGGGTTTCCATATTTGGAATCCGAAAACCACATCGACTCCAATTAACGTTAGTCGTGAATCTAAGTGGAGCAAGTGAAGACTCGAGGTGTAAGGGCTATACGTCAGTATAACTCTGTGGGTGATTCCGTAATGAGTTTGACGGAATAGTGCTTATAGATTCAAGATGGTGAATCAAAGTGCAAGGGCTATGGTCGTTGACTCTAAGGGTGATTCCAATAATGAGTGCAACGAGATAGTGCCTTCGGTTTCGTTCGAACCCGGAACGAACTTGTATGGATTGAATGCTTTCAGCACATCGTCAGGCGGACGATGAGCATTCTAAGATTTGATGTCCTATAAAGGTAATCGTAGCCTCAAGCCTCATCAACCGGGAATGGCTAAAACAGGGGAGGTGCAGCAAGGCTTCGTGGGTAGCCCCCACTTGAGAGCAAGATTGATCCCTGTCTAGAAGTCCCTTTATATTCGGCTATGTGGGGCGGTTGAATCGCGACAACTGCCGGGGTTGTCTTGTTCGGAACTGTTCAGTAAGGAACGGGACCGGCCTTGTGTTGCAGGGGAGTTAGGGTGGCTCCTCGGTACGGTGATCTAGGCCACGTACTTTGACGGGCAGTACCCCAGTAGCCCTGCCATTGTATGGAATCCAAAATCCAATAAGTGCCAACGGATTTGATTGTATTACCCACTTTTGTGGCTAGTAGCTGGAATTTAATAAATGTAACAATTTCGGCTATTTCTTATTTACTTGAAAACCCTAGACACTATTATAATATCATCGGATTTCCTATCAAATGTTTTGGTTAGCGTAAGGTAAAAACTTTTCCATGTTTATGTGTGGGAAGTCTTACGTGATACCTTTCTTTTCAAAAGTTTTTGAAGTTAAGCAACTTTAACCTGTTACTCACACCAGACTCATGTCTGACCCGGAGTTTATTTTTGTTTTTCATAAACTCTTGGGTACTCAAATTTTTACGAGTAGCCAAGGGATTCAGGTTAGGATTCGGGTTAGCTTTGACGAATATTGGAGGAGCAATGGAGCAGGAGGCTTCTGCGTTAGATATTAGTATTCCGCTGTGTGTTCTGTGTTGTCTCTGAGATTGTATTATGTTGTAAATACTAGACAGGTGTTTATAACTGTCTAGTATGTGTTGTATTATCTGTGTACTCTGATAGTGGATGTAAACTATGTAAATATTTTATGTTATTAATATAATTTATTCGTTCCTCTGTTTAGATTCTGATGTGTTGTTTCTTCTTCTTCTCTTTCTTTCTATTCTCTATCCCTTTCTTTCTTATTAGCGATGCGATTTCCTGGAGATAGGAAGTCGGGTCGTTATAGTGGTATCAGAGCATTAGGTTTGAATTGGGGAAAAACTCGAATTTGACTTCAAGTGGATTGAAGGGTTTTGGATGGTCGCGAAGTACTTCAGTGATGATCGCCGTCGTGCTTGTGGTCAGGGTACTGGCCGGAGGTGGTCAGGATTCCCGTGCATATGCACGGAGCAGTGAGGTTTCAGGGGGGAAAGTTTGGTATTGCAGAATTTTTGACTCGGGTTAAAACTCGAGTAATCCGAGTTGTGACTCGAAGCAGAGCAAGGATTTACTCGAAGTAAATCAGGGGGAACTCGGGGCATTTTCTGATGTTAACAGGTTTCTTTGAAAACCTGTATAAGTTTAAAATTCAATTTAGTTTGAATCTGAAGCAAGTTGTTAACAGAAATGAAACTTAAAGTCAGTATTTCAAACTGAGTTTGAATTCCAGGTTTGAAAATTTAATTTAAATCCTTTTAATTTAAAATGTTTTAAACATCTATCAAAAGGGTTTAAAAATCTGAAATTTAAAATAAAGCATTGAATTAAACTAGAAGATTTAAAAAAAAATTTAAAATGAGTGCAACGAGATAGTACCTTCGGTTTCGTTCGAACCCGGAACGAACTTGTATGGATTGAATGCTTTCAGCACATCGTCAGGCGGACGATGAGCATTCTAAGATTTGATGTCCTATAAAGGTAATCGTAGCCTCAAGCCTCATCAACCGGGAATGGCTAAAACAGGGGAGGTGCAGCAAGGCTTCGTGGGTAGCCCCCACTTGAGAGCAAGATTGATCCCTGTCTAGAAGTCCCTTTATATTCGGCTGTGTGGGGCGGTTGAATCGCGACAACTGCCGGGGTTGTCTTGTTCGGAACTGTTCAGTAAGGAACGGGACCGGCCTTGTGTTGCATGGGAGTTAGGGTGGCTCCTCGGTACGGTGATCTAGGCCACGTACTGTGACGGGCGGTACCCCAGTAGCCCTGCCATTGTATGGAATCCAAAATCCAATAAGTGTCAACGGTTTTGATTGTATTACCCACTTTTGTGGCTAGTAGCTGGAATTTAATAAATGTAACAATTTCGGCTATTTCTTATTTACTTGAAAACCCTAGACACTATTATAATATCATCGGATTTCCTATCAAATGTTTTGGTTAGCGTAAGGTAAAAACTTTTCCATGTTTATGTGTGGGAAGTCTTACGTGATACCTTTCTTTTCAAAAGTTTTTGAAGTTAAGCAACTTTAACCTGTTACTCACACCAGACTCATGTCTGACCCGGAGTTTATTTTTGTTTTTCATAAACTCTTGGGTACTCAAATTTTTACGAGTAGCCAAGGGATTCAGGTTAGGATTCGGGTTAGCTTTGACGAATATTGGAGGAGCAATGGAGCAGAAGGCTTCTGCGTTAGATATTAGTATTCCGCTGTGTGTTCTGTGTTGTCTCTGAGATTGTATTATGTTGTAAATACTAGACAGGTGTTTATAACTGTCTAGTATGTGTTGTATTATCTGTGTACTCTGATAGTGGATGTAAACTATGTAAATATTTTATGTTATTAATATAATTTATTCGTTCCGCTGTTTAGATTCTGATGTGTTGTTTCTTCTTCTTCTCTTTCTTTCTATTCTCTATCCCTTTCTTTCTTATTAGCGATGCGATTTCCTGGAGATAGGAAGTCGGGTCGTTACAAAAATCATCCAAGCTTATCGCATGAGAAGAAGTTGAATATCCAAGAAGGAATTTGGATGCTTCTTTACTTTGGAGCAAGAGCAGAGGCAAACTCACCATGACTCCATAGAAAAGGAGAGGAAATCAAGAAGCTGAAGCAGCAGAATTCTCCCCTAAATCCTTGGAACCGCCCGCATCTTTTTTGAATCAGATTCTAGAATAATCCGTCGAAAAATATACAGGAACTATAGCTAGAATTATAGACATTACATATAGACATATGTCTAGTATGATCTCCCTAACCCATCCTTGTAATATCATCTATCTTTCCTCTTAGAACTTTAGTCATATATAGATATCTGCGTTGGTTTTTCCAACAAAAGAAAACAAGAAGCCTGGTAGAGCCTGAAAGCACTGGTCACCCTATTATAGAAATTTCACAAATGCATGTGCATAACACGGTCGAGTTGGTGTTATACGAGAATTGGCAAAAGTCGCAACTCTTATGAGAAGAACGATGATGAATTGTGTTCTTAGTGCAAAAGTAGGCGATCCCGATCAATTGGGGGGGACAGGCACTTGTAGGTTTTTGAGTGAGGTGACTGGTCCAATATACTTCGAGCTAGGTGAGAGGGAGGTGGTGCATACCGATTCTGCTTTGGACAATTCATTCATAAAAAAATCAAGCAGACTTTAGGTCTTAAAGCTAAAGGAGATTGTCAAGGAAGATTAGTAGAGAAGTTTAATTAGAAGTCTGGAAATTGAATTTCCAAAGAGTACGAGCCTAATAGGAACAATTATCATAGCGATGAAGCTTATTTGAGGGATATGATTGAAAAGATGGCAAATGATATGCTTAACCTCAAAGGAAAGAGGACCCTTGATGTTACAGCCAACAATAACTTTGTGAAGCCCCGTTCATAATTAGGATCATGTCCACAAGGATTCTATCTCAAATTCCATCCTTAAGATCCAATAGGACTGCCGAAACAGATGATCACTTAATGACATTCGAAAGTCAGATGGATCTCTATAATGCCTTGGGAGCTATATGTTGTTGACTTTTCCTACCATCATCAAAGGCGTAGCAGCTATGTGGTATAGACACTATCAGAAGAATACCATATATTCTTAGGAGCAATTATCTTATGGTTTCTTAACACAGTTTTGCATTTGCAAGGATCCTACAATTGACTTTAACATATTGGCTAACATCAGAAAAAGGTCGAGAGAGCTATCTTAAGAGATTCGACGTAGAATCGCTAAAGGTGGAGGATACGTCTGACTGAGACAAATTAATGGCAGTATGCTCAAGGCTGATTGAGCAGACACCTTTTTGGAAAATGCTTTATCTTCATGGATGCAGTGATCTCCAAGGCTTCCATTTCCAAGCTGATAAGTTCATCTGTATGAATGAAATGTTCTATGATAAGAAGAAGTCCCACACAAAGAAAGAAATAGGAAGGTCTAGCTATAATCATAGCAATAAAAACTAAGGTGGGCGGAGGCTCCAGAAACCAATCATGTTGCTTTGAACAAGGTGATATCCTGCATCTACGCTATAACAAAAGAAAGTGGTGACTTTATAATTTGCTACAAAGCTAAGAACAACCCTGAGC
Organism: Allium cepa; assembly: GCA_030765085.1. NCBI lineage: Eukaryota > Viridiplantae > Streptophyta > Magnoliopsida > Asparagales > Amaryllidaceae > Allium > Allium cepa. The sequence goes on along the minus strand of CM060929.1, from coordinate 523,774,215 downwards.
TAAGAAGAGAGGAGGATTATTGTGCCTATCGTAATTCAAATGGGGATAGGACAAATGAATGCTGTATGTTAGATGGAATAATTCAAAGAATGATCCATTCTAGGCACTTGTAAAAATTTATCAAAGATACCCAAAAAGCTGCATGTCCCGATGAAGGCAACCAAAGGCTCCTGAACAACAATATGAACCTTGTAGAAAATAATGCTCTACTAGATTTCATTCCACCCACAACCAAATTGATATAATCCATGGAGGCCCTCATTTGGATGGAAATAGCAAAGAAGCCAGAAGCCCATATATTAGAGAGGCACAAGATGAGATATTCACTATTCAGGAAGAACCATCGCTTAAGAACCCCAGATTTCAAATCTAAATGCAAAACATGACCATAACCCCATAAGAGTTAAGAGGGGCTCCATACAATGATCCACTTATGATCACTGCATAGATCAGACTCTCTATGGTGACTAAAATCCTCTTTGATATTGGAAGTGCAATGAATGTTATTTTCAAACATGCCTTGATCAAATGGGAATTCCAAAGGTAAAGTAAAGCTATAGCCAAGCTTTGAGCCCATCTTTGGCTTCAATAATAAAGGATCAATTCTTATAGGACAGATAAGGCTTCTAGTGCAGATGCGAATTCCACCACATCCCAAAAACTTCGAGACTCTATTTGTCATTATGAACCAACCTTCTTACTGCAATGCCTTCTTCGAGAGACCAGCTTTGGACGAGGTCGATGCTTTTGTAACATTAAAATATCCGATGGTGAAGTTCCTGACCAAGAACAGATGGGGAATAGTGAGGGAGAGCAATTCAGCTCTCGGGAATTGTACCTTGCCGCTCTTAATTAATATAAACGAGATAATCTTTCTTATTATGACTTAGAGAAAGATGAATCGATCACAGCTGAAATAAAAAAGCCCTTGGATGAAAGATCTTTAAACCAATCATCCAAGGAAAAAGCAGAAACTATTAGAAAAGCCAAGCCTACGCTACAAAGACTTAACTTTTCTAAAAAGAAAAGAAAGAGGAAAGAAGCAAATTTGGTAGAGGATGAATTAGATGGCGAGGAAATCATCATTGAACTGGACTGTAGAGGCGAACATGAAAGAATGAAACCCGCTGAGGATCTTAAGAAAATATGCTTGGATCTAGTTCACCCAACAAAGAAAACAAAAATCAAGAAAGAGATGGATGGAAAGATCAAAGGAGAGTTTAAAAAACTAATGGAAAATGAGAAATGCTTTATCCAAAATGGTTGGCCAATGCAGTACTGTTTAAAAATTCTAATGGAAAATGGAGGATATGTATCGATTATACTTATTTGAATAAGGTGTACCCAAAAAATTGCTATCCTCAATGAAGAATAGACCAATTAGCCAATACACCAAGTGGACACAAACTCTTATCTTTCATGGATACATATTCTGAGTATAATCAAATTCCAATTTTCAAACCAGATGAAGAGAACATAAGCTTCATAAAAGATTGGGGAACATTTTGTTACAAAGTAATGCCTTTTTGGATTGAAGAATGCCAGGACACCTACCAATGGTTGGTAACTATAATGTTAAGAGAACAGATCGATCGAAACCTAGAGGTGTGGATGATCTATTGGTTAAATCTCGAGAGGAGAGTAATCATTTAAGTGATCTGGAAGAAATTTTCAGGGGTATTATGAAAATATCAAATGAAGCTCAACCCATAGAAATGTTTTTTTGGAATCTAGTTTGGAATTTTTTTGGATATATTGTTTGTGCTCAAGGAATAGAAGCTAACCATGATCAAATCCAGGCTATTATAGACATGGCAGAGCTTAGGACAAGTAAAGATGTAATGAGCCTATATGGAAGGGTGGTAGAATTGAATAGATTCATTTCCAAAGCCACTTATAAATGCATTCCATCCTTCGATGTGATTAAGAAGAAGAAAACTTCGAACAGGGAGAGGATTGTCAAAATGCCTTTAAGGAGCTAAAAGATCATCTTAAAAAACCGCCAATTCTATCCAGTCCTGTAGATGGGGAAAACCTTTATCTTTATATGGCAGTTTCAGAGCACGTAATTAGCTCTCTTCTAATAAGGGAAGAGAAGGGAACCTAACTTTCGGTACACTATACAACCAGAAGGCCTAAGAATGCAAAAAATAGATATGTGGTTATATAAAAGCTGGCATATTGTTTGACGCTCATAAAATGAAATTGAGAGCTTACTTTTAACCGCATTCAATTAAGGCCTTAACCGATTTTCCACCTGAGCAAATCTTTATTAAACCCAAAGCTTCGGGAAGATTAGTAAAATGAGGAATATAACTTAGCCATTATGGCATTGAAATTCTACCATGAGCGGCAAATAAAGGCAAGCTCAAGCTGATTTTCTTAATGAATGTCCGTGATTCATTAAAGAGCAACCGAAAAAAGAAAAGGATCTGAAGCCTAAATGGAAACTGTTCGTAGATGGAGCTTCAAATAAACAAGGAGCTGGTGTAGGATACGTAATAATTGCATCCGATGGACACAGTTTGCATTATGCAATGAAATTAGGATTTTCGACTACTAACAATGTGGTAGAGTATGAGTCGATGGTGGAAGGACTCACCTTGGCCCTGCAATCGATAATTTGTAGGATTAATATTTTCAGTGATTCCCAATTAATGGTCAATCTGCTGAATTAAACATATCAAACGAAGGATGCTAAGCTGAACTTATACATCAAGAAGGTGTTAAAAATGCTGACCTAATTTGAGGATTTCTCAATACATCAAGTGCCGAGAGGGAAGAACTCTTAGGCTGATTCTTTGGCTAAATTGGCCAACTCACGAAGAGCACCAAAATCCTTCATGAAAAATCCTCTCATGTAGAAATTGAGAATCAATATGAGAATAACCGGATGACATCTCTCGTCGAATATCTAACAAAAAAGAAATTGCCAATAGATAAAAAGCAAGCAAGAAGAATAAAACATCAAGGCCCAATCTTCATTATGGTAAACATAATACTCTACAAGAAAGGGTACTTACTCCCTTACTTAAGATGTGTTAGTCTAGAAAAAGGAGAAAAATTGTCAAGAGAAGCCTACAAAGGATTTTGTGGGGACCATTCTAACGACGTAAAGTTAGTTGAAAAGGTAACGAGACAGGGCTTCTATTGGCTTTAGATGACTAATCTATTATAGATTGTGAAGAGATGGGAGAAATGCCAAAATTTCCCTATAATCCCATACTTGTCACCAAATGAAATGAATTCGATCTCAAGTCCATCGCCTTTCGATGTGTGGGGAATCGACTTGATAGTGCCACTACCTATATCTAAAAGAGGAGCTAAATTTGTAGTGGTAGCCATCGATTATTTTATCGAATGGGTAGAAGTGGAACCGCTATCGAATATCAAAATGGGGTAAGTGCTTAAATTCATAATCAAGAATATTGTCACTAGATTTGGTCTTCCATATAAGATAGTATCCGACAATGGAACACAGCTTGAAGGTGAGGAATTTACCCAATTCTGTAATAGAAATGGGATTATAAAGAGCTTTTCATCTATAGGACACCCCAAGGCTAATGGTGCCATTGAAGCTGCCAATAAAACCATTAAGACCATCCTAAAGAAAAGGTTGGACAAAGCAAAGGGAAATTGGAAATAAGAACCTCTTGTGTTATGGGCATATAGGACTTCTACCAAAACTGCAACATGACATACCCCATTTTCTCTGACATATGGATATGAAGCCATGCTTCCAATCAAGGTCGAAGTACCCTCTTATCGAAGAATTTCTTATGCATTTGATCAAAATTAGGAATCAAAAATTAAATCCTTAGACCTAATCAATGAAATAAGAGATGAAGCATTCGTACGAACATCTAAATATCGGTATAGAATAAAGAAGTACTACATTTCCAAAGTCAAGGAAAGACCATTTCAAAAAGGAGATTTGGTACTCCAAAAAGTCATGACAAATACTAAGTTCCAGTGGATGGACCGCTTGGGCCAAATTTGGAAGGACCCCTTGTTATCCATGAAGTATTCATGCTGGGGGCCTATCGACTATGCCGACAAAATGGTAACGTCATAGCAAGAACTTGAAACGCTGAACGTCTAAGGACATATTTTCCGGTGATGGAGAAATAAAGAAACCAAGATAAGTTTTTCTGCAGAATTGAAAGAACAATGAAAGGAAAATCCTAAACCACTATCTAAGGTAAGGAAAATCCTAAACCACTATCTAAGGTGGCAGTAAGGGGCGAAATAAAGCATTTTATCCCGCCACAAGGGCCTGGTCAAGGCACCTCTTAGAGGGAGGTCAGAGTAAGCCTTTGGTCCTGTCTGGAAAGGTCTAACCAAAGCATCTAAAAGCCTCTGCTCCTGCCTATGTGGCCTGGCCAGACCGCCTCCAAGAGGAAGGACGGAGTAGGCCTTTGGTCCCATCTAAGATGGCTAGACTAGACCAAAGCACCGAACCAATCTTCAGTACCATCTCCAAGGCCTTATTGAAGCACCTCCTAGAGGGAAGTCGTGTAAGTCTTTGGTTCTGCTTGAGGAAAGCTAACCAAATGCATTGGATGAAAAGACCTAAATCATCACCTAAGACGGTGATAAGGGGTTAAATCCAAGCTGAGATCATCACCTAAGATGGTGCTAAAGAAATCAATCAAAACAAGCCATTTGTGCTTCAAAGAAGAACCAATCTTCTAGAGGAAAATTAATCAAAATGAGCTGTTTGCGCTCCAAAGAAAAATCAATCTTCTAGGGGAAGAAAAATGAAAATGACCCGTTTGTGCTCCAAAGCAAAATGATTTCTCTAGAGGAAGATTAATTAAAATGAGCCGTTTGTGCTCTAAAGCAAAATCAATCTTCTAGAGGAAGATCAATCAAAATGAGTTGTTTGTGCTCCAAAGCAAAATCAATATTTTAGAGGAAGAACAATCAAAATAAGCTCTTTGTTCTCCAAAGCAAAATCAATCTTTTAAAGGAATATCAATCAAAATGATCCATTTGTGCTCCAAAGTAAAAGAAATCTTCTAGAGGAAGATTGACCAAATATGAGCTATTGTGCTTCAAAGCGAAGATGGAGCAATTTTCGACTGCAAGATGGATTTTATGAATATCTATTTCTATCATTGCTAGATGGTTTTCTGGTTCTCTTCTTATTGCCTGGTGTAACAACCTGGTATTTTCAACCATTCGCATCCGCACATGTCGGACTTGAATTGCCCAAAATACCGCACTGTGAATAAAATTAGGCAAATCTCAGAATATACAGTAAATAAAACCATAGATCACAGACACAGAGTAATAATAGTGCAGCAGAAGTAAAATAAATAGTAGTTCATGAAGCTACTATGTAATATATCAGAGTTACAGAAGATACAACAGAAGAAATAAAGTACAAAAGAAGTCTCAAGATAATAACCAAGTACAGAATGAATACAACACTGGGATCAATAAGATAACTGGAAGTGAAACGGATAAAACTGTACAATTAGATAATCTCCAACGATTCCAATCTCCAGAGAGTGGAAATCCAAATCTGTGAATACTCAGGCTGACCCGAGCGTAAATAAAAATACAAACACTCAAGTCAGGACATACATACATATACAATGTAAACCAACTCAAGTGAACTGTAGTAAAAGTACAAGTAACTTAAAGGATGCTTGGGACCGCCCATCCTCTAAGGATCCTTTAAACTATTTACTATATAGTATATTGCGCTATTATAATAGTGCTAACAGTAAAATAAACATACCTTTAAATAGCATTAAGGCTTTACATTTTTCACCTTAACACTAATAATACCAATAGTCTATACAATACCTGCATATCTCCTGATCGAGAGACTATGAGAAGATACTGCATATGTACGACACAAATAGAAACTCGTAGTAAATGCTCGATATGGTAGGTAGCACGTCACACAAGGCAATGCCAGGGTAGATAAACCAATTACGCACACGGGCTGGTGGTAACGCGGCAGCCACATACGCCCACCTCGGAACATATCCCAAAAATCGAAGGGGCGCCTAAACAATCACAAAAGCAATAGAATGGTAGCGAAGAAATGTGTCGGACCAGAGGAGCTACCCCTTTTAGCCCAAGATCGCTCCTGTTTTATCCACCTTAAACCAACTCACGGGAGTTGGGTCCACGTAACATACCACAAGAACGTCGTCACCATCCTACTTTATTCTGGAATCTCCACCGCGTACACGGTTGTCAAAGTGGTTTTCGGTATCGACAGAGAGTATGCCCATATCCGATCCCGGTCTCTTTGTCAACCAATCGTTATTATAACCCGTGGTTATAACATAAAAATAATATTTTATACTTCAAAATAAAATATCCTTTTCAATCCAAATCTTTATCAAAATAAAGATTTAATCATTTCTAAACCATTTTAATACATTAAAATATAAACATACCATATCTTTCACATTCAAATATGTATCAAAATAAATATCAAGTCATTTCTAATCATTTCAATATATTAACTTATCATATCCTTTCAAACTTCCTTTCGAATCATTTTAATACATTAAAATAGCGTATCCTTCAAAACTTCATTTTAAATCATTTTATATCAAAATATCATATCTTTCAAACTTCATTTCCAAATCATTTTATATCAAATATCATATCTTTCAAACTTCATTTCCAAATCATTTATATCAAAATATCATATCTTTCAAACTTCATTTCCAAATCATTTTATAAATTCAAATCCAAATATCAAATTTAAAATGCCTTTTTAAATTTGAAGATATCATTCATTTATTATCATTTCAAATCACCCTTTTTAAAATGATTTATATTCCAATCAAAATAATTCATTTAGACCATTTAAAAATGAAGTTCATATACTTTCAAATCAAGTATTCAATTTCCAAAGTTTTAAACCATTCTGAGTTCATTTACTAAGTTAAAACCATAAATATTGAAAATTTCAACCTTTTTCAGCATTCAGAAAAAGCTGCTATAAGTTATTCTTGAAAACATTTCAATTTAAACCATTCAAACATTATAAAAATCACATTTTAATATTCAAAGATGTTCATTAAAAATACTCTTTTAGTTAATGACTTTTATAAAGCAACATAATTAAATCAAATTTCACAAATCCACTTAATAAATTCAAGTGTAAACTTTCTCATTTTTACATTAACACTTTATTAACATTTACATTTTCAAATTATCATTCACAAATTAAACTAAATTTCCAATTTATTTTATTAACTAAAACCCTTAATTAAAAACAAATTCACATTTCCAGGTCAAGTTCATTTTAAAATTACACTTTTAAGCATTCATTCATTTAACCATTTTAATACATAGAAAAATCAATAATACTATTAATTCATTTAAAATCAAATTTAATCAAATCATCATATTTACCATTTTCCAAATATGATTAAATTTCCATTTTATTTAAAACAAAAACCCAAATTTCCAGACTTTAAGTTATATTTCAATAACTCAACTTAACCATTTATTTATTTAACATTTTCCACTTATACAAAAATCATAAATCCTTTATTTAAAACACTTTAAAATCTATTTTAATAAAATTATCTTAAATTTACATTTAAACCACTTAAAATTTTATTTATATAACTTAAATGTCATTTTAAAAGCCAAAGTCCAAATTTTCAAATTTAAGTTATATTTCAAAAATTCACTTTTTACCATTCATTTGAATTGCATTTTTAACTTTTAAAAAAAATCAAAATTTTCTTTATGTAAACATTAAAAATCCAATTTAAATCAAATTTCATAATTTTTCACTTTTAAAATAATTAAAATACTTTATAAAATATAACCAAAGGCCTGTATATAGTTTTCTAACCTAGGTCAAGTGATACAAATATATATCATTTCAATCCGCAGTTTAAAAGGAAAAATCCGGGTTCTTTCATTCCAAACCCGCAATCCCAAGTTAAAATAAAATAAATAAAAACCGTTCAGACCTATCATTTCATCCCATAACGATTTTCCCTATTCTAAAGTCCGTTCGTGTATGTATCATTTCAACCCATAGTGATTCTATTCTATAGGGAACTTGCATTGTGATAAACAGATATAAATGAACAGTTAACAACATATATAAAAAACAGATGATATGATATGAAATTTAACAGGTTTAACGTCATATATAAATAATCATAGGCAATCATAACATCATATATTTTTCTCTACACATTCAGTTGTTGTTGTTTCACAACTACATAAGTATAAATGTCGAGTAAGCTTTACTCACCTCTTTGTGCTGGAGATAGCGAATCAAATGACACAAACGGATTTCCAAAGGCACGATGACACAATAATAGATTCAAGTGGATGAGAACCAAACTTATGATCTTGTCACAACCTATAAACAAAACCAAAATAAAGTTATAATTCAATACAACATTAAATTGAAATAACTTTGAAATGAAAAACAATTTGAATGCAACATTTTTTGCCTTGCCATATAGATTATTTTGCACGGCCTAGGGATGCATTAGGCTCTAGTTTGGATAAGGTTTGGCTCAGGTTTGAACATAGGAATGCGTGGATAATAGGGCACAGATGTAGAGGAGGTTACAACATAGGGATATGAAGGGACTATGCAACATAGAGGAGTTTTGGGTCACTTTTGGCTCGGTCTATGTCCCATCTAGGTTCGGCCATTTCAAGTACAGGTCTGGATAGAGGTAGGAGGTGATAGTTAGGGGTGTGTCAAGGTGGTGGTGGAGCAATAGGAGGTGGCCAAGGTCATCTAAGGTGATGGTGATGAAGACTAGGTGGCTAGGCATGCTTTTTAAGGAGTTTTTGTATTGTTTTGTGGATTTTGCATCATGGGATGGTCATGGCACTTGCTGGTCAGAGGAGGAAGGATTTTGGCCGTGTATGATGTGGGGAAGGAAGTGGTGGTGGTCGGTAGAGGAGATGGTGGAGGTGTTAGGCCAAACAAAGCAAGAGAACAAGGCAAAAAATAGAAAAAGAAGAAGAAAAGCATAAAAGATGAAGCCATTACCAAAAGAATTATCTCAAGCCGTGAATGAGAATGAAGGAAGTATTTTTTTACATGAAAAGTAAATGAGATACATGGCTAAACAAAGAAATTTACATGGCCAAAGAATAATTAATGAGGAGTTAAAGAAAATGAAAAGTCTAGAAAGTGAAAAGCCAAAAGAAAAGGAAGAGTCTTTGCCTCTTCAAATTTCCATTCTTTTTAAAACAAATAAAACAAAAATAATTCAGAACATACTCTTAAAAACCGAAACAAAGTGAAATAATATGAAAATAAATAATAAAATTTAAAGAAAAATAGAAAAGAATAAAAGAAATTGCTTAATAATTGGAAACAGGGTTCTAAAATTACAATTAAATCATCACAAGCTTTAGAAAAAAATCTACTTCATTTTAAAAATATTCTAAAGCAAAACTTTGAAATAAAATAATCTTTAAAACATATTCAAAGTGAAATAAATTATTAAATTTAGAGAAAATAGAAAAGAACTAAAGAAATTGTTTTAAAAATTCAAAACAGGACTTAAAATTTACAAATAGAATATCACTAGCCTTATAAAATTTCTATTTCACTTTAAAACAAATAAAATATCAAATAAATAAAATAAAAAAGGAAAAAAATAAAGTTTAAATGAGAATAAAATAAATTCTTAAGAAAAATACGAAGATAAATACAGAATTACTTTAATTATTTGAAACTAGGAATTAAAACTTACAAACAGAATACAATTGACATTTGAAAATGTCAATTACACTTTTAAAAATGTTTTAAAACCAAAATATACACACAACATGTTATTTTACACATGAAAACAAAAATTATAACAATACATGACCAAATAAAATATTATTTATAAAATTTAAAATAAACAATTTTTGTTAAATACAGCAAATTTCGCACAATAGTTAAAAAGGCATAACTTTCACATTATAAATCAGATTTCAACGAAACGGAAAGCAGTTTTCTTAAAATTTTATTTGTTTTCATAATAAAAGATAAAATTCAAATTTTCAAACTTTTAAATTTTACATTTAAAAGTCAAAGTTTGACCATATTGACCAAAATACATTTTTTTTGGAAAATATTCTTTTTAATCATACTTGGAATTCTAATTCAAATCAAAATCAAAGTTTATATTTGAAATAACAAAATTATCTAAATTAAATAAAATAAAGTTAAATCAAAATTCAATTAAAATAATTACAAAATACAGGGTTGTTACACTCTCCCCCACTCAAAACTTTTCGTCCCCGAAAAGGAATGAGGTACGGGAAAGCACAGAAATGATAGAAATGAAATAAGATTAAGACAAGGTGATAAGAAGACTGAGATTATACCTGATACCTGTTTTTATAGGTAAATTTAACAAGATGGAGATGATCTTTCCAAGATCCTCCAGAATTAAGAACACAAGCACGAAAAAAGGTGGATTCAAAATGAGTATCAAAGATTATCGAAGATTATAGAAAGAGTTCTAAACAGAAAGATAAAGAAAGATGCCTATACCAGTCTGTAGCAAGATAAGGATAACAAGGACAACCAAAAGATAGTTCGAAAACCAAAATAAGGAAATAAATTTGAAACCATGGAAATTTGAACTTAAATTGATAATTAATTCTACACCAAGTAAATAAACCTTAACTATCTCTAATTTCATTATCTTATCTTCTAATTATCTTAAATTAATAATTTCTAAGATCATGGACTTGAAAAATAATCATTCATTATACTCATAATGTACTTAAATTTAAGTCATCTTTATTCCTACTTAAAGTTAAATTTATTCCTCTCAATATATTTTATCATCAATGCCCATTATACTTACTCTTATTATAACTGCTTTAATTTATTGTTAGTTCCATTAATCATCATTTTATATTGTAAATTATTCAATTAACCTTTATTATATTTATCTATATTAATCATTTTATAACAAAAATTTAAGTGTATAACATTTATTATAACCACTCAAAATTTATTTTATAAAATCTTTTTATATTGTATATTATCCAATTACATTGTTGACTTCTGAAATTAAGGTAAGTTATATTTAAATGCAATTGAGTATTATACAAATAAAACTTTCCAATTAAATCATTTCATGCTTGAATATTCATCCAAAATTTCTATTTTCTTTTTATAATTGAAATTATTCTTTAAAATAAAATTTAAGAATTAAATTTCCGATTTCTTCAACCCATTTAGAGATAAATAAATGTATGTACATAATTTATCAAATCAAATTTAAATCATATATATATATATATTATAAATCTAGTCTTATTTTAGAGATTCAAATCAATTAAATTTCCCAAAACAAAGCTGTAGTAAGACTACAGAACGGTCTCTTCACTTCGAAACTCGAAAATGAACATCGATGATGCCGCGATCATCACCGAAGTTATTTTCCAACGACAAAGAGAAGAGCACTAATTTTTAAACTTTAAAATTCTTTGAAAACAAATTTCTATTTGAAAATACTTTAGATAATATAACCTTTTAAAACTTTAAACACAAGGTTTGAAACCATCGAAATTCAAATTCTCAAATTTCTTGCTTTAAATCCATTTCAGTTACCAAATCAATTTATAAACAACTATTTATAAATTCCTTTATAGAACAATAAATGATAAATCAAGTATTATTATTTCAAATAATCAATTTAAATCAGTTTATTAAGTTCCATAAATTTACTTATATATCTAAATTTATTTCATTTACCAAATTTTAGAATAATATTGTGTTAGTTTGTTCTGTCAATGTGTTTTAGAAATCCTATCGATAGCGTTGATCAAACGAATCGATCGGAAACCCAAATCAACATAACCAACTCAAACAACACAATATATAAAACAAAATATAGATTTATAAGCACAATTCAAAATGTTTGGAAGAATAGATTGGAAACAAAAGACAAGATGATTAAATAACAGAGTAGGGAGATGGGTAAGCTTAAGTAAATCGCGGGCAACCTTACAGGGTCAACTGTGACTTAAAGAATAAGATCAATGTGGATTTTTCTAGGGTAAATCTACATTCGATCTCAAGAGATAGAGTTTGGAATAACAAAAGATATTAGCATCTAAATCAAGGATAGATATAAATCTTTGGTGAATAAATGTTAATTGTAAAGGAGTTTCCCCCTTTACAATTCAATTTGAAATTGGCGAGACCGCCGGCTCACTAAAAAGATCATTCGAAGCGGAGTTATGGAATATTTCAGAATCAAAAGAAGATGAATAGTGAGGGACAAGAATGGATTTTGGAACCGTAGGGAATGTTCCAAAATTCAAAGGAAATTCGAATCAAAGAGGAAAAATTAAAACTCGAACGAAAGTGATTCTGTAAATAGTTTACCTTATATTATAAGTTTTTCCTCAAAGCCAAAGCTTTGATACCAAATGTAACAACTTGGTAATTTCAGCCATTCGCATCCGCACATGTCGGACTTGAATTGCTCAAAATACCGCGTTGTAAATAAAATTTGGCAAATATCAGAATATACAGTAAATAAAACCACAGATCACAGAGTAATAATAGTACAGCGGAAGTAAAATAAATAGTAGTTCATGAAGCTACTATGTAATAAATCAGAGTTACAGAAGATACAACAGAAGAAATAAAGTACAAAAGAAGCCTCAAGATAATAACCAAGTACAAAATGAATACAACACTAGGATCAACAAGATAACTAGAAGTGAAACAGATAAAACTAGACAAGTAGATAATCTCCAGCGATTTCAATCTCCAGAGAGTGGAAATCCAAATCTGTGAATACTCAGGCTGACCCGAGCGTAAATAAAAATACAAACACTCGAGTCAGGACATACATACTTATATAATGTAAACCAACTCAAGTGAACTGTAGTAAAAGTACAAGTAACTTAAAGGATGCTTGGGACCGCACATCCTCTAAGGATCCGTTAAACTATTTACTATATAGTATATTGCACTATTATAATAATGTCTAACAAATAAATAAACATACTTTTAAATAGCGTTAAGGCTTTACATTTTCCACCTTAACACAAATAATGCCAATAGTCTATACAATACCTGCATATCTGCTGATCGGGAGACTATGAGAAGATACTGCATAGGTACGACACAAATAGAAACTCGTAGTAAAGGCTCGATATGGTAGGTGACACAACATACAAGGCAATGCCAAGGTAGATATACCAATTACGCACACGGGCTGGTGGTAACGCAGCAACCACATACACCCACCTCGGAACACATTCCCAAAAATCGGAGGGGCGGCCAAACAATCACAAAAGCAATAGAATGGTATCGAAGAAATGTGTCCGACCAGAGGAGCTACCCCTTTTAGCCCAAGATCGCTCCTATTTTATCCACCTTAAGCCAACTCACGGGAGTTGCGTCCACGTAACATACCACAAGAACGTCGCCACCATCCTACTTCATTCTGGAATCACCACCGCATACACGGTTGTCAAAGTGGTTTTCGGTATCGACAGAGAGTATGCCTATATCCGATCCCAGTCTCTTTGCCAATCAATCGTTATTATAACCCGTGGTTATAACTTAAAAATAATATTTTATACTTCAAAATAAAATATCCTTTTCAATCCAAATCTTTATCAAAATAAAGATTTAATCATTTCTAAACCATTTTAATACATTAAAATATCAACATACCATATCTTTCAAATTAAAATATTTATCAAAGTAAATATCAAGTCATTTCTAATCATTTCAATATATTAACTTATCATATCCTTTCAAACTTCCTTTTGAATCATTTTAATACATTAAAATATCATATCCTTCAAAACTTCATTTTAAATCATTTTATACCAAAATATCATATCTTTCAAACTTCATTTCCAAATCATTTTATATCAAATATCATATCTTTCAAACTTCATTTCCAAATAATTTATATCAAAATATCATATCTTTCAAACTTCATTTCCAAATAATTTATATCAAAATATCATATCTTTCGAACTTCATTTCCAAATCATTTTATAAGTTCAAATCCAAATATCAAACTTAAAATGCCTTTTTAAATTTCAAGATCATTCATTTATTATCATTTCAAATCACCCTTTTTAAAATGATTTATATTCCAATCAAAATAATTCATTTAAACCATCTAAAAGTTAAGTTCACATACTTTAAAATGAAGTATTCAATTTTCAATGTTTTAAACCATTCTGAGTTCATTTACTAAGTTAAAACCATAAATACTGAAAATTTCAACCTTTTTTAGCATTCAGAAAAAGCTGCTATAAGTTATACCTGAAAACATTTCAATTTATACCATTTAAACATTATAAAAATCATATTTTAATATTCAAAGATGTTCATTAAAATACTCTTTTATTTAATGACTTTTATAAAGCAACATTTTATAATTAAATCAAATTTCACAAATCCACTTAATAAATTCAAGTGTAAACTTTCTAATTTTTACATTTAACACTTTATTAACATTTACATTTTCAAATTATAATTCACAAATTAAACTAAATTTCCAATTTATTTAATTAACTTAAACCCTTAAATAAAAACAAATTCACATTTCCAGGTCAAGTTCATTTTAAAATTACACTTTTAAGCATTCATTCATTTAACCATTTTAATACATAGAAAAATCAATAATACTTTATTAATTCATTTAAAATCAAATTTAATCAAATCATCATATTTAGCATTTTCCAAATATAATTAAATTTCCATTTTATTTAAAACAAAAACCCAAATTTCCAGACTTTAAGTTATATTTCAATAATTCAACTTAACCATTTATTTATTTAACATTTTCCACTTATATAAAAATCATAAATCCTTTATTTAAAACACTTTAAAATCAATTTAAATAGAATTATCATAAATTTACATTTAAACCACTTAAAATTTTATTTATATAACTTAAATGTCATTTTAAAAGCCAAAGTCCAAATTTTCAAATTTAAGTTATATTTCAAAAATTCACTTTTTACCATTCATTTGAGTTACATTTTTAACTTCTAGAAAAATCAAAAATTTCTTTATTTAAACATTAAAAATCCAATTTAAATCAAATTTCATAATTTTTCACTTTTAAAATATTTAAAATATTCAAAATACTTTATAAATATAACCCCGGGCATGTATATAGTTGTCTAACCTAGGTCAAGTGATACAGATATATATCATTTCAATCCGCAGTTTAAAAGGAAAAATCCGGGTTCTATCATTCCAAACCCGCAATCCCAAGTTAAAATAAAATAAATAAAAACCGTTCAGGCCTATCGTTTCAGCCCATAACGATTTTTCCTTATTCTAAAGTCCGTTCGGGTATGTATCATTTCAACCCATAGTGATTCTGTTCTACAGGAAACTTGCATTGTGATAAACAGATATAAATGAACAGTTAACAACATATATAAACAACAGATGATATGACATGAAATTTAACAGGTTTAACATCATATATAAATAATCATAGGCAGTTGTAACATCATATATTTTTCTCTACACATTCAGTTGTTGTTGTTTCACAACTGCATAAGTATAAATGTCGAGTGAGCTTTACTCACCTCTTTGTGCTGGAGATAGGGAATCAAATGTCACAAATGGATTCCTAAAGGCACGATGACACAATAATAGATTCAAGTGGATGAGAACCAAGATTATGATCTTGTCACAACCCATAAACAAAACCAAAATAAAGTTATAATTCAATACAACATTAAATTGAAATAACTTTGAAGTGAAAAACAATTTGAATGCAATACTTTTTGCCTTGCCTTCTAGATTATTTTGCATGGCCTAGGGATGCATTAGGCTCGGGTTTGGACAGGGTTTGGCTCAGGTTTTAACATAGGAATGCATGGCTAACAGGGCACAGATGTAGAGGAGGTTACAACATAGGGATATGAAGGGACTAGGCAACATAGAGGAGTTTTGGGTCACTTTTGGCTCGGTCTATGTCCCATCTAGGTTCAACCATTTTAGGTACATGTCTGGATAGAGGTAGGAGGTGATTGTTAGGGGTGTGTCAAGGTGGTGGTGGAGAAATAGAAGGTGGCCAAGGTCATCTAAGGTGATGGTGATGAAGACTAGGTGGCTAGGCATGCTTTTTAAGGAGTTTTTGCATTGTTTTGTGGATTTTGCATCATGGAATGGTCATGGCACTTGCTGGTCAGAGGAGGAAGGATTCTGGCCGTGTGTGATGTGGGGAAGGAAGTGGTGGTGGTCGGTGGAGGAGATGGTAAAGGTGTTAGGCCAAGCAAAGCAAGAGAACAAGGCAAAAACATAGAAAAAGAAGAAGAAAAGCATAAAAGATGAAGCCATCACCAAAAGAATTCTCTCAAGCCGTGAATGAGAATGAAGGAAGTATTTTTTTACGTGAAAAGTAAATGAGACACAAGGCTAAACAAATAAATTTACATGGCCAAAGAATAATTAATGAGGAGTTAAAGAAAATGAAAAGTCTAGAAAGTGAAAAGCCAAAAGAAAAGGAAGAGTCTTCGCCTCTTCAAATTTCCATTCTTTTTAAAACAAATAAAACAAAAATAATTCAGAACATACTCTTAAAAACCGAAAAAAAGTGAAATAATATGAAAATAAATAATAAAATTTAAAGAAAAATAGAAAAGAATAAAAGAAATTGCTTAAAAATTGGAAACAGGGTTCAAAAATTACAATTAAATCATCACAAGCTTTAGAAAAAGTTCTATTTCATTTTAAAAATATTCTAAAGCAAAACTTTGAGATAAAATGATCTTTAAAACATATTCAAAGTGAAATAAATAATTAAATTTAGAGAAAATAGAAAAGAACTAAAGAAATTGTTTTAAAAATTCAAAACAGGACTTAAAATTTACAAATAGAATATCACTAGCCTTATAAAATTTCTAGTTCACTTTAAAACAAATAAAATATCAAATTAATAAAATAAAATATGAAAAAAATAAAGTGGAAATGAGAATAAAATAAATTATTAATAAAAATATAAAGATAAATACAGAATTACTTTAATTATTTGAAACTAGGAATTAAAACTTACAAACAGAATACAACTGACATTTGAAAATGTCAATTACACTTTTAAAAATGTTTTAAAACCAAAATATATACACAACATGTTATTTTACACATGAAAATATAAATTAGAATATTACATGACCAAATAAAATATTATTTATAAAATTTAAAATAAACAATTTTTGTTAAATACAGCAAATTTCGCACAATAGTTAAAAAGGCATAACTTTCACATTATAAATCAGATTTCAACGAAACGAAAAGCAATGTTCTTTAAATTTTATTTATTTTCATAATAAAAGATAAAATTCAAAATTTTCAAACTTTCAAATTTTAAATTTAAAATTCAAAGTTTGACCATATTGACCCAAATACGTTTTTTTTGGAAAATATTCTTTTTAATCATATTTGGAATTCTAATTCACATCAAAATCAAAGTTTATATTTGAAATAAAAAAATTATATAAATAAAATAAAATAAAGTTAAATCAAAATTCAATTAAAATAATTACAAAATACAGGGTTGTTACACCTGGTGGTTTTCTGGGCTTCTATTCAAATTCTTATTGTTAGATGGTTTTCTGATCTTCTATTTGTAATATTATTCTTAGATGGCTTTCTAGTCCTATTATTATTGCCAGATGCTTTTTCTGGGTTTTTATTCAGATTATTATTACTAGATGGTTTTCTGGTCTTCTATTATTACCTAATGGTTTTTTGGTCTTCTATTTTTACTAGATGGTTTTTTTAGTCTTCTTATTATTATCAGATGGATATCTGATCTTTTATTCTTACCAAATGGTTTTCTGGTCTTCTATTATTGTCAGATGGTCTTTTGGTCTTCATATTATTATCGGATTGATATCCGATCTTCTATTATTACCAAACGGTTTTCTAATCTTCTATTATTGCCAGATTGTTTTCTAGTATTATTATCATATGGTTCTCCCATCTTCTATTATTGCCAAATGGTTTTTTTGGTCTTATTATTATTAGATGAGTATATAGTCTTCTTATCATTGCAAAATGGTTCCCGGTCTTTTATTCAAATTATTATTATTGCCTGATAATTTTCTGGTCTTCTTGTTATATCAAAATAAGATGGTAGTCTGGACTACTTATTATCAGATGGTATTTTCAACTTCTTTTTATCATATGATATTCTGGTTTTCTTATTATTAGAAGATACTGTATTCTGGTCTTCTTATTACCAGATGGAATTTTAATCTTCTTAATATGTTTTTTTGGCCTTCTTTTCAAAATTAGTGCTAGGTAATTTTCTAGTTCTCTATTAAAATAATTTATAATTTCTTACATTATTATCCTTTTATCAAAGTAACTTTCGGTTTAGGGACAAGAATTATAATAAGAAGGCAAACAAAGGATTACACATCATATTACATCAAACTAAAGCTCCAGGAGAACAGGCTGTGTATCTTAGACAAATTCCAAAAGGAAGAATTAACTATATAGCATCTTCAAGGTAATGATTATTCAAGTGAAAATTTATTTAACATACTATATATGAGAGTTGCATGAATAAGAGGGTTAAACAACAAGAGAATCTAGTCAAAAGGTTATAAGCAACTCTCTATTAAGAGGCAAGAATTTGTGCTGTCCTATTCAAATCCCCAGCAACCGAAGAAGAATTGGTAATATGAAAAATCATCACATCTATAGAGTTGAAAGAGGATTCGATAAGACAAAAAAGTGTTCCTTACCAATCAAAGATCCATTACCCTTTGACGAAGTCAAGCAATTTTTGCATAATTCATCTGAAGATCCATGATGACCAAACACAACTGCTTTCTCTTGCTCAAGTAAGCGGGAGAATTATGAGTCAATTGAATCGGGGTAACAAGTTGCGGAAGGAATTCAGGAGATTCCATGCCCGTAACTTCGAATTGTTGGAAAATGGCATCCACCACTTGCTGAGTAGCAGTGAGATAATTAACTAAGCTTGTAGTCTCCTTTCTTTGTAAAAGGAGAAGGTCTGGAGCATTTGTTGGACTTATCACAATCCATTTATCTGCCAAGAAATATTACACAAAATCAGGGAAGTACCGCTCATTTTGCAAAATTTAAAATGCTCATGAATGCAAAATAGACAATCGAACTCCTAACCAAGGAATAGTTAGTTAGTTTAGAGCTATTCTAAATGGTAAAGTGTTAAACTACAGTTAACTACAAAACTTAAAACAAGATAATAATCTAATAAAGGGTCCAGTACTAGATATTGAACTTATAGTAGTTCGTCAAACTTGTAGAATATTTGAGAAACCTAAACTAGTTAACCATTAAATTCATGCCTTGATATTAAATTTATAGCTAGTCAATAAGGCATAATAAAAATATTGTGCATGTAATATGTTGTATTAATCATAGTTGGATGTCAAATTCATAAACTAATTTCGAGTTTATAAAACAATCAAATCCATAGATAACGAATAAGGTAAAATTTTGTTTAAAAATACCTTAACCTATTGTTAAGGTTGAAATTTGTAAGTAAAATGGAACTTAAATTTTTTTACCTTAAGATTTAATTCGCATGTGGAAGAAAGAAGAAAAAGAAGAAATAAGAGCCCTTAATCTCAATTTAAATGAACAACCAGGTTTGTATGGAACGCCAATAGGTGGCAACATGTTTGGAATGGCATCAAGCGCTAAATCGAAGAGTTGACTTAAAAACTCAACATTTTCTCTATACTAAGGAGGAAAATTTTATCCACATAATTTTTAATGGGAATATGATATCGAATTAATGAATCTACAATTGTGCTTTCGAGGTAATAATACGACTATTACTACTATCATTATTAATCCCGAAGGCTTGTGGCATGTCGAAATAACCATGATTTCACATCAACAAGTAATGTCGAAAGTGTAAAGATAAGCCAATGCCAAAAGCATACAATGCCGCCCCTCATCAACAAAGGGTTAATAGATAATGTCATAGGTCATCAATGAACTAAGGATATCGGATGTCATCAATGCCGCATACCACTTATAGAGTTGAATGAATGAGGCCAAATCTCTCATATCACTAAACAATGTCGAATGGAACCAATGTCGTATCTCATCAAGGAAGCGGTGATATTGAATAATATTATATTGAATGCCATCAACATTATAATAGCATGGTTTATCATCCATGTTGCCCCCATTGATGCCGTGTTCAAATCAACGAAGCATTTCATCTCTAAAGGTAGATGGATGTCGCATCTAGTTAATATTTCCTAGGATTGATATCACATCCCTTCAATGCCATTTCCTTCTAATGTCGCTCCTCTTCTATGCCATTCATCACTAATCCCATCCCTTATTATTTCCTCCTATCATCAATGCTACCTGTTATCTATGTCGCTGGTTACCAATGTCGCATGTTACCAATGCCGCCTTTTACCAATGCCGCCTATTACTAATGCCAATTATTATCAATGCCGCTTATTTTTAGTGCCACTTATTATCAATGCTGCATGTTATCATTGTGGTTCATTATCAATATTGTGCATTGATGATGCCATAATCCATCAAGACACTAAAGGATGCCACAAATCACCAATCATAGCAATATCCTAGCGCCATCGAGATGAACCTCAATGTCGTAGAATAGGCATGCCACATTACTTCCATGCCATGTCTTACCACCCCTATAAATACCGACCTAGGGGAATGGAGGAAGGGGTGATCATTTTTTTCTCTACACTAAGAATTGAACTTTTGTAACCCTTAATTGAATTAGAGAAAATCTTGATGTGATTATAATCATGCCTAATTTATATGAACAGGGACTGGGACATGCATATTACCTTGATTGTGCACTTTGGACATTATGGGACATGGATATATGTATATGTATATGTATATGTATATATGTATATGTATATGTATATGTATATGTATATGTATGTATATAATAAAGCTCTTTGGACCCAAATCTTGTCATGATTTTATTTTATAAAATCATACGAGCTTCGATCTAAACTAGTGTTTATATGCATAGCCTCTATCTTGCCTACTATGTATGGCTATTAGACTAAAACCATGAGAATTGCTTAACTAGTTCATTAATATGCTTAATGAATTATTGAAAAATTAACGGCTTATTCTTTCTATCCTTTAATCAAGTGACATGGGTTTTCGAATATATTATTTCGAAAGACTATACAAGCTCTTGATATTTGTAAGCCTATTCTTGATATCGGTACGTATCCCCTTAGTGCCCCCCAATAGTCATGAGTAATATACTGCCCAACTTTGGAGAGCATTACATACTCTAGCCTCAACGGATGCATCGATATCCAATCTCGATACGTTTTAACTAGGAATATTTAAAACGGTATATTTATTTTCATTGTGATAATTGCTCATAGTTACAACATTTTGTAAATACTATCACAAAATATAGCATTTATAGATTTTCTATTAAATATAAATTTTAATTAAATTATTTAATAAATATAACACATTATATTAATAATATAATAGAAAGAAAACATCTTTTATTTCGAACAAGATTGGTTATCGAGTTAGATTTATGTAACAAATCACATAACTGCCCTAGAGCATACTCCTAACTCTATCAATATCCCAATTATAATTGGGGTTACTTATGGAATCTTATTCCAATTTCTCACATCGGTTTCTTTAAATCCAATTGAGTTAGCCTCTCAGTGAACATGTATGCTATCATGTTTCAATTATCTACTATGTCAATCAACCCTCTCCGACGTCGATAAGCTACCTTTATCATGTATAATAATTCAGAGTATGTCTCTCGACCTCTAGTGAGATCTAAGTTCTGTTATGAACTATATCACAATATTGTTATCATAATAATGTTATGGGATTCTCAACATTTGAAATCATTTATAATAATTTAATATTGTTATCGTAATAAATTTATGCATTTACCATGTATATACATTGCTTTTATTGAGGCGCTATTCAATGCGATGTGCTTGGCCTTTTATTGAGATTCATAATATCTCATTTGGAATATTTCTAACTTAAAGCTTCTTAACCAAGATTTGAATATGAATTTTAAAATGACGTACCATACTCAATATCACACATGATGTCTGAGTCCAAATACTTCTTCATAAGCAATTCATTGTTTCTATAAACAATTCTTCTGTATTTCATAAATACATGAGAATACTCTAAACTACCATTTAGTGACCTTAATCTGAATTTGATATTTCTTCATGTATCAAATACACAAACAAATCACAATATCGTAGACAACATAACATGTATCATAATTCCTATTGCTAATGCTCAAGGAATCCATCTTACATGTTTCCTATTAAACATGTTAATAAGCTATCTATTATTTATGACATTCCCAATGTCCTTTATACTTGCTATAAAAGACATCATTTACAGATCCAATGTCGAGTATTAAAACAACTAAAAGTTGATTTTTAATGCAAGTACATCATTAACAATCAGTATCGTATTTTTTTCTTATATTTAGAAATATCATGTACCTTCAACATTATTTCTTATAGACATGCGCTTCCTCTGCATTTTAACTAAAATCAAATTATTTGATATTTCTATCAAAATACTTGTTCAATTTTGATGCTTGTTGAAGGATACTCTTGTATTGGTTCTTGGATCATATCCAAAACCTATAAACTTAATATTGCTTTTACTAACTTCTAGACACTTATGTGCAAAAAGTCTAGGCTAAATCTTTATTTATAATTTTCTGTTTCAATACATATGTGCAAGAACACAAAGTCATGCTAGGTGATAATTTTGTGAGTAAATCCGAATCAAATTGAGTGCATCGAATGGTGAATCTATTACACTGATTTCAACAATTAATATTCACGATGTTATTCTTATTTATGTGGCTCACTATATTCTACCTGCATTTGTTTTTCTCTTAAAGTCACATTTGTGACTGATGAATCATATCTCTTCAGGTACAACTATCAAAATCATATTTTGATTTAGTACCTAGAATCTGTTTTAGATTTATGTATCGTATCCTATTATAGAGTCGATACTCTTAATGGTTTAATTGAACAACCGAGGAATACTTATTCTTGACGTTAATAAGAAACTCTTAGTTTCACTTTGACATGCAAGGATACTCATTAGACATTCTAATGCATTGTGTTCATTTAAGTTTGGTTAATTTCATTTCATCTTTTGTAATCAATTTTAACCTTTGATCATACCCATATCCATTTTACTACCAATAATTTCTCAAAGGAATACCTTCACTATGAAGTTATTATTTCTTAAAACAACAATTTTTTTATTGCAATAGAATGAGAATTGATATACATTTTATGAATTTCCATACGTAAAAATGATTTGATACTAGTACATAATATTTATGTTCATAACATAAATTAGTCATCCAATGACTAGCATTCCAAACTTCTTTTGGTGTAATTCATACAGGATCCTTTACGTACAATTATTCAATCTTTCGACTCATATACAATTATTCAATCTTTCGATTCATATAACCTGCTAACTCCTTAGCCTAGGGCATGATGGGGTTTCCTACAAACCCTTATCATGTATGATTTTATAAACTATTCTTTGGATGATATTAATTTTAAACTTGTGTACTACTCTTAAGTACACACCTTATAGAAAGAATTTAACTCAACTTCACTTAATATTAATCGTGGCACCAAGTTCGATTACTCCTTATCTATACATCAATATGTATTAGAGGAAGGAGTGACTCTTGAGAGTGAATCTATATTTAGTTTAAGCAAGTTTGAACTCTTTCTTATATACTTACCCATTTGATCAAATCGATTCATTCCTTTTGTTATTTTATTTTACTTTCGTTTTATATTATATAAAATTATCATAGACAAGCCCCATATGTACCGAATACATATATTCATGCTTGCAATAGTTCATCGACGAATATAACGAAGTATGTGGAATGTTTT
Source organism: Allium cepa (assembly GCA_030765085.1). Lineage (NCBI taxonomy): Eukaryota > Viridiplantae > Streptophyta > Magnoliopsida > Asparagales > Amaryllidaceae > Allium > Allium cepa. Next base: position 523,750,272 of record CM060929.1, on the reverse strand, counting down.
GGTATTATCAGAGTTGTGATTGCATATATCTATATGAATCAACCCTAAGAGTTCATCGACTCTTATGATGCTCCCATAAAATGAGAGCTTTGCTTTTAATTATGGTATAATTCATAGTGCTATATGATTGATAACCATATGATCGAAGAACTACTTCTCAGAACTATGGCTTAGTCTATAATTTCAAAATAATTGTAAATAATTCAGATACTTTGGTATTTTCCAACTCATCACATTTCTTATGAAAAGAAATACCACATTATAGTTTTATTTCATAACCATAACGAACGACCTTCTCGACCTTGAATGTCGACATTAATACATCCACGGTATTCTCCTACAACGTTATGGGATAAAAGAAAAGAAAATAGAACAAGAAAGAAGAATGTGAAATAATAATATATAATACCTCAAAAGATCTATATCAAAATGGAAACTTTAATATGCATATAACAGTCAAAGCAAATTAACCTATCATTAACCTGGACAGTTATAATAGCATCTCCTCACAAATGCTGATAGATACAAAATAAGTAATATAACGAAAATAAATATGTGAATAGGTTTTGGACGCATCCATCTCGTCTCTTGAAGTTCCAAAGCGTCTGGCTAAATATGGAAATATACTCGGGGCTGACCTAAGCATTATAAGGGAATAACATCCGGATCAGTCTTGTAAACTAGCATGAGAAACTCAAATCACATGGATTTTTTTGTCTATAAAACCCTTTAAACTATACAGGTATCTCGTAGGACCATGCCACAAGTAAATATTGATGAGTTTTTACCTTATAATAACCAAACCATATGTATTAGAAAATCTAGTAATATTATAATAATGTTTAGGGTATGAAAGATAACTAACCAAGTAGTTGTGATGCATATGACTGTACATCACAACAATAATAGGTATACAATCAAAACTGCTAAGGTGCATTCACTAATTGTGTAGGATTCCATAGAGATGCCCTCAGTACTTCAAGAATAGTCCTCTACACAAGGATTTAAGATATCCCGCCGAAGCATCATACATCCCTAACTGATATACATAGAAAATACATAGTTGGCCCCACCATGTGAGGACGAGTGCATCACTCACGCATGCATAACTATGGGTATCTCTTGTAGGGTCCCCAACACGCTTAGGTTAGCTAAACCCCTGATCTATACAACCAATCTTTGGTTTTAATCATATCCGCTGGTAAGGCTACGTCCGACATTCCAACATACAAGTAATATCTCAACAGATATGGAAACATGCATAGGTTCCCATATCTCAACTCACATATGGATTCCTGCATCATGAATGGATCATGAACAACTACATGTATTCGAGCATCTCAAACAGATCTCGAATTTCAACTTGGATTCCTGCATCTCAAATAATCACGAACCTCTTCAAAACATAAAACACGTTATATAGTTTCAGAGTGGTTACGGTGTTGAGTCATCTTATATAAGTACACTCCCTTGCTTACCAAGCACTCCAAAAACCAATCGATCAATTTTCAGTAAGCTCAACTCCAGTTCTTTTGGAAATAAATAGACAATACATAAGCGTGGAGATCACCTCCTAACCGAAAGGGGTCAGATTTCCTTATTGTTTGTCGTAGAAGACAAAACGAGTTTATAAGTACAATGTAACATCACTAAAGATAACTGTATCATATAATTCTGATATTCTTCTAGATATTTATAGAGTTATATTTTGGTCAATTTCAATAATAATGAGAATAATCACATAGGAGAAACTAAGTCCCATATACTTTCCATAAGCAAGTAACATATAAAGCATGATCGACACACACAAACACGCTCAAGTCATATAAACGACTTTGAATCCCCTTTTAATTAATTAATCCTTTATTAATTAAAAACCTTTTCTACCAGTTAAACTCCTATTTTAGTCAATAAACTTCTTTTATTAATAAAAACTTCACTTATTAATTAAACTTCATTTATTGATTAAAGCTTCACTATTCATTTCTACACATTTCAATACTCTCAAAAGTATTCATATACTTTTCTCAATGGTACAAGTATATTCACAAATCAATAACAATTTTTACTTACTTAAAACACAGTCAAAGAGATTAAAACAAATGTCATTTAAACATTGTTACTATAAACCACTTCGCTCTATGTACTTTAAAACCTTATTCTTTTCTATTTTTTTATAGGTTCCATACTTGTTATTGTCTTTAAAATTCCATTATTTAAAAATATAAGTATCTCCCAATTCATTTGAATATATTTTTCCACTTTAAAATGTTAGTCAAGGGTTTAAAAACAAATGTTACTAAAACATTGTTTACAACAAACCCAAAACACTTCACACTTAATCATTACTTTTAACTCTCTTTTAAATATTTTATTACTTTTCAAAAGTATAATTAAATGGGTTAAAAACAATTGTTGCTTAAGAATCATTACTATAACCAAAAAATACTTTTATACTTGTCATTTTCTTTGAAACATGTCCATTTAAAGATCTGAGTACATCTTCACTTTTTAGATAAGGTGATATACCTTTTTAATTATTCTTACACAACCATTCGTTATAACATAAGTGTAATAATCCCAAAAATCTTTTTAAAATACTTATAATATGGTTTAAAACACTTACTCAAAATATTACTTAAATTATATATTTTATAATTTATTTAAAAATCGTAAAACAAGTTTTATAATTTAAGACCCTTATTTCCGCCATTCATAAATGATTATAAAATCATATTCAAACTTCAAACTTCCTTTCAAAATACTTTAAAACATTTACAAACTCCTTTAAAATATTTTAGAGAATATCCAAAGTATCCCACCATTTTATACTTTATTGAAATAGAATTTTCGAAGTGCATCTATAACGACCTTTTCGCTATACAAACTTATGCAACATCGTTTCACAATTTCTATGAATTTTCAAACCAATTCCTTTAGGTCAAACACACCTGAACAGGTGTAAAGAACAACCAAATATATATTTTCTTACAATATGGTCACATTTTTCTTATTCAACAATGTCAAATACAAGGGATTTCAAAGTGCATTTATAACGACAATTTCGCTTCAACCATTTGCAAACAATTTCCAACTTCATTAAACAACTTTAAACAAGTAAACAAATTTGGGCCATAGTACATGTTTTAGATAGTTACAAGAAAGATTATACTACATATAATGCTGTCATTTGCTTTCCAAAGCAAGGAGTGGTCCAAAAATAATAAATTAAATTGTTATGTATTTTAATATATATTTTGCACAATAAACATTATATCACAGCAATATACAAATCAACTGGCGAGTAAACTCACACAAACCAAAACCAATCCAAGACGTAGAGGATCCTGATATGAGTGCAATGGCAAAGACGATGCCTTATCATACATCGTAAGAAAAAGTTAGCTAGTTTATAAGATTTTGAGATTGGTTAAATAATTAATTAACTTAACCAAATTAATCACCTCAATTACTGTTCCTCTTCTCCCCCAAATAAAATACCAGGCTATTCACATGCACAACTTAACCCATCTTAATCGTGCATATGAATGCAATACATGGGGCTTCGGTCGATGGAATCGCACCCCGTCTTTGCGAACGAACTTCTCTTCACAATCTCGAACTACTCGACCACCCTGGCTCCTCCCTGTTGATCACGACCTGTAACCACCAAAGTTACAGTGAATTGATGTGAATCCCTACATCCATTTGTGGCTCCTCCGATGAACACCAATCATTATCTCATCGAATTCCAAGTCAAAAGCCACCTTCAACTTCACTTTCAGCCTCCTCTAGCTCGTCGCAACCTAAACCCAGCTACACGACAAACCCAAAGTCGCATTCTACAATCAGCTGCCGTACCTCCCCATGTCACCTCCACCAACTTGCCTTCGCCTAACAAGTGCAATGCTAACATTAACTTTTCCAAACTCCACCTCAAAATCCTCCTAGCCCAAAGGCTAGACTACAATTTCGACTATCACCAAAAGTTGCCGCACCCAACATTGAACACACCACAATGAAGCCCTTAGCGACACAAGTTCAACAGATCAAATGACATTTATTTTTGTTAAACCTAGCTCTCAAAACAATTGGAGGAAGAGGAATATTGGTGGAGGTAATGTTTTCTAAAGTGAAGAAAGAAAGTAAAAAAAATATGAAAAGGGTTTGGTTTAGGGTGTATTCATAGTAATATAATTATTATATTTAATTCTCTTAAGTTAATCGTCGAATATTCCGAGCGCGTATAATCACACGGGACATCCGATCGCTAAGAAACTTGTCGGTGTACAACAACTCATTATTCTAGATCCAGCGACACCGCTTTTGTCAAAATCCAAGATAATGCCGTGGGATGATAATTTCATGCGTTAATTAAAAAGAATTATTACTAAAACAACTTTAATTACTTTAATTATAACTTAAACGTTTACCATTATCACTTATTATTTATATAGAGTTTAAATAAGCTTATTAAATCAATTTTATTACATTAATCCAAGATTTAAATAATTAAATAATTCTGATTTTTAAATATAAAGCGTTCAATATTCGTGGTCATTACAATAATGAATATTTGTACTATTCTCATTAAAATAAAACCATGTCTATTCTTTAGTTATCACCAAAGATCATACATTATTTCATAAAAATGTGCGGTACATTTTACGAAAACAATTTCATAATCAAATTCAATCAATAAGTGCTATGTGTAATGCTCCCACTATCTCTACCATTACTACAATAGCGTACTGAATACGGAGGTCCACTGTAATGACCCAGGATTTGACCACATTTTATATGGATATTTAATCAATCTTAAAAATAAAATAAAAAATATATATCCTTTGAAAAATCGATCGAAAAATTGAAGATTTACAAAATTTATTTGAATGTAATATTGTTTGGATATTGTTAGTTTATTTTGAGAAAATTTATTACCAGACACCTACAGCAACCCCAAAATTTCATATATACAAAAGAAAAATATTCGATGAGTGATTCGACATATTATATGTCTTGTATATTTTGAATATTTTGGTTTATTCAGATTGTTAGAAATTTCATGTTACGAGCTTCAATACTCTATCCATATGTTTATTCATCATATATAAAAAAAAGAGAAAAATATCTTCCTTAATCATGAGAAGAGCACAACCAGAATTATTTTTGCTATGTTTAGTCACCCATTAATTACACATAAAAAAGGAGAGTTACAGGAAATGATTTCATAAGAAGGGATATTTTGTTGAAAGGTAAAATCAAAGTTTAGGCCTATAAATAGAACTGGCCTATCCTCCATTCTCTGATCATCTTTTCAACACATTTTTCCAACAGCAAGAAGTCTCCTGAAAGAATACAGTGAGTGCTTCTATCTTGATTTCTTTTTTTGGAAATCATATTTCCATAAATTGTATGATTCATGTATAATTGGAGTTTTAAAATAATTATACATATTGTTAGGATATATGATATTGTGAAAAGTATGTAAACAGAGGAGATAGCTCATATTATTTTAACATGACACTTATAGTAAGTAGAATTCAACTCTTTCCTCTTTCAAAAATTCATATCTTCCTAAATACTTAAAATTAGCCTCAACCATCTGAATGAAAGTTGTTTGTATTCTCCTGTAGTATTTTTAGTAACTTACAGCACTGAATTTCATCGATACTCGATGGAGAAATCTTCAAAAAACTGAAAGGGAGAAAAAATAACGTCAAAACTTTGAATTTTTTTTCTCTCAACTCAATGCAAATCATTCAACGCCGTCTACGCCAAAAGGTTTATATCAAAGAAAGGAATTTTTCATGTTAATTCGACAACAATCTGTGACAGTGATTTGAAATCTTTAAAACTAGGGTTGAATTTAACTCCGATTCAGCCAACGATGTTCGAATCGGAGGATAGACGTGTGATCAGGGCGGAGAGGGGTGCATGTGGTGATTTTTTTGTAAGCTTCAGCGACAATAATTTTTGTGGCATGTAGCTATGCCATGCTTGGCGAAATCACAAATGGAGGAGTCAATCGAGTGGTGGCAGGGTGGGAAAGAACAAGCGCGATCGGAGAAACTGTTTGCACAAAAAATGGACAAACACCTCCAAGTCGTATTATTTTAGTTGAGTATGTGTGATTTTCAATGATTTTAGATGAGTATGTAAATATGAGAAAAGTAAGGGCTGAAATGTAAAAGACACGCAGATTTATAGTGGTTCGGCCAGAATGTGCCTACGTCCACTTTATATGTTATTATCTTTCTTCTTCCAGATTACAAGTACAATGCTTTGTATACAAGTGTATGAAAGTAGTTTGAAAGTTCCTTCCCTGCTTGAGCTCTCAAACTTGTCTGCCATTGTTGTACCCCTGCCCCTCTATTTATAGAGTGAGGTAGGGGGCAGGGGTCTTGGATGTATGTAGCTGCCAGCGGGCCTGGGCTGAAGCAATCTGGCCTGGTAGTCATCTGGTTCGGCGGAGCTTCATTCGGCCGTGCATGGAGATGAAGTGGAGAGGCTTTGGTTTGGCGTGATGTATTGGTTCGGTGGTAGGTTTGGTCCGGTGATGGCTTCCCATCACTCTGGTTCGGTAGCATGGTTGGCTGTTGGTTCGGCATAAGGTGATGTGTGGGAGAATAGTTGGTTCGGCCATAGGTTGGACTGGTAGGGAAGTGGCGCATGGACCGGTAGGACCCTGGTCCGGTAGTAGGAGTGGTATGGTGGACCGGAGATGGGGTTGGTCCGGTAGGAGTTTGACCGGATGAAGCTTCCTCTTGGCTACCGAATGGGTCGCGCCGAATGAGAACTAGGATATGCCGAATGGGACATAAGATCTGCCGAATGGACTCCTGCCGAATGTGCTTCTATGCTTGGGACATGCATTGCCGAACGAGGCTCCATTTCTCTGCCGAATGGGCTTGTGCACTGGGGATGCCGAATGGGCTATTGCCGAATGGCCTATAGGTTGGGCTTCCAAATGGTCCCTTGGCTTTGCTGGTGAAGGGTAGGATGTGAATACAAGTGAGGTTGGCGCCTCTTGGTCTCGAGGTCTTAATGGTGAGAATTCGCCCAACATTTGCCCCCCAAAGTGGGGCACGTGCTTGCACGTGTCGCGCTTTGTTTCCTCGAGGTAGGAAGGTTTGTTTTGTAACGCCATGGGCTGGATGCTCGTATCCTGTTGATGTCCTGCGAAGGAATTTACAGTTTTAGTATGATTTCAAACGATGGCCGTTCGTGATCGAAATGTCTGGGATGAAGTGTATTGCGCCGTTCGAGGCGAGTTAGTGTGCCCCGAGGGGGCTTAGCATTATCGATGCCAGGTTCACGTTAGAGTGGGTCCCTGGATCGTTTGTCAAGGTGGTTTATCGCCAGCTCAGAGCATGCCTAGGGATCGTTCGCGATCCCGTACATGTGTAAGTAGCTTAGCCATTTCGTAATTATCAGAGTCAACTATCCGTCTCACCTATGAGTTTAAAAAGACGTGTCAAAGTGTAAATTCCCACGATGGTAGGGTTAACAACCATTCAGAGCGTGCCTATGGACCATTCGAGGTCGCGTACACGTGTAAACGATTTAATCCACGTCGGTGAGGATTTTACGACTTATTCACCGTTACCATAATCTTATTTTATTAGTTAGTTCTAGCGTTCGGTACTTATCTGAGTGAAGCGCCTGCGTGCCCCCTGTTTCTGGTTTCTGCTGGTAGAGACAGTTTTATTCGGTTGTTGGTTGGACCGGTACGCTGGTCCGGTATGTTGGTCCGGTAGGCCGAACCAGCTGGTTCGGCAATCCTGAGTTTGCCTATATATAGAGGCTACCCCCCTTAGTTTTCCCTTACCGAACCAAAGAGAGCCGAATCAATTTTTAGCCGAACCAAACTTCTGCCGAACCAAGCTTATACCGAATTAGGTATATATTCTTTTGCCGAATGGTTTTTTATCACCGAATGAATATGATTGCCGAATGCACACGAAGGGTTTTGTTTTACCGAATGATATGTATACCGGATGTGTTTTTTAGTGCCGAATGGACTTATGACCCCATTGCCGAATGAACTTAAGTCCCTAGTGCCGAATGAGCATAAGACCCTAGTGCCGAATGAACTTTGTATTCGGTCTTTGGGTGGAACTCTGGACTTATGTATGCTTGCTTGTATTCTTGTTCTAACATCATGTTTTTCACTTTTGTGTATGCAGATAAATGTCTCGCAAGGCGGAAACACGATCAGACAGACGGAAATCCAATGATGGAGGAGAGTCTTCTTCTCTGCCCCCAGCCCAACCAGGATCTGGGCAACATCGACCTGTTCCGAGGTCGTTGGTGGACGGACATGGTCCACAGGAACTTCTGGTCTCCCCTCCCGACTGCTTTCCTAGCTCCCTAAAGGAGGAGCAACTTGACGTTATATCCCGTTCCTTTGGGATAGACAGGGCTCTTATGCTGTTACCGGGGGAGGGGGTCATGCCATATGATCCCCCTGAGGGGTACTTCGCTTATAGCCGGTACCATTGCATGTGCGGGGCTATTCCTCCAATCAACGCCTGGATACTAAGCTTCGTCACTTATCTGAAGGTGGCTCCATTCCAGCTTCAGCCCAACTCTTATGCCATTCTGGTATGCTTATATGCTATCTTCCAGAAGAGATATGGGCGCGCCCCCTCCAACCGGGAAATACGATATCTGTACAATCTGAGGGGGTACAGGAAGGGGTCCCCATATATTAGCTTGGAGTCAGCCGTTTCCTTCAAGCCTGTTTTGGATTTATACTCGAAGTATAGCATGTTCAAGAAGGAATGGTTCTTTGTCAGGGATGACTCCGTCTCTATTTGCCGATTTACCTCCGGATGTAAGTAAAAACTCTACTCATAATTCCTGTCTTGGTTGTAATTCACTCTCTTATGCGCTTTTATTTCTTGCTAGCGACAGGTGGTTTTGCGGTTGTGGAAGATGATCGCTTGGTTCGGATGGCAGCAGAAATTGAAGCTATTTCCGGGAGAGACAGATCGGCTGCTTATCTGATTAGGAATGCCAGGCTCTTGTCGTATAATTTGATCCTCCCACATCAGTCCGTAGTCAAACAGAGGGACACGGCAGAAGAGAAGGCTGCCCAGCCTAAAGGTGGGGTGACAGCGAAGGGTGGCAAGAGGAAGCCCTTTGCACAACGTCCAGTTGTAGGAGGCAAGAAGCTCAAGGAGTCCGATGGCCCTTCTCCAAGTACTTGCCCGGATGTCCCGGAGGAGGAAGGTGTAGAAGAGGAGGAAGGAGGTGAAGTTGGAGAAGGGTCGGAGGGTGGAGGAGATGGCGATGGTCAGGGTGGTAGCGGTGTTGCTGCTCTAACCTCTGAGCAGGACCTCGAACTGGATGAGGCTCTCCGTCGGGCCTTCGGGGAGTCAGAGGGGGAGTCGGAAACAGAGAAGGAAACGGAGAAGGCAGAGGAAACCGGCAAAGCTGTGGTTAGCACTGACCCATCCTCTAAGGGTTCCTCAGCTAGGGTGACCCCGGCGATGCAAGGTGAACTTTTGTCTTCTGCCGATTCTATTTTCGATAAGGACTTAGAAATTTTTTACGGTTCACTTCCGTCCTGGAATGAGATCCAGGACTTATTGCAGTATCCCACTCCTCCGCCGGGTTTGTATAACAGATGTGTCTCCTCACTTTTCTTTCTTTTTAACTTAGCACATTTTTTGAATTGCGGATTATTGTATGTTCGTAACATTTGTTCTTTATTCCAGGGGCAGGCCAGGCGGGTAAAACGTCGGATGTTCGACACCGCCTTGAACAATTTAAGTCGAGGAGAGCTTCCGCGAAACCTTCTACTGATCGTACTGGGGACGTAGTCAAGTACCGCCCTCTTCTTGGGGTCATCGAAGAGGGCATTCAGAAAAGGAAGCGGAGCCGTTCCTTATTTGAGTCTTCTTCTGCTTCGCAGCTTCCTACTCTGTCTCCCCCTACTCAGCCTCCTTGTGATACTACGGAGGAGAGCACGGAGCCCTGCCCCCCTCCTCCTCCTTCCAAGAGTTCTACTGTCATTCATATAAGGCGTCCCGATGTGCCTCGCCCCGTGCCTCGTGACCCTTTTGCCGGCCATCCTGATTTAGACCCAAGTTTTCGGGACATTTCATTCGATGAGACCACGGGCGAGCACCTACTTCCCCGCAACCCCATGGTAAGAGTGCTGGACGAGGCCAAATCTTTAGATCTTGATTTACTTACCACACGGGTAGTCACCATGGGGGACGAGGCCAAGGCTAATATTGATCGGGTGGCCGAAGAGACTAAGAAGTTAATGGAGCATCATGCTCGATTGGTCAAGGCCGGGGAGGAGATTGGGAGTGCTAACATTCGGTTAAGGCTAAAGGTTGCCGATCAGGCCAAGCAGCTTGCCGACCAAGCCATCCAGATCTCCCAGCATGAGGAAGCTTCCCAGCGTCTGAAAGAGACCATGGAGAAGGCAAGTAGGGCGGAGTTACGGAAAATGGAGGTCACCTGCAGGGAGCGGATTAACATGGCTATTACAACGGTGGATGAGGTTCGAAATGCGGATCTCGAGCGGGTAGAGGAGTTGTCAGGGAGGCTCGAGGCTGCGGAGATGGCTCAGGCCGAGTTGAAGGAGGAGATGGAGGAGATGAGGAGGTCCCTCAAGTTGAAGGAGGGGGAAATGAGGAGGAAGTTCCAGGCTGACTGCTTAAGGTACCAATCAGAGAGGGATGCCGCCGTTGCCAAGCTGCAAGCTTCTGAAGCCCGGGTGAGGGAGTTTGAGGAGAACGAGGGGATGATGGATGAGATGCTGCAGGACATGTACTTCCAAACTTGGAAGGAGGGTGGCTTGTCTTGGATGGACGACTATCCTCGGGTCATGGCCAAGGTATATCTTCAAGCTTTGGAGGAGGCCAGGGTTAATGCGGGTAAGAAAGGCGGAGAGGCTTTCAACTTGAGTGCGGTTACCGCTCAGTTCTCCAAGGAGGAGCAAGCGGCGGTGAAGGAGGGGATGCGGCTACTCGCTGCAGAGGAAGCGGGCGTGCAGTTGGATGATGAGGATCAAGCGGCGGATGCTGGTGAGTTATTCTTTTCCCTTTCTTTTCTTTTCGTGTTTTCATAACTTGATCGTTCGTTTAATGAATTCCTCTTCCGATCTGGACAGGTGGGACTTCAGATCCACATGCTGGGGGTTCTGATCCTGCGGCTAAGTAGGCTGGGGGAGTTGGTGATGGAGTGTGGATGCATCTGCCATCTTTTTGTTTCTTTTTTATCACTGTTCATGTTAGTCTTTGATATGCAACTGTAATAAAATTATTTGCAAAGAATAACTTCGTGTGATCTTATAATATAAGCTGATTTTGTCATGTTCAAATGTTGTTGCTATCTTTATGTGCTGTGTGAGAAGTATAATTATGTACATGCCTGTGATTCCACTTGTGTTTGATGTTAAGTTTTTGCTTGAAATATAATTTCACGTTTTGCAATGTCAGTGTATGAATAAGTTATAGTTACGCATTTATGTACAAGAGAAGAGAGTACCGCCCTTTATGTTTTATTCGCAGGCGGTAGCTTTGAGTGTCTTGTGTAACTGTTTACGGGTATAGCAGAGCGCCCTGCTACCCAGCATGCAGGCTTAGAGCCTCATGAGTGAATGCTTCCTATTTGGTTTCCTGTACTTTAGAGTTTGTTATACAGGATAGGAGAAAAATATTTAAATGAAATGGAAATATAGTAAAAGTAAAACTTCCAGTCACGGAAGGCCGTCGATGTGCTTAAGTTCGTGGCAAACGGGTTTTGTAGTCACTTTCCCTAGCTGTGGGTCTTGGAGACATTTGTCACCCATCTTACGCCTCCGCGGGGAGTTTTCTTTTTTACCACAGCCGCACTTAAGACACATCGGAGCCGAGATCGCGCACGGTAACTACCCGAACCGTTATGGTCCGTAATCGTGGGTATTATTCGATTTACCGTGGCCGGCTAGCGTGGGTGCCGTTGGCCGTGAACTACCCCTGGCTGGCCACACCTTATGTTGGGGCTTAAAGTAGGTTCACGGTTACCGACGAGCCGAACGCCGTAATGAGCTGCCATCGGCTATAGTCGGCCTTTATGATGACTTATAATCGGCTCATTACAGTTGGCTTTGAGGGCAGGCGCGCAATGAGTTAACCCGCAGCAGAGGGATGCTGGAGCAAAAGAGTCTCATTGGCGAGTGCATAGAATCGTAGCGTACCTGTTAGGCCTAGTCCAGATGAGGCCGCGGTGCATCTTGAGTGGAGATGCCATAGGATTTTGTTCAACAGAAAGGGATAAAGCTTAACAAGCAGCCAAGATATGAAGGCACAAGGTAACAAGAGATAAGATTTTTAAAGTGGTTCGGCACGATAATGCCTACGTCCACCGTGTTAATACGCTTCATATGGGCGGTACGTGTTAAGCAAAGTATCGACGGAGGTGTCGGATGTTCCAAGCCCTCTGGAACACCACTCCGTCCACTGTTGACAAAATATAAGCTCCGTTGTTGTGAAGATCTTGATGAATTTCATATGGTCCGTCTACTGGTGCTTTCATGGTTAGGTAGCATGACAGGCTCAGCTATATCCGACCCCTGCCTGGCACCTCCCCCGTTGGGTTTGGTTCCAAGTGTTTCCTCAGGTCGGAATTCGGGCTGAGTCCGGGCTCGGCTCCTACCATGACCATTTCTTTATTAACCTCTTCGAAGAAGAAAGGTCATTGTTGTCTCACAGATCCTCCAGATTGGGACTCGGTCCATGATTCGGTGTTGCGGGAGGATCCGCATGAGGATAAGATCTCCCTCTTGTAAGCTGCGATGCTTGATTTTGGAGTTGCATTGTGCTGCCACTTTTTGCTTGTGGGCTTCTGCTTTTAAGTGTTGCATCGTTTCTCCTCTCCTCAATCAGATCCAAAGACATGGGGAGGAGTTCTTCGTTTTCTTCTGGGTTGCAGTGGGTCCCATGGTGAGATGGCGCTACAGTTTCAACTGGGGGCATGGCCTCCAATCTGTATGCCAAAGAGAAAGGAGTATGCCCCGTTGATGTTCTATGAGAGGTGCGGCAGGCCCAGGGTGCCGTAGGAAGTTCGTCCACCCAAGCGCCTTTTGACTTTTCAAGCTTCTTCTTGGTTAGGGTTTTGAGAATTCTGTTGACAGCTTTGACTTGTCCGTTTGCCTGAGGATAAGCTACAGATGAGAAGCTTTTGTGAATTATGTGCTCTTGGCATCGGTTGGTAAACTCTTTGTTGTCAAACTGGAGTCCGTTGTTTGATATGATCTTGAGTGGGACTCCGTACCTGCATAGAATATTTTTTGATCAAGAAGTTGATAATTTATGTAAGAAGTTGATAATTTATGCCAAAGATATTTTATTTTAAAGGGTCCGCTTCCACCCATTTGGTGAAATGATTAAAAACATCCTTCTAGCCATCCAGGACAAAGTTTAAAGCAAGGGAGGGGGGGCAAGAGTCAAATCTCTGTCCTGGTTGATATAAACGCTTTCCTCCCTTCTTGCCCCCAGCGTTATCTCTAGAGTCATTTCTTCAAACGTCCTTTGTTGCAGCGGGAGTGCCGCCATGGGTAGTCTTAGCCTGTTGTCCTGACTGTCTTTTAGCGGTAGCGTTTTCAAGCCTCATATACTTCCCAGCTTCATGGAAGAAGTCAGGTAACGTAGCTGGTTTATCTTTTGTTAACCTCCTAGCAAACTTGGTATCCGGATGCACGCCACTACAAAGGGCCGTTAGGATAAGTTTCTCATTGGCATCTTGAACTGTTGCTGCTGTGGCGTTGAACCGTGTTAGATATTGTTGCAGCGTCTCTCCGGATTTCTGTTTGATATTGGATAGAGAATAAGCATCCTTGGGTTGTTCCACATGGATGAGGAACTGGTTAATAAACCTTTCTTTCAACATCTCCCATGAGCTGATGGATCCTCGGGGTAGATGGCAGAACCAGGAGGTAGCTAGATCTGCTAGGAATAGCGGAAAGCATTTACATAATACTCCTTCTGTTGCTCCACTCATGAGCATATGCTGGGTGTATCTCTGTAAGTGTACGATGGGGTCGGAAGTTCCTTTGTAAGGTTCCATGGTTGGCATTTTCCATTCCCGGGGAGTGATGGCAGTTTCGATATTTCGGGTAAAGGGACTGGTGACCCTAGCGCCTATTCCCCGGTCCCTTTGCTCCCGTTGGACACATTCTCTGAATAATCGTGCCATCCGCTCGTCAGAACTTGGAGCGGACAAAAATGAGCTCGGTTCTTCCCTGCGGGATCTATCTCGTCCAGATGACCTGTAGGGATGGTACAGTCTATCACCTCTAGCATTATCCAGTGGTTGTCTTTGGCTGCTTGGATGCACGCTAGGACCAGCTACAGTTGCCCCCTGCCTTGATCTTCCCCTGTGGGGTTCTGTTTCGAGCACATCCATGGGGTCAACTTCGGGCTGGGTTCTAGCTCGGCTCCGTTCAGCGGGGTTTCTATGATTAGGTGGCATGACTGGCTCAGCTACATCCGACCCTCGCCTGGTGCCTCCCCCGCTAGGTTCGGTTCCAAGGGCTTCCTCGAGTCGGAATTCGGGCTGAGTCCGGGCGCGGCCCCTATCATTGTTTTTCCTGTTGATAGCTTGTTCGAAGAGTGAAGACCTTTGTTGCCTCCGGGATCCTCCGGATTGGGATTCACCCCATGATTCAGTGTTGCGGTTGGACTCTTCAGCGTCCCTTAAGCGTGTCATGAGTTGGTCCACCAAAGTTTCTTGTTGGGATGTGAAGCGGTTAGTTACTTCAGCCACAACCCTGTCCAGATCTGCCCTAGTGATTGGTTGTTCCGTTGCGGGACCAGTTGGATTTTCCTGATTTTCATCTGGTACTGCTGTTGAAGTGGGCTGATCTGTGATTGCTGGATCTGGAAGGCTGCTAGTTGCGATGTTCTTTCCTTTGTTAACATCCCTTCTCTGTTTGGAAGGCATGATTTCTAAGCAACGAGTGATGTCGTTAGGAAAAAGGTTGAGTGGGAGAAGATGAAGTTTGAGTTCAGCTCTCAGTGAAAGCACCAAAAATGTTTGCACAAAAAATGGACAAACACCTCCAAGTCGTATTATTTTAGTTGAGTATGTGTGATTTTCAATGATTTTAGATGAGTATGTAAATATGAGAAAAGTAAGGGCTGAAATGTAAAAGACACGCAGATTTATAGTGGTTCGGCCAGAATGTGCCTACGTCCACTTTATATGTTATTATCTTTCTTCTTCCAGATTACAAGTACAATGCTTTGTATACAAGTGTATGAAAGTAGTTTGAAAGTTCCTTCCCTGCTTGAGCTCTCAAACTTGTCTGCCATTGTTGTACCCCTGCCCCTCTATTTATAGAGTGAGGTAGGGGGCAGGGGTCTTGGATGTATGTAGCTGCCAGCGGGCCTGGGCTGAAGCAATCTGGCCTGGTAGTCATCTGGTTCGGCGGAGCTTCATTCGGCCGTGCATGGAGATGAAGTGGAGAGGCTTTGGTTTGGCGTGATGTATTGGTTCGGTGGTAGGTTTGGTCCGGTGATGGCTTCCCATCACTCTGGTTCGGTAGCATGGTTGGCTGTTGGTTCGGCATAAGGTGATGTGTGGGAGAATAGTTGGTTCGGCCATAGGTTGGACTGGTAGGGAAGTGGCGCATGGACCGGTAGGACCCTGGTCCGGTAGTAGGAGTGGTATGGTGGACCGGAGATGGGGTTGGTCCGGTAGGAGTTTGACCGGATGAAGCTTCCTCTTGGCTACCGAATGGGTCGCGCCGAATGAGAACTAGGATATGCCGAATGGGACATAAGATCTGCCGAATGGACTCCTGCCGAATGTGCTTCTATGCTTGGGACATGCATTGCCGAACGAGGCTCCATTTCTCTGCCGAATGGGCTTGTGCACTGGGGATGCCGAATGGGCTATTGCCGAATGGCCTATAGGTTGGGCTTCCAAATGGTCCCTTGGCTTTGCTGGTGAAGGGTAGGATGTGAATACAAGTGAGGTTGGCGCCTCTTGGTCTCGAGGTCTTAATGGTGAGAATTCGCCCAACAGAAACTCGATGGTTGGACGAGGCATGGGTTTCGTGGAGTAAAGGCATGGTGCACGTGCATGAGATGCACGACAATGGTGATGTGCAGGTTAACAAAGGAGGAAGAAGAAAAGAGGGGGAAGAAAGGAGCGGCCAGGTTTGGTTTTGAATTCTTGGGATCGGCCACTTTTTATAAAAAAATTGAGTTTTAATTGGACCAAAAACTAAAAGCATCGATAACGTGTTCGTTTTAAATCCATTCGACACGCAGATTTTTGCCTTATGATGGTATTGACGAGTACTATGCCTTCTTGTAAATTATTGGTTGATTTGGACCATTAAATTTTTATGACATATTAAAACAGGCTGATTAGAAATTACGTTATTTATATAAATAACGTCGTTTAAAATTATATACCTTAATCGGAGATGTTTATTCCGCCTAATAAATTGCTGTTAAGTTAATTTGAGTTTATAGATTATTATGGACATCTATGAAGCAAAACAAAACTCCATTCTGACTTGCTAAGTAAATTGTCAATCTATGCACTACTTAACATATAGATAAATCAGTATGGGTTGGATGGTAAATTAACTATGGATTTTTAATTATCTAGTGTTAGAAGCTTGGTAGCTGAACCATATTGAATATGGCATCGACATATGAACCCCTTGTGATATGAAAGAGATGGTAACTTGCTTAAGTACTCTTGCAGTCGCTAAGCCTCAGATTTGATCAATGTAAAGTCATTAATTTCATAATTGAAATTGGTTTAAGATTAATTATGTTTATTTAAAATGTTTAAATTTTGATTTTATTTTATTACATTATTTAAAGTTAAATTTTGATATTTTAACACTAACTTTTTTTAACCTATTAAATTATACTAAATATTTAAGTTTTGGGTTAACTAATTTTATTGTTAAAGTTGTTTAACTTAATTTATTTAATTATTAATTTAACATATTCAAATTAATAAATTACTCTATTGCAAATGTTTTATTCAATAAATCTCCTTAATACATGGACTTAGGTTGACAATTTACATAAATCAAAGTGACTTATCTAAATTGTTTAATTAAAGAAGGTAAGTTAATTTATGTTATTAAATAAAGTTAAAATTAACAAATGAAGTTATAGTTAACAAATGAAGCTATGTTAGTCAACCGTTTAATTTGCAATGTTTTAAGTTAATTAATTATTTTATTGTTAATAACTAAGAAATATTAGTTAATTATTTATGATATTCGTGGTTAACTGATTTTAATTAAGGATGTCTAAAAATAGTTAATCATTATAATTAATGATGTTTAAGTAAATCACCGATTTAATTGGGTTTAAGGGATGACTTGTCAAAAGTGTTTATAGATAGTATTTTACAAATTAAAGAAATGATTTGTAAAGGATGTTTTCTATAAAAAGAATGGAGGTTTACATTAAGTAGTAGGAGTTTTAACGGATTTATAAAAGGGGAATTATAAATAGGATTTATAAAAGAAAATTGTAAATGGTTTTATGGATTTATAAAAGTTTTACAAATGATTTTAGAGACGTATAGAAAGAATTTATGAGCGATTGAATGTATAAAGGAATTTTATAAATGGTCTAGAAGATCAATAAAATGGATTATAAATGTTTCGAGAGAATTATAAGGAAGTTTTATAAATGACTTTTGAATCAAATAAAATGGAATCTTTCTCAGTCTGTAAATATAATTATACCATTGAGATAAGTATATGGATATTTTCTAAGCTGAAGATATAGGGATTGGGAAATATATTCTTGTAAAAGTATTCTCATACAAGTAATTTACAAATGGTTTTATTTATGAAAAATTTATAAAAGGAGGCTAGAAATTGCTTATATGTTGAACCAATGTTAGTTTTCCCTATGAAGTAAATCGCTGAATGTATGTTGTTATTCGATAGTTAAATAACCAACTATCGAAATTGGGCCCCAAATGTAACTTTCAAAATAGCTAGGAGACACACGTGAGTTATATGGCATAGTCATCTCCGATGATGCTGTACTGAGCATGTAAATCACATTCGTTCTCCTAGGACAATGACAAGGAAATCCATCCATAAACAGTTAGGAGGTGAACTTCGCTCTTGTCTGGTTATTTCCTAAAGAACCGGGGTTGAGTTTACCGGAAATTATCGAACGTTGTTTCAAAGAGGCCGGAATTAGGTATGTTATCCGAAACACACTTTGATCCAACGAATGTGTTTGAAGACATCATGAAGAGCATGGAATCGAAGATAGACATGTGAAGTGCAATGGCTAATTGCTACTAATCCCGAGGGTGATTCCAAAATGGAGTTAGTAGGAATAGTGCCTTCAGTTTCGTTCAGACCCAGAACGAACTTGTATGGATGAATGCTATCAGCATATTGTCATTAGAGGGCAGTAAGCATTCTAAGTGTAAATGTTTTGAAAGATAATCATAAACTTAAGCCTCATCAACCGGGAATGACAAAATCAGGCATGTAGCAGGGCCAAGTGGGTAGCTCCCAAGTAGGGTATGGTCATTCCAACACTCTAGATCGGTTACTATCTATTCTTGTATGCTTCGGGGCCCAAATGGGGTGATCATATTCGGTACTACTAGTAAAATGGTAGGCCAGTTCTGTCTAGTAGGGGTACAAGATGTTCTTGTCAGATCTTGATGCATTTATCTAGAGATATACCTTCGGAAGGTAGTTCCTTACCTTGTCATAGTATGAAATCCAATCTCCAACACATGCCTTATGTTTTAGATTTTAGAGCCTAGTACGTTGGAATGTGAGATGCAAGCATTTCAGCTATTTTATCTATTTACGTTGACCCCTAGACATTACGATAATATCATTGGATTTGATATAAAATGTTTTGGTTATCGTAAGGTAAAAACCCATCCGTTTTTGCGTTCGGTGAGGTCTTACGAGATACCCTTTGTTTGAAAAGTTTTTTGAACATAGAATTAGTTTGGTTGTTACCTGTTATCGAGTTTTACTCAAGCTGGTTTACCAGACTGACCCGAGCATTATTCCATGTAATGCCTCGGGTCAGACCGAGCATGTTTTCCCTGGTTTAGCTAGATACTTTGGAGTTTGAAAGGAGCTGGATGGTCAACACATATTGACGTATGTTTTTCTGCTGCAATATAGAGTATGTATGTCTGTCAATATAAGGACATGTTTCTATGACTGTCCAAATTTAGGATAAGTCTGATGTACTCTGATGTTGTGTATATATATATATATATATGAATAAAGATGTTTCCTTTTTATAAATGTCGTTATTAAAGAAAAAGATATCGTGATGTAAGTCAATGATTCCTTGCATAATAGGTGTAGCTGCGTCTTGAGATCCTAATTGCCATGGTTCCGCAGCATCACAGGGAGCGATTGTGAGGAATCGCCATTCTAATGTCCTGAATAACTCTGCCATCATTTGTCTTTCCATTCTGTGACTGCCCGAAAATCTCAAAGAGACTGATAGATATTTGCGTTGGTTTTTCCAACAAAAGGAAAGGATTCGATAATATTACAGATGCACATGTATTTAATAACTAATACATTAAACTAAGTAATGGGATTTATTGATATTATATTTCATTTATTAGATAAGAAGCTGTATATACGGTTAGATTTGTCTATTTCTAGATATAGATAATGTTTCTTTTTTATACCGGATCCTTATTTTTTTTTTACTTTTATTTTAATAAATTATTGAATCAAGACAATATTGGAATCCAATAAATAAGAAATAAGGGTTTCGTTATTCGCTGCATTGTGAGATTCTGTGTTGTTTTGTTTTCTTCTACGTTCTACCTTCTTCTTCCACCCTAACAAATCAGTATTTCCAACACTTGAATATGCGACATGTGCTATATTGGACGTATTAGTGTCGGTTTTCGAGGATTGAAAATTTGGTTCGTTACATCCATCATTCACTTAATATAGACTATTTATTTCATATATTGTAACTATTTTATCGTGGAGAGTTCTTTGATCAATTATATTGAACTTGTTGGAATCGAGCCAGCCCGTAGCGGAAGTTACGGGTGAATTTCAAAAAATTTACCGTATTGGATCTATATTGGGCTTATAAAGTCTAATTTATTTAGAACATTTCTAAATTTTATATAAATAAAATCTCTTATTTTATTAAAATTTATATATCATATACAATTTATTTAATGTATATTCAATTAAATATAAAAGTACATATATGTATCATAAACATAAATGTATATGTGTGCATGTGTAGCATAATAATTCATGCAAGGTATAACATGTCCATATATCAATGTTGGGATTTACATCGCAACAAACATATTAGCTCATCCTATATGTATTAAATGTTTTCCAAATAGATGTATGTTTGTAAACTTGGGATTTATATAAATATTAAAACTATGTATGTGTATATATATTTATGTATAACATATATGTAAAAATGTTAATGATTTATATCCATATACTATTACATTAAATATTAAATAAATAAATATATATATATATGTACGTATGTATGTACATACGTATGTGTACATAATATAATTTTCTCAAATCATTTTACACATATACATATGTATGCATGAATTACAGTAACAAAATTATTATTATTATTATATTATATATAAATAAGTATATTTATAATATCTAAATATGTATCGAAATATTATATCCAAATATATAGATTAATTATGTATTTAAAAAATATATATTTTAAAACCTTTTAAGTTCGAATGCACCATACAAATTATTTTATTTACATTTTATTGCATCATAAAATATATATTAATTAATTATTCAAAATACAATAAAACAATAATAAAAAATGTTTTCATTGTATATTATTCATATTTTAAATTTTTAGAAATTGAGCATAATATATTAAAGTTATGAAAATGTTTCCAGAAATTTCTTGGTTAAATTAATATTTTTAATTAGTTGATTGATTTCGGTAATTTATTAAATTATTTTTATAAAAATATAAAAATGATACTTAAATTCTTAATTTTTGGCCAAGATTTTATATGGTGATAAAATTTTTATAAAATTTAAAATTTAATTTCGAATCATACTTAATTTTATATGATTTATTTAATTAGTATATTGATCTAAATATTATTAAATAATAGTAAATAAATATTAAAAACTAATTTACAACCACCATAAAATGTAACCTCTACAGATATGCATTTATAAAACATGCGTTCAACTATTAACATGATATGATGATATAATTAAATACTAGTCATATAATTAAAATTAGGCAGTATATTAGTGTGTATATATATGTTAATTAATAAAATGATAATAGTTAAATAAAATTTATTTGGTTGTGCACTTCAGACCTATATATAAAAATATGTCTTTTGATAAATTAAACGTACATATAACTAATCTGATATGTGACAACATTGATGATACATATAAGAATTTTACCTAACTAGCAATATAATAACGATATAATAGGATCCAAAATTTATAAATCATGTAATATAGTAAATACATACCTAATACTAATCCCGTAGAGCACACCTTGCAATGATGAATTCTCCATTCTTGGAAATCTTTTTGATTCGATAGATTGCTAATCCTTGAATCGTAGACCTTTAGCTATCCAATAGATGTTGCCTTTTGAATTGGTTTTAGTTGAATTTGTTGGAGCTTCTAGACAGAGAATTCGGCTAGCAATGGGAGAAGAGAGGCAGCCAAAGAAGTTCTAAAACAATTACAATGAGAGGACTTTATATAGTGGATTAAATAGAGACAAATATGGATCACATCTCATACTAAGTCTAACTAGATCTAAGCCATCTAGCTCAATATGTCTATAGCCTTCTAGTCGACCCCTATAGTCTACGTTGCTTCTAAATTACTACCATGATAGCTTGTGCTAATAGCGCATTTAAACCCAAATAAATATTATTAATTAAATTTGATTTAATTGCTTGTCGATATCGCATATCGATCGATATATTTATAGCTATTATAAATATATATATAATAATATTTATTCCTCAAATAATATTCAAAATTTTATAATTAATATTTCATAAATATTAATTAGTTTAATTAATTTATAACAATTATAAACTAATTGAATCGCTTGGTCTATAGAGAATTCATCATTTCGATTGTGTGACTCGTTAGGTGTAAATATGGTCAGCGATTAACATCGAACTATTCAAATGTCAATGTACACATGCCACTTAACAGGTGGTGTGATATTTTAGCCAATTTTATCTCTTACTTTTGGCAAAATCCAATTTATATTTTTTAGCATTACCTGATTGTGACAATTATTTACACCAATTCTCTTCGTAAAAACTATACAATTTGGACTTATGGAATTTGGCAATGATCAAAATTCCAATATCGTTCATATTCAACTCTATAATCCAAACAAAAAGTCTTCGGGTCAGACTGAGTATTACAGATTTTCAGGTAAGGACGTTCTAGAGTTCGAGAGGCGAGTTGGATGGCAGGAACGTATGGAGCGTTTTCCGCTGTGAGGATTATTGCTGATTATTTGGGACATGTTGTTTAAACTGTCCAATGTTGTGTAAATGTTGTAACTCTGATGTATAAAATATAAGGGTACTGATATAGTTCTTCCTTGTAAAATAGTTATTTATGTGATATTATATTTTGATCCGCTGCGAATGTGAGGTTTCTGGTTTGGTTCTGTTTTCTTCTTCTTCCTCTTTTCTTCTTTTCCTAACTATCTGGAATTTTCTGGATGGAAATTTCTGGGTCGTTACATTATTGAATAATAATAGTTATTATTAACTAAGCTACTCTGGCCAGATACTTTGACTTTGAGTTGACTGTGATACTACCCCATATAACCAAGGAGGCGAATCCTCTCTTAAATAGTGCTTCACTTCCAATACTTCCACTCGATCCAACCAAAGTCACTTGATGGACACCATGCCATGATTTGACTATATTCAAAGTGGAGTTTTCATATTGAAGATACACAGTATTCTCAAGTCGAGGGAACTATGCGAATTAGTCACGTCGATATTTTTTGTTTGACCTTAGTTATATTAACCAATAGAAAACTATAGAGTGAGTCGTTCCATAGTTAGCCAATATCTATCAGAACGTAACCCCTAGCTGCCTCCAGCAATCATGAGTAATAGACCGCATAACATTTGGAAAGCGCAATGATCTCTAGTCTCAACGCATACATCGATATCTAGTCTCAATGCATCTTGACAAGGAACATTTATAATGGTCTGTTTGTTTCCATTGTGATAAATTACTCACGGCAATAACACTTTGTAATTACTATCGCAAAACATGTTAGAACCTCAATTATTGGATTTTAATGACAATGTAACAGCCCGCAAATCCGTACCCCTTTAGTCACCACTATTCTACAACAATCAACTCAAGTTGTACAGAAATACGAACCATTTGGGTTAAAGAAGAAGAGATAGAAGAAGAGAATAGAAAACAACAACATAATCTAACCATCGCAGCGAAATAAAATATAATAGATAAATAATACTCTTTACTCAAACATCAAATATCTTTGTTTATATATTACATTATCAGAGTACATCAATCATAGCTCAACATCAATGTCATACAAATGGATACACAACAACTCAACACAGTAGAAATATATATATATATATATATGTACGAGAGTACGTGTCGTCATCCAGCTCGTCTTCTGAGCTCCACAGCAACATATCCTGTATCCTATAATACTCGGTCTGACCCGAGCATTACAGTTAAATAATACCCGAGTCAGTCTGGAATACCAGCGTGAGAAAATCACACCCAATTGATTATTAAAGTTTCAAAAATCCTTTGAAAACAAAAGCATCTCGTAAGACCACGCCACAAATAAACATGTCGGGTTTTTACCTTACGATAGCTAAAACAATTTTTATAGAAATCCTCTGATATTATAATAGGGTCTATATACAAATACTTATAAAATAGCCGAAATTGTTACATCTATTAAATTCCAGCTACTAGCCACAGAGTGGGTAATACAAACAAAACTCGTACAAGGCTCGTAGGGAGAATGGATTTCCAACCAATGACTAGGCACTGGGGTACCACCTGTCACAGTACGGGGCCTAGATCACCGTACCGAGGATTACTCCCTTCATCTCCTGCAACACAAGGCCGGAACCATTCCTTACTGAACAGTCCCGAACAAGATAAAACCCGTGGTTGGCGCGACCAACCACCCACTAAGCCGAAATAATAAAGGGACATCTAGACAGGGGAAATATCTTGTCCTGCTTGGGTATGACCCACCTAACCTTGCTGCATATCCCATGATTTTCAGCCATTCCCATTTGATGAGGCTTGAGGCTAAGCGTTACCTTTAGAACGTTTCACTTAGAATGCCCATCGCCCACCTGACGATGTTTCGCAAGCATTCATCCATACAAGTCCGTCCCGGGTTCGAACGGAACCGAAGGCACTATTCCTACTACATCCATTTTGGAAATATCCTCAGGATTAGTAGCGACTAGCCCTTGCACTTCACTGCTCCATCTTTGACTCCGTACACGTTTTTCGCACGAAACATACAAACCGGATCGAAGTGGTTTTCGAGAAATAAATCTCGATCCCGGTCTCTTCGAAACGATCAACG
Source organism: Allium cepa (assembly GCA_030765085.1). Taxonomy (NCBI): domain Eukaryota; kingdom Viridiplantae; phylum Streptophyta; class Magnoliopsida; order Asparagales; family Amaryllidaceae; genus Allium; species Allium cepa. Next base: position 523,725,637 of record CM060929.1, on the reverse strand, counting down.
CATTTGTCCAATATTGATAGTCGGTGATTTAACTATCAATTAATATTCACAAACAACCATCAACCAATAAATAATTTCCCAAATTATTCATTAACCTCAAAAATATCTTCACAAGATATATTTCTATTTTCAACCCTTTGAAAACAGTTTCAAAACCATCTTTCTTTTCAGAATCAACTTTCCCAAATATTTTCTATCTCCTCTGAAATCACCAAGCACAAAACTAGATTTTTAAAATAATTTAAAACACTTTACTTTGAAACATATATACTTTAAAACAATTATGTTAAAAACTACTTTAACAATTTGTTAAAAATACATACGGTATAAATATTTGAAATATAAAGTTATTTAATAAAATATAAAACTAGATTTCCACTTTTGAAACAAAATACCAAGTCACTTTTCTAAATAATTCCTACTATAATAGATTTGAGAAAATACTTACTTTAGAAATTAAATATTAGAAATAATAAATTTTACAAACTTGCCTTTAAAAACAACTTTAAAACATTTAATTTATATTTAAAATTTACGTTAAAAACGTACTTGGCTATTCAGGGAGAATTTCCAATCTCAATCACTTAAATCAATTCTCCAAATTGATTCCCAATTTATTCCCTTTGAAATAAATTTCTTTACTTACTCAATTCATTTCAACATTCATTTATTGTGGACTTTATTGTTACTATTAGTTTCTTTTTGATTTTTCAATCTTTATCTGAAATATACAAATTTCAACTTCTTCCAAATTTCTTCTTTATCCTTTCCGATAAATTGTATCTTGAATTTTAAATAAATGTTTTATTCTTTAAAATAATAACACTAAAATTTAAAATTCATTAATCTTCTGATTATTCAAACTTCCCTTATTAAACTTAAGATTTATTTATTAGAATTTTACAGGGCACTTTATTTCTTTCCAATTCATTCTTGAAGTTATTCAAATTTCTATGATTATTTTTCTTACAAATGCACTTCTTTATTTATCTTACCAAAATTCTATTTATATATTTTTGGTAATTCATCATACCCAATGATATCCAATCTTACCATGGCATTCAATATTCCAATAAAAATCATCATAGGATATCAAATAAATCACAACAGAGGGTTTTAAATAAATTAAATAAATATTGAGGGACCCAGTTGGATCCCTCCAACCTGTTTTTCCCTGCATCCACAAACGTCAGCACAATATAATATACCAATTCCAAAATATTTTACTAAATCACATCAATTCATTCAACCATTCAAACAATTATTTAAATTTAATCATTTAAATTAAATTCACTGAGTGAGATTAACTCACCTTTGCTTTTGCATTTGCCATTTAATCCAATAATCCTTGGTTTTCTCTATTTTTGACCTTGAATAAAATATTATATGATTTATTAATATTTGAATAAATCGAGCAACTCTATTATTATTTATTCCTTTAATTAATAAATTTTAACTCAATCTAATATTTTTACTCAAACAATTTTCCCCTAAAATAAATAAATTTCTTGTTACCAAAATGATTAAATAAGTTTACTAATGGGTTGATCACTATAATACATATCGTTATATTTTATTTTTATTTTTGAAATAAGCCAGTATGGTTTTAAAATGTACATATGTATATCATTTATTCCCTTACCTTATTATTCTATATACTATCAACAGTAGTAATTTATTATAAATACATAAACCTTTAAATCATTTCTATAGAATCTACTATATATATATTTACTGTTCGGCAAAAAGAATATGTATGTGAGTAAATGAAAATTAATAAAAGCTTGAGAATACCTCACAATGAACAGGAAATCACAAAGACAAGCCCATCATCACTGTCGCGCGCGCGAGTGTCTTGACAAAATCCCTAGCTTTCTACCCTCTCGCGCGAGCACTCGTACGCGTCTCTCCTGCAATTGACTCGAAACCCTAAATTGAGCTCAAGTTCGCGACCTCAATCAACTTGTGTTGCCGATGCGACTCCCTGTGCCTCGAAATGCGCGAAGCTACAGACCACGACCCACATCCCCTTTACTAATCATCGAATTCGAATTAGGGCAAGCAACGGTCGATTCACTCGAGCGAACTCAATAGAATTCTGAGGCGAACGGCAGATGTTAGAACGAAGAAGGAGGGGGGTATCGGGTTTCGAACGCCACCATTTTTTTTTGTTTTAGAAGGAGGATTCGATTTGAACAAATGAAGAGGGAACACGATTTCGAACGAGGGTTTGAAATTTTTCAGTTTCGAATTTGAACTGGTTCGAAGAAAGGGGGTTCGCGATTTATTTGCAGAGCCACTCCTTTTCCTCTTTTTTTTTTATAGAAGAGAACGAACATTCTTTTTCTTCTCCTGGTTGTGTGATTTTTAAAGGATAATGAAGGGGAACAAGGCTTCCCATAAAAGCTTCTCTCTGTTTTTTTTTTCTTTTTGTTTGAACGAAATTATTCTGTTTGAACAAAGAAAAAAAAATCTACCCTTTTTTTTCGTCTCAAGGAAGATTGGGATGGAACGTAATTAAATAGAGGGGAGTGGCGTATAAGAGAAGATTCGATTATTTTCTTTAAATTTAATTAGCTTCTTCTAGGCATTAACTAATCGTACGACCCAACGGTAACTCTAAACACAGCGAAAATTGAAATCCGATAATAATAAAATATTTCGGATCCAACGGAACTGGTTTCGTCGAATTCTGAGACTGTGCCTCGGAAGGCTATTATTTATTTTATTTTTTTAATTCAATTTAAACAGTAAAATTTCAAAACTGAACAAAACACTTTCAAATTTAATTCCAATACTTTTACTATCTTCAGTGTTATCAATATAAATTCTATAATCCTTCAAATTATTTTTAGCAGGCTTTAAAACTCTAGATTCAACATTTAATTCAAATTCAAGTTATTTAATTCGATAATTAATTATCAAATAAATTGTGATATTCGTAATTCAATTGAAAATTATACTATTGAATATTTAAAATTGATTAAATATTCCGATTTAAATTGCTTAAAAATTCTGGGTCGTCACATTCCTCCCCCCTTAAAAGAATTTCGTCCCCGAAATTATCAGTTAGGAAGAATGATCCAATACCCGTTTATTTTTCCCAAAACCAATCAGTTCCTAACAATTCAACATCTTACCAACTATCTTTTTAATAGAAGGCCCATTATAATTCTTATTAACTTTCCAAACCTTTCCCTAGTTTGCAAACAATCCTATTTGCTCAACCATTCTAGTTTTAATCTTAAAACCAATTTTGAATTATCAAAATTTTCTCAAAATTTTCTAACTCCTTAAATTTCTGAAATTTTTTACCAGCGTCTCCTTTGCGCGGCTGACTCGGTACAACTACAAAAGGGCTCTACGGCCTCCCAAATCCAAAAATAAAACAAAAAGCCAAGTGGCTCAATCCAAATCCAAATCCCAATCAAATTCCATACCAAATTTAAATACGTACCTTTTGTCGGGCAATACAAATTTACCTCTTGAAATCAAATCCAATTTCCTTTTCCCTTTTATAATACCTGCATATCCTGCTTAGCACTAACATCCAATCACAATATTCCCAAAACATTTTATCGACTTTCTTACAAAATGTCAATTATTTACTCATTCAAATATCAACTTGGGAATATATTTGTAATATCAATCTCCAATTAAGAATTGACCATTCCTCCAAAGTTTAGTTTAAGCATTTTATATGCTCCTTATATTTATTTTCATTTCCACTTTAGTTTATATCTATTTCTATTTAACTTGACTCTTTCATTTTCATACGAATTCAATTTATTTTCAACTCTAAATGTTACATTTTATTTTTCATTTATAACTAATTCATATTATTACTTTAAGTTGGTTTCCTTTACTAATTTAGTTTAGTTCCCAATTTGAATTCGTTAGTCGTTAACACAATTTTCCAAAATTTTCTAAAATTTTTCTAACTTCCAAAATTTCTGAAATTTTTTGGCAGAGTCTCCTTTGTACGGAGGAGCTTTTGCAATTTGACAAAAGAGATAAATATATATACATCGACCCACACGGTCGGAAAAACCAAAAACAGTTCATATTTCCTATTTTTATTGCGTAGGCGTACCTTAGTTAGCATTTTTAAGCAAGCGGCTTATTAATTTTAGCAAATAGCACAACCAAATCCAGCCACACGGCTTCCAGGTACCTGTACTTACTCAGTTTAAACTTGTAAGTGCCAAATATAAGAAGTTTAACACATTTCACTTACTTGCAATAGTTAAAACATATGAATTCTAAAAGAAATTCACACCAAACATTTTCCGTAAGCAACTTCTACAATTTCCATGTTAATTCAACTGTTCCAATTTATTTATAAACCATTTTTATGAAATTTGAATGGTTTTCAATCCATTCATATACAACCTCATCAAATTTTAAATAGTTTTAATCTCAATCACTTACATTTAATTTATTTTTAAGCAAACCAAACTCTTATTTAGTCCAATTGATCTCAAAATCAATTTATTTTACCCTTATCAACACATAGAATTTTAATTACCTCCATTTACATCCAATGATAATTTATTCTTTGCAATTTGACGAGATCTATGTGAATAAATAAGTATTTATGTTTCATAACCAATTTAAATGGATTTCAACTCCATTTATACTTAATTCTATTCTACCTTTAAAATTTATTCACAATCCATATATTCTCAGTTTCATTACATTTAAATTTTATTAACCAAACTAATTCATTCACACCCATTAACAATTTAGGTCCATCTTCATTACCAATTAAATTTCCCTTTTATTTTAATCTACTCACAACCATTTATTTAGCTCGACACATTCCATTTAAATTTCATTTACAATCCATTTATTTATATTTCATTCCATATTTGTTTATTCCAAACTATTTTATTTAGCTCGAAGACAATCCGAGCTATTCCATTCGATAACCATTCCTCAACTTATTTAAGCCACATTTCATTTGATACTTATTTATTCCATCCATTTATTTATTCAATATAATTTGTTTATCCACATTCACTTAAACCATTCTAATAAACTCGAAACATTCTATTTTCCTTATTGTCTCAAGTTATTTCAATCCCTTAATAATTTAAATGGTTTATAATTATTTATTTAAGCATTTTCATTCCATTAAATATTATCGGCAACACACCGAATTTTTATTTCAATTAAAATTTATTTTTACTTGATTTAAATCCAATCCACTATTATTAAACTTAATTTTTAGTTGAATTCAATCCAACTCTTTTCCATCTTTTAGTTGAAGTTTATTCACTCCAATTTTATACTTAAGCTCATTTCGTCTCAAGTAAATCTTTCTCTTCCATTCAACTTAATTCTATTTCAGTTAAAACTCATTTTAAAATTTACAATTTCATTTGATTTGTTATTATCACATTTAACCTTTCAGATTCAATTCATCCAATTTATTACATGGCCATTTCCACTTTATCTTCACTTATTTGGATTTTTATTGCAATTCAAACCTTTACTATTTCAATCCAAATTCTTTTTTTTATTCTATACATTTCCGGTTATATTTAATTTGTTAACACTTCAAGTCTAATTTTAATTAATAACTCAAGTTCTGATTCTATTATTCACTTTTAATTTACCATCCAATTCATTAACTCACCATTCAGCTTTATTCTCAATTACTTTCACTTCATCCACCATTTGAATCAATTTTAATTTATAACTTGAGTTTTAATTTCAAACTTCATCATAAACTCATAATTCAGCTTCTATTTAACTACATTGAACTCCAGTTACATATTTCATTAACTACTTTATTATAAAATTAGTTCTCTCCTATTTATAGTCCAATACTTAATTATTATTTTTCCAAATACCACCTCATTTTATTTTCTTAAGTTCAATATACTTTATAATTCAAGTTTGGATTTTCTTCTCATTTTCCAATTCATCAAAATATTAAATTTTGGGCTTTGTATTCAAATTTTATAAGTCACAACTTATTATTTACACAATTCCATTCATTTTAGGCTTAAATATGTTCATCTTTTATTTTAACTCAATCCTGCTATTTATTTATAGCCCAAGTATATTTTATTTCTATGGATTTTTAATTCTCTTATAAGTTATTCTGATTTATTTATTTCAATTCTCATTTCTTATCCAATTTACTTTTCATTTATCCAGGTAAGAATTTAATTTCATTCATTAATTCAATTGAATTCTTATTCCAATTCAATTTTATTTTAACTCAGATTTATTTAACCCAATTCGATTCCAACTTAATTTGAATACAACCGGATATTATTTCAACTTATTCAGTTTATTCCAATCCAGATAAATTTTTATTTCCCCATCCAAGCTTATTTCATTTTCATTTTAAATATAAATTCCATTATTCAAAGCTTATATTTCTTACATGATTTAAGAATCATCTCAATTTATAAGCTTATAACCCATCTCATCAGTATTTTTAAATACCCGGCTTTGGTTCCAAATTATTTTGAAATCTCCAACATCACAAATCTCATTTCTCAAAATTTCAAACCAATCCTGGCTTTTATTACAACAAATTTCTTTTTCTGAAATTACAAAAACAAACAGGTTTTTCCAAAACACATTAATTTGGCAGCAATCTGTCACTTAGAAACTCGAAAATGAACGTCGATGATGCTGCAGTCATCGCCGAAGTTATTTTCCAGTGACTGAAGTGACCTCAATGCTAAGTCTCTTCCCAAAATTTATTTGAAACAATTTTCCTTTCAGAAATACCCAAAAACAACAATAATACTATTTACCTCCAGAATACTTCCAAAATCTCCGAGGTTTTAAAGTTTCAAATTCTATTTTAATTCAAATTTTAACTAAAATGCATTTGTATAGTTTATGCTTATACAAATTCCCATTTAATTATATTTCCATTTACTATTTACGTTTATAATCCATATTTATGAATTTCATTTTATAATGAATTTATCCCTTCAAACTTTGGTTGTTATTTATTTATTTTTTTCTAGTTAAATTTTCATTTAACAGTGATAATACTTTAATATTATCATTTCTAACATCCAAGCAACCATATATTAGCTAAATAGTTTACAAAAACTTTCTTTATATCGAAAATATATTTTTGGGTAAAATTATTTCATTTACCCATATTTAAAATAATACCGTGTCGATTGCTCTATTCAAATGTTTAGAAACCCCTTCGATACAGTTGCGCAGACTGTATCGACGAAGGTTCATATGCCACTCAATAAATCAACCAACACAATATTAAAACAATTTATATTCACTAACAAATACGCGCTCATATCTATTAATACGCTCAAACTCATTATAGAGTACTACGGACTCTATTTTATGAGCAATTCCCACCAGAGCCAAGGTTATCACCAACCTAAGCTCTGATACCAAGTGTAATAGGCCGCAAATCCGTACCCCTTGAGTCACCACTATTCTACAACAATCAACTCAAGTTGTACAGAAATACGAACCATTTGGGTTAAAGAAGAAGAGATAGAAGAAGAGAATAGAAAAAAACAACATAATCTAACCATCGCAGCGAAATAAAATATAATAGATAAATAATACTCTTTACTCAAACATCAAATATCTTTTTTTATATATTACATCATCAGAGTACATCAATCATAGCTCAACATCAATGTCATACAAATGGATACACAACAACTCAACACAGCGGAAAAATATATATATATATATATATATATATATATATATATAAGTACGAGAGTACGTGTCGTCATCCAGCTCGTCTCCTGAGCTCCACAGCAACATATCATGTATCCTATAATACTCGGTCTGACCCGAGCATTACAGTTAAATAATACCCGAGTCAGTCTGGTATACCAGCGTGAGAAAATCACACCCAATTGATTATTAAAGTTTCAAAAATCCTTTGAAAACAAAAGCATCTCGTAAGACCACGCCGCAAATAAACATGTCGGGTTTTTACCTTACGATAGCTAAAACAATTTTTATAGAAATCCTCTGATATTATAATAGGGTCTATATACAAATACTTATAAAATAGCCGAAATTGTTACATCTATTAAATTCCAGCTACTAGCCACAGAGTGGGTAATACAAACAAAACTCGTACAAGGCTCGTAGGGAGAATGGATTTCCAACCAATGACTAGGCACTGGGGTACCACCTGTCACAGTACGGGGCCTAGATCACCGTACCGAGGATTACTCCCTTCATCCCCTGCAACACAAGGCCGGAACCATTCCTTACTGAACAGTCCCGAACAAGATAAACCCCGTGGTTGGCGCGACCAACCACCCACTAAGCCGAAATAATAAAGGGACATCTAGACGGGGGAAATATCTTGTCCTGCTTGGGTATGACCCACCTAACCTTGCTGCATATCCCCTGATTTTCAGCCATTCCCATTTGATGAGGCTTGAGGCTAAGCGTTACCTTTAGAACGTTTCACTTAGAATGCCCATCGCCCACTTGACGATGTTTCGCAAGCATTCATCCATACAAGTCCGTCCCGGGTTCGAACGGAACCGAAGGCACTATTCCTACTACATCTATTTTGGAAATATCCTCAGGATTAGTAGTGACTAGCCCTTGCACTTCACTGCTCCATCTTTGACTCCGTACACGTTTTTCGCACGAAACGTACAAACCGGATCAAAGTGGTTTTCGAGAAATAAATCTCGATCCCGGTCTCTTCGAAACGATCAACGCATTTGTCCAATATTGATAGTCGGTGATTTAACTATCAATTAATATTCACAAACAACCATCAACCAATAAATAATTTCCCAAATTATTCATTAACCTCAAAAATATCTTCACAAGATATATTTCTATTTTCAACCCTTTGAAAACAGTTTCAAAACCATCTTTCTTTTCAGAATCAACTTTCCCAAATATTTTCTATCTCCTCTGAAATCACCAAGCACAAAACTAGATTTTTAAAATAATTTAAAACACTTTACTTTGAAACATATATACTTTAAAACAATTAAGTTAAAAACTACTTTAACAATTTGTTAAAAATACATACGGTATAAATATTTGAAATATAAAGTTATTTAATAAAATATAAAACTAGATTTCCACTTTTGAAACAAAATACCAAGTCACTTTTCTAAATAATTCCTACTATAATAGATTTGAGAAAATACTTACTTTAGAAATTAAATATTAGAAATAATAAATTTTACAAACTTGCTTTCTTTAAAAACAACTTTAAAACATTTAATTTATATTTAAAATTTACTTTAAAAACGTACTTGGCTATTCAGGGAGAATTTCCAATCTCAATCACTTAAATCAATTCTCCAAATTGATTCCCAATTTATTCCCTTTGAAATAAATTTCTTTACTTACTCAATTCATTTCAACATTCATTTATTATGGACTTTATTGTTATTATTAGTTTCTGTTTGATTTTTCAATCTTTATCTGAAATATACAAATTTCAACTTCTTCCAAATTTCTTCTTTATCCTTTCCGATAAATTGAATCTTGAATTTTAAATAAATGTTTTATTCTTTAAAATAATGACACTAAAATTTAAAATTCATTAATCTTCTGATTATTCAAACTTCCCTTATTAAACTTAAGATTTATTTATTAGAATTTTACAGGGCACTTTATTTCTTTCCAATTCATTCTTGAAGTTATTCAAATTTCTATGATTATTTTTCTTACAAATGCACTTCTTTATTTATCTTACCAAAATTCTATTTATATATTTTTGGTAATTCATCATACCCAATGATATCCAATCTAACCATGGCATTCAATATTCCAATAAAAATCATCATAGGATATCAAATAAATCACAACAGAGGGTTTTAAATAAATTAAATAAATATTGAGGGACCCAGTTGGATCCCTCCAACCTGTTTTTCCCTGCATCCACAAACGTCAGCACAATATAATATACCAATTCCAAAATATTTTACTAAATCACATCAATTCATTCAACCATTCAAACAATTATTTAAATTTAATCATTTAAATTAAATTCCCCGAGTGAGATTAACTCACCTTTGCTTTTGCATTTGCCATTTAATCCAATAATCCTTGGTTTTCTCTATTTTTGACCTTGAATAAAATATTATATGATTTATTAATATTTGAATAAATCGAGCAACTCTATTATTATTTATTCCTTTAATTAATAAATTTTAACTCAATCTAATATTTTTACTCAAACAATTTTCCCCTAAAATAAATAAATTTCTTGTTACCAAAATGATTAAATAAGTTTACTAATGGGTTGATCACTATAATACATATCGTTATATTTTATTTTTATTTTTGAAATAAGCCAGTATGGTTTTAAAATGTACATATGTATATCATTTATTCCCTTACCTTATTGTTCTATATACTATCAACAGTAGTAATTTATTATAAATACATAAACCTTTAAATCATTTCTATAGAATCTACTATATATATATTTACTGTTCGGCAAAAAGAATATGTATGTGAGTAAATTAAAATTAATAAAAGCTTGAGAATACCTCACAATGAACAGGAAATCACAAAGACAAGCCCATCATCACTGTCGCGCGCGCGAGTGTCTTGACAAAAACCCTAGCTTTCTACCCTCTCGCGCGAGCACTCATACGTGTCTCTCTTGCAATTGACTCGAAACCCTAAATTGAGCTCAAGTTCGCGACCTCAATCAACTTGTGTTGCCGACGCGACTCCCTGTGCCTCGAAATGCGCGAAGCTACAGACCACGACCCACATCCCCTTTACTAATCATCGAATTCGAATTAGGGCAAGCAACGATCGATTCACTCGAGCGAACTCAATAGAATTCTGAGGCGAACGACAGATGTTAGAACGAAGAAGGAGGGGGGTATCGGGTTTCGAACACCACCATTTTTTTTGTTTTAGAAGGAGGATTCGATTTGAACAAATGAAGAGGGAACACGATTTCGAATGAGGGTTTGAAATTTTTCAGTTTCGAATTTGAACTGGTTCGAAGAAAGGGGGTTCGCGATTTATTTGCAGAGCCACTCCTTTTCCTCTTTTTTTTTATAGAAGAGAACGAACATTCTTTTTCTTCTCTGGGTTGTGTGATTTTTAAAGGATAATGAAGGGGAACAAGGCTTCCCTTAAAAGCTTCTTTTTTTTTTCCTTTTGGTTTGAATGAAATTATTCTGTTTGAACAAAGAAAAAAAATATCTACCCTTTTTTTTATTCATCTCAAGGAAGATTGGGATGGAACGTAATTAAATAGAGGGGAGTGGCATATAAGAGAAGATTCGATTATTTTCTTTAAATTTAATTAGCTTCTTCTAGGCATTAACTAATCGTACGACCCAATGGTAACTCCAAATACAGCGAAAATTGAAATCCGATAATAATAAAATATTTCGGATCCAACGGAACTGGTTTCGTCGAATTCCGAGACTGTGCCTCGGAAGGCTATTATTTATTTTATTTTTTTAATTCAATTTAAACAGTAAAATTTCAAAACTGAACAAAACACTTCCAAATTTAATTCCAATACTTTTACTATCTTCAGTGCTATCAATATAAATTCTATAATCCTTTAAATTATTTTTAGCAGGCTTTAAAACTCTAGATTCAACATTTAATTCAAATTCAAGTTATTTAATTCGATAATTAACTATCAAATAAATTGTGATATTCGTAATTCAATTGAAAATTATACTATTGAATATTTAAAATTGATTAAATATTCCGATTTAAATTGCTTAAAAATTCCGGGTCGTCACAGACAACAACTATACAATTATGCCAAAGAATCTCTAAGCTATTTTGCAGGTACATGAGCATCAAAAAGAGATAATCAAATACATTCAAAATGAAAATACGGTGTGCATCGTGCTATATGGAATTATATTATACTAGTGCAGAAATAAACTAAGTTACTGTAGCAATATGAATAAGTAAAATAAAACAAGCACACTGGGATTTTTATACTGGTTCGAACTTCCCGTTTACGTCCAATCCCAGAACTTTCACACTACAGTCAGATACATTTGTTATTTGTAAAGAAGTCCTGTTCGGTTGCTCAGTTAGTTGAAGTCCTATTCGGTTGCTTAGGCGGGTGAAGTCCTGTTCAGTTGCTCAGGCAGTGTAAACCTGTTCCTCTAGGTTAAGTGAGGGTTGTTGTAGTTGAAATTCCAAAAGGAGTCTGGGACTGGACGTAGAACGGGAAGTTTGAACCAGTATAAAAATTCCTGGTGTGCTTGTTTTATTTTACTTATTCATATTGCTATAGTAACTTAGTTTATTTCCACACTAGTATAATATAATTCCATATAGCACGATCCGCACTGTATTTTCATTTGGTATCAAAGCCTGGGATTCTAGAGATCGTAGAAACATCTTAGAATAAGTGGCTACAAAGAAATCTAGTCAAGGCAATAAGAAATGGAAGAGCAATAAAGAAAAATCTACTCAAGGAAATAAGAAGTGGAAGAGCAATAAAGAAAAATCAAAGGAGCAAACAAACAAATGCTTCAATGCAAAAGATAATGAGGTTAGTGATCTAACTTTTGATGATATGATAGAAATAAATTCAGAACTTCTACATACTTTAAAATGTCTCAAAAGAAAATATAAGGAAGCTCTGGAAAATCAGAAGAAAGCAGAATTCAAAAGAGACATGCTTAAAGACGAGAAGAGAATATTAGAAGAAGAACTTGAGAAAATTCAAGATTCAGACAATTCTCAACTCGCTCTATTCAGTCAAGAAATAGAAGCTCAAAAAGAAAAGAATAATGCTCTAGCTTCTAAGAATCATGAGTTAAACACAAAAATTAAAATTGTTGAGTTAGATAACACTAGTCTCAAAACTAAGCTTGATGACATTACTAAAAATGTTTCCAATTTTAATAAAGGGTGAAAAAATTTATGCAGGATTATTGAAAATTCTCAACCTACTTCAAACAAGAAGGGATTATGTTATGTTAAGAATTCAAAATCTCACAAAGATAAAAGTGGTTTAGGATATAATAAAACTGATCATAGAAATAGCACTGGATATGCTTTCATGTATAGTAAAAATGGTAGTGCTAAATTTCGAGTAAAGTCTAAATCAAATTTTTATAGAAACTCAAATACTGCTATAACCAATAATGTTTAAAATTTCTCTAGAAGTACAAAATTATTGAATGGAAAATATGAATAAAAATTATCTAAGTATTTGGGTTCCTGTTAATTTGGAAAAATAGAGAAAAATACATTAATGATTATTTTGATATGGTAGTTAATAATGAAAATTATATTTATAAAGGTTCAACCACACCCAAATGGGTATGGTTTCCTAATACCTAACCCCTCCGGACCCTAACATAGTAAGTGGGTACCAAAAATAATTATTATTTATTGCAGGTACTCCAAGAAACAAAAGGAAAATGATAGATTTTGGAATTTTAAAGAATGTTCCATACGTTTAATAGAATTACGTGCCTACAATGAAATATGGACTTCAGAAAATATGGTAAAATCTATTTTATTTTTCCTTCATAATCAATAATGAGTTTATCTCATTATTCACAAGATATTTTATATAATTTATTATATTCCCTCATTCGTTTTGATAATGACAAAGGGGGAGAAATTCATATGCATATTGATTGAGGGTGATATTATACTTAGGGGGAGATGTTATACTTAGGGGAGCTTTAAACATATTTATATTATTTTTTATATACAATGAATATTTTTTAAAATTGTACAGTTGTCATCATCAAAAAGGGGGGAGAATGTTAGAACCTCAATTATTGGATTTTAATGACAACAACTATACAATTATGCCAAAGAATCTCCAAGCTAATTTGCAGGTACATGAGCATCAAAAAGAGATAATCAAATACATTCAAAATGAAGATACACAATACAAAAAAGGATGAAAGTATATATACGGAGATACAAGAAGAGATATGCATGATAGAGACAAGACGAAGGTGACAAACAAAGTATTATTAGTCATATAGTGTCGTGTCTAGAGTTTACAGATGTTAAAATATTCTCCAAATGGTACACACACATATACATTCATATTTCAAATGAAAAATCAAGTTTTCAAAAATTGCATGGAACGATACTCGAACCCGGGTCACTAGTTCAGAAAGCAAGTGCTTTAACCATTTGAGCTATGGTAATTTTTTGTTATAAGCTAAATTCAAACGTCTGAAATACTTCATTTAGATGTCTGAATGCTGAAACAAAATTGTGATTCCATAATATTCAGACGTTTGAATGAAAATATTCAGACGTCCGAATAAGGCCAAAAATAGCCTATTTCCTTTCTAATTTGAGCTCATGCAATTTCAGAAGTCTGAATTATTCAATTCGGAAGTCTGAATATTGTTTAGTGCAATTTCAGAAGTCTGAATTATTCAATTCAGAAGTCTGAATATCTGCAACGACCATATTTTCAAATAGGCACTTCCATTCGTGAAGAGATGCGTCCTTTATTTCAATAGATATGACCATATCTCTTCATGATAACTCTTCACTAACAAACGCTCCTATTTATAATCTATATAAACACAATAGATTCATTCTTTTATAAAAGAATTCAATCTATTCTTACTCTACTCTCATATTCTTTGATTTTAATCTTCTTGTGCATTCAATTTCATACAAATTCATTCTATTACTTCCTTCTTCTTCACGTATTCATATATAAATATATATCATAAAGGAGAAGATTAAAGGAAGATTGTACTTGATTGACTTATCAGTGTTATTTAAGAACACACTACGGTCAGATACATTTGTTATTTGTAAAGAAGTCCTGTTCGGTTGGTCAGATAGTTGAAGTCCTATTCGATTGCTTAGGCGGGTGAAGTCCTGTTCGGTCGCTCAGGCAGTGTAAACATGTTTCTCCGGGTTAAGTGAGGGTTGTTGTAATTGAAATTCCAAAAGGAGCCTGTGACTGGACGTAGAACGGAAAGTTCAAACCAGTATAAATATTCCTGGTGTTCTTGTTTTATTTTACTTATTCATATTGCTATAGTAACTTAGTTTATTTCCGCACTAGTATAATATAATTCCGTATAGCACGATCCGCACTGTATTTTCAAAACATACCATATATTAATTTTCTATTAAATACACTTGTAATTACCTAATTAATTATTATAACACATTATATCAAGTATATATAAAGGAAATACCTTTTATTTTGAAAAGATTGGTTATCGAGTTAGACGCATGTAAAATATTACATAATTGCCCCTAAGGCATACCCCTAACTCCATTGGATTTCAAAGAAATAAATCTCACAGAAAATAATTTTCTACACGAAAATACATTTTGGAATAGAAATCAGAAGTATCAATTATTATTTTTGTTTTCAGTGTTTCTTTGTGAAGCAGAAGTGAACATTCACTTACTTCATCCCAATTGTACATTCATTTTCCATTTTAAGCGGTCAAACCATTTAATAGAAAAACCTTACAACAATATCATATTGAACTCTTTACAAAAGTGTATTCGATCATCCTTAACATTTAAGGACATCGATCTTATTATATAGTTTATTGGCTTATTTCAAATGAACTAGTTAATCGAAGTGTCATACATTAAGAACTATGAACATTCACCATATAACACTTAAATATGACATTATGTGGATCAAATATCCATAGTCTTGTAATGCTTGAATTTGAAACTCATAGTATGCAAAACATAGTCTCAGCCAAATAAGCAAGCAAGCGACCACATCACGAACGTATCTAGTAGTTGTAAAGTTAAGCTCTTACATGGGTATTGAAAACAAGAACATGCAAGAAATATTTATAGTAAGTATATATTATATTCCTACTTGTCAATCTTCAATTCATTTCATTTATGTACTTTAATTGATATACATTTTATCAATCATATTAAATGCACAAATTTATTGATGTAGATTATTGTAACTTTATATAGCATATATTCTTACACTATGAGAAAGGCTAAACGTTACAATTTCATTTTTCTAGTAAGGATCCTACTAGATTTTTATGTTTATCAAGACCTTAAGAAAAACATAGAAGTCATTTGATTTCTCTAGTGGATGTTAGGACTCACTTGTCTTGAGATTCTGACCTTGAGGAATATTAACAAATCATGGGCCTAAAAGCGATGGATAAAACTCTACCAGTTGTATCAAAAACAACTCCTAACTCATGGTCTTTGTCCTATTCTCATCTCGACCATGAAGAATACAAATAAATCGAAAGAGATTATTCACTCATACCCACCATTTTATAATGGCCTAAGTATAATGCATGCACCTTAAAGAGTATCAACAAATATGTGCATGTATCTTATCTCGTTTAGTCAAAATACTAATAGTGCTACACATAACATCTCTAACTTGAGAAATATGGACAACTAGTGAGTATGCAAGCAATCTGTTAATATATAGATAGTGGAGACAACTTTATATTAAAGATTCATAATTTTTAATATATCACATTGAGTGTTATAGACTTATGGAACAATGTATTTCTTATAAAATACTCTTATGATTCAAGTGTCGAACACATCATAAATCATGGTATACGTACTTTTACATATGTATTTATTACTTAAGTCTATTTGAGTTTCATTAATGTTCCCTTTGGTTTATACATTCATATTATATAAGTTTAATTATTATGTAACTTTTATATTTCACTAACTTATATAATAATTTTATGTATAATATTATATTAATTAAATCTTATCTAATTAATTTTAATTAATTCACTCTTTAATTAATCTGGTATCATTACGATATAACATTTATACTGAATATTTATATATGTAGTATAAACTTTATAGAATAACACATATATTTCATTTCAAATATACTCTCCTCCGTTAGATCACTCATGTAAGGAAATGACGACCGTCTCTTCCAACCTTCAGCCGATTTAATTGCGACTTTCTGCCCACTCGCTTCCCTTTCTCTACTCCTCCATTCTTCACCTTCTCTCTTGTTTTGCCTCCTCCCTTCAATGTTGCACACGCGTGATGTCTTGGTGCCGCCTGATGCTGCGGCATCGATTACCAGATCTGGCCGACCATTTAATTCCCATTCAGTTTCAACTGTCGCATCTGGTCTTCTGGCAACTTCACCGATCTCCCGTCATCTTTTGGGTTCTACTCCTTTGAGGCCTTCAATCGTTTCTTCTTAAATGAGCCTTGATTCTTCGCTGATTGCTTTTGCTTCTGTATTGCATAATTTGTGCTCGAGTGCGGGTCCCTATACTATCTCTGGCATTGATATTAATCGATCTTTGGGTATAAAGCTCTCTCCTCTAATCCTTGCTGCAGCCTCAGATAACATTCCTTAATGGTTTGATTTTGTTGGGTTTGTAATTGGTGATGAAAAATAGCATTTGACTGTAATAATGAATTCGTGGAGGCTGTTGGGTCTGTCACCGGGAAAGGTTCTGCTGAATCTGCTCTATTGGTTAGTGAAAATTAGTGTACTGATGAAGTTTGTGGAAATATTATTCCCGAATCTCATCGGCTGGCTGGTATTGTGTCTAAAAGTGTTGAGGTAAATGGTATGGCGTTAGTAATAAATGTGGCTTACGTAAGTAAACTAATGGTGACAGTGTTGTCGGTCATGGTAATGCAGTAAGTGTTAGTTTGGCTAGTGAGTGTCCCATTGACACTCGTCGTATTGTCCCTAAAGCAAAAGTTCAGGTTTCTACAGCAGTGCTTAATCCTGTCACTCCCATAAGTGGAGAACCTAAGTGGTCGTCCCTTTTTCTAAGATGCCACGAAATGATGAGGTCTACGCATCTCGACTCTTTGATAATATGGAGGTTGACGAACTGATGATTTCTTCGATCGAAGTCCTTTAGGCTGGTTATGATTATTGATTCGACAATTTGGTTGGCTTCTTCTTAGACTCTAACCCAGCTTATAATGTGGTTAAAGAGAGGTGTGGTTAGGTTTGAAAGCCCAGAGGTGGCCTTAGCACTCATTTTGATAATGAAATGTTCTTTTTCAAATTCTCGAGGAGCTATGAAAGACAATGCGTTCTAGAAGCTGACCCGATTCTAATTGAAGGCAAGCCATTCCTTATAACTTCCTAGAGCGTATCTGTGGGGAAAGCAAAGGAATAGGTTTTGTCTATTCCAGTATGGACGCATTTCTCCCGCATCCTATCTATCTTGCAGCCAATGATCGGGCTTAACTGGCTAGTTGTCCTTGTTGGTAAGGTGATTTGTTTTGATTCTAATACAGTGGCTAGGAAGAGATTGATGTATGCCAAAGATTTGATTGAAATAACCCCCTTATAGCCTTTGCCATCTATGGTCAAGGTTAGAATTGCAGGACTTGAAGCTGAGGTCATTGTTCGCTATAGTTGGAAGCCCGATATTTGCTCGACTTGCCAATCTTTGGGTCACCTTATGGATTCATGTTCTCTTTAGTCAGATGCTGTACCGGTTCCTTTTGTTGAGAGGACCCCTCTTCCTCGACCTTCTTTCTGAAACGAGGTCCCAAAAGTTCGCCCCGTTGTTGTTGCCGCTCAGCCTCAGTTTTTTCCAACCTCTACGAGTTTGCTTCTTATTGACCTTGTAGTGATTGATGTTCTTATTCTACCTCCCTCTACTAGTTTGCCTCCTGTTGACCTGGTTGACGTTGATACTCATGTTGCTCCTGAGGTCATTGAGCCACCATCAGTTTCTATTTTTTGGAACTCTAAGGAACGAGCATGGATTCAAGTTCCTTTCAACATGCGGTACTCTCTTGAGAGTGATACCTATTATGCTTATGTTAGTGATGATGATGGTGAGAGTAGAAGTTTTGTCTATCAGATTGAGGGCGAGGGTCTGACCCTTACTAGTGATGGTGAAATTGGTGAGGTGAACAAGAATAAATTTTATGATATCACATGAGATAGGAAATTTATTTACACTCCAACATCTGTTGGTTGTGTCCCTAACCTAGCTATTCTTTTCTCGGGTTTGTTCGTGTCATTGGTCCTGAGTCGGACAATGGTAGTGTTTGTTCCTCCTTTTTTGAAGGGGGGGGGTAGTCTTGGATGTTAGTAGTTTAGGCCTTTATGTCTATCTCCTATGCTTTATTTTTATTTAAGTGGTATGGCCACTATAAAACCATTTTAGTTATTCTATGCATGTGCAAAACACTTGTTTTCATTATAATAATATGGTAGCTGATTCTCACATTTGTCACTTTGCGCATTCTCTGCCATCAATCCGATTTTGGGCATGCCCCCGAGACTAGTTGACCCATTATAAAGTCGGCTAGCTTTATTTAAATAAAAAAGAACACATATATCTTATATATGTGTATTTTTATTAATCAATTTAATTAATTAACCTTTAATTAAATAATTTTAATTAAATTATGTTAATTTCAAAATTTTATCTTATATACATACATGTATACTTACATTATCTTAAACACTTTAAAAATAAAATAACATACACCAATATATATATATATATATATATATATATATATATATGGTACATGCATATAAGTATTAGTCAGTTAACTTATTTAATGTATTTATTTTATTAATCTTATAAATAAATTTTAAAATTTGAAATTAGTACTTAAATATTTTCAAACATTTTGAAATTTTCGTTACCTTTTCAAACATTTTGAAAATTTATGTTATTTTATAACCATTTATAATAAATATGTTTTCATTTTAATTTTAAATTTTAAATTTAAATCTTGTCCTAATTTTCAAACTATTTTGAAAATTAACCCAACGCCCAATTCAAATTGGGTCTTTTCTATTAGGAGTAACTAGGTAGGACATAATACTTGATTGCCCAATTCAAATCCTATATACTATTATCTAGACACCATACTAAGTAGGCAAGCTTAATTAGTTAACCATAACATGGCTATTAGACCGTATAGGCTATTAGGCTTTGATATCATTGAAGGAACTGGGCCAGCCCACAGTGGAGTTAAATGGTAAATTCCAAAAATTCCTTCAGGATCTACTGGGCCTATGAAGTCTGAAGGGGATTTTAGATCCAATCTAAAATATTTTTTTTTAAAAAAAAATCCTTTTTTAATATTTACATGAATTTACGTTTACATAAATTAGAGTATATCAAATATACTCTTATATATGTATTTGTATATGACTATTACTTGTTATATTTAATTTAAAGAAGAAAACCTTTCGTTTCCTTTTCTTAACTTAGTCAATTAATAAGGGAAAAAATGGTTTTAATTGGAGAGAGAAAACTTTTCATTTCTTCCCCTTTGGTTAAAAGATTGATGGATTAATTAAATGACATAGATAACCAAATTTATACTTAGCATATATTGTGAGTATATTCAAATATGCTCTAATGTATATTGGGTAAATGCAATATATCTATGTACATAGTTAATGTGTACGTGTTTTGACGCTAGGATTTACACCACAACAGACACATTCTCCCTTTGTATGTGCGTTGATTGTCCAAAACATTGTTTAAAATAATACGAGTGCATATATATATCTGTGTGTGTGTGTTTAAATATACTTAATGCACATATAAATACACACACATGTGTCTGTGTATGTATTTTAATGAATCCTTTAATTAGTCTAAATTGATTCAACTAAGTTGACTAGTTTGAATTCAAGATTTATTTTCAAAACATGCAATTATTTAATTTAGTAAAACAATTTGAAAACGTATCTCAATCTATAAATCCAAATATAACATATGTTTATATATTTAATATAAAGTAAGCTAAATTGTAGATATTTTACAAATTTATTTAAAAAAAATTAGAATGTTGATATATGTGGATTTCTTCATTAAAAAACAGATCTTCACTAATGTGAAGATGTGTGCGTGTTTATAAATAAATGTTTTTTTAAACATCCATTGTAAAATAGTTTTCAAATTAATTTTAATACAAATACATATACATACATAGATATGTTTTGAAACTGAAAACTAATTGTGAAATAATGAAATCACCATTGACATTTAACCATATATATATAATTAGTTATTATATTTAGATCTAAAATAACACCAACATCAAATTAAAGAAATAATCAAAACCAACAATTAAAATTCTTGTTATTATTTTCAGATCCAACTCAAATCAACAAATTTAAAAATTTCAGATCTATACATAATTAAAGATGAACGACTAAAGCATATAAAATTTGTCAAAATAATCAAATAAGTAGATATATAACATTTCAGATGAATATACATAAAATAGAATAAATTACACTTCATAGATGTAGCCCTTGAATGCACCTTGATTGATAGACACTCTTAGATCCAAATCTGAATGAGTCTTTTAGCTTTGTTAGAGAAGAAGAGCCACATTTTATTTGATTGACTTAATTAGAAGCCATTAAAATAAATTTTTCCTTTTATTTTTCCTTTAATTTTTGACCATGTATGTAGAAAAGGAATATGAATGCTAGGGTTTTTAAAGAGAATGGTTAAAAGGGGTAAATGAATAAGAGGCAAGGTATTTATAGAGGTAACCTTTCTTAACCTCCTCCTTTCATTTTCTAGATGCAACCAATGGATTTTAAGCCTCTTTTTATTTATACGGATTGTAATGAAAGAGGTTTTATGGCCTTTTAATTTGCTGAATAACATTTAGCAAATATCTACATTTAAATCAAATTAAAAGACCCATTGATATCTTATATCGATTTGTACATACACGACTTTTGTATACACACTCAAGTAAATGCTAATAACATATAAAATGCTAATGGCATCCAATATATCAAATAAATAATTAATATTTCACAAAAATATTAACTAATTTAATTAATTTACAACAACTTATAAATCAATTATTATTTATATGAGTAATTATGATTTAATTATTCAACTTACTGACTCGCATGTGTAAATTAACATTTTATAACTTAGTCAGCTTATAGAGCTATGAGTTCCATTCTATGAGAATATACATCTTTTAGCCCTAAAATATGCATATACGGCTAAGAGGAAATCCAATTAAACAATATAGTAAGCATATATGATTACGAGTTCCTTTCTGTGCATACATATCGATTAGTCTCACTACTGACAATGCCTTACGCACTGGCATCGTGGACCTTTACCAATGGAGAGCTACCGGCTAGAGCATAGGGCACGACCCTACGCTAGTCCTGCCTAAACTCTTATGTCATTTTTAATCCATGAGTCATATCATTTAATTAGTTCAAGGCACCCTAACACAATTGATCCATCTTATCGCATGGATGCAATTCTACTCACTTAGGAGTTTAGTCTGACCATACTCATTATGAGAACAACCTAACTGGTAATTCGATTCCTAAATCCCAAGGTGTAATGTTGGGTAATGAAAATGTTAGCATGAAAAATGATAAATATGTAATTTAGCTGATCAAATGATAACATGAACATATAATATTATTCGTCAAAATATGTTCAATTAATAGTCATATACATAACAAAATTACTTATGTTTAAGTAAAGTTCTTCTTTGGCAAAATTCATATAAAATTAGGCTAAAACATCATTGCATTTCTTTGAAAACATTTATCTTTAGAAATGAAAAACCACATGAAATCATTCTCAAAACTAGGTGAACATAGCCCCAATACTTAGCCAAAATCTCATGCTAAAGCACTATCATCTTTACATATCTTTAAAACACTTGCTATCAAAATAGGGATGTCGAACATCTAGAAAACATGGGCTATCGAGCCTCTACGACATAGCTTTTAAGTTTGTAAAACATATGGCTACATAGCAGCTAAAATATTGGTATTGAATATCTAGAAAATATGGGCTACCGAGCTTCTAAAACATAAATATCAAGTTTAAAACATACGGATATCGAGCTGCTAAAACATAGTCATCGAGTAGCTACACCAAAGTTATCAAGTCACTATAAGGCAAGAGGTGTCAATTTATTAAAAACATGTAGTGCCGAGCCTCTAAAAACTTAAGAATGTTGAGCTTTAATAAAAAGAAGTCGCCGAGTCTCTAAACCATGAGGTTGTCGAGCCTTTACAAAACATTGGCTATTGAGCCTTTACAAAACATTGGGTATCGAACCTTTACAATACAATGTGTCGAGTCCCTATGAAAGCAGATAAATCACATAGATATAAAGTATCTATCACATGCGTCGGCTCTTATAATTAGTGAGCTTCTATGAATATAAAAGTATCGAGACTCTAAGCAATAGTGCCGATGGCATTTATGTAAATAACTCAAGAACTGATTTGTTTCCATTTAAAGTTAAAACTTTCCACTAACTCTTGCCTCACGTCAAACTTTTATTGAATAATAAAACACTTTTCATAATCTTTATAGAAATTCTGGTAGATCACGTTCTACCTTCTCCATTAACTTTGCAAAATAATGTAGTTAATATCCCTAACTCGTATTAATTATAAATATTTTTCTAGAGTAACAAATTCATAGAAACTCACAATAATTAAGAAAAATACCCAAAAATCATTGAAAATCTGAATTTTCTTCTTCTTCTATATATTAAAATTTAGGGAAATATTAATATAATTATCTTTAATAATTAAAAATTAAAAATTATGCATATTTTTCCTCTTAGGAAAGTCATAAAATATTTATATGAACTTGGAAAATTATGAAATAAAAAAGGTATCTTCAAAATAATGTCCTACACAAAATTTCAAATTTCATATCAACAGGAGATCAAAGACTTAGGTTTTGCCTTTAAACCCTATTGGAATAATTCCATGAAATACCAATAAACTATTATTTAAAATAATAATGATATTATCAATCCAAGCATGAAATATTATCACAACCAATTAAAAAATCAATCATAAACCCAAAATAAAACACAAACAAATTAGATGGTTAACAATTATTCACTTTAGATTGGATACGAGAGATTGCGATTTGATGTAGGTTAATTCCCCTAAGCTTTCACCTTGAATTCCTTAGATTAGCACTTCTTTTCCTCCAGGAAATGGCCACCCCCTCTTAGGATTATTTTTTATTTTTAGAAAATGAAATGAGAATGAATGATAGAGGAAGGGTTGGGGAATGAATAAATGAACTATTTCCATTATGACTCTCTCATTAATCTCTTTCTATTCTATGTTTAAAACAATCTTATTAACTAATTAATTAAGGCATGCTACAAATTAGTTAACAAATCCTACTCTCCTTATCATCTCATGTTATTCTATTTAATTTATCTATTTAAATCCCTCGAATAATGTTAAAAAAAATTGGGGTGTTACACATAGTTATATTAACCAACAGAAAACTATCGAGTGAGCCATTCCATAGTTATCCGATAACTGTCAGTATGTAAACCCTTGGTGCTCGAAATAGTCATGAGTAATACACTGCCTAACATTTAGAGAGCACTGCGTATTTGGTTACAACGGATGCATCAATATCCAGTCTTGATACATCTTAACTAGAAATATCTAAAATGGTATGTTTATTTTCATTGTGATAAATTGCTCATAGTTATAGAGTTTTGTAACTACTATCATAAAACATACCATTTATGGATTTTCTGTTAAATATATTTTAGTTAAATTATTTAGTTAATATAACACATTATATCAAGTATATAATAGAAAGAAAACACCTTTTATTTCAAACAAGATTGATTATCGAGTTAGATTTATATAAAAAATTACATAATTTCCCCTAGGGAATCCCTTAACTTTATCACGCTAATGCTTTACTAAAAATAATTTTCCCCCACTCATTTAGAGTCTGCTAACGGGTTGATGTGTGAAAATCCACATATTTTACGATTGTATATTTAAATACTTTATTTAAATATAGCATCGTTAGTCGGATTAAAGTCCGAAATGTTACCTTTTTGCAAACAGTCGAACTGGAACTCGAGACTACTTCTATTGAGTTCAAAACGATGTTTGCGACCTTTTTAAGTATAAACATCGATATGTTTGGAGTTGGTTAGAATTTTTCTACTTTTGTATTGGGCTTGGGGTTTGGGTTTCAGCCCTTTGACTTATCTAGTAACCTAACCCTTCATCCAACTCCTCTTCACTCACTCTATTATTTCCTAACACTCAAGCTAAATAAAAATAGGGGAAGAGAAAAGAAATTAGAAATCCCTAAGCTTTAACTATGTTAGGAATTATCAACTTCAAGCTAGAAATCAAGGAGAAGCTTAGGTGAGCATCCTCTTCATCTTCTCCATCTCAATCCCTCTTCCATTTTCAGAAATGCCTAAACCCTAAATTAGGAAATATTTTTCTTATGAGCTTGGATTAAAGCTTCTTGGATTAAGAATTGAAGAGTGGTGGATCTTGCCTTGTTTTGTAGCTTCTCACTTGTGTTTTTGGGTTTAAATGTGAGTTCTTGAACTCACATCTATGTCTATAGCTTCCATTGTTGTTATGTATGAATTCCTGATATCTATTCAAGTTCATTTGCTTTTGATTTGAATTGATTTGGTGAATTTTCCAATTTTAGTGTTTTGAAGTCAAAATCTATGAAAATCCTTATATGGATGTTTGGACTTGTGTTCGGAGTGTGTTGATGAGTCTATAAGGCTGGGTTGTCTCTTGGCATAAATCCTAGTTTTTGTTGATTGTCCAATCGCTTCCAAATCGTTTTGGCCGTCATTGGTCTAGGCAAATTGTTGCCCAAAACATGCAACCAGACGTTTGGTTGTAAGGTCCATACGTCTGGTTATGGTTGCTGGAGAAAAAATATACGGCAGAAGAAAAAAATGCAAAAAATAGAATCAAACGTCTGAAACAACCTTTCAGACGTCTAAAACACCTTGCCAGACGTTTGATACCACCTTTCAGACGTCTTAAGCCATCTTTCAGATGTCTGGAAGGTTTCTAATTTTCAAATCTAAATCCAGATGTCTGGATTGATCCCCTGACGTCTAGAACTGTTCATTTTACCTATTTTTGCTATTTTTGAGTGGATTTTCAATTTTAATCGATTTTTGTTGATCTGGTTAGTTGTTATCACTTATTGTCGACTTTGATGACTTCTTTCTTTCGATTTTTATGAATATCCATTTTGATGGATTTGGTATCGATTTCTTTGGGTTTAATTCACGTCTTCGTATGTGAATTTTTGGTGATTGATTGTTTATACAATCATTTCTATGGTTTGTCACTTTAAAATGCAAAGGTTTCTATACTAATAGTAAATATTCCAACCCTTTCATCTAAACGATTTCAACATTTACTTTCAATATCAAACTCGCTTTTAAAACTGTTTTCTAATCTATTAGTATATACAAACCTTTACCTCATTCTTTCGAGGAATCCAATTAAATGACTTAGAAAAACAAGTGGTATGAAACGCTTGCGTTTACTTTGTCGGTTAATTCTTAGACCTGTTCGATTGAAACTCTTGTGACAATTTTCGAGTGGAAATCTACAATTTGTTCGCAAATATTTAGGTTCAGCCAGTGGTTATGGGACATGAAGCTAATCTCATTTATTTACTAGCTTAGTGTAATTCACACTTTTTATTGATCAATGGTGATCATTTTATGGTTAAGACTAGCGGTTTGCGATGTCTCTTTGTCCATGCAGGGGACTGTACCTCGTTTTATTGAGCTTCGTCTCATTTCTTTTACAGGCTAACGACCTATGGGTTCTTTGGAGTTTCATCTCATTTTTATAGGCCGACGACCCATGTTCTTTTATGGTGTTCGGTTCATCGGACGCACCGTTATTGTACTACGTCGATGTTCCGGCTTATATGGATCAATGGATGTACCGTTATTATACTACATCGTTGTTTTGATTTATCAGGTTCATCAGGCGCACCGTTATTGTACTACGCCGTTGTTCCGAATTATTGGAATTTTAGGTCCATCGGGCGTATGGTTACTGTACTACATCGATGTTTTGAATTATTCGAGTTTCAGGTTCCTCGTGCGTACTATTATATACTACGTCATTGCACCGGCTCTATGGTTAGCGACCATGTGATGGCAACCTATTTGTGATGCACGTGTTGGTGAGCTTTCATGCTTCCGTTTGTGATAGGCCTCCCCCTTTAAGATTTCTGGATTTCTAATTGATGATTTCTAGAATTTGTGTTTAATCAATTTTTGCGATTGGCATTGATATGTTTGTCAATATTTGTTGTTTGGTGAATAAAATAAAGAATATGACATTCTTTTTGGTGTTTTGAGATTCTTGAGATATTGTATGATTTTGTTGTTGTTTAATGTATACTTGTCACAGTATGACATTATTGTTATCATACGATTTGTCATATCTCTTATTATATCTCATTTTATATGATAATTATAGCTAGACTGATCTGTTTATTATTTTCTTATTAAATAATACTTGTGTCAGACCGAGGTATTTCAGGTGCTTCTGCTTGACTTCTTATCATGATCCTACATCTGACTTTTGGGCTAACTACTTAGCTTAGTAGTTTTTGTTGTATACATTCGAGATAGAGACTCCTTTATGTATACATATTCTTTTGTCTAGCACCTGTACCTATTCTTTCATGGTGTAATAGATCTTACATGACCACTACTTTAATGTTCACTTCTATGTATTATATTCATATCTGTTTCCG
Source organism: Allium cepa (assembly GCA_030765085.1). NCBI lineage: Eukaryota > Viridiplantae > Streptophyta > Magnoliopsida > Asparagales > Amaryllidaceae > Allium > Allium cepa. The sequence continues at coordinate 523,698,131 of CM060929.1, read as the reverse complement.
TCTTTGTGATACGAATATCCGTGGCTGATTTGTGTTATGCTTATTTTATATTTGTTTCCGAAGACCTCATAGCCATTGTGTAGTAGCTTTGAGTTTGTACTTGATATGTCAGATTTCCTCTTGAAATGAAATGCATATAATACTATCTGGCATATCGGTGCTCGCACAAAGAAATTACATAGATGGTCGCTCCTCAACAGCCTTATTCTTCGTGCTAGTTGACGGCATTACTCCATAGTGTCCTTCGCTAGTGTGAGTATAGAGGTGGGGCGTCACAGCTTGGTACCAGAGCTAAACTTCGGAACAATATAGAATATTGTAGAAAGGATCATCATTCTAAGTCTTTCTTAGGAGTCGTGCCTTAGGATTTATCCGAGTCTTAGGACCCGTTCTATCCTAATTTCTTTTACGATGCCTTGTTTTATCAATCATGATTGTTTGATATTCATTTTGAGAATAACCTTTTGTAATAACACAGGTTTTAGCAATTACCTGAGAATATTAAATTATAACGACAGTTATAACTTAATAGCGTAAATTAATAATTAAAGATGAATTTAAATTGTTTATTGGAAATAAACAATATATTTGAGTATAAAATGAGAAAATATAATTTTGGAAAATTTAATAAGATGGTTTGAGTTAAAAGATTGAGGAAATGTGTTTTATTTAGAGTTAAAGCAATAATTTTGTTAATTATTGCTATTTACTTCTTTTTATAATTTTTTAAAAAAGTAATTAATTTCTAAAATGTGATATCTTTAATAAAATGATGGAATTGAGTTTAAAAAATAATTTGACCATAAAATTATATTTGAAACGAGTTAAAGAATTTTATTACACAAAATGTGATATTTGTGTAATTTATAATGTTAGTTACAATGAGTTTTGTAATTAAAGATGTAAATTTGCTATTTTATTTAAAATAGAGAAATATGATAATATAATAGAATGTTTTAAATATATAAATAATCTTTTATTTTGAGTGTAAAACATTTAATTCATCAAGAGTATGAAGTTCATAATTTTTAAAGAAGAAAAACTTGTATTATTGTGATTTTATTTGTTAACATACATGGTTAAGTGTTTAAATAAGTGAATGAATACTATCTTAAGCTAATTTTCTTTAAAATTGGACCTTAGCCCATTAACCTAATCCCAACTTGGCCTGTAAAAAATGAGAAAAAGAAAACATGTACGTATCTTTTTCTCACTTCTTCCTCTAGCCTTCAGAAGTATGCTAATGGCTGAAACCCTCTTTCCTCCTTCAATCTATGCTAAATCCATAAAATTAAAAGAAAAATTGATGATTTAAAAGGTTAAAGCAAGAGCTAAACTCAGGTAATCGATTTCTAAAACGCTCCTCTTCATTAAAAATCTATTTTTGTAATGATAATTGTTGATTTGCTTCTCTCCTTGTTTGCATGTACCTGTTCTTAGTTTTGCTGGTTTAGATATTTTGTTCTTGGCTAAAAGCATCAACCTTTGGCATCTAAATCATAATTCAATCTTCATGAAGGCAAGGCGAGTGTAAAACTCACAAACTCTATCTCTTTATAAGATCAAAATGTTATAATAAGTGAATTACTGAAGCTGAAACAAATTTAGGCATAACTTTCTCTTTTTTGATCCGATTTTGATAATTGTGGATGTTCCGGAAAGATTAATTCATGTGCTACAATTTTTCTGTTTTGAGTTTTCTGTAATTTTGAAGTTAGCTATGTCAAAATTTAATTTTTGTACCGCAAACCCGAGAGCAAAACCAATATTTGCTCTTTCATTGAAGCTGAAACGAATTTAACCATAACCACTTCGTTTCTTAACCGATTTTGATGATATTGGTCATTCCGAAAAGCTTAAAAACTAAGCTACAACTGTAGTTTTATTCATTTTGCCTGATTTCGAAGTTATCTACGCTAAAATTGAAATTGTTTGTCGCTGTCCTGTAAATGCATAAGTTCAGGCTGAATTTGATGTTTTTTTTAAGCAATTTGATTCTTATTTCAAATCAAAATTTTGAAATTTAGATGTTCAAAAATCCTTGTGAAATATTCCACAACTTTACTTTTTTCGGTTTTGAATGATTTTGAGGTTTACATAGTGAATAACTGACTTTTTTATCGTTGGCCTGTGTTGATAGCTAGTGCATATAAATTTTTCTATGTAGTATTTCACTCATAACTTATTCGTTACTGCTCGAAATATCGAAATGTTTAATGTGATGGAAACCTTATGATGTAGGCTACAACTTTCATGTTTTGAGTTTTGCAGAATTTTGAAGTTTAAATTATGAAAAATCGAAGTTTTTACTTCTGGCCTGTCATTGATAGCCACAATATTTATATATTTGTCTGATTTCGACGATTTCATTTGCATTCTTTTGCAATTTTTTTAAATGAAATTTGATGCTTATATTTGATCATTTTTTCCAGCAATGGACTAATCAATTTAGGATGAGATTTTAATTTAAATTAATTTAAATTCGATTTAAATTTGAATATCGGTTTAGGCCGATTAAAATTGCAAATCGATGTTTTCTTGAGTTTAAAAGAAAAAATCCGAATAAATTCCAGAAAATCTTCTAAAATCATGATTAGAGTAATAAACGTTTTTGTGTATTTTAGAGGTTTTTAATCAATTATTCTTTATTTTTAAGGCTTTTAAAAATTATTAAAATCCTTTTTAATGATGTGTTTTCTCTCAAAATCTTTTAGATAAATTTCTAAAATTTGTTTTATTACCTCGTTTTCTCAAGTAAAATCTTTTATAATTAATTTTGTTTATTTTAATTACTTTGATGCTTTTTTGGACGTATGAGGAAGTAAATTAAACGATTTAGTAAAATAATACGTGGTATGAGACATGCATTTTTGCTTTATTGCTTAATATCGGACTTGTACGATCGAAACCAATTTGAAGTGTTATTTTGAGTTGATTTAGAAGTTACCAAATTTTGGTGAAGATTATTAGTTTGATAATTACTCTTTGAGTACATTCGACGATGAACCAATGTAGATGCATTTTGTGATGGCCGATGAAATGAGGCAATATTGATGTTAAGTTTTAATTTGCAACTATGGTTAGAAATAACCATCACGATATTCCTTTACTGGCCTAGGAGATGAGGCAAGTTGTTATGATGGATTGATGATGATTTCGATATTTATAATGAATTTTTACTTGTCGATGAAATGAGACAAGTCTCGATGTCACTTAAATCTCGTCCAAGTAAGAGATAGTACGAGTTGGGTATCTTACACTCGCTGATGAGATGAGGCTGTGTTTATTTGATGATGTTTTATGATGGTTTTCTAATGTGGCATCGACTAACGATTAGTAAACCAATAGGTACGAACATATGGTATGGGACGTACGTTGACGCATATTGGGTTTCTATTCGAGAAGTTGAGACACATTCACGATGTTACTAGTGCTACAGATCGAGTAATCGATTGGAGTCATCCCGATGTTCATGAAGTTATTACTTGACTCCAATCATCACGATGTTATTACTCGGGTTTTTGTTATCAAGATGTTTCCGACTATAGTCAATCAAGATGATCACGATGTTATGATGTTATGTGACCCTAAGTCATCACGATGAATGGTACCAATAATGGTAGTACTAGTCAAGATGTAAATGCACGTGCTGTTTTCCATGATGTTTTATGTGTTTCGATTTCACTATTTTGATGATGATGCTTTAGTATAGGCTTATGTAAGAAAAAAGCTTATTGACATACATGGTTTTATTTGTGATTTCGAATATGATGTTTTGGATTCTTTCCGGGCTCTATCAAGATGGATTTGAGACATTATATATATTTATACCAATGAGATGAGGTATAAATTATGGTAATGCTTTTATGATGAGTGTTGATAATAGATTTAAGATATATTTATATTTATACCAATGATATGAGGTATAAATGATTATGGAGATTCCTTTATAATGAGTTTAATGATGGATTTGAGATGTATTTATATTTATACCGATGAGATGAGGTATAATAATTAAGAAGTTTCTATTAGATGAGTTTTATTTATGATGGATTCTTGAAATTTTAATTATCTTATGAAGATTTACTTTATGGCCCATATCCTCACTCATTTCATTCGTTTATATATATAATTAGATGAACCATGTCTATCTAATATACATATTGTATTCCTCTGAGCAATCATGATGAACCATTGATGTATCACTCTAGAGATAACTTGATGACCTATATCATTCCATTGGTAACGATGGAATGGTTTTCCTCTTATCTCTTATCATCACCTTTACTAATGATAAGTTCTAGCTAGCCTGACCCGTGTGTTTTCACTCGGGTCAGACCGAGTTGTTTCAGGTATCATCTATTGGGCTTAGCTTGAAGTTGATGTTGGATATCAGCTCTTCTTTCTCTTGAGTAGTTTCAGTTCTTTCGCATACTCTGATGTAGTTATATTTAATTTGATGTATAAAGTGTGGTCGAGCACCACTTTTATTGTATTCATATTGTATTGTACTAAACATGTATCAGTGTATATGTATACATACGATGTTGATTACTGTTCTGTGATGTGCTTTTCATTTATTTATTGTATTTCATTTTGATAGATCTGTTAGCCACCTATAGTTTTGGATTAAGCATTTACTGGGTATTTCGATCCTCTTGAGGTAGAAAAGAAAAATCCATTTATCGACGTATTAAGTAGATGTTTAAGACAAAATTATAGATGGTCGCCCTTAACTAGCCCTATTCTCCACTTTAGTAAACAGAATTACTCGTTGATTCTCTTTGTTATGGTGGGTCTTGGGGTGGGGCGTTACAACATGGTATCAGAGCTGCGGTCAGAATAGAGTAGAATAAACATAGAACAGTATGTATATCATGATACATCGAAGTCCAATACGGGTGAATTGTTGTCCTTTATTCAAGCTTGTTTTTGAGTCGAGCCTTGATTCTTTTTTTTGAGTTTTGGGATTGTTAAGACGGAATATGTCTAGGAATATAGATATATTGTATTCCGTAGTATTCCATAATAGATTTTGATGTCATCTTATTTTATATAACATCTTATTTGGGATTATTAGATTCTTATTTTTGTCAATACGAGTGAGTTCGTATCGATGGAGCTGATTGATTTCTTTGGGCATTCTTTTTGCATTCCTTTGAGAGTTGTGAATCCTATTGAAGGGATCCACAATGATTGGCTTGTTGTGAGCATTCTGAGTTCTTTAGTTTTTGCTGTTTTAGTGAGTATTTGTTTATTACTCACCATCTTGAGATATATCTTATTTGAGATAGATTGACTTATTTGATGTAAAGTCTGATCCTTTTGTTGTTATAGGATCCTATATTTATTTTGGCATCCTAATTTGATTGGTTTATTATTTCTGTCACTTTGGAATGTTAATGATGATTCCAAAGTTTTTGATTTCACTCTTGATTATCGATATGATGATGATCTATCTCAAATTCCCGTCGTAGTGACTTTGTTGAGTTTTCTTTTTGAGTCCATTTGGAATTGACATCCAATTGGGTAATTTAGTGTTGAAGTAACCTTATTGCTGGCTCTTAGCTCTTCGGTATCCTTCCACGAGGATATCCACTGAGGAATGAGGTGAGTTTCTAGATGGTTCGAGTTTGGTTGAGTTATCATTCTGCTTCGTTTGAGTGTTCTTTTCAGATACTCAATCAATGTTATCCTTTAGCATTACTCCGTTTGAGTAGATTTGTGGATTGTGTGTTTCTTCTCCTTCGAGAAGAATTTCTTGCTTATCATGTATCTTGATGATTTTTGGGAGTGGCTCGTGACATCGCAAGATTGACGAACACTCTATCTCCTTCTGTTGATTTTGAGAATCGAGTATTCTAGGAATATCTTGATGCATTCACTTAGTGTTCTTTGGTTTTAGTTTTGAAGCTATATAAATATGAGTTTTAAAGATAAATTTGAGCTTTGAGATATAAAAAAATCAGAGAATATTTTAAGAATATATTTACACCAGTAGTATTTCTTTTATAGAAATAATCTAAGAGTGTTGGGTTGTCCATCGAGTAGATAAGAGTTCTGGTCGATACGCCTGATCAACGTTATCGATAGGAATCTCCTAAATGTTATGATGAGGCAATCAGACAAGATGGTTTGTGTTTAAAAATTGAGATTTTGAAAATAATATTTTGAGATCAAATATTAAATTTATTTCAAATGGTAATTGCAGCCATTAATTTTAGAGACGAGTAAAAGAGTGGCGAGGCAGTTTTGATCGTTCGATCAACTCTGTAGCCAACAGATATGTTTATTTATTAGAGATTCAATGGCAAGGCAATTCCATTTATTTATTTTTAAATTATAAAGATGAGAATATGAATGAGATTATTTTTGAGTTGTGCGTTATTGGAAGTATATTTTGAGATTTTGGAATCTATATTGTATACATTGGATGTTTTAAGAGAAGAGTTATAAGAGAATTTGAAGATTATTTTTAAATTATTTAAGTGGTTTAATAAAAAGAGTAAAGAGAATATAAACCTTTAATTTATTTTGAGGAATATTATTTTGGATTTACAAATTTCTTTGGAAATTAATTTTCAAGTAAGAGAAGAAATTTGGACTTTCAATTTGAGTTTTAAATAACTTACTAAGTAATATAGTAAAAAGTTTGAAAATTTTTAAATGTTGAAAATTGAGATTTAAAATTAAAAGATATTGAGATTTTAATTTTTTTTAAATATCTTGGATTAAAAGATAATTCGAGCTTATATCCTTATTCTTGAGTATATTCTGTCTTTGAGCTATTATTAACGACGTGCATTTTCGCGGTCGTTCGAATTGGTGGCCTTGTGAGAAGCTATCTTGTGATTTATCTATCTTGTCTATTGTGTCTATCTTTGTTGTGAGGATGTTCTTTCCGTATTATTGTGTGGAAAATCTTGTTGTTGATCTTCTTTATTGCTTAGAGATTGGGTTTGAGTGAGTTTAGTCCCAACTCTATTCATAGAATTTTGAGAAATCAATCATTTTCGATTGATTATTTGTTGAGCATTTTATTGAGTTTTAATTCGAGACGGAGATCTTCGAAATTCTTTCGAGTTGCTTGAAAAATTCGATGGTTTGCTAATCACTATATTAGCATATGATGGGCCATTGAATTAACCAAGTGAGCTTTTCCTTATTTCTTTCTTCCATTCTATATTGAGAGTATGAATGGTTTGGAATTCGAGCTTGTCTTTATCCTTCGATGATTGTATCTTTTATGTTGTTTACAGCTCTTTTTCTAGAAAATTGCGGGGACGCAATTTTTGTAAGCGGGGAAGTCTATAACAACCCAGGTTTTAGCGATTACCTGAGAATATTAAATTATATCGGCAGTTATAATTTAATAGTGTAAATTAATAATTAAAGAGGAATTTAAATTGTTTATTGGAAATAAACAATATATTTGAGTATAAAATGAGAAAATAGAATTTTGGAAAATTTATTAAGATGGTTTGAGTTAAAAGATTGAGGAAATGTGTTTTATTTAGAGTTAACGCAATAATTTTATTAATTATTGCTATTTACTTCTTTTAATAATTTTTAAAAGAAGTAATTAATTTTTAAAATGGGATATTTTTGATAAAATGATGGAATTGAGTTTAAAAAATAATTTGAGCATAAAATTATATTTGAAATGAGTTATAGAATTTTATTACACAAAAATGTGATTTTTGTGTAATTTATAATGTTAGCTACAATGAGTTTTGTAATTAAAGATATAAATTTGCTATTTTATTTAAAATAGAGAAATATGATAATAGAATGTTTTAAATATATAAATAATCTTTTATTTTGAGTATAAAACATTTTATTCATCAAGAATATGAAGTTCATAATTTTTAAAGAAGAAAAACTTGTATTATTGTGATTTTATTTGTCAACATACATGGTTAAGTGTTTAAATAAGTGAATGAATATTATCTTAAGCTAATTTTCTTTTAAATTGGACCTTAGCCCATTAACCTAATCCCAACTTCTTTTTCTCACTTCTTCCTCTAGCCTCCAGAAGCATGCTAATGGCTGAAGCCCTCTTTCCTCCTTCAATCTATGCTAAATCCATAAAACTAATAGAAAAATTGATGATTTAAAAGGTTAAAGCAAGAGCTAAACTCAGGTAATCGATTTCTAAAACCCTTCTCTTCATCAAAAATCTATTTTTGTAATGATAATTGTTGATTTGCTTTTCTCATTGTTTGCATGTACCTGTTCTTAGTTGTACTAGTTTGGATGTTCTGTTCTTGGCCAAAAGCATCAACCTTTGGCATCTAAATCATAATTCAATCTTCATGAAGGTAAGGTGAGTGTAAAACTCACAAACTCTAGCTCTCTATATGATCAAAATGTTATAATCAGTGAATTACTGAAGTTGAAATAAATTAAGGCATAACTTTCTCGTTTTTGATCCGATTTTGATAATTTTGGATGTCCCGAAAGCTTAATTCATGTGCTACAACTTACCTGTTCTGAGTTTTCTATAATTTTGATGATAGCTATGTCAAAATTTAATTTTTCTACTGCAAACCCGAAAGCAAAACCAATATTTGCTCTTTCATTGAAGCCGAAACAAATTTGACCATAACTACTTCGTTTCTTAACCGATTTTGATGACCTTGGTCATTATGGAAAGCTTAGAAACTAAGCTACAACTTTAGTTTTATTTATTTTGCCAGATTTTGAAGTTATCTACGCTAAAATTGCAATTGTTTGTCGCTGTCCTGTAAATGAATAAGTTCAGGCTGAATTTGATGTTTTTCTTAAAGTAATTTGATCATAACTTTCTTGTTTCAAACCAAAATTTAGAAATTTTAGATTTTTCGAAATCCTTGTAAAATATGCCACAACTTTTATGTTTTTGATTTTGAATTATTTTGTGGTCTACTTAGTGAATAACTGACTTTTTTATCGTTGGCCTGTGTTGATAGCCAGTGCACATAAATTTTTCTAAGTAGTATTTTGCTCATAACTTATTTGTTACTGATCGAAATATCAAAATGTTTAATATTCTGGAAACCTTATGATGTAGGCTACAACTTTCTTTTTTTATGTTTTGTAGAATTTCTAATTTTAAATGGTGGAAAATTGACGGTTTTACTTCTGGTCTGTCATTGACAGCCACAATATTTATATTTTTGTCTGATTTCGACGATTTCATTTGCATTCTTTTGCAATTTTTTTTAATATGAAATTTGATGCTAATATTTGATCATTTTGTCCAGCAATGGACTAATCAATTTAGGATGATATTTGAATTTAAATTAATTTAAATTCGATTTAATTTTGAATATCGGTTTAGGCCGATTAAAATTGCAAATTAATGTTTTCTTGAGTTTAAAAAAAATCCGAATAAGTTCCAGAAAATCTTCTAACATCATGGTTGGAGTAATAAACATTTTTATGTATTTTTAGAGGTTTTTAATCAATTATTCTTTATTTTTAAGGCTTTTAAAAATTATTAAAATCCTTTTTAATGACGTGTTTTCTCTCAAAATCTTGTAGATAAATTTCTAAAATTTGTTTTACAACCCTGTTTTCTCAAGTTAAATATTTTATAATTAATTTTTTTATTTTAGTTACTTTGATGATTTTTTGGACGTATGAGGAATTAAATTAAACCATTTAGTAAAAAAATACGTGGTATGGGACATGTATTTTTGCTTTATCGCTTAATATTGGACTTGTACGATCGAAACCAATTTGAAGTGTTATTTTGAGTTGATTTAGAAGTTACCAAATTTTGGTGATGATTATTGGTTTGAGAATTACTCTTTGAGTACATTCGACGACGAACCAATCTAGATGCATTTTGTGATGGCCGATGAAATGAGGCAATATCGATGTTAAGTTTTAACTTGCAACTATGGTTAGAAATAACCATCACGATGTTCTTTTACTTGCCTAGGAGATGAGGCAAGTTGTTATGATGGATTGATGATGATTTCGATATTTATGATGAATTTTTAATTGTTGATGAAATGAGACAAGGCTCGATGTCACTTAAAACTCGTCCAAGTAAAAGATAAGACGAGTTAGGTATCTTACACTCGCCGATGAGATGAGGCAGTGTTTATTTGATGATGTTTTATGATGGTTTTCTAATGTGGCATCGACTGACGATTAGTAAACCAATATGTACGAACGTATCGTATGGGACGTACGTTGAGGCCTATTGTGTTCCTATACGAGAAGTTGAGACACATTCACGATGTTACTAGTGCTACAGACCGAGTACTCGATTGGAGTCATCACGATGTTCATGAAGTTATTACTCGACTCCAATCATCATGATGTTATTACTCGGGTTTTTGTGACTGGGTGTCATCAAGATGTTTCCGACTATAGTCAATCAAGATGATCATGATGTTATGTGACCCCAAGTCATCAAGATGAATGGTACCAAATAATTGTAGTACTAGTCAAGATGTAAATGCACGTGCTGTTTTCCATGAGGTTTTAGGTGTTTCGATTTCACTATTTTGATGATGATAATTTAGTATAGCCTTACGTAAGAAAAAGGCTTTTTGACATACATGGTTTTATTTGTGATTTCGAATATGATGTTTTGGATTCTTTCCGGGCTCTATCAAGATGGATTTGAGACATTATATATATTTATACCAATGAGATGAGGTATAAATTATGGTAATGCTTTTATGATGAGTGTTGACAATAGATTTAAGATATATTTATATTTATACCAATGATATGAGGTATAAATGATTATGGAGATTCCTTTATAATGAGTTTAATGATGGGTTTGAGATGTATTTATATTTATACCGATGAGATACAGTATAATAATTAAGAAGTTTCTATTAAATGAGTTTTATTTATTATGGATTCTTGAAGTTTTAATTATCTTATGAAGATTTACTTTATGGTCCATATCCTCACCATTTCATTCGGTTATATATATAATTAGATGAACCATGTCTATCTAATATACATATTGTATTCCTCTATGCAATCATGATGAACCATTGATGTATCACTCTAGAGATAACTTGATGACCTATATCATTCCATTGGTAACAATGGAATGGTTTTCCCCTTATCTCTTATCATCACCTTTACCAATGATAAGTTCTAGCTAACCTGACCCGTGTGTTTTCACTCGGGTCAGACCGAGTTTTTTCAGGTATCATCTATTGGGCTTAGCCTGAAGTTGATGTTGGATATCAGCACTTCTTTCTCTTGAGTAGTTTCAGTTCTTTCGCATACTCTGATGTAGTTATATTTAATTTGATGTATATAGTGTGGTCGAGCACCACCTTTATTGTATTCATATTGTATTGTACTAAACATGTATCAGTGTATATGTATATATACGATGTTGATTACTGTTCTGTGATGTACTTTTCATTTAGTTATTATATTTCGTTCTGATAGATCTGTTAGCCACCTATAGTTTTGGATTAAGCATTTAATGGGTATGTCGATCCTCTTGAGATAGAAAAGAAAAATCATATTGCATTTATCGACGTATTCAGTAGATGTTTAAGACAAAATTATAGATGGTCGCCCTTAACCAGCCCTATTCTCCACTTTAGCAGACAGAATTAAGCGTCGATTCTCTTTGCTATAGTGGGTCTCGGGGTGGGGCGTTACACCTTTTTTCTCTTCTTTCTTTCTTAAAGAAGAGAAATGGTTAGACCTGGCCGTTCCAGTGTCGGTCAATCTAGTGCTACTCCTCAAGATGGAGTATGTATGTCTGCCCAACAGCTCTTAGATCTTGTAAAGAATTCTCAAGCTGTCGGACCTATTCCAGAGCCTACTCATCCTAGATCCAGGTTTGCACGCTTGTGCAGAGACTATACCGATTTGGGTGGAAGGCCATTCAAGGGATCCGAAAGCATTATAGAAATTCAAGTTTGGCTTAAATCGTGCGATCGCATCTTTTCTCGCATGAATCTTGTTGATATCGCTCTTCGACTTGGAAAGGCTGATAAAGAAAGTGATGTTGAAGTCGTGAGTGCCAGACAGAACTTCAACAACAATAAGAAGAGGCCTATTAAGTTCAAAGGTCCTTATCCCAATAAGAAAGGAAAACAAGCAACTTCGGTAGCGAAGACTCCTACCTCTAATCGTGGGGATTGCTACAATTGTGGTTCTAAGGACCGTTATGCTAATAGATGCCTGAAACCTCTCTTTTGTCATTATTGAAAAAGTTCGGGTCATCTTTTATCTTTATGTCCCAAACTTCCAAGCAAGAAAGAGGGAAAGCTAAATGTTGTGCAAGCGCCTATAACACTTCTCTTGGTCAAGGTATTTCTTATTCTATCCTAGATGGCATTATTATGTTTCGTGATCGTCCTATTCGAGTTCTTTTTGACATGGGTGCATCACATTCATTTATATCAAAAGAACTTGTTGATACTTTGTCTTTAAGTGTTATGGATTTGATGACTTCACTGAGATTGCGAATCCGATTGGTGGATCCGCAATACTCTATTTGCTTTGTAAAGATGTCGAGATTATTTTATGTCGTTATTCTTTCAGAGCGGATTTGCATATTATGTGTTACTTAGGCTTCAGAATGATTTTGGGAATGGATTGGCTTAACCATTATGAAGCCCATATCCTATGTCCTGAGAGGACTATTCATCTTCGACATCCCCAATCTGTTAAGTAGATTTCTATTGTTCTTAAAGATTCAGATTCTAATTTGGTGGCATTCTTATATTCTCTAAACCCTCATGATGACGATAATGATGATGTGGAAGTTGTAATTTCCCTCATTCACGTTGTTCGTGAATTTTCCAACATATTTGAGCCTGTTTTAGGATTACCCATAAGCGAGCAATTGAGTTCAGAATTAATTTAATCCCTGGAGCTCTACCTATCACTCGTCCTCCTTATCGTATGTCTAATAAGGAAAATGAGGAGATGCGTAAACAATTATCCGAATTGGAAGAAAAATAATTTATTCGTTCTAGTTCTTCTCCATGGGGAGCTCCGGCTATTTTTGTAAAGAAATCTGATGGTACACTTAGGCTTTGTGTTGACTACCGCAAGCTTAATGATCTCACTATCAAGAATAAATATCCTTTACCTCGAATTGATGATCTATTCGATCAACTTAGCGGTGCTAGAGTCTTTTCACAATTAGACTTAGCAACCGGTTTTCATCAGCTTCGTATTGCAGAGGATAACATTCCTTTGACATCATTCTGTACTCGCTATGGATCTTATGAATGGCTTGTTACGCCATTTGGTTTAACGAATGCTCCAACTTATTTCATTGACCTTATGAATCGAGTTTTCAAAGACTTCCTCGATCAATTTGTGCTTATCTTTATAGATGACATTCTTATTTATTATAAAACCGAGGAAGAGCATGAAAAGCATATTCGGATTGTGTTGGAAACTCTTAGGAGCAATCAATTGAAAGCAAAGTTTTCTAAGTGCCATTTTTGGCAATCTCGTGTGAAATTTTTAGGACATATCATTTCTAAATCCGGAATTTCCGTGGATCCTTCAAAGATTGAAGCGATTCAAAGTTGGAAGAGACCGGAGAGTGTGACGGAAATTAGTAGCTTCCTCGGATTGGAGGGTTATTACCATCGATTCATAAAAGACTTTTCTAAAATTTCCGTGCCCCTTTCTAATTTGACAAAGAAAGGAATTAAGTACATTTGGTCAAACAAATGTGAAGCTTCTTTTCATAAATTAAAGGAATACCTTTCCGATGCCCCTATTCTTGTGATTCCCGAAGGAAACCAAGACTTTATTGTTTATACCGATGCTTGTCGTGTTGGTTTGGGTGCCGTTCTCATGCAAAGGGAACGTGTTATTGCTTATGCTTCTAGGCAAATAAAGTCTGTCGAGACTAGATATGCCACTCATGATTTAGAGCTCGCGGCTAATGTTTTCACTCTTAGAATTTGGCGTCATTATCTTTTGGGAGAGAAATTTGTTCTCTACACCGATCATAAATCTTTTAAGTATTTATTTTCTCAAAAGGAACTTAATTCACGTCAACAATGTTGGCTCGAGTTCCTTGCATCTTATGATCTTGATATTCTTTATACTCCCGGAAAGGGAAATCGTGTTGCCAATGCCCTTAGCCGAAGCCAACAAGCGGTTGTTTCTACGATGATATCCGAATGAAGGGATCTCGAGTCTTTGTCCACTTGTGAGATTCGAGATCGTGAATCCAATTCATGTTCATCTCTTGTTTTATGTAGCCTTGAGGCTCATCCATCTATTTTAGACTGTATTCTTAGTGCCCAAAGGCATGATCTCGAATTGGCTCATCTCAGCCAAAGTTGTCGGGATAGTAATATTGATGGTTTGAAAGACTTTGAAATCGATGCTCGTGGCGGCATTCGAAAATTTGGTAGACTTATCGTGCCAAATATTGGTAATCTTCATAAAGACATTTTAGAAGATTCCCATCGTTCTAAATTTACCATTCATCCCGGTAGTAGTAAAATGTACGTGGATATGAAGCGACTTTATTATTGGGATGGAATGAAATCCGATATTGCTAACTTCATTAAGCGTTGCATGACTTGTAAACTCTTAAAGGCCGAGCATCAAAGGTCCGGTGGGTTATTGCAACCTTCGGATATTCCAGTTTGGAAGTGGGTTCAAGTCTCTATGGACTTTGTTGACGGTCTTCCTCGTTCCCATTCGGGTTATGATAGTTTATGGGTGATTGTGGATAGACTTACAAAATCCGTCCATTTTATTCCCGTTCGGTCTAATCGGACCGTACCTCTTTTGGCCAAACTCTATGATAGAGAAATTGTTAAATTTCATGGAGTTCCTACTTCTATTGTTAGCGATCGTGATCCATTGTTTACTAATGGATTTTGGAAGAGTCTTTAAAAAGCTTTGGAACGAAGCTTAATTTTACCACCGCTTATCATCCTCAGTCCGATGGACAAACCGAGCATGTGAATCAAACTCTTGAAGATCATCTTCGTGCATGTGTTCTCGATTTTTGTGGAAGTTGGGAAGATCATATTTCTCTTATTGAGTTTTCCTATAATAATAGCTTCCAATCTAGTGTTGGTATGACACCTTTTGAGGCACTCTACGGAAGGCCATGCCGATCTCCTTCATGTTGGCTTGAGGCCAGCGAGAAGCTAGTTTTAGGTCCAGATTTTATTCGTGATTCCATAGAAAAGATTGACCTTATCCGTCATAGGATGAAAGAAGCTCAAAGTAGACAAAAATCCTATGCGATAACCGAAGAAGGAATTATAATTTCCTGTGGGAGATTTGGTGTTTATTCGTGCTTCACCTATGAAGGTGTTGTGCGTTTCAGTCGATCGGGAAAATTAGCGCCTCGATTTATTGGCCCGTTTCCCATCACCGAGCGTATTGGTTCCGTGGTTTATCGCCTTTTATCACCCGCTTAATTTTCTGCTATTCATGATGTATTCCACGTCTCTCAACTACGGAAATTCCGTAGGGATTCCAATTCTATTCTTGAGCCCGGAGTTATTGAAGAAATCAAAGTTTTACCAAATTTGACTTATGAGCAACATCTTATTCGCATCATTGCTTCGGAGGTTAAACGCCTTCGAAATAAAGATGTTCCGCTTATGAAGTTGAATGGCCCTCAAATTCTAAGGATTGTTTTTGGGAATCCAGAGAATTCATCAAGCGAACACATCCGGGCTTACTCTCTTGTGCTTTTTAAAGGTGAACTTCTTATTTCAAATTTTCTTTTGTGTTGATATGCTTTTATGGTTGTTATTCTTTATTTTCTTCTTAAGTATTGCGAGGACGCAATTTTTTTAAGGAGGGGAGTCTGTAACAACCCATATATTTTACGATTGTATATTTAAATATTTTATTTAAATATAGCATCGTTAGTCGGATTAAAGTCCGAAATGTTACCTTTTTGCAAACAGTCGAACTGGGACTCGAGACTACTACCATTGAGTTCAAAACGACGTTTGCGACCTTTTTAAGTATAAACATCGATATGTTTGGAGTTGGTTAGAATTTCGCTATTTTTCTATTGGGCTTTGGGTTTGGGTTTGGGTTTCATCCCTTTGACTTATCTAAAAACCTAACGCTTCATCCAACTCCTCTTCACTCACTCTATTATTTCCTAACACTCAAGCTAAAAAAAATGGGAAAGAGAAAAGAAATTAGAAATCCCTAAGCCCTAATTCTCTTAGGAATAATCGACTTCAAGCTAGAAATCAAGGAGAAGCTTAGGTAAGCATCCACTTCATCTTCTCCATCTCAATCCCTCTTCCATTTTCAGAAATTCCTAAACCCTAACTTAGGAAATATTTTTCTTATGAGCTTAGATTAAAGTTTCTTGGGTTAAGAATTGAAGAGTGGTTGATCTTGCCTTGTTTTACAGCTTCTCACTTGTGTTTTTGGGTTTAAAGGTGAGTTCATGAACTCACATCTATGTCTATAGCTTTCGTTGTTGTTAGGTATGAATTCTTAACATCTATTCAAGTTCATTTGCTTCTGATTTGAATTGATTTGGTGAATTTTCCAATTTTGGTGTTTTGAAGTCAAAATCTGTGAAAATCCTTATATGGATGTTTGGACTTGTGTTCGGAGTGTGTTGATGAGTTTCAGCCTTGTCTGGGTTTTCGCTTGGCATAAATCCCTAGTCTTTGTTGCTTGTCCGATCGCTTCCGAATCGTTTTGGCCATCATTGGTCTAGGAAAATTATTGCCCAAAACAGGCAACCGGACTTCTAGTTGTAAGGTCCAGACGTCTGGTTACGGTTGCGGAAGAAAAAAATGCAGAAAACAGAATCATACGTTTGAAACAACCTTTCAGCAATCTGAAACACCTTGTCAGACGTCTGATACTACCTTGTCGGTATCAGACGTCTGATACAACATGTCAGACGTCTGATACAACATGTCAAACGTCTGATACAACATGTCAGACGTCTGAAGCCATCTTTCAAACGTTTGGAAGGTTTTTGAATTTCCAGAATCTAAATCCAGACGTTTGGATTGACTCCCAGACGTCTAGAACTGTTCATTTTGCCTATTTTTGCTGTTTTTGAGTGGATTTTCATTATTAATCGATTTTTGTTGATCCGGTTAGTTGTTATCACTTATTATCGACTTTGATGACTTCTTTCTTTGGATTTTTGGGAATATCCATTTTGATGGATTTGGTATCGATTTCTTTGGATTTAATTCACGTCTTCGTATGTGAATTTTTGGTGATTGATTGTTTCTACAATCATTTCTATTGTTTGTCACTTTAAAATGCAAAGGTTTCTATACTATTAGTAAATATTCAAACCCTTTCATCGAAACGATTTCAACATTTACTTTCAATATCAAACTCGCTTTCAAAACTGTTTTCTGATCTATTGGTATATACAAATGGTAACGTCCCGCCTTTTCGTACGCTTTAAATCGACACACGTGCCAATTCAAACCAAACGGAAGGGCGGATTGTTATGGGGTAAATAAAAAAACAAGAAAGAAATAAAACAAAATAGAATCTCACAGCGGAAGGATAAAATATAATAATCAATATACAGTTCTTGTAGCTGTTTACAAAATATTTAATTTTACTTATACAATATATATCAGAGTTCACATACCAATAAATATCAATGCAGCGGAATAAAGTGTGTAGTGGAACCATATAATATATAATAATAACAATAATAATGAAATATTCGTCTTCGTCCTCCAGAAATAAAGTCTTCGGTCCTGAAATGCTCGGACTGACCCGAGCGAATTGAAAAGACAAAACACTTGAATCAGAACTAAAAGATCTTATGTAAGTTAAATTAACAGAAATAAATATGAGTGGAGTAGCTCAAAAGATGCTCGGGATTCACATCTCTTAAGGATCCGTTAAACTATTTACTATGTAGTAATATTTCGCTATTATAATAGTGTCTAATAGTAAAATAAACTTACTTTTAAATAGCGTTAAGGAGTGACCCAATATTCCCCTTAACACAAAATAATGCCAATAATCTATACAGTACCGTAATACCTCCTGATCGGGAGGCTACCAGAGAATACTCCATAGATACGACACAAATAGAAACTCGTACAAGGCGCGCTAGGGTAGGTGACATGGCACAACTAGGCAATGCCAGGGTAGATGTACCAATTACACTTCCGGGTCGGTGGTAACGCGTAGCTGCTACTACCGCCCACCTCGAACAACACCCGCAAATCAAAGACATCAAAAGCGGCCACCAAATCAATCTAAAAGTCAAGTATAATATCGAAGGGATGTGTCCGATCAAAGGTGCTACCTCAATTGACCCGTCGATCGCTCCTGTTTTAGCCACCTTATGCCAACTCACAGGAGTTGGGTCCACGTATTTACCTTAAAGAAAACGCCGCCACCATCCTACTTCATTTTTGAATCTCCACCGCGTACATGGTTGTTAAAGTGGTTTTCGAAGTTGGCAGAGAGTATGGCAACTTCCGATCCCTGTCTCTTCAACAACCAAACGTTATTATAACACCGCGGTCTTTTAAAATAGTTTATACTTTAAAAACCAGAATATAATATTCATTTCAAAACTATATAAATACGATATCATTTATATTTTAAAGACCCAAATTAATATGCTATCAAATATATCTTTTCCAAAAATCATAGCCTTTTCAAATCTATATACCTTGAAACCATAGCTTTGAAACATGACTTTTAATACTTAATGGTTTAAATACTATATTACTTTATATAATAAAATAGCTTCTTTGAATTTCACAATAAATTCCCAATGTCAATTTGAACCTCCAAATAAACCATTTTAATTCCCATATATTTCACAACTTAAATATTCTATATTTCAAAACTTAAATTTTTATAGTTCATATATTTCAATCTTTAAATATTCCACTATTTCAAAATGGATTCTTTGATAATTTAATATATATCAAATCCAATTCCTATTATTTAAATTTGAAATGTTTACTTAATAAAACAAATATTATTCAAGCAAAACCCTTAAACTTCAATAACAGGATATTCTTTTAATTAAATTAACTTGATAATATTCTTTAAATCAATTTGATATACATTTAAATCTCAAATCAAAATCAAGTTATAAGATCATACCCTTTAAATCTTAATTTATTTACATTTCAAAACAAATTTTTCGAAGATAATTCTTAAATACTTTTTAATTCAAATCATATTCACGTTTATCTTCAACCTTACTTTTATTTGAGTTATTATAAACTCTATATACAATAGAATTTTCAAACAGATACTTAACCCTATTTTATAAAAGAAATCTAACTTCACTATTTAGCTTATTTTATAATTCAAAACAAATTTATACATAGCTAAATTCAATAATAAGATAGCATTTATAAAATATTTAAAATTAATATCTATATACTCATATATTTCTTTACAAAACCACAGAAATCATTTTAAAATAAATTTACATATAGACCGCGGTGTCTGTATATAATTTTCTATCCTATGGTCAAGTGGTACGGATATTTATCATTTCAATCCGCAATTTAAAAATAAATTTATAGTTATATACCATTCCAAACCGCAATCCCGAATGAGATGAAAATGCATAATAACTTGCAATTTATAACCATATAAAATTCAGCATCCATTCATACAATATCAACCATCAACCATTTATTAAAATCATCATCCAATTTAAACAAACATCAATAGAGAGCATATAAAATATAACAGGTATCAATGAACAATTTATATTCAAAAATAAATTAATAGCCGTTTAACTGGCAGTTTATATGCAATAATAAATAAATTTAACTAGCAATTTATATGCAATACTAAATAAATTCAACTGTCAATTTATATGCAAAATAAAAATAAAATAACAATTTAATTTGAATAAATGCAATTTAACTGAGATGATGATTAATAATATGCCAAACAACCATAAATAAATTTAAAATCACATTATATACCAATTTAACAAACATAAGAAATTTTAGAAGTCGTGAGTGGGTTAAAACACTCACCTTTTGAATTTAAATTGAATTTAAATCCAATTTAAACCCAAAAATTTGACCGTCTCAGAATTCGCCCAAACCAGCGTCATCAAATTCGGAATTTCAATACGATCCTAACAAAAGAAACCATGTGTAAATCGGATATCGTACGTGAAACATATAGCGATAATTGTGATTAAATTTTAATTTTAAAAATTACAAAAAAAAGAGAGCACATTTACATATTGCCACGTCATCACCTTGTTTATGCACAACTTCTCTGTTCCAGAACCAGGCACGCTACAGAAACACGCACGCGTTTGAAGTTAAACCCAGAACCCTCGTCGCGACCTGTTGCCGCCGCCGCCCTCAGCTCGAACGCCCACGCCAACCTGCGCCGTGACCCCTCCCTTCACGGCCGACCTTGCCACGCGAACGATCAACATGGCCATTGCAAAACAGAGGCAGCCGCCACCTTATACTATTAACTCTAATCGAATTTTAAGGGCCGATCCTACCGTCGATTTGCACGATAAACCGTATAGATGTGATCTCCTCCGTCCCCTCTACACAACTTTACCTTCGATTCGTCGACCAGACGAATTTGATTTCGTCGAGATGGAAGGCCGAGAATAGACGATCAATTTCTGAACAACCGGTGATTCGAACAGAAAAACGAATCACGGATCTATGACGCGTACATCGAGAGCTTCAACATATATATTTTTGTGAATTTTCTGAGGAGTTTGGATTTTCAGCTTTGGATTTGATTTGGAATTGGATCTAGAGTTGTTTGTCTGCCATTGAGGAAGATGAGGAATAGAATAAATTTACGTACAGACAAATGAAAATTAGGAAGGCTAGGGTTTATAGCAGGATATTTATAGGCAGAATTAAAAATAGAATAGATGGATAAAACAGATATATGCGCTAACGCCAAAGTGGCCCAAAAAGCCCGTTACGACTCCGAAACGAAAATTGGTCAACCCATATATCAAAATAGGTGTTTTAAAATATTTTAAATGCAATGGAAAAGGTTTCAGGTTCAAATTGCATCGTATGAAGAAGTTATGCTAAAATCAATATTTTTCAAATTGATTTCAATTGATTTCAATTGCATATATTTCAAGGCGTTTCGAGACTGTACGATCAAACAAAAAGTCCGATTGCTACTAAACTTGAAGTCCTACAATAATTCACCATTACGGATCCGATGAAACTGGTTTCGTTGAAATCCGAGTCAGCAGCCAAAATGGCTATTTTTCCATTAATTAAATAAATTAAAAATTAATTAATCAAATCCAATTTTTAAATTCCAATTTTAAAATCGACAATTCTTGTCATTTTTAATTTCTTAAACATTTACTTTAATTAAACCAAATTTAGATGTGAATTTAGAGTTAATTAATTTATACATATCAGCGTCAAATTTTTCAATTTCAATATATTCACAAATTATAAATTAAATTTGCAATAATTCCCTTTAATTGACTTTCATTCAATTATCCAAATTCATTATTACAAACAGATGAGATAAATATTGGGATCAAAAGTCCATTATATTAACATTTTTAATTTTCCTCTAAATCCTTATTTATGAAATATTGAAATATTATATTCCACTTATTGCAATTAATCCACTTATTGGATTTCAAATTATAAATAAATTAATAAATCTTGGTTTTCACTCCTTTATACTATCTTATGAAAACAATATACGTTTCTAATACTTTAATTTACATTAACCAGCGTTAAATTAAGATTTATTGTAATCGATTCCCAAAAATTTATTTAACCCATTTAATAAACAAGCAACCTACAAAATTTGCAACTTATGTGCTTTTAATTGCATTGACATTTAAAATTATTAGCTTCTATCAACACTATTATCATTAATTGCTAATGGATTACCAATTTTAGTCACTACCCTAGATAACTAACGTATATTAATCTACATTATTCCCAAGTTACAAATTTTGAATTAATTACTATTTATTATTATTGCTTCACTGATTAATTCAACATTTGCATTGGTTTTTCTTATAATAAATTTATTACCCAATATTCCTGTATCCATCTTAGATTTTTTTAAATGGCTATATTCAATTTATAACCAAAAATTTCTATTTACATTCCTTATAACCTAAACAGTCGTTTCAATCAAATTTGAATTGCATTAAATTGGTTATTCATCAACTGCCAATTACATTATTACCTTAATTTACATATAGTTACAGTTTATCTCCAATTCCAATTTACCATCTAAAAAAATAAGTAACCCACAATAAACATTATCGTTACTCCATAGTCACATAAGTAAGCCTCTATTACTTACAAATCAATGTTGGCATTTATTTCCATACTACTAATTGCATTCACACTTCCGTTATGTTATTAATCACCATTAAAGAAATGTTTATTATTTACAACAACATTGTAATTACTTACCTACATTGATTGTAAATTTTTTCCATTTATTACATATTACTTCCGGTTACTGTACATGAATTCATTTAATTATCACTAGTTATATCATTGCATTAGTAAATAAAATATTCCCATTACTTCAGTTAGTCGTAATTTTATTTCAATTGTTAATATTTATCTTTAATTTCAAATGTTGCATTTTTTTAGCATTTACTTCAATATAAAATCTAATTTTTTTATTTCTTCCTAAATTTAATTACAAAATCTTAATTAAATTAAGCAATTAATTGCTCAAAATTTACGGGTCGTTACACTAACCTTTACCTCATTCATTTGAGAAATCCAATTAAACGACTTCACAAAACAAGTGGTATGAAACAGTTGCGTTTACTTTGTCGTTAATTCTTAGACTTGTTCGATTGAAACTCTTGTGACAATTTTTGAGTGGAAATCTACAATTTGTTCGTAAATATTTAAGTTAAGCCAGTGGTTATGGGACATGAAGCTAAACTCATTTATTTACTAGCTTAGTGTAATTCACACTTTTTATTGATCAATGGTGATCATTTTATGGTTTAGACTAGCGGTATGCGATGTCTCTTTGTCCACGTGGGGGACCGTACCTCATTTTATTGAGCTACGACTCATTTCTTTTGTAGGCTAACGACCTATGGGTTCTTTGGAGTTTCGTCTCATTTTTATAGGCCAGCGACCCTTGTTCTTTTATGGTGTTTGGTTCATCGGACTCACCATTATTGTACTACGTCGATGTTTCGGCTTATTTGGATCAATGGATGTACCGTTATTGTACTACATTGTTGTTCCGGTTTATCAGGTTCATCGGGCGCATCGTTATTGTACTACGCCGTTGTTCCGAATTATTGGAATTTCAGGTCCATCGGGCGTACCGCTACTGTACTACGTCGATGTTCTGAATTCTTCGAGTTTCAGGTTCCTCGAGCGTACTGTTAATATACTACGTCGTTGTACCAGCTCTATGGTTAGTGATCATGGGATAGCGACCCATTCGTGGTGCACGTGTTGGTGAGTTTTCAGCGATTGGCATTGATATGTTTGTCAATATTTGTGGTTTGGTGAATAAAATAAAAAATATGACATTCTTTTTGATGTTTTGAGATTATTGAGATATTGTATGATTTTGTTGTTGTTTAATGTATACTTGTCACAGTATGTCATTATCGTTATCATACGTTTCTGTCATATCTCTTATTCTATCTCATTTTATATGATAATTACAGCTAGACTGATCCGTTTATTATTTTCTTATTAAATAATACTTGGGTCGACCGAGGTATTTAGGTGCTTCTGCTTGACTTCTTATCATGATCCTACATCTGACTTTTGGGCTAACTACTTAGCTTAGTAGTTTTTGTTGTATACATTCGAGATAGAGACTCCTTTATGTATACGTATTCTTTTGTCTAACACTTGTACCTATTCTTTTATGGTGTAGTGGATCTTACATGAACACTACTTTGATGTAGACTTCTATATGTTATATTCATATCTTTTTCTGCCTTTGTGATATGAATATCTACGATTGATTTGTGTTATGCTTATTTTATATTTGTTTCCGATGACCTCATGGCCACTGTGTAGTAGCTTTGAGTTTGTACTTGATATGTCGGATTTCCTCTTGAAATTAAATGCATATAATATTATCCAGCATATCGAAGCTCGCACAAAGAAATTGCACAGATGGTCGCTCCTTAACAGCCTTATTCTTTGTGCTAGTTAACGGCATTACTCCGTAGTGTCCTTGGCTAATGTGAGTATAGAGGTGGGGTGTCACATGATTGCAAATTTCTTCCCAAAAGACAACAGAACTCGAATCTTGAGAGTAGTAATGTTTGTGGATTCGTAGGAAATTTATTGATCAAAAGGTTGAAAATGTAAAAGTAAAAATGAAACTGGTGTTGGAGGTGTATATATATAGTACGATTGGTTATTTGGTTAAGGTGCGCGACTGTTAGAAATTAGTGTAACCATCTGAAAATAATAGTTCAACTTTAAAAAAAATACAATAGTTGAAGGCCAACAATCATATACTTTCCACACCCCTACTTTGCACATGCATACGTGCATGTGCATGTGCTAAGTGCTTTCATTGCGTGCATGTTATGATAGCATTCCATTTTCCTTCTCTCTCTGCTATTCTAATTGATAAAGCATGTGATGTTTCATATATATACAAAAATATTAAAATTTATTTTTCGACGTGGGACTAATATGTTTGCTCCATCTTCAATAAGTAATGTACCCAACATCTTTATCCCATTGGTGGGAAAGTCATAGGAAATGAAGGTGGTGTTGACTATGGGTGGGAAAGGCCTCGAAAATTTCTACCCTAGATAAGGTTGTAGGTTCCACACCTTTCCTACTACTATTTTTCATATAATAATAAGAGCATAAGAATGGTGTAAGAATTTTCTACGTTTTTCCTACATCAACTTATTCCTCCTACATATTATTTTAATAAGTGCTATTAAACATATTTCTTCCATGATTTTTTTTCTTTTATAACATATTGATCCATCTAAAATTTAAAATACTAAAAAATATCACTCATTTTTTTAATTAGTTAAGCATAACTTATTAAATAATAAATATTATTTATATATTAGGTATCCTTTTAAACACCGAATAATTAAAATACTTGGCATAATTTTTATATATTTCTAGCACTTTTAACGATATAAAATTGATTATTTCCAATTAAATAATATTTAAAAGAATTAAATAAAATATGTTGTTGCTTTAAAATTTAGCCCAGGGTATATTGGATAATACTTTAAACATGTTTTTGGTAATAGCTTGCCTCAGTCTACACAGTTTGAATTTGAGCAAGCCGTGTAGTTTTCGATTGAATAATTGAATGAGTCAAATATGTTAAAAGCTCAAATAACTTTATTTTTTCGAAAAGTAATCAAATAAAACACCTGTATTTTTTTAGTTTTTAATGATAAATAATACTATTAATAAATTTTGATTAATTTTTCATCTAAATTCTCTTAACCATTACAAATTTTAAGCGGTTAAAAGTATTGAAACGATTTCAAATTTTACATAGATGATCTTGGTAATGATTTTAATATATCTATAAAATTTCATTTTGATACATACCTTTTAACATAAAAAAACAAATGGGAGATTGAATGGGTTTTCTGTAAAAAGGAATTGGATCCCCCCTCTTGTAATGCATTTCGATTTTTTGTATTGTAACAGGTTTTCTGAAAATAATGCAAGCCAATTAAAAAAATTGCAATGATGTTTATTATAATAAATCTCAGTAGAGTGCAAATTTGTATTTTGTTCATTGTTCCTTATATATTCATTTTTTTTGCTTATTTGTTGTTTGGGCTGGATTATATTGATTCTTTATTGTATTACATTATAGAGAATTGAATTTAATTATATGCATCAGAAACTAATTTTATTGCAATTTGATGAGAATGATTTACATTTTACATTTTGTAATCCAATACTTATAGTTCTTTATCAAGTATTTACATTATATATAGTGCAGTTCAATTTTCATAGTTTGAACAGGATTTTCTTACTTATATTAGTGCAACTTTATCGATACCAACTTGAGTTACATATATTGCATTTTGATTTTCATATTAATTATTCTATTTTTCTAGCATTATATATTGTGCAATCCAATATTTCTTATACTTTAGTGGTAGTGATTTGCATTACATACAGTGCAACAAAATTTATAATATGATTGATATCTAGTTTAATCGTATATCTTAGTATTCAAACTTTCTTTTCATTTTTTAGTTGAGACAAATAAATAGTCAAATTGGTTTTTCTATATAAAAAATCAATACAATAGTATTTTAGTCATTTTAATAGATTAGGGGTTGAATTGTATTATGATAGGTGAGAGGTCTTTTTAATGTATCTTATACCATATATCTTATTAGTGGATCTCTCTTAATATTTCTCTTATTTTCTCATAATTTTAGAATTAAAATAATCCACTCTCGTTAATTCACTCAATCTTAAGCATCATTTATTTGATGAGCCCTCCACTCAAGTTTGAACCCAAGTGAGCACATTTTATGCGGTATATTTTTGAATTACTTAACTTTTATTGATGGCCTTTATTTAAGAAAGACTAATGTTGGAATCTTACCATCCTCATTATATCAAACACATTTTTGAATTATAAGTTCAATAGTACAATTTTACTTCTTTCCTTTTGATCTCTTCTTACTTTACATTTTCTACCTAAACCGGAATTCAAATCCTACAATAACTATAGTAATTTTAAATAAGTTGGCAGGATCCATTTTAGCATTTATTGGTTCTATCTAAGAAATTACAAACATTATTAATAAAAATAAGTACCTCTAAAAAATGTATAATACAATTAATAAGAAGGAAAAAATCAAATAGTGTAAAAAGTAATAAATACTAATAAAATACAGTGGTTAACTAATCTTTATATTTTTTGTCAGTTTACGAGTTATTATTTACATTTTGACGGAAATGGAGTGTTTAAATGATTAGGATATATATATATATATATATAATTTGTATTATATATTTATTTGTTTAGACTATATTTTATTACTAAGTTCTCTCAGTATGCAAATTTTGATATATTTAAGAAAGTTTAGGTTTAATAAAGAATGTAGAAAACAAAGTTGAATTTATAAATGTTAGTTGTTAGGTCATAGAATTTTTTCTATATATCGATACCATTTATACTGCCTTTTATCTTAACTATAAATAATTAAGTGGTTACCATTATATTGGTAAAGATGGAATTTACCATATATTTGAAAGACTAACTTATGGTGGATCGATTATACAAATGACAAGTATATAACTAATTTAAACTACAGTGTAATAATTAGTAAAGAATGTAAAGAAGAATAAACACATCAGGGTTTTGATACTGGTTCGGATCTCCCGTCCTACGTCCAGTCCCGAAGCTCCTCTTTTAAATTTCCTTTTACCAAATAACCCTCACTTCACCCGGAGGAACAGGTTTACAATAACAGTGTTTCTTTATCGACTATATGTTCTTCTATTACACGGATTTTGACTATATAGTGCAATTGAACTTTCTATATCTCTTGAATGATTGAATACAATATTGTTCGAGAGAATATAGAAGTGTATGATCTCAGATTTATAGATTGGATAGCAAGTAGATGATTAGAACAAGAGATGATTAAGATAGAAAGTAAGTGAGTAAGTTAGTTCTTTGATTCATCTTGATTCTTGTTTATATAGTTGTAGAGAGTTGCTTCTAGTAGTCACATCTCTTCCCTTTCAGTCTAGAGTCGTCACTATTCACTAGTGAAGAGTTGCAGAGGAGAGATGGAATTGTGTCTTTTCAGAGATGACAGTTATTATTTGAATTTTTTTCCCTGAGCCCAGTTTCAGACGTCTGAACGTTATTTTCAGACGTCTGGAATCTATTATTAATTTTAGTCTAGCATCTACGTTCAGACGTCTGAAGTTCTGCATTCAGAGGTCTGAACCTGTCTAGTGAGGTTTTTCTAGATTCATTCTTGAGTGTTGTTCCTTCGATCTTCGTGCAACTTTATAGATGAATTTCTTTAATGCTTTAGTCATCATCTTGTCAAGGTAGTGGTTTGTCTTGCTTTATATCTGTGTATGATATATATATATATATATATATATATATATATATATGATTTCCATTGTATAGTTGTTATCGTAAAAATAGTAAACTCAGGGTTCTAACATTCTCCCCCTTTTTGATGATGACAACTATACAATGTACTTAGATAATAATTACAGACAGATTGATTCTCCCCCAAATGTAAGCTCGCCCATAGGCGTGCATACCTATTTTTCTCCTCCTTTGTCATTACCAAAAATAATTGAAGAACCATAATGCAAAGACAAGTATGATATGCAGAAAGAATTACAACAGTAACAAAAATCATGATTACATCTTGAAGCACATCAAAATATTGATAGTGTCTTCCCAGTAATTTGAAAAAAAGTTAATTACAACAAAATATTACCCATATGAGGTCAAGGTAGATCATCACCAGGGGAGGCCAATTTCCCTTTGTCCTTTTCGCTGATCTTTGGCGATGCGTGAGGAGATGGAGAAGGTGTAGACTAGTCAGAAGAGGGTTGTCGAGCTTGTTGAAGTGTTTGATCAAGTTTAAAAACTACCGAGGCAATAGAGTCTTCAACTTTGGAAAGTCTTGTGGACAATGTGTGATCAAGCCTTGCTATTTGTTTACCAAGGAGAATTTGATTTCTAGATAGGAGCACTTCGTATTTTAAAGTTAAGTGAGCAATAATTTCATTAGCATTAGGCTGAGTTCGTGCTTCCAAAATCTCCATATCAGATAATATTCGAACGAGGAAGGAGGAGGTGGAGATGGTTGCCTTAGTAGTTCTGTATTACTGTCTTGTTGTTGTTCTTGTTGTTGTGTAAGAGGAGGAGGTTGATTTTGTGCATTTCTCCATTCTAGAAGAGTTATATAAGATGGTGGTTCCTCCGGCAAATGCATAAGTTTGAAAATTTTTGTTCCACTATATTTGATTGATAGCTCCTCAAAAGCAGAAATGTATGATGGGATGTTCAGTGCTTTGAGGATTCGCATAATATAAGCTGGGTAAATGATAGTCTGGCGAGATCTATTCCAAAAACCTTTAAGTTCATTGCAAATGAACTGAGCCCAATTAATTATAGTTCGACTAAAAAGAGCATATAAATCTTTGCGCTCAAGATCAGTAATTTGTTCATGACTACCTAATCGCGGGATAATGGTATTTATAAGCATTCGGGTAAGTAGCCTAGCACGTGGCCTAATGAATTTGGAAGAAAATTGAGGCATTTGATTCTCCCACAATTGATGAGTTGTAATATCACGAGGTTTGAATCACATATCCTCCATTTCATATAATCTGTGACCCGTATAAGAGCATTCTAAAATTCGTCCAATTATATTGGGGGTTAACTTGATTGTTGTCCCATAGACACTCGTCCATAACCACTGTTCATCATTCTCAGTAGTCCATATGGATGAACTTTCTAGATTAGCGTAAAAAAGGTAAATAGCCAATTAATCGATGGAGATATCGTTGGCATTAAAAGAAACAAGGTTTTTTAAGTTACCTTGCTCACAGATGTCATCCATATCGTATGAAGGAAACTTGATTAGGTTATAGAAGGGTCCAAGATGCATCTTCTTAATCTTCAAGTCTTCAAACCATCATATAGTTGTTGGATTGTGGAATAACCAATCTTTGATTTGAGTGTCAGTTACCATCAAGGGCTGAGAAGAGGATCCTTCTCCATGCTTTCTTTTCTTAATTCCTATTTTTTTGTTCGTGGTGGCATTAATCAGGTGAGAAATTCGATTATTAGATTTTGATAATGGTAAATTTCGATTTGGAAATGATTAGTAATAGGAAAAAGGGGATTAATCGACTAGATATAGGGTTTAAAAAACTGTCGTTTCCAGTTCCAAACGTCTAAAATAGTGGATCGGACGTATGAAAATGCTTAATGTAAAAACAGAGATAGAATCAGACATCTGGAAATATCACTCAGACGTCTAGAAAGTGCTAATACTAGACAGAGAGTAACTTCAAACGTCTGGAAAGTATTACAGACGTCTGGGATCATTCATAAGTAGTTTCGGATTCCTATTTCAGACGTTTGGAATCTTTTTCAAACGTTTGAAAAACTCTAGATTAGTTATTTTGATATTTTTGCAAAGGAAAAACTTTATTTATCGAATAGGATACAATATAAACAAATACATATGTATATAATTGTCTTCAAACGTAATAGTTTATTGTTTTGGTTCCATTCCCGACGATCCCATGAATTCGGTTCGTAGATGGGATGACCACAGTTGATTGGGGACCAGGAAGGAGCTTTGGGCGACGAAGTCGACGGTTCGTCTCTAGGTGTTTCAACAAAGCGTGGAGATTTTTTATGTAAACACTTCTTTGTTGGAGAATGACCACATATAACATATAAAGCCTTTTCCAGGAAGTTCAAATGTTTGATTGTTCCTTCCTGTCTATAATATATTTCCTTTTGAGCATCCATCATTGCGAATTGATAATGTGATATTTCATCAAGTATTTCGTGGATTGTAGGTTGTTTTTCTCATTTGGCTTTCTTCAGTAGAGGTGATAATCCCCATTGAATTTTTGGCAAGTCAGGAGAGGGTGGAGAATGAGGAGGCGAAGGCGTACGAAGAGAGGGGGTGGATACGTTTGAGGATGATGATCCAGAATTATATGAAGTTATTTCTTGAGACAACATTTTGATTTTTATATTTGACATATATTTTTAAAGAGAAACTTCTGAAAATTAGATTTATAACAATCCAAATATAAAAATAGGTAGCATTTTTATGGTCCAAAATTATTGTCTAAATTTTTAACGGTTTTCAATCAGCTAAAAACTTGTGGATATAAGAAATTTTTCTTAGTTTAAAAGTTCGTTAAGTGAACAAATGCCTAAGTCTCGTCGTAATTTTACAAAAGTTTGTTCGTTTAATGGTTTTGTAAAGATATCGGCCATTTGATTTTTAATGTTAACATATTCTAAAGTTATAGTTCCTTTTTCGACATTATCTCTTAAAAAATGATGTCTTATATCTATATGTTTAGCTTGAGAATAATTTACTGGATTTTTAGATAGATTGATTGCACTAGTGTTATCACAATAAATCGGGGATTTTTCAATTATTTTTCCAAAATCTTTTAAGGTTTGTTGCATGTAAATTACTTGGGCACATGCCAATGCCACTGAAATATATTCGGCTTCGCAGGTGGATAAAGATACACAATTTTGTTTTTGTATTAAACCATGAGACAAGAGATTGTCCAATGAAATGACACGTTCCACTAGTACTTTTTCTATCCATTTTGCATCCTCCAAAATCCGCATCGCTATATAATACAAGTTCAAAGGAAGATCCATTCAGGTAGAATAGTCCATAGTCTTTCGTGTTAGATAGATATCTCAAAATACGTTTAACGCCTCTTTGATGAGATTCTTTTGGTTTTTCTTGAAAACGTGCGTAAAGACAAACACTCATCATTATATCGGGTCGACTTGCGGTTAAATATAATAACGAACCAATCATACTCCTATATCATTTTTCTTCAAAATCTTTTCCGTTTCCGTCTTTATCAAGACGAACCGCTGTACACATAGGTGTAGGTTTACTAGATGTTTTATCCATACTGAAACGTTTTAATAGTTCATTACAATACTTTTCTTGATGTAAAAAGATACCATTTTCTAGTTGCTTTATTTGCAATCCTAAAAAGAAATTTAATTCGCCCATGTGTGACATTTCAAATTCATTTTTCAATATATTAGAAAATTGTACACATAAATTTTCATTAGTTGATCCAAATACGATATTATCGACATAAATTTGAACTTCTAAAATATCATCATTTTCTCTTTTAATAAATAGAGTCGTGTCAATTTTACCAATTTGAAATCCTGATGAAATTAAATGATTTTTAAGCCTATCATACCATGCTCTAGGTGCTTGTTTTAACCCATATAATGCTTTATTTAATTTAAAAACATGATTTGGAAATTTTTCATGTTCAAATAATGGTGGTTGTTTGACATAAACATTTTCTTTGATAAAACCATTCAGAAATGCACTTTTGACATCCATTTGATATAATTTAAAATTGTTATGACAAGCAAAAGCGAGTAGAGTTCGTATAGCTTCTAATTTAGCTACAGGTGAAAAAGTTTCATCGTAATCGATTCCTTCTTCTTGATTATACCCCTGTGCTACTAAACGTACTTTATTTCGAAATATATTTCCAGCTTCATCGGCTTTATTTTTAAATACCCATTGTAACGACCCAGAATTTTTGACAGTATATTTTAATAATATTTAATCTGATTTAAATGAAATACAAGCTTTTCAATTTTATAAACTGATGGAATCTTGATTATTTATCAGTTACATATGCTTTGTAAAAGAAGTTTTGATTTGGAAACTTAAAATAAAATCTTTTAAAAATGTTCATAATAAAATCTGTCTTATTGAATCGAATTAAAAGGTTCAATATTTTCACATTTGATAATATACATATGAATATCTAATTGTAGTCTTTAAATAATAATGTTTAAAATTAGGCAACCATATCAATATTCAAATATAATTATTAAATTTAAGTATAAAACAAAATAAATGGTTATAAACATAAATATAAAAACATAAGTATAAGACATAAATATAAAATATAAGTTATAAATAGAAATATAAAATTTACAAATACGATGTTATAAATCAATGTTTGAAATTTAAATTACAAATAGAATAAAGTTTAGAAACTATGCTAACAATACTATAATAACTATACATGAATATATAAGATAAGTTAGGAAACCAATAATCTATAAAATTCATTTGTACAATACAAAACTTTTAACAAAAACTATTTACATTACTGTATGATATATGAACATGTAAAATGCAAGAAGACAAGTGTTTACAGCATATTCAAGTTTATCTTTATTCTCAAAACAAATATCTTTGTACCAAATTCTAGTGTCAGCTGATATTAATTAAATGTTAACAAAAATGAAGACATGCATTAATTAGCACAACAAATGGTCATTTCAGTTTTACAGAGGAGATTACCTCATTACAAATTAGAGGACAGCCAAAATTTTGCAAGATCTTTTCGAATTATAACATATCAAACACAAAAATCTGGTCAATACAAGCTAAGACTTGTACCAGTTATAACCTACTCAAAGCCTTCTCTATTTATATATCATACTATTTTAATTCACATAATTTAGAAACTCCAAAGCAAAACTGAGGAATCAAAACTTAAGAAACTAGCCTGGAAGAAAAGAAAACAAACATCATCTTATATTTCCAAACAAGTTCATCAAAGCAGTGAAGTTTTCAGGGAATCAAACCTGCAGTTTTCTTCATCAACAACTTGCTTTCTTTTCAACAAATATGTGGTGAGTAAACATACTTTTCTTGAAATTTTAATTATGATAATTAGCTTCTGATGTTTGTGTTGCTACATATTGTTAATAAAGGACCTGTAATGATTTCTGTGTACTGGAAGCTATATATTCTTCATCATTTAAAGCTTATACATCTTCATATATATAATGTCTTAAGCTTAGAATTTATAGATAAAGTAGGTTGTTTAAAACTTTAACTGTAACCTGAAATGAATTTTAAGCATCACAGTAACTTATAAAAACTGTTTATACAGGTTTAAGTAAGAAATAAATTAAAAGCTAAAATTCGAATGTTTTAATTTGTGAATTTGATCACATATCTTGATTACATACACAAAGTTAAGTTTTTTAACATAAAAATTATGATTTTTAACATAAAAATTATGATTTTTAAGTAAAGATAATAGGTGCATTTTTAAAATGGAACTGAAATTGATTTTTGTCAATATCTGTTGATTCGATTAATTTTAATTGTTGAAATTTCTTATGAAGCAAGCTTGAAGATGAATTAACATAGGAAAATGCCAAATAATTTTTTTATTGCAAGGATTTTGAGGTCGAGATACAAATAGGGTTTGAGTTCTTAATGTTCTATGTTTTGTAAAAAAATATATTTTCGTCGCCATGCTTTGATCGAGTGGCTAGTGGTTTTGGGTGAAGGCCGAGGAAGGTATGGCCATGGCGTGGGCGAGGTGGCTTGGCCTCTGGTGATGGGTGATGGCAGAACGTGGTTGTTTTCGGTGGGGCGTTCGTATCTCGAGTTCGAGCTACAGGCAAAATTTTGTTTTCGATCAATTCGTGGCAATTTGAGTTTTGATTTCGTATGCACGGTCGATTTGTGGGCGACGGTGGGGGTTGCCGGAGGGTCGGCGAACCACCGTGCACGTGAACGGTGGCGTTTGGATGTCCTATGGAGTGTCGTGATTGTCGCGTGCTCTTGCTCGAGACTTTTGGGAGTTTGCTTCGAGCTCGACTCTGGTTCGCGCGCGTGAGTGTTGAGAATACAGCTGTTAAATTTTATAACATAAGCTTGAAAAAAAAGAGAAGAAGGAAAGAAACAGGTGGGTGAAGAAGAAGGGTACGAGAAGAGTGGAACACGAGAAACATGAAGGAGGCTCGGGTGATTACTCATGCAAATGCGTGGGTTACCTAGGGTCTGTTGTATTGCCTTAATGCTTTAAGTATTTTTGATTAACAAAGTTTAACATTAATTAATTAAATTAATAATGTTAGTTAGTTTTAAGTTAATATTTGATTTAAAGTTTATTAAAAGTAAGGTTTGTAAAGGTAATTAATTAATATAAGATAATAAAAAAATGTAAATTAACTTATACTTGTAATGAAATTAATTACTTTTAATTAAATTTGTAATTAGAAATTAATCTTGATTAATCAATTTAACTTAAGAAACTTAATTAATTACTTGAAGTTAATAAACAAATAAATGGTAGTTAACTTAAGTGATTAATTAAGGATTAAATGATAAATTAATTAATTGATAATAAATGATAAATTAAATAATTTGTGATAATTAAATAAGTAATTAACTTTTATTAATTAATAATTAAGTTATTAATTAATAATTAAGAATCAATTAATTAATTGAGTAATTAAGTAATAATCAATAAATTTAATAAGTTAATTAATCAGTAATGAATTAAGCAGAATAAAGTAGTTTATTCTTAAGTAATTAATTAAGTTAAGTAATCCAAATGTTTTGATATGAACTGATGATTCTTGTTTGATTGACTCTGATATCTGTTTGGTGATATTCTGTGATTTGTAGTGATATTATGGATATATCTGTGATGACTATGTATGATTTATCTGTAATAACTGTTATATGAATTCTAAGTATTAATATAAACTGTTAGACTAAATAGACAACTTGGCCCTTAAAATGGCGTTTGGATTACGATGAGACCGGGATCGGGTATCAATTCGATATTACGAAAACCACATCGATCCAAATTAAACGATAGGTGGTCATGATATCAATTGAAGATCGAGATGGTGTTTCAGAATGCAAGGGTTATCGTCGTTAACTCTGAGGGTGATTCCAAAACAAGTGTAACGAGATAATGCCTTCGGTTTCGTTCGAACCCGGAACGAACTTGTATGGATTGAATGCTTTCATCACATCGTCAGGTGGACGATGAGCATTCTAAGAAATATGTTCTTTAAAGGTAATCGCAGCCTCAAGCCTCATCAACCGGGAATGGCTAAAACAGGGGAGATGCAGCAAGGTTAGGTGGGTCATGCCCAAGTAGGAAAAGGTATACCCCTGTCTAGATGTCCCTTTATTTCGGCTGTGTGGGCAGTTGTTGGCCACAACTGCGGGGTTATCTTGTTCGGTACTGCTCAGTAAGGAATGGTTCCAGCCTTGTGTTGTAGGGGTCGGGGGTGATCCTCGGTACGATGATCTAGACCCCGTACTGTGACGGGCGGTACCCCAGTAGCTCTGCCATTGTTGGAAACCCATTTTCCCTACGAGACCCTACGGTTTTGATTTGTATTACCCACTTTCGTGGCTAGTAGTTGAAATTTAATGAATGTAACAATTTCGGCTATTTTCTATTTACTTGAAAACCCTAGACACTATTATAATATCACTGGATTTCCTATAAAATGTTTTGGTTAGCGTAAGGTAAAAACTTACCCGTATTTATGTGTGGGAAGTCTTACGTGATACCTTTATTTTCAAATAGTTTTCAAAGTTAAACAATTTTAACCCATTTACTCACACCAGACCCATGTCTGACCCGGAGTTTATATTTGTTTTTCATAAACTCTTGGGTACTCAAATTTTTATGAGTAGCCAAGTGATAGGTATTTGGAGTATTGATTTTCTGGAGGAGCTTTGGAGAAGAAGACCAGACGTATGTATCTATCTCTGTAGTTCCGCTGTGTAGTTAGTGTATGATGTATTTTGGATGTACATATTGACAGATATGTATATGAAAGTACTGTAGTACGATATTGTATAACTCTGATGTATGTATAACTATGTAATAGTTATGTGATGTATTATATTTTGTTCCATTCCGGTGTGAGATTCTGATGTTGTTATTTCTTTCTTTCTATTCTTTTCTATTTCTATCCCTTTCTTTCTTAATGATGATACGTCTTTCTGGGGTTTAGAAAGGCGGGTCGTCACACCCATTTAGTTCCAATGACAGATTGATCTTCTGGTCTTGGAACGAGTTCCCAAACATTATTTCGTTCGAACTGATTTAATTCTTCTTGCATAGCCAAAATCCAAAAATCGTCTTTAGAGGCTTTGTTATAGTTCTTTGGTTCAAAAATTGAAATGAATGCTACATGACTTATTTGATTTAGTTGATTTCAAGTTACTCTAGAATTCAAATCTCCAATAATGTTATCTATAGGATGATTCTTTAAAATCCTAGGAGGTGAAACTAAAGTATTATTTTGATCAATAGCTTCATTATTATTATGAAGTGTGTTAGAAGAATCATTTGAATATATTTCTTCTTCGTCATTAATTTGTGTAGTTACAAAATTTTCATCAAAAGGAACACGTAAACTTTCTTTTATAATATTTGTCCTTTTGTTATAAATTCTATAAGCTTTGCTACGATCCGAATAGCCAACAAATATTCCTACATCGGGTTTAGGATCAAATTTTCCTAGATTGTCTTTAGTATTTAATATGAAACATTTTGATCCAAATTTTCTAAAATATGATACCTTAGGTTTCTTACCAAAAAATATTTCATAACACGTGTTTTTTGTCATTGGTCGTAGTGTCACTCTATTCAAAACATAACAAGCTAGAGCAACAGCTTCAGGCCAAAAATGTTTTGGTAGATTACTACTATTTAATATTGTTCTTGCACATTCTTGTAATGTTCAATTTTTTCGTTCAACTACACCGTTTTGTTGTGGTGTACGTGGAATTGAAAAATTATGATTAATTACCTTTTTATTGCAAAAATTTGTAAACAATTCATTTTCGAATTCTCCTCCGTGATCACTGCGAATATTTTTAATTTTCAAATTCATTTGATTTTTAATTCTTTTTGCAAAAATTTTAATCATACCAAAAGTGTCACTTTTATGTTTTAAAAACAAAATCCATGTATATCTTGAGAAATCATCAACAATTACAAAAACATACTTATTTTGATTTATCGATCTTACTTAAGTATGACCAAATAAATCTAAATGCAGCAATCTAATGGTTGTTTTGTTGAAATATTTTTTTAGATTTAAAGAACTCCTTTTTAATTTTCCAATTTGACATGCATCACATAAATTGTCTATTTTATAATTTATTTTTGGTAAACCTCTAACTAGTTCATGTTTTGATAATTTATTTATATATTTGAAATTTATGTGATAAAATTGTTTATGCCATAGCCATGGATCATCAAGCTTAGCGGTCAAGCATAAATCCAAATTTTGTTTTATATTCATATTTAAAATATAAATATTTTTATTTCAAAATCGTTCAAATAATAATTTTTTATTATTATCAAATATATTGCATTGATTTTTCTCGAAATTTATTTGAAAACCTTAATCACATAGTTGACTAATGCTTAGTAAATTATGTTTTAAATTTTCTACTAATAAAACATTAGAGATAATAAGAGAGTTAGCAATACCGATATTTATGACTTCTCCAATTCCAATGACATATCCTTTTGAGTTGTCTCCAATGGTTACGGTGCCTCCATCGATATATTTTATATTTGAGAGCATCTTGGCATTCCGGTCATGTGTTTTGAACAGCCACTATCAAGTATCCATTTCTCCTTGCTTTTATTTTTGGGCACCTATAAAACAAAAATTATTCAATTGGTACCCACTTCTTTTATTAGGGTCCTAAATGTTAGGAGGGGAGGGTAGCCATACCCAAGTGGGTTTGGGTCCTTTAAAAACATAATCATTTTAAATACTACACTTGATAGAAAACTATCAATATATTTTTATCTAATTAACTTATTATTAGGATTTGGTATCCAAATTTTTATATTTTTAGATTTTACATCTTTACTTAACTTTGGTCTTTTTTTTGAAACTTTGATATAAGGTACTTTGCTTTATAGTATTACCTTTTTTATTTTGTGAATTCTTTTTAAATCCTAATCCATTTCGATTACCAGAGGGTTTCGAAATTTTAATTAAATTATCAAGATCTTGCTTTCCTTTGTTAAACTTTGAAACATTGTTAGTAATTTTTTATATTTTATCCTTTAATTCACAAATTTCATTTTTTGAAATTTCTATACTACTTTTTACTTCAATATTTTCCTTAATCAAATTATTATTCTCAAGTTTTAACTTTCTATTTCACTAAGTTGTGTATCATATTCGATAGAGTTTTTACCTTTTTTTGCGAAATCTCTAATTCTTCTTTTAAAATAACTTTTTCATCCCTTAATAATTCAATTTCTAGTTCTAATCGATTTATTTTGGCTAGGTATTCTTTATTCAATTTTTTGATTTGTCGAAACTTGTCATCAAGTTCAATACTTAACTCTAATAATTCATTATAGCTAAGTTCAGGACATACCTCATCAGTATTAGCCATAAAACATACATTAGCTTGTACTCCATCGCTATCACTATCACTCTCGGAAGATGATGATGAATCGGAATCGTCCCAAGTGACTTTAAAAGCTCTTTTCTTCTTAAAATTTTCAAATTTGTTCTTTTTCTCATTGTTGAGTTTAGGGCAATCCTTCTTCACATGTCCGTATTAATCACATTCATAACACTTGATTTGAGATAGATTTGTTGTGTTGGACTTCCCTTCTTTTTGGAATTTGGTCATTATTCTAAATTCCTTGAATTTGTTATAATTTTTGGCAATGAAGACTATCTCTTCTTCATCCAAATCCGAGTCATCTTTCTTTGCTTGAAATGCTATGTTTTTCTTTTTAACATTTTGTTCTTTTCTAGCATGTAAGTTAACTTTAGGATATTAAATTTCCTATCAACTCTTCAACTTTGAGAGTAGAGAGATCATTAGCTTCTTCAATAGCTAATACCTTCCTTTCCCAATCCGATGTTAAAGAGTTGAGTATTGGAGAAACTAAATCAAAATCATTAAACTTAACTCCTAATGCCATAAGATCATGTTGGATAGTTTGAAATCTAGAATACATGTCAATAATAGTTTCATTTTGCTTCATTTTGAATGAAGAGAATTGGTTTTGCAAAATTGAAATCTTAGTTTGTTTGACTTTTGTTGTACCTTCGTGTGCAATTTGTAAAGTACGCCAAATGTAAAATTCAGTTGTGCATAACGTGACATGTAAAAATTCATTTTTATCCAGAGAGAAAAATAAAATGTTCATAGCTTTAGCATTGTTTGATGATAAGGTCTTTTGTGCATCGGTCCAAGTGTTCATAGCAGTGTCAGGTGCGTCATATTTATTTTGTGTAGCAGACCATATTTCTAGACCATTGGCTTCCATAAAACTACGCATACGAGTGGACCAATATGCATAGTTTGAGCCATTAAATAGTGGGGGACGTGCGGTAGACTGATCTTCTTGAAAGATACTAGCCATATTAATGTTCCAAAAACTTGTTACAGTACTTTTAATTAAACCTTGCTCTGATACTAATTGAAAGACTAACTTATGGTGGATCTTTATAAAAATGACAAGTATATAACTAAATTAAACTATAATGTAATAACTAGTAAAGAATGTAAATAAGAATAAACACACCAGGGTTTTTATACTGGTTCGGACCTCCCGTCCTACGTCCAGTCCCAAAGCTCCTTTTCGAAATTTCCTTTTATCAAATAACCCTAACTTCACCCGAAGGAACATGTTTACAATAACAGTGTTTCTTTGTCAACTATGTGTTCTTCTATTACATGAATTTTGACTATATAGTACAATTGAACTTCCTATATCTCTTGAATGATTGAATACAATATTGTTTGAGAGAATATAGAAGTGTATGATCTCAAATTTACAGATTGGATAGCAAGTAGATGATTATAACAAGAGATGATCAAGATAGAAAGTAAGTGAGTAAGTTAGTTCTTTGATTCATCTTGATTCTTGTTTATATAGTTATAGAGAGTTGCTTCTAGTAGTCACATCTCTTCCTTTTCAGTCTAGAGTCGTCATTGTTCACTGGTGAAGAGTTGTGGAGGAGAGATGGAGTTGTGTCTTTTCGGAGATGACAGTTGTTATTTGAATTTTTTGCCTCGAGCCTAGTTTCATACGTCTGAACGTTGTTTTCAGACATCTGGAACCTATTATTGATTTTAATCCAGCATCTACATTCAAACGTCTGAAGTTCTGCATTCAGACGTCTGAACCTGTCAAGTGAGGTTTTTCTGGATTCATTCTTGAGTGTTTGTTCGTTCGGTCTTCATGAAACTTTGTAGATGAATTTATTTAATGCATTAGTCATCGTCTTGTCAAGGTAGTGGTTTGTCTTGCTTTGTATCTGTGTATGATATATAGATATATATGATTTCCATTGTATAGTTGTTATCGTCGAAATAGTAAACTCAGGGTTCTAACAATA
This sequence comes from Allium cepa, assembly GCA_030765085.1. NCBI lineage: Eukaryota > Viridiplantae > Streptophyta > Magnoliopsida > Asparagales > Amaryllidaceae > Allium > Allium cepa. The sequence continues at coordinate 523,657,232 of CM060929.1, read as the reverse complement.
TTTATTTATATTAATAGCATTATATATTAGCTTACATTTTAACTATAAAAAATTTAAGTGTTTTGAATTATTTTGGCGGAAATGGAGTTTTACGGTGGATTATATTCATTATTGTAAAAGATCTTATTATTCCAAGCTGAAAGAGACAAACGTGTTTTCACAGTATAAGTTCTATAATTTTGATTAAGTTTACTGTTTATTAATAGAGGATGTTGTTTTTTTGCTTTATTTTCTTTTTTTCACGATAATTAGGTTTTAACGGTCCCTTATCATTTTTTATTCAATCCTTCGGTAAACATGTGAGGCATATACGCCTCAATAGCTACATCAAATAAATTCCCATTTTAACACACATGACAAGCTTAAAGCTCCAACTTTCCACACAAATTAAAACGTCCCATATAATATTTCAACACAGAAGACATATCTTTTAAAATGAGGCATTACACTTGTATCGGTCGTTGAAAGATAAAATAACGAAGCATTACATGGTACCATTAGCTAAAACATACAACCTCTAGCAAAATCTTACAAATTGGAGTGCCATATACCATATACACCAAGTTGCAAGGTCTACCACTAACTAATGCTCTAATCATACCCAAACAACATCAAGATTATGGAAGGAATAAAAGAATGTTGAAAGAATTATTATAAGCATTACTACTTTGCATATATCTTTGATAAACTAACATAAGACCCAAATATTGAAAACTATATTTGTTAGAACTCACAATTGAAATATTGACAATATATAACATCTTTCAAGTTCTTAGTGTTATGATGGTCTTATTATTTGAAGGAAGTTTAAGAATATCTATAATGCAATGTCCTATAATGCATATGTTATCTTATAATGTTCATATCTCATATCTAGAATGAAGAATGCAACTTGAATCAATCATTATGATTTGGACAGTAAAATAAAGGCATACCATATGTTTAATTTCAATGTACTAATATTCAACACTAATTTCATTCTACATTCTCAATGTAATAAACTGATTATAAACTATGGTTTTTAACATATTTTGTATAGTTTTCTTTAAGTACCTATTGTTGTTACTATAATGACATCTAAATTGTTTTTCTGTACAATTTTTACATGACGCGTGCATAGCACTAGTTCACACTTGTTAAATCTTATTGTAGGGACCTCTAACAAATTCACTTCAACAAAATATCAATCCATGTCCAATCATGCTTACGTTAGGGATTAATTTTAATTTTAAAAACACATTATAGGAAAATGTATAGACAAAATGATCTTAGAGACAGTTTTTCAGCAAGAGAAATATATTCAAGGAGATTGAAAGTAAATATGATGAGTATTCAATGTGCGGATGTAAAAAGTTACCATCAAGGATAATATTTTAAAATATGCGTCAAATGATATTTTTTTTGGAATAAACAGCGAGGTTGACTGGGCCCCTACAAGATTTATTAAAACATAGAAAAGGAGAACAACGAAACGAAAGGATGACACAACAAAATGTGCCAAACCCAATAAAGGAAAAACAACAACAACACAAACAGAAACAAGGAAAGGAAGCTAGAGGAACAACACACAACACTGAGAAAAAGAACACCACTCCAAGAAGGCAATTCAACACAGCAACACACAACACTGAGAAAAAGAACATCACTGCAAGTAGGCAATGCAACACAGCAGCAAGCACTGGCCATGCACCAAACAAACCCAGCACAACAGCAGAGAGCTAGCACCAAAGGTCATTCTGATGAGGGGCGAACCTGTGTTCAGATACACAAATACCATACTTAATCTCTCTCATCAACTTCTGCCATAAATTCATTGCAGGAAGACACACAGATTGAAAGCATCGCTTATTCCTCTCTGACCATACATTGCGTATGTATATTTTCAGGACAAAGAAAACTATATCCCATCTGCCGATTCTCCATCTCGTTGCCTTACGAAGAACTGTCCAATCAGCTAACGTGACCCCATGCATGCCATCGACCCCAACTTTATTCATTAGAGATAACCACAAATTTACGAGATAACTACACTCAAATAGAATATGATCAACAGTTTCAGGGTATGTATTGCAGAAAACACACAGGTTGACAACATTCATTCCAACAGCCACTAGCCTATCCCTTGTCATCAATGCTTTATTAATTTCCTTCCAGAACAACACATTATCAGAGATGGACATATAAGGAGTCCACGCAACCTTAGCCCATAAGGAAACTGGCAACTCACCATGCTTGGCTAGAAGATCGTAGACAGCACTGATGCTATGGGATTTTCCACTCCAGGAAAGAGCATCCTCATTCATTATTGTTACAGAGTGGTTAGCCATATTACTCCATATGGTGTTAACAGATTGATTACTGGATTGAGGAACATCCAATTTACCATGAGCTATAAAATTAATAGCCCTAGCATTGAAACCAATCCCAGATTGCACTAGATCATGGGGAGATAACAGAGTTGATAGGATACAACCATAGCTAACCCACGGGTCATGCCAAAAACTCACAGAACTGTTAGGGGATACTTTGTTTTTAATCAGGGAGAGAAGTATGGGTCTAATGCTCAGTATTTTCCGCCATATCCAGCTACTGCCCTGAGAAACTTCCATGGTCCAAATTTTTTTATCCTTTATGTTATATCTCCTTGTCCACTTCACCCACTGACTATCTTTGTTGATCAGGATGGCATTGACATGAGTACTAACGGTTGCAATATTCCATAATTTGATATTTTTGATTCCAAAGCCACCTTTACTTAAGGGTCTTTCCACAGTGCAATATGGAGCAGGAATTATCTTCCTGTTATGAATGGATCCAGTCCATAAGAATCTCATCATGGCAGCTCTGATCATGTGAAGGAGCTTGGTTGGTAGAATGAAACATCTGGCCCAATAAACAGTCATCGAAAAGCAGACGGCTTTAATAAGAACAAGTCTTCCTGCCATAGAAAGGAACTTAGTAGTCCAAGAAGTTAACCTAGAAGTGATTCTTTCATAGAGAGGAAGGCATGCTTTTTTGGTAACTCTCGAAGTACACAAAGGTAGGCCTAAGTATGTCATATTATTGTTCATAGGTTGTAGCCCAGACATACCCTCTAATCTAACCCTTTCAATGCTGCTCATACCAGCAATAAGAATGTGGGATTTGTTTGTGTTCAGCTTGAGCCCAGTGGCTAAGTAGAAAGTATTCAAGGTATGAAGAATTTGTTGAATGGATTGATTAGTTGGCTTGGTGAATATCATGATGTCGTCAGCGAAAAAAAGACATGTAATGTGAAGGGATTTGCATTTAGGATTATACAAAACACTTTTATCTTCAAACTTGATAGTTAACATACTGGTGAGAGCCTCCATAACAATAATAAATAAATATGATGATATTGGGTCCCCCTGCCTCAATCCCTGCTTCCCTTCGAAGTACCCCGAAGTTTTCCCATTATAACAGAGAGTGAAAATGGGACTGGATATGCACACATACACCCAGGCAACATATACCTTAGGAAATCCCATTTTTGACATGATTCGAACAATAGAAGACCAATGTAAACTATCATAGGCTTTACTAATGTCCAGCTTCAACATGGCACGAGGGGAAGTCAGACTCCTACCATAACCATTAATTAATTCATGGGCCATCATAACATTATCAAGAATGTTTCTGGCAGGAATGAAGGCAGTTTGATTCGTTGAAATAATTGAAGAGAGAACGTGGACAAGCCTTGAAGCAAGGATTTTAGTTATGCATTTATAAACAACATTACAGCATGATATAGGTCTAAATGATGTAGCATTTATAGCAGGTCTAACCTTCGAGATAAGGACAAGGTTGGTTTCATTAACTTCTCTCAACAACTTGAATTTGTCAAAGAAGTTATGAACAGCAGCCAAAAAATCAGATTTAATAACATTCCAGCTATGCACATAGAACACAAGGTTAAATCCATCGGGTCCATCACAAGAGCTTCTATTCATGGAAAATAAGGATTTTTTAATGTCAAGGTCAGTCACTTTAGCAACTAGCATGGCTTTCATGTCAGCTTGTAACTTGGGGAGGGGGAAATTGTTGAGCTTATCAAGATCAGGAGTGAAGTTAGTGGAGTTACCAAGATGTTCAGTGTATGATTGAAGGAGATACCTGTCTATCCCCTCAGTAGTGTTAAGAAGATTCCCATTATCATCCCATAACGTGGAAATTCGATCTCTAGCTCGCTTATCTTTGATAGAAGCGTGAAATTTTTTTGTGTTTCTATCCCCCTCATTAACCCACTTCTGATGAAACTACTGCTTCCTCATGCTAGCCTCAACATTTAGAGCTTCATTGAGCTGAAGAAAAAGAATAGATTCATTCTGCGCAAGGTTAGGGTTGGTAGGCTCTTCATTAAGCATGACTTAAGCTTGAATCAACTGGGCTTTTAAATTCTTGATTAAAGTTGAAGAAACATACAGTTTTCTTCTGAACTTAGATTTAAATATATTTACCTACCAAATTTTCCAATAAGAATTGAATATATATATATATATATATAATATTTGTCAATATCAAGTTCGAAGTCACAACCTCTTGATATCTTCTGTTTAGGGAATTTTTCAAAAATATTGATTAAGTAGAAATGCCCTTAAAACTTATGTATATCAATACATAAAATAAAAATGTGTGATAACAAAGATATTTCAACTATTAATAATGAAATGTCCTTAAACTTATGTATATTAATGGATTAATTAGATTTAGATAGTTGAAAACTCAGATCCAAACCTGTTTACTATTGCAATAACTCGAGTCACTTGGGTATTTCAGTCCGTTTCCCAACATGACTGTTGATTTTAGGATAAAAACTCGAATACCTGGTATAAAATATTGGTGTGAAATCTTTGGAATATATTGTATAAAACCTAGTAACAATGGTGGCTACCTGCTTCCAGGGTTTCGAATATACTTTTATTCTTTTTTCTCAAACAATCTTCTTATTAGATTTTAATTTTTTATTCAAATCAACATTTTTATTTTATGTAGCTGAAAGGGAAGGCAAAGGAGATAGGTGCGGAAGTGTCGAGCGGGGTAGGCGAAATAGATAATGGGGATCGGAAAACAATCTAGGGCCAGAAAAGACTGTTAAATTCATATGCGATGGCTATCAAATTTGACCTGTAAATAGCCAGAGATGCAAAGGGAAAGGAAGAATTTGCATAATTTGTTGTCTTAGTGGATGCTAAGAAAGTACTTTATAGAGAAGCGATGAATGGCACATCCGACATTAACTCAAGAGATCTTCAGCCGTTTTCTGAAAACAGATGATACTAATTGACTGAAGATAGGTTTGCATACAAAGAAGGTTGTGACTAAGTGTTACTCAATTTTTTCGTAAGTATGAAGATAGAATGATCATGGTTTCTCACTTGGCTAGGTCCGGTCCAGGCTAACTTGAGTCTGTATCAGCCTGCAAACCTGCCAAGGTAAGAGATAAGTCGGATAGGCTTTTTACACCTGATGCCGACCCAAATCCAGGCTTAGCCACTCTCAGCCCCTCTACTCAATTGCACATCAATCCAGCTTTGGTCCGAGGCATCCCATAAGAACACCTACAACTAGCTCGCCAATTATAGCGATGCATTAGTATAACTTAACATAGTCCTTTTCAACCCATCTTGCTTATAATCGACCCTCTCATGCCGGCCTGCATTCAACATGGCACCAAGTATTCCTATCCCATAAGCATCTCTTCCAGCTATTTGCTGAGTGGCACAGCCCATAGCCGATGTCAACATGGCCAATCATTGGTCCAGTTTCAGTATAGCCACGTATGACCCATAGGTCATCTTGTCATCCCTTGCTAGGCTAAGGGCACCCTCAACTATCAACAATTCCCTATCCTATTCATATTCTTAGCGATTGACGAAAGAACTCGTCCCGTCTTGCCGCTTAGGTATACGAGAGTGAGGCGATAAAAGGTGCAACCTGGTTTATCTATTTCTAATAAGAAACTTGTTCCATTTTCCATAACATATAACCACAGCGCAAGTGCATTAAATTCAAAGTAAGGCAGGGCATGCATTTAGTATAGTGCTCCTATTGGCATTCATCTTGGCCACACTTTCCTTTCATTCAGCAGCTATCTCCCATCAAGTTCGTTTAGCGAGATCAAGGGCCAGACGTGCTTCCTGCCTATTTTGCGGCACGATCTTAGTTATCCAAGCATCGGTTTTGGCAAACTCCTAAGATTAGCTGCTTCATTATCTTAGGTGCCACATCTTTTTTCATTATTCTCTTGTAATTCCTTGCATTTGTAAGAGATCCATACGGTAAACAAGCTTCATAGTGGATGTAGGTAGCTTTCCTAACCCATTTTACATCCTTTTTCATTTACCATTAAATGCTCGCTTTCCCATAGTTTTTCATCCTCAAGCATAGTGATTAGCAAGTGATCTTTGTTCTCCACAACATAATAGTCTCAGTTCGAGGTTCATGAAAAATTCAATATTTTGGTGCTAGAAGGAGGGCCCGAACCTTCGAACTTGTAGTTAACAACCACACATTCTAACCCACAGTAGGCATCAACATCTTGGCACTAAATCAGTCACTTGACAAGTTAGGCCATAATTTCCATTTTGCTTCATGTTATGTGTTGTCACAGTGCGTGCCCACTCTCTTATATTATTGTTCCTATGAATCAAGTGATGGAGGTTGTGCATATGTTCTGCATAAGGATCGTGCCAACCATCAAATGCCAAGTTCCTTTACACCCGTCTTTCATGAAGTGGCGTCGGCCATACTAGTGTAAGTGGCGTCCCTCTACCTCACCCGAAGAATGGGCATGTATCTCTCTCTTTATAATGACCCACATTTTCGATCCTCAAAAGCTAGCACTTAATACATCCATGTTATTAAAATGCCAAGCATCCACATGTCAAAAACGCAGATTATTAGGGCAAAATAAAAAGAAAAGGAAAAAGAACAAAGAAAACAGAATCTCACAGTGGTATAACAACATATAATGTAACAAAGATATTAAAATGTCTCTCTAAGACACAAGGTATATCAAACAAACCTCATCAACCTAGATAGTTATAACTTCTCGACTTTACAATTGCTGATGGGTATGTGTAATAAACAGTGGAAATAAAAATATTACGGCTGGTGAACATCTAGCCCTACCCCATAAGCTCCATGTCTTACCAATGACAAACTGAAAAATCAGTCTGACCCGAGCATTATAATAAAATAACACCCGTATCAGTCTAGAAAACCAGTGTGAGAAAAATCAAGAAATATGGTGAATATATAATAATCTATGAGGCCATGCAACACAGAATGAGTTTTACCTTACAAGAACAACATCCATACATGAAAGTGAAAGAATATATGGATCGTGTATGTATATCTAGTATGCAATTATAGTAAAATACTAACTTATAAATAATGGAGTAAAGTAAATAATAGTAAAGAAACGATCACACCAGAGTTTTTATACTGGTTCGGACCTCCCATCCTACTTCCAGTCTCGAATCTCCTCTTTGGCTTTAACTAATAAACAACCCTCGCTTTGCCCGGAGGAATAGGCTCGGCACAATAGTTCTTTATAAGACAAGTATGTGTTCTTGAAAACACTGATTTTGACTGCTCGGTACAAATCTTCCTATAACCTCCTTTAAGTAGTATGTGTATGTGAGGCTTTAATTTTAGGAAGTAATAAAGGCTGATATTGTTTGCTTTTGAAATCAGAGCATGCTAAGAATGCAGATAAGAGATTTAGAAAATTCAGATAATTTTAAATCCTAAAATCTTTGCATATATATAGATGATGATTGGTTATGATGAAAAGTAGTATCTTTTGAGTTTCTGATTCCATCTAATGGTTGCAACTATTGATAGATAAGAGATGCAGTGAAGAGTTGTGAATGTATCCATTAAAATAAAGAAGATGTCTTTTCAAAACTAAAGCCTGTTACCCAGCCCAAACGTCTGGGTATAAGTTCAAACGTTTGAGAAGTTGCATATTTTTTAGACAGAGCACAGACACAGATGTTTGAAATATCTAACGGACGTCTGATGTTGGTTCGAATTTAAAAATAGAAACTACTGTCAGACGCCTGATATGTAATGTCAAACGTCTGACATTTGCAGTTTGCTCTTCTTCAGCCTTTTGTTATAAAGAGTTTGAAAGAATTTTTTCGTGCAAATGTTTACAAATCATATCTATGACAATAATAACACTATATTAACTTTGATGATTCTTCTCCTTTGTTGAGCTATCTTCACTTTAAACTCTGAAAGCATTTTCCTGCAAGTAGATAGACTATATATACTGTATGTGTATGGTTGTATAGCTGTTGTCGTCGAAACCATAGAATAGTAGTTCTAACATTCTTCCCTTTTTTAACGATGACAACTATACAATTATTTTATAAATATATAACTCCCCTTAAATGTGATTCTTCCCCCGATATATTTCTCCCCCTTTGGCATAGTAAAAAAGAATATGATGTAGTAGAGGATGGACATAATTAAATAAAAGTGCGTAGAATCTTCAACTAAGAGAGTTTTTAACTAGTTATACAATAATCCAAAGAGTAGAAATAGACAAACAAAGATACATAAAAACAATTAATTGTACTAAAAGCTTACAGATGGTTATAATAAACCCAAAATCTTGACGAGTCTTCATCATATGAACTATGTTGCCATTGAGACTGATCGACATATTCCTCATCTTCTTGAATAAACAGACGTTGAAATGATGTGTTGTTGCCATAGTCTTGAGGATCGTGTGACATATGTGGATCTTTAGAAGAGAAAGATAAGCCTCCACTCTCCTCAGTATTAAGACAAATATGTTCTTTGCTAGGATGAGATTGATGTGGAAGTTTCTCTGAAGGCCCTACTTTTGGAGAAGTTCCGGGTTGAAAGACTGGCGTGGATGGTGGTGCAGGAGAAGGAGAAGATGAAGACCTTGATGAAGAGCGACCAAGAACTTTACGGAGAACTTTTCCCAAAGTTGAGACAACCTTATCTAACCTCTTTTCTATTTTTGTCATACGAGTAGAAAAAGACCGTTCCAATCGTGAAATCTTTTTATCAAGCACTTGTCAGTTTAAGGAGTGAAGTCGTTGGTTTGTAATGTAATATCTCTGTAGTTCTCTCCTGGACATGTTGATATCCTAGCTTTCCGCATTTCAGAATCAGAGTAATACTCTGTAGCTACTGAAGCTCTGGTAGGTTGGGAAGGTCGAGCTGGAGGTGCTTGTTGATGTTGTTGAGGCGGTTGATATTGGGTAAAGGAATAATGTTTGGTGGTATTTTCGGTAGATGGATTAAGGAGAGAAATCTAATGCCACTATTTTGGATCGATATTTCTTCATATTAAGAGAGATATGAAGGAATTCCTAATGACCATAGAATTCTCATAATGTATGGTGAACAAACAACACTATGATAGGTTGGAGTCCAATAACTTTTAATTTGATCAAAAATTTATTGAGCCAAATTGACTTTTATGTGACCAAAAATAGTATATAAAGCTTTATGATCATTATTGTAGACTTGTTCATGACTTCCTAATCTAGGGATAACAGTGTTCATTATCATTCGGTTAAGAAGACATGCTTGAGAACAGAAATTAGATGGTTTTATTTTTTGGAAATCATCGTCCTAAATTAAGTAGGTGATTACAACTCGAGGGGCGTAACATTTATCAGGGATTTCTTGTAAACGAGTTCCTTTATATGATCAATTAAGTATTTGGCCAATCATTTCAACACTTAGTTTAATTACTTGACCATAAACACTATTCCATATCCAATTATCGTCATCCGAAGGATTACAAATAGAATTGAACAAAGATTAATCAAAAATAGAAACACTGCTAGTTGGTCAATATTACCCGCATTTTCTTCACAATCGGTCAAGTGATAGAGACCAGCATCTTGAAGTAGTTCGCCGGCTTCATAGTGAAAAAATCTACGGATAGGGTAGAAAGGACCAGTGTGGAATGAATTCTTCTCTAATTCTTGAAGATATTGTCTTTCATTTTGTTTCTCTAAGATCCATTCCTCTATATGATGGTCGGTGACAAAGTGTTAAGATGGAGCTTGAGAACTTTGTCTCGTAGAAGACTTGCGGCTCTTTGAAACTGGGTTTCTTGGTTTTGGAGCCATTGATTTTGGGAAATTTGAGAGCAAATTAATTTGGGATTTACTTTTTTGTTTGAGGGCTTGAAGAAGTGAATGGTGAAATAGTATAAGGAGGTAAATATAATTTATACTAGGGTGAATTGGTGGGAAAAAAACACGGTCAGATGTCTGGTCCTATACTAATAGACATCTGAGCGTAGAAGTATTCGTATACATAGAGTTTATTCAGACGTCTGCACAGTAGATCAGACGTCTGTATTTGGGGTTATTTGATTTCCAGAGAATGCAGACCGACGTTTGATAAAGTTCATAGACATTTGTGCTGAAACCACTTTCATTTGATATGTAACAGTAGGTTAAAAAAGACGTCTGTCCTTTATCCCGGGCGTCTATAATGAAACATGAAGATTTTTAGAGAGTGTTGACAGACGTCTGATCATTTTAACAAATGTCTATGCTGAAAGTAAAAATATTTGTCTTTTTATTTCAAGCACCTGAAGTTGGAATGATGTAGATACATTTTTGTAAGCCAAACGTCTGTCTATTCTCTACAGACGTCTGGTTGTTTAAAAATGTTGCTTTCTTCCCTGTGAATGTATTTATTTACTTATAAAAATATTATTGAAAGATGGAAAAATACAAAAGATTGAAGCATATTTGTAACATGGATACAAATATATAAACCGTTGAGAAAATTATTCCTTAGTTAGGGGAGTTAGAAGAATTGTTCTGTTTCTCCCAAGAATTTGGTTCATCCTTGGTGCGCTCATTCAACGGTCGAAGTGACGATCAGTAAGGAGGCACGGAGACCGTACATGTATGCAATCCTTTATCGGTGAATGGCCACATATGGAGAAGATGCATTTCTCAAGGAAATTTAGTTGAGTTCTTTGGCGCCGTTGTTCATAGTACATTTCTCTTTGTACACTAATAATTTCCTGTTGGTAATGATGGATTTCATCAACTGTGTCAAATAAGGAGGCTGATTGAAGATTAATCTCGTGTTTAGCTTTCTTTCTTTTAGAGAGCAGCTAGTAAGGTACATTGGAGGTGGAACAATTTTAAGGGAAGGAGACGACTTTGGTGTCACTTTAGTCGGAGAAGTATAAGTACTTCCCGAGGAGGGTGAGGCATAGTCTATAGCAGAGTATGTAGACTCATGATCGGAAGACATTGTAGATATAAAGTTTTGAAAGAAACATTGATTAAAAATTTGGATATGATTCTGATGAAGTTTCTCATATATATATGAAATTGCTATACTATTTTAAGAGAAATTCTGTTTATTTGTTGAAAAATGATGGTAGGTAGAAAGGAATGCTATTTTGGTTAAAAAAATAAGTGGTCTTGAAAAAGTTGAATTTATAGCCAGAAAATTTGTTTTGATAGAGAAACAACTTCAAACTTTTCATTATATAACTTTTAGAGGAAATAATAAATTTTATTATAGATCATGTAATGATAAAATACCAAGGTCACGTCGTAACTTAATAAAATTTTGTTCGCTTAGAGGTTTTGTAAAAATATCTGCAATTTGATTTTTGGTGTTTATAAATTCTAAAGTTAATGTTTCTTATTCGACATTATCTCTTAAGAAACAATGGCGAATATCTATATGTTTTGTTCGTGAATGATTAATTGGGTTTTCTAATAGATTTATTGCACTAGTGTTGTCAGAAAAGATTGTAGATTTGTTTATAATTTTTTCGAAATCTCTAAGGGTTTGTTGCATATATATTACTTGTGTGCAAGCTAAAGTGGTAGCAATATATGTTGCTTCACAAGTTGAAAGTGATACACAATTTTATTTTTTACTAAACCACGAAACTAGAGATAGACCGATAAAGCGACAGGTGCCATTCGTACTTTTTCTATCAATTTTACAACCGTCAAAATCCGCATCACTATATGATATAAGTTCGAATGAGCTATCTTTAGTATAGACAAGACCATAATTTGTTGTTGTAGTTAAGTAACGCAAAATACATTTAACTGTCCGATAGTGTGAATCCTTAGGTTGTGTTTGAAATCTTGCACACAGACACACACTCATCATGCTATCAAGTCTACTAATCGTTAAGTATAGAAGTGATCCTATTATACTTCGATATAGCTTTTGGTCGAAATCCTTTCCTTTTTTATCTTTATCTAAATGTGTAATTGTGCTCATGGGGGTTGGTTTACTAGTTGTTTTTTCAATTCCAAATCACTTTCACAAATCTGACAATATTTTTCTTGATTTATAAAAATACCATTTTCTAATTGTTTGATCTACAATCCTAAGAAAAAATTTAGTTCTCCCATATGTGACGTTTCAAATTCATTTTTCATAATATTTGCAAAATCATTACATAGATTTTCATCTGTCGATCCAAATATTATGTCTTCAACATATATTTGAACAACTAAAATATCATTTTGATTTTTTTATGAATAAGGTTGTATCTATTTTTTCAACTTGAAAACCAAAATTTATTAAATGATATTTTAATCTACCATACCAAGAACATGGTGCTTGTTTTAAACCATACAAAGTCTTTTTTAGTTTATATACATGATTAGGGTATTTGTCATGTATGAACAATGGGGTTGCTCAACATATACTTGTTCTTTTATAAAACAATTAAAAAAATCACTTTTTACGTCTATTTGAAAAAGTTTAAAACCATGATGACATGCAAAAGCAAGTAATGTTCGGATGGCTTCTAGACATACAACTGGAGCAAACGTTTCTTCATAGTCAATGCCTTCCTCTTGATTATATCCTTGTGCTACTAATCTTGCTTTATTTTGGACAATGTTTCCATTTTCGTCAGTTTCATTTTTATATACACATTTAGTTCCGATTATGGATTAATCCGTAGGTCTTGATACAAGTTCCCACACTTTATTTCTGTCTAACTGATTTAGTTCTTCTTGCATCATGATAATCCATGATTCTTCGGTTGAAGTTTCTTTATAATTCTTTGGTTCAAAATTCGAGATGAATGCCACTCATTTAATTTAATTGATGTCTTGTAGAAACTCTTGTATTTAAATCACTAATTATAGTGTTAATTAGATGGTTTTTCAAAATACGAGGTGACGATCTTAATGAATTATTATTATCAGCCATATTTTCATCATTGTTATGTATATTTGAGTTATTTTCAGAAGGTTTTAGTAAAAACTCATCGTTATCATTGTTTTTGGTAGCGGAAAATTTTTCATCAAAAGAAACGTGTAGACTTTCTTCAATGGTGTTGGTACGTTTATTGAATACTCTATAAGCTTTGCTACGATCTAAGTACCCGATAAAAATACCTTCGTTAGCTTTTGAGTCAAAATTTCCAAGATTATACTTTATATTTAGTATAAAACATTTTGAGCCAAATATTTGAAAATATGATACTTTGGGTTTTTTACCGAAAAATATTTCATAACAAGTATTTTTAGTTAAAGGATATAATGTAACACGATTCAATACATAACAAGCAATAGCTACAGCTTCTGCCTAATTTTTTTAGGAAGATTACTACTGTTAAGCATAGTTCGTGCACATTCTTGTAGTGTACGATTTTTCCTTTCCACAACTCCATTTTGTTGTGGTGTTTGTGGAAATGAGAAATTATGTTAAATTTCCTTTTTGTTACAAAATTTTTCAAAAATTTCATTTTCATATTCACCTCCAAGATCACTTCTTATACTTTTTATTTTAAGATCCATTAGATTTTTAATTCTTTTAGCAAAAATTTTAAACAATTCAAAAGTATCACTTTTATGTTTTAGGAATATTGTTCATGTATAACGTGAAAAATCCTTTACAATAACAGATGCATATTTCTTATGATTTAATGATCTTATTTGAGTAGGTCCAAATAAATCAAGATGTAATAGTTATAAAAGTTGTTTGGTAGAAATTTCCTTCTTTGATTCAAAAGAACTTGTTTTCAATTTCCCATATTGACAAGCATCACATAAATGTTTTACTTTATAATTTATTCCAGGGAGACCTCTAACCAAATTATGTTTAGCTAGTTTGTTAAAGACTTAAAGTTTATGTGACATAATCTTCTATGCCATATCCGAGGGTCATTAACATCCACGGCTAGACATAAATTACTTGATTTATTAAATTTTATATTTAAAACATCGATGTTTCTTTTCCTTAATCTTCGAATATTAGATTTTTATTTTGATCAAAATTATTGCATTTATTTTTCAAAATCAATTTTAAATCCATTATCACAAAATTGACTAAGGCTTAAAAGTTTTTTTAAGTTTTTAACTAAAAGAACGTTTGTAATAACAGGTGAAGTGTACATACCAACATTGATGACATCTCCAATTCCTATGACTAATCCTTTTGAATTATCTCCAAAAGTTACGGTACCACCATCTTTGTATGTTATATTTGATAACATCAGTGCATTCCAGTCATGTGCTTGGAACATCCGCTATCGAGTATCCATTTCTCTTTATTATTTGATTTTCTTTTGGGTACTTACAAGATAAAAACAGTTTAATTGGTACCCACTTCTTTTGTTAGGGTCCTAAGTGTTAGACAAAGAAGGTTGCCATACCCAAGAGGATTTGGGACCTTTTAAAAGATAATTTTTATTATGAACAACATTTTTCAGATAGTTATCGATGTGTTTTTGTCAGTTTGTTATCAATTTCTGAATCCATATTTTAATTATTTTGGTGTTAGACATCTTTTCTACAGTATCTAATTTCTTGAACTTGTTATATAGTGAACTATAGTTTTTTTGTTTCAAAGATTTCTTAAATCCTAGTCCATTGCAATTTCCAGATGGTTTTGATATTTTCATCAAGTTATCCGAGTTATGTTTTCCTTTATTAAATTTTGAAACATTGTTAGTAATCTTGTCTAACCTATCAGTAAGATAAGAAAATCAGATTTCAATGCTTTTACATCGTTTTTAATATAACATTTTCTTTTCTAATTTCATCATTTTTTAGTTTAACTTTTCCTATTTCACATAGTAATGACTCATTTTGAATAGATAAATTATTATATTTCTCTTATGAAGTTTCTAATTCTTCTTCTAAAACTGTTTTCTCATCTTTTAATAGTCCTATTTCAAGTTCCAAACGATTAGTTTAGGCAACATACTCTTTATTTTTCATTTTTGTTTCTCTATATTTGTCGTCAAATCCCATGCTTAGTTTTAAAATTCATCGTAAGTAAGATTAGGACACACCTCTTCAGTTTTTGCCATAAAATAGACATTAGCCTGTTAAGAATTACTATCGCTATCACTGTCTGATGATGAGGATGAATCCGAGTCATCCCAAGTCACTTGAAAAGCTCATTTTCTTTTTTTGAATTTCTCGAACTTTCCTTTCTTTTTGTCATTATTAAGCTCTAGGCATTGTTTCTTCATGTGTTCAAACTTGTTATGCCCAAAGCATTTGATTAAAGTTTGGTTAGACGAATTTGAATTTCCTCCATTTTGGGATCTTGTCATTTACTTGAATTTCTTGTAATTTTGGCAAAGAATACAATCTCTTCTTCATCTAAGTCCGAGTTATGGTCTTCTGCTTGGAAGGCAATATTTTTCTTTTCATTGATCTGTTCCTTTCTTGTATGTAGATTTGCTTTATACAACATCAAATTTCCTATCAATTCTTCAACCTTTAGTTAAGATAAATCATTTGCTTCTTCAATGGCCAATACTTTTCGTTCCCATTCATTTTCCAATGAATTTAAAATACATGTAACTAAATCGAAATCTGTAAATTTAACTCCAAGTGCCATGAGATCGTGTTGGATAGTTTGAAATCTAACATACATGTCACCAATAGTTTCGTTTGCTTTCATTTTAAATGAAGAAAACTGATTTTGTAAGATAGAAATCTTTGTTTGCTTAACCTTGTTTGTGCCTTCATGAGTGATTTGTAATGTACGCCATATATCATATGAAGTAGTGCACAACATGACACGTAGGAATTCATTTTTGTCAAATAAGCAAAATAAAACATTCATAGCCTTAGCATTGTTTGTTGCTGTGTTCTTTTGGGCATCTTTCCAAGTGCTTATATTAGTTTCTGGTGCTACATATTGAACTTGTGTTGATTGCCAAATTTCTAGACCATTTGCTTCCATAATAATACACATACGTCTATACCAGTAAGCATAATTTGATCCAGTGAATAGTGATGGACGTGCAGTTGATTGTCCAGTGAATTGTGATGGAATGACAACATATAATGTAACAAAGATGGTAAAATATCATACAAGGTATATCAAACAAACCTCATCATCCTAGACAATTATAACTTCCTGACCTTACAATTTCTGATGGGTATGTATAATAATACAGTGGAAATAAAAATATTATGGCATGTGAACATCTAGCCCTACCCCATAAGCTCCATGTTCTGCCAACGAAAAATTGGAAAAACTCAATCTCACCCGAGCATTATAATAAAATAACAACCGTATTAGTCTAGAAAACCAGTGTGAGAAAACTCAAGAAATATGATGAATATATAATAATCTATAAGGCCATGCAACACAAGACAAGTTTTACCTTACAAGAACAACATCCATACATGAAAGTGAAAGAACGTACGGATTGTGTATGCATATTTAGTATGCAATATAGTAAAATACTACTTATAAATAACAGAGTAAAGTAAATAATAGTAAAAAACAATCACACTAGAGTTTTTATACTGGTTCGGACCTTCCGTCCTACATCAGTCTCGAATCTCCTTTTCGGCTTTAACTAATAAACAATCTTTGCTATGCCCGGAGGAATAGGCTTGGTACAATAGTTCTTTTTAAGAAAAGTATGTGTTCTAAAAAACACTGATTTTGACTGCTCAATACAAATCTTCCTATAATCTCCTTTAAGTAGTATGTGTAGGCGAGGCTTTGATTTTAGGAAGTAATAAAGGCTGATATTGTTTGCTTTTTAAATCAGAGTATGCAAAGAATGCAGACAAGTGATTCAGAAAATTCAAGTAATTTTAAATCTCAAAATCTTTGCATATATATAATTGGTGAAGGGTTATGATGAAAAGTAGTATCTTTTGAGTTTTCTGATTCAATCTAATGGTTGCAACTATTGATAGAGAAAAGATGCAGTGAAGAGTTGTGAAAGTATCCTTTAAAATAAAGAAGATGCCTTTTCAAAACTAAAGCCCGTTACCCAGCACAGACTTCTGGGCATAAGTTCAGACGTTTGAGAAGTCGTATATTTTTTAGATAGGGCACAGACACAGACGTCTGAAATATCTAACAGACGTCTGTTGTTGGTTCGAATTTAAAAACAGAAATTACAGTCAGACGTCTCACATTTTCAGTTTGTTGTTCTTCAGCCTATTGTTATAAAGAGTTTGAAAGAATTTTTTCATGAAAATGTTTAAGTTTAAAATTAACTGCTAAAGGAGATTTTACAAATCATATCTATTATAATAATAACATTATATTAACTTCGACGATTCTTCTCCTTTGTTGAGCTTTCTTCAATTTAAACTCTGAAAGCTTTTTCCTGCAAGTAGATATGCTATTTATACTATATGTGTATGGTTGTATAGTTGTTGTCATCGAAACCATAGAATAGTAGTTCTTACAGAAAGAATGGAAACAAATTAGAAAAAACCCAAACTTTAATGAATGGGCATAAACAGGATCAAATTCCAAACTTAAAGAATGGACATAAATAATTAAACATCGAGAAGAGTTCCAAGCGTTTCTCGATGCAATTGAGAAAACAATTCAAAGGTTTGAATCATAAACAAGTAAAGAGAAAATTTATAACAATGACTAGGAGGATGCACCCCCTTATAGAATGTATACCTTTAGACAATGTACTTGAGAACTACGATGGCTCTTGGAAACCGCCAAGCCTAACCCGCCAATTTTTTAGAGTATCTGTGTATTTCACATATCCACGTGCATAGAACCAAAACCAGTCTAGAGTAGATGTTATAGCACCCTAATGGGAGCAACCCCACATTGTTTGGCCCCCACTTTTTATTTGGTTTTAGTCATTTTCAATAAAGGATATCAAAACCGATAGTCTATGAATAAACTATCGAAAACAAACTAGTACTACCCTAAGGAAAACAATAATGCCAGACAAGTTAGGGCAATGTTGCTTTCTATCTTGACTCAATAGCATTCTTAACTTTAAGAATAGCAAGTGTTCAAATGCCCTAATTGAGAAATAAAATCGTCTTGAATTAATGAACAAAAAGAACATAGTAGAATCGATAGTCGATAAATCAACTATCGGGTAAAACAAAATAGTTGTATATAACAATTAAATCTCCTAAAACATTTGACTCACACTTGTGCTTGATTGTCACATCATAAATATTTGTAAAATCACTTAAAATACACTCTTTAAAATATTCTTTTTGAAGAGCAAATTATATTTCTAGGTGTATTAAAAAGAAGGATTAAAAACAAATGTCATTAAAACATCGTTTACTATAGACCCAAAACAATTTACACTTAGCTTTATTTCTAAACATTCATTTTAAAAGAATTTCTTATCTATAAGCTATTATCTATAACTTTAAAAAAAAATTATTATTCCAAAAGAAAAAAATCAATTTAAAATACTTTATAAATTCAAAACAATATTAATCATCCAGAAAGATAATTGATATAACTCTTTTATAAATTTAAAACCAAATTGATTATCCCGAAAGGAAATTAAATCAAATTTATAGTCTTTTTACATATTTAAGACAACATTAATTATCCCAAAAGATTTTTAATCAAACTTACAATCTTTTTATCCAACAGTAATTATTCCAAAAGATTATTAATCAAATTTATAATATTTTTATAAATTCGAACCAACATTAATTATCCCAAAGGTAACCAAATCAAATATATAATCTTTTTATAAATTTAAAACAGCAGTAATTATCCTAAAAGATAATTAATCAAATTCAAAATCTTTTGTAAATTTTTAACAACACTTATCCTTTATTTCAAAGTTCTCAAAAATACTTGAAAATATAGTTCGAACACCTTTTAAAATGCAAAAACATGACCAAACATCTATTTTGTAAAAATACAAGCACAAGTTCAACACACATAATGATTTAAAGAGATGATATTTCATAAGTGTCGATACAGCGATAATTGCTATAATGACGCTTACACAAATCAAACCGATTTCACAAATATTTCAACCAAACATCAATATAAGCAACATAAGAATATAAGTAAATCGATACTAATGGGAAATCTCTTAAGGTCTCTCCACAAAAGTCCTCTGTAAAATAACACATATGTATATGTATTTTGAAGTGTTCCATTGCGACCTATTCATTACGTATACACTTCGCCTTCCTCTTGCTTTTGTTCCCTGCAATACAATGGTTATTTATGTCATCTGCCTCCCAATGAGAATCCAAAACCAACAAATAATTAAACAACAATATATGAAATATCATCCAAGCATTCAACAATAATCTACAGTAATATAGATATCATATAGTTTAGTTAAAGGTGAGTAAACTCACAAAAATCCTAGTTGATGCTTTCTAATTCCGGTTTGATCTAAAATGAAACAGCATTCGGTTTCACCTCAAAATTCTACTAGCTCCAAATTCAACGAATCCAACTCCAATGCATAGAAAACCACGATATGAGTACAATGCAATAGACCACATCCAAATCCAACCTCGTATGAAATAGTTATTGATTTTATAAGTAATCGAATTAATTAAATTAATTAATCACTTAATTAATTAACAAATTACCATCACTAACCAAATCCTTTCTTTCCCAAAATACATATTCTTGCATGTGTAGCCCATACATGTTCAAACCCAAACATGCCGATCTTCAAGCATCGATTTCTCCTTTGATTCTTGACAAAATCGACCACTATCAATCCCAATAAACTCCACTACGCATTCTCTCCACATTCCCCTGCACCATGACAAGCTCGACCCATCCTAGACAATCGCGACCCGCTCTACCGAACATGACTCCAAAAATGCTGCGTCTCTCAAGAATCGATCAGACGTGATAAAAATTGGTGAGGATGTGCGTTCTTCATAGAGGAACTCAATGGCACTGATGACATTTCCTAACTCCATCCTAATCTTTGACAAACTCAAACCCTAGGTATCACCCCTTGTATGACCATACCCTTTCGACGTTTGCAAACACAACAAATTTGTGAATTGGAAGCTTGTACGTATACAAACTCAATGGATTAAACGATTTAATTTATCATTGAGTAAATCATTAGATTTTGAATTTAAAAGAGGAGGCTAGTTGTTTTTGTTTTACTATTAGAGTAAGAGAGGGAAAATAAAAGAAAGAGAGGGAAAATAAAAGTAAAGAATAATCTTAGGGTTAAGTGTTGTTTATTTTGTAATTTCTAGTACGTCGCTACATAGCATTTCATTCACGTAAAAACCGCAAACGACAAAAAAAATATCCCGCATAAAAATGCAACACGATCCCAAAACAATAATAATATACACTAGTTATCTTATTCTGTAAAATCTCAAAATACCTTCGTTTGCCATAAAATACATTTGATGAAAATTTAAATATTTCTCAAATTAAAATTAAGAAAAAGTCATATAAATTCATTTAAAAACACATTATCAAAAATCAAGTCATTTTATTATCAATTGATTTTCTTATTATTTATTCGAACTATTTATTATTGTAAATAATTACAAAATGAGTTCACCATTATTATTTATCAATTAAAAGGAGTTAAATAAGGCTATTAAATCCATAATTAATATTTAAGTCACAATTTGAATATTTGAATATAAGTTATATATATTTTTTGAGATATTACATTCTCCCCCTCTTAAAAGAATTTCATTACCAAAAGTTCCAAAGGAAGAAAATGTCCTCTCACCGGCGGCACCTCTTTTGCACGACTAGATCCAAAAAACTAAACCTCGCCATAACTGGCGCATATTAACAAAGAAAACAAAAGCGCAAAAGTGGCCTTCCATATCTGGGGCATAAAACCATTAATCAATCACCAATTTCTAAATCTACTACATACTTCTTTTGCGTTTGAATTTTATTTTTGCAAGTAACTTACTATCTCGATGCAAATGAAAATGCACAAGAAATCAAATAGAAATCTCTTGCCTTCCTGTACCTATCTTGTGCTTACATAATTCAAAAGAGAATCATGTTGACAAAATAGTAGTAATTAGCAGCATAAACAATATAACAATCACATGCGACAAGCCAATATGATGCTACTTATAATAATGATGAGTGTGATATAAACCCACATGTAACCAAAAGAAATATAACAACTATATGCAATGAAAGTACAGAGAATACTCTGTAATAAAATACTATGCATCCAACCTTTTCAAAAGATAAATTTAGATAAGGTTTTTATATTCAAAATATTTTTCAAATTCCTTCAACGTGATGTATGTAAAAACCAAAATCGATCATGACAAGGAAGGAGCTCCTCCAACTGAAGCATGGTATTACTCTAGAAATAAAACAATACAGAGCATCTAGTGGTATTGTGGTTCCTCGTAACACAATAACTAGAGTAAACAAATATACTTAGCGAATCTTCCAAATAGGAAAACTCCCAATCACCCAAGTTTTTTCATAACAAAATATTTTAAAAACCACTTCACAAAAACTCCTTTCAAATATCTTGAAATAATAATACTTCACCAAAGTTTTCAAAATAACAATATTATTATTTCTTTCACAAATTCTTTCGAAATCTCTTTTTCAAAAGCACTGGGATTTAATTCTCAATAAACAACAACTTCATTTAAAATGTTAGATGACTAGCAAAAAAGATTTTGAATTTTGCTTAAGTTCACAAAATTCTTAATCCTCCAAGGATGTAGATAATTTCATAAGCATACCATTACACTGATCTACCTTTGTTTATCACTTCGAAGATTATCTAAACTCCCTCAAACAAAATTAAAAGTCACTCCCAAGACTTTCCTAAACAACACAACCAAGCATACAAATATACTTATGCCCATATGATGTACAAAAATCGTACGTACATAATATTTGATCCGACCACTGGCTCGAATACATAAACTTTACTTCCGGACTAGCATCGCTCACTCAACCTCCCTAGTGCAAACTCGGATCAGGTTTCCTGATTAGAAACCTCCATTCTTCTTACATAACCATATGATATGATAGAAAACCTTAGTATCATATTAAGAATTCGATTCAAGTGTTCATTGAGAAGAAGCAAGTGAGAACTCCTTTTTCGGACCAGTGTGAATCACTCGAAGTTATGTACTCGAATCCTAGATCAAAAGCCCTGCGAATAAAATAATCTACGTACAATTTACATACTTAATTTTATTGGTTTTTTAACAGTACCAATTTTTTCAAAGTTGCTTTAATTTTCATTTTTCCTTCAATACTATAATTATTTATCAATTATTTAATAAAGTTTTAATTAAGTTTATAATTTTTTTTATAATGACACATCTTTATAAAATATTAAACTGAAAACTTACTATAGTTTTATTTACTTGTATAACACTCTTCTACATCTAAAGAGTATATATAAAATGTCAATTTCATTTTACTTTTCAAAATTCAAATGGAGGCCCAAACAAAATATGATACTTAAAACTGAGTCGACTACTTTGACCTTTTTATCTTAGAGTGTTCTAAGGAAAGATGTTTACAGGTTGGCCCAATAACATTTAAAAGTTTATAAGACTTAGATATTTAAACCAAAACTACGGTTTTGATAAACAATGCTCATTAAAATCTTCCTATCCAATTTAACTCATTTGAACACTTGAGTTGAGTTATCTTTTTTCAATCTACTGGGTACAAATTTCATTTACCAAAACATTTTTTAATTAAAATGACTTTTATTTTAAATAAATTTCCTATAGAGAAACTTAAGAACTAAATACTCAGTTTTTGTTTCAGACCCTTCTAAAAATCATACTACTTTATTTCTATATATAAAATAACTTTTAAAAATTTATTCACTAACACTCGCTTTGGGTTCGTTCGAATTCAAAATCATTTTGATCGCACAATGATAAAGAGACTAATTTACTAAGTGCACTACAATATTCGCCTACGCAAATATTCGATCAACACTTAGAAGATTATTCCGGCTACCATAAAACTAATTGAGATGTTTTCCTCAAACTATCCAAAGAAAATACATCTTTCTTTAAAAATTCTCTTTGAAACATTTGGACTTATAAATACTTCAAAGAATATACCATTATTACTTTTTTCTAAACCTTTTTGAAATCATTTCAAGCAATACCGAGATTTAAATTCTCAAAAACTTTTTTTTACTTATAAAACACCTTTTTATAATCATTTTGTATACAATACTCATATAAAATGTACCTTTAAAATCATCTTATATATTAACTTTCCTTTATATTAATAAACTTTTCACAAATATTTATTCTCTAAGTGTCTTATCTTCCCATTTAGATTAAATTAAACAATTTTATTAAAAGACGACTTTTAACTTAACGCTATTACCGATACCTTATACTTAAACTGTGAAACTTAATTCATAAAGGGTTTTTTTATATTAAAGAAATAAACGCTCGTAAATAAGCTAAGTATAAATAATTAGCAATCAATAAACAACAGTCAATGCTTTTAAACTATCCGAGCATGACACATCAAACAATAATGATAATAAAGAGATATTATCATTGACAAACAAAACAGCCATGAATAACTATATAAATTTGAAAATATATTCTTTATATATATAAAATATATAATCCTAGGTAAAACATTTCATTTATCAAATTTTCAAGAATCAATATCATTTTCGTTTGCCTTATTTAAATGTTTTGAAATCCCTATCGACACTGTGGCATCCCACATCTCAACCAAAAATCAAAATCCAAACTTAATGGACCAACTAACGTGATACGCTTTTATAGCAATAACAAATATGCTCTTGTATATATAATACTCTCAAGTCATTCTAGAGTGTCACTTACCCTATCTCAAATGAGTTTACCCCTCTAAAGAGAAGGTCTCGCTTAACCTTCAACTATGATACTATTTTGTAATGACCTACCTTTTCGACCCTCGAAAGTTGGCACTTAATACATCCACGATATTAGAATGCCGAGTATCCCAATGTCAGAAAGGAAGATTGTTATGGTAAAACAAAAAGAAAAAGAATAGAGGAAACGGAATCTCATAGTGGAATGACAACATATAATATAACAAAGACATCAAATTGTCTCTCTAAAATACAAAGTATATTAGAGTTAAAAACAAATCTCATCAGCCTGGACAATTATAACTTCCCAACCTTATAATTGTTGATGAGTATATGTAATAATATAGTGGAAATAAAATTCTATGGTAGGTGAACATCCAGCTATACTCCATGAGCTCCATGCCTTACCAACATCAACCTGGAAAAATTTAGTCTGTCTTGAGCATCATAATAAAATAACATCCAAACGAGTCTAGAAAACCAGCATGAAGAGACTCAAGAAATATGGCGAGCATATAATAATCTATGAGATCACACCGCTAAACACGGAAGGGGTTTTACCTCAAAAGAACAACATCCATACATGAAAGAAGAAAACAAAGTAGAACAAAACCCAAAAGAAAGAATGAGAATAAATAGGATCAAAATCCAAACTCAAAGAATGGAAATAAATAATTAAACATTGAGAAGAGCTCTAGGAACTTCTCGATGAAATTAAGAAAACAATACAAAGTTCTGAATCAAAAAATAAGGAAAGAGAAATTTTCAACAATGACTCGAAGGGTACACACCCTTACCGAAATATACCTCTAGACAATATACTTGAGAACGATGATGGCTCTCGGAAACCTCCAACCCGGACCCCACTAACCTTACCGAGTATCTTAGTATTTCACTACTGCGGGTGCATACAGTAGAAAGCAATCTAGAGTATATGTGACAATACCCTAATGGAAGCAATCCCACATAGCTTGGCCCCCACTCACTTTTTGTTTTTCGACAAAGGATATCAAAATCGATAGTTACTGAATCAACTATCGAAAACAAACTAGTACTACCTCAAGAAAAATAATAAAGCTGAAAAAGTTAGAGCAGTGTTGCTTCCTATCTTGTCTCGAAAATATATTTGACTTTAAGAATAGCAAGAGTTCAAATTCCTAAAATGATCAACAAAAACATCTTGAATCGACGAATGCAAAGAAGATAGTAAAATCGATAATCGATAAATCAACTATCGGAAAAAAACCAAATAATCATATGTGAAAATTAAATCTCTTAAAACATTTGACTCACACTTGTGCTTTTTTTTCACATCATAAATATTTGTGAGAACACTTAAAAAAACACTCTTTAAAATATTCTTTTTAAAGAGCAAATTATATTTCTAAGTGTACTAAAAAGAATAGTAGAAAAACAAACGTCACCAAAACAACGTTTACTATAGACCCAAAACAATTTACGTATAGCTTTATTTTTAAACATTCCCTTTTAAAGAATGTCTTATCTATAAACTATCATTTATAACTTTAAAACAACATTTATTATTCCAAAAGAAATAAACCAATTTAAAATACTTTTATAAGTTCAAAACATCGATAATCATCCTGAAAGATAATTGTTATAATTTTTTTATAAATTTAAAACCACACTAAATATCTCGAAAGAAAATTAAATCAAATTTATAGTCTTTTTATATATTTAATTAAACATTAATTATTCTAAAAGATCATTAATCAAATTTATAATCTTTTTATATATTTAAAACTACATTAATTATACTGAAAGACAATTAATCAAATTTATAATCTTGTTTACTTATTTAAAACAATATTAATTATCCTAAAAGATCGTTAATCAAATTTATAATCTTTTTATAAACATAAAACAACATTAATTGTCTCGAAGGAAAATAAATCAGATCTATAATCTCTTTATAAATTTAAACCAAGTTTAATTATCTTGAATGGTAATTAACCAAATTTAGAATCTTTTTATAAATTTTAAATAACACTTATCTTTTATTTCAAAATTTTCAAAAATACTTGAAAATATAGTTTAAACAACTTTCAATGGATGAAACACTATCAAACATCTATTTTGTAAAAATAAAAGCACCAATCCAACACAAATATAGATTTAAGGGGATGATATTTCATAACTATCGGTATAGCGATTGTTAACTAAAATTTTGACTAGGCTATATCCAGACTAATTAGACAATTTAGGCTCGATGATAAACAAGGCAAGCAACCCAAAGAAGTGATCATGGAGTCTAAAGATCTAGCGCAGACAATAATATGAAGCAACGATCAAGCAAGACCAGAGATAGACTCTCCGGAATATTCTAAGCATGGATTAGTGCCTCCCTTAGGCATAGAATTGGTACCTATCCCTTCTCATTTGTAGGTGATCGGATCATATCACTATGGCTATGAACAACTTGAATCAACAGTTCAACTCAGCGAGAATCGATCAATATCTATAAAAACATGAAGATAATTATGCAAATAACTTTGAGAACATGAAGCTAGCGCAGATAGGACCAACTAGACCGATCATACGATGCCACATAGCCATCTAGACCGATAAATGTCGATCGCCTATCTTTGGGGATTGGGTCATGAAATTTTCTAGGCAACCTCATCTACTTCATGAAATTCCACTACTGAATTTTCAGGAAGATATTCGGTCGTCTACGCCTATATATATAGAGTTTATTGTTTATTATAGGGATCCTCACATTGCTGTTTTACTTGTACTCCATCGTAATCAAGGACCAATCTGATCGGATCCCCTCTATACTTAGAAAAACAAGATATTAATAAAGCAACTTCATCAAAGTGGACGTATGCAATCAATGCCAAACCATTATAAATCTGCATGTTCTTGTTTTTTTTACTCGATTCCTCTGTTTTAGTTTTAGTTCTTTACTTTATTTCTCTACATAAAATCTATTAGGTGTTTGCGCCAACTTTTGACGCTAACATTTTAGTGCTTTCACTGGGATTGAATTCTCAGCTTGATTGGATCTCATCATCTACTTGTGGATTCCTAAATTCACGAGATAGATACAGATTTCGGCCGACAAGTTTCCATTTCTGATCAGATTTGAACATCTAAAAGAAGCTATTAGCCATGGCAAGAGGAAGGTCTACTACTTCCTTTGCTGTTGAAGGAAATGAAGATACCGGTGTTCAATAGGTTGGCCAGAATGTACAACCGAGGTTGTTGATGCCCTAAACCCTCCTGATTACATCACCAAAGCCGACTTTGAAGTCTTGATGAAGGAACTATTAGATAGCCATCATTAGCAAATCTAGGCCTATATCGAACCAATGCACATGTTGAAAGTCCAATGTGGGAAGACAAGGAGGAAGCCTACTCCATACTCAGGATCGGAAAACTCCTCCTCATATAACGACTATCACTGGAGCAAATGCCACATGACGGATACCTATGATGCTGGAATGTTGAGGAAACTATGAGACCAACTATTGCTAGATCGCACCGATCTCACCGAACACCTTTGAGGGATCGAAACCGAACCCTTGAACTAAGGGGGAAATGTAACAACCCTTTATTTTGTGATTTTTTTAATTATTTTAGTTGAATTTTTGATTTAAAAACTTATTTTATTTATTTTGAATGATAAACTTTAGTTTTGATATGAATTATCATTCCAAAGCATGACTAAAAAGAATATTTTCCAAAAAGTGAGTTTTTGGTCAAAATAGTCAAACTTTGACTTTTATTTTAAAATTTTAAAAGTTTGAAAATTTATTTTTTTTTCTTTTATTTTGAAAGTACATAAAATTTTAGGAACACTGCTTTTTGTTTCGTTGGAAACGGATTTAAATTGTGAAAGTTATGTATATTTCAATATTGAGTGCAATTCGTTTGTTCTGCAATTTTGTTATTTTAAATAGTATAAATTTTATTTTTCTTTGTCATATTTTTTGTAATATATATTGAAATGTTATTTTATGTATGTTTTTGTCTTTTAATATTTTTGAAGTGCGGTAGGAATTTTTCTAGAGCTAGTTGTATTTTTCTTGTAATTTCCATGCCCTGTTTTCAATTTTTAAACATTTACTTTAGTTCTTTTCTATTTTTCTCCGACTTAATTATTTATTTTATTTTAGAAATGATAAATAAATTATTTTATTTTAAAATTTTTCTTTATAATATTTTTAAAATGAAGTAGATATTTTTCCAAAGTCATTGATGTTTTAATTGTAATTTTTGAACCCTGTTTTCAATTTTTAAGCAATTTCCTTAATTCTTTTTATATTTTCTTTAAATTTAATTATATATTTTTATTTTATTTCACTTTGTTTCGGTTTTAGATGTACTTGCTGAAGTTTATTTTGTTTTACTTGATTTAAAATAAAAGGAAGTATGGAAGGTTTTAAAAGCTAAGAAACGTAAAGTCGTTTCACCGTTTCTTTTTCAATCAATACACAATTTATTTTGGCCGTACCTTTCTCTATTCTTTTCAGCTGCATTCTCTTATCTTTTTCACGTATTTTCAAAGCTTCTCAACCCTAAAAAAAAATCATGGCCTCCATCTTGCGAAAATTTGGTAAAATCTTCTTCTCTTCTCTTGTTTTCTAGTTTTTCTACGTGATTTTGCAACTTGTTCTCAATTTCATGGATCCACTCCTCCTCAACCAGATCTAGGCCAACCTCCACCACTTTATACTCTGATCATCATCCACCCTAGATCACCACCATGGCAGGCCAAGCAACCCCAAGGCAAACACCACCACCAAAATCCATAAATCCATCACCTATGCACTCAAGCTGACCTAGTTTTGGTACCATCACCTTCATCCACCTTTTGCCGCAACTTCCACCACCACCACCACCTCTGACCTGACCTCCACCCTCTGCCACATCACCCTCCACCACCTGGACCCACTGTCCATGCCCCTAGAGCCTATGGCCGAACCCATTTATAGCATATAAGTGATGAATTTGCCTTGTAGTTGTTGTTTTGTTGCACCTATGTCCATCCACCTTTGCACCATTACTTCCAAGCTGTGACCGACCCATATGAGCCCAAGACCTGATCCTAACACACTCCTTAGACATGTATTTTAGATCTATAGCTGAAGCATAGGCGGCAGAAAGCAAATGCAAAAACTTTGGCTTTGTTTTATGCATTTAATTCTAACATTGTTTTATTGAATTTGGGTTTGAAAACTTATGTTATTTGTTTGTTTTGTTTGAATGTTTGCAAGGATATTAGCCTTGTCTCTCCCACACTCATATCATCATCATGGCTGAGAAAACGAACCCCTTAGTCGAGCTTTTGAATGGTTGTAGCAAGGTCAAATTATTCTGTCTTTGTTGCCTTTCAATTTCAATTTATTTCAATATATTTTGGTTGAATATTCATAAGTTATATTGTCTTGTTTTGGGGTTGTTTACGAGATGATATCTTGGCTATTTCTCTCCACTCAAATCAAAGGTCGTGCCTTCTGGATCCATTGTGTCATTCTAATTGATATCTTCAAAAAAAAAGTGAGTTATTCTCACCATACATTATGTACTTATATAAGTAGTAAATTGACACCCTGTGAATCTGTAGAACTATATGATCATGGAATAACTGCTTATATTATTATCATATGATGTTCACACCTGTTATTACACCTATTATATTATATGTTACTGTTATTTCATGCTATTCTGTTTATTTCATCTGTTCATCACACTGCAAGTTCCCTTTTGATTAGAATCATTATGGGTTGAAATGATACATACCCGAACGGACTTTAGAATAGGAAAAAATCGTTATGGGCTGAAATGATAGGCCTAAACGATTTTCAACTTATTTTATTTACTTGGGACTGCGGGTTTGAAATGATAAAACCGGGATTTTTCTTTGTAAATTACGGGTTGAAATGATATATTACCCATATCACTTTACCTAGCGTAGAAAATTATATACAGGCCCGTAGTTAAAATATGTTTTTCTAAAATTTTTAAAAAAATTTAGAAATTTAATTATTATAATATTTGATTTGAAATTTAATAAAAATATAACTTTTGTAAAGTATTATTTATTTTCTGGAAATCTATAAGTTAAATAAATTATGGAAAAGTTAGAAAATATGAATGTAAGTTATTTTGGAAATTTTGATTTAATTTTTAATGGAATTAAATTAACTTTGAAAATATGATAAATTTATGATATTTTGAATTTAAATTAATTTAAAGTGATTTTATATCATATTAATGATTTTTGATAAAGTTGAATGTGAAATGAATGAATATTTAAGTTGAAATTTTGAAATATAACTAAAATTGAAAATTTACGAAATTGACTTAAAAGTGAACTTTTAGTTAAGCAAATAAAAATAAAACTAAGTTATATTTGAGAATTTGAACTTAAGTGTTAAGTTGAAATTCAATGCAAGGAATTTAAAATTGAACATTGCAATTTAATAAGTGAATTATTATTAAATCTTGATTTTTTGAATGGAAATTTAACTTTATAAAATCATGAACTTGAGAAAAATTAAACGATCTTTACAAATGTGAAAATGTATGATTTTATGAGTTAAAATATTTTAAATAAAATAATATAATTGGTTGAGAAATTATATTGAATATTTGAAGTTAATTGACTGCATTTTTGAAATGCTATTAATTACAATGTAAATGATATTACAGCATTTGTAAATGCTGTAGTTGATGATAATAAACTAAAAAGCTAAATTGAATTAAAAGCTATTATAAAATTTTTGTAAGTGCTATAATTTTTGAATTTAACTAAGTTTATATGGAATTTAAGTAAACCCTATCACAACATTTTAAAATGTTGTCTTTTGTTAAATTGAACTGCTTTGAATGTAACTTTCCGTTGCGTATTCTAAAAGCTGCGAAAAGTGAAATTTCACTGATTTGATAAACGTAAGTGAATAAATGAACTTTGCAAGTTGAAAATTTTGGAAATTTAATAATCTAATTATTGAACATAATAACTCCATTTTAATGATTAAAAATGATTTTTTTTGAATATAAACTATTTTGAAATGTGAATTGAAATGGTATTTTAAATTGAATAAAATGAATAATGATTTGAAATGAATGTGGTTTTGAAAAGAGAAGATATTTTGATATATTAAAAGATTGAAATGTGGTTTTGAAAAGGTATGTAATTTTGATATATTAAAATGATTTGAAAATGGAGTTTTGAAAGATATGACATTTTGATATTAAATAATTTGAAAGGAATTGCTGAAAGATAAGATATTTTGAATGAAGTTTTGAAAGGTTATGATATTTTGATACATTAAAATGATTTGAAATAAAGTTTTGAAAGGATATGATAATTTAATATATTGAAATGGTTAGAAATGACTTGATATTTATTTTGATAAATATTTGAATCGAAAGATATGGTATGATGATATATTGAAATGGTTTGGAAATAATCTAATCTTTATTTTGATAAAGATTTGGGTTGAAATGATATTTTATTTTGAAGTATAAAATATTTTTTTTAAAAGTTATAACTACGGGTTATAATAACGATTGGTTGTTAAAGAGACCGGGATCGGATATTGTCTTATAGCCGGCCAATACCGAAAACCACTTTAACAACTGTGTACGCGGTGGAGATTCTAGAATGAAGTAGGATGGTGGCGACGTTCTCGAGGTATATTATGTGGAGCCAACTCCCGTGAGTTGGCATAAATGACTAAAACAGGAGCTATACCGGGCTACACAAAGGGTTGCACCCTTTCATCGAGCATGCTCCATCGAAAACCATTCTATTACTTTTGTGATTCGATATGTGGCGCCACTTTGATTCGGGGGTATTGTTCGAGGTGGGCGGAAGCTGCTGGCTTGCCGTCACCACGGGTCCGGGAGTGCAAACGGTGTATCCACCCTGGCATTGCCTCGCGTGTCGTGTCATCTCCTTATATCGAGCTCACTACGATTTTGGTTTTAAAGATCCGACCGCGTTAAGGTTCACCATCCCCTTAACGCTATTTTCTACATGATTATACTTTACAGATTAGAAACTACTGTATATAGCATATATTACTACATAGTAAATAGTTTAAAGGATCCTTAGAGGATGGGCCGTCCCAAGCATCTTCTAATTTACTTCTACTTTTGCTACAGTTCACTTGAGTTGGTTTACATTGTATAAGTATGTATGTCCTGACTCGAGTGTTGTATTTTTATTTACGCTCGGGTCAGCCTGAGTATTCACAGATTTGGATTTCCACTTTCTGGAGATTTGGAATCGCTGGAGATTATCTGCTTGTCTAGTTTTATCTCTTCTGTCTGTTGGTCCTTCCAGCTATTGTATTAGTAGATTTCTATGTATTGAGACTTCTTTTGTACTTTATTTCTTCTGTTGTATCTTATGCAACTCTGATATATTTATATAGTAGCTTCATGAACTACTATCTCTTTTACTTCCGCTGCATTATTATTATTACTCTGTGTTTGTGATCTGTGATTTTTATTTACTGTATATTCTGAGATTTGCCAAATTTTTATTTACAACGCGGTATTTTGAGCAATTCAATTCCGGCATGAGTGTCTACCTATACACTTATAATGGATGTGAATGGTTGAAAATATCGGGTCGTTACATGAAACTTACCTGATCCTGAAAAAGCGAACTCCAGACGCACCACGATCGACCAAGGTGTTAGAGCTCAAGCGAATGTGAATGAAACCCGGTTGAGAGACGATGACAGAACTGCTGCTCAAAAGGAACATCAAGAGCACATTGAGCGAAGGCAATGTGATGTGGCCCAAAGGCATGGACTGGGTCTTTCCTATGAGGTGGAACATGTAATGACCCAGAATTTTTGATAATTTAAATTTGAATATTTAATTGAATTTAAATATTAAAAAGTGGAATTTGTAAGTTGAATAATTTATTTATCGAATATTGGATTTAATTTGACAATTAAATCGATAATTTAATAATTGAAATTCCAGAAATAATTGAAAATTGGGTTAAATATGATTGAAAATAATTTGTAAAATTTTATTTTATCATGTTGGAGTTAGAACGATATTATAGAACTTTTAAAATTGAATTTGGAGTTAATCTGTGAAAATTGAATATTTTAATATTTAATTATCGATAGAAAAATAGCCAATTTTTGAAAAGTCTCAGAATTGGACGAGACTAGTTCCATTGGATCCGTAATAGTTAGTTATTATCGGATTTCAAATTTCGTAGTAAACGGAGTTGTCGTTTGACCGTGGCAGCTCGAAACGCATCGAAATTGTTTTAATATTAATTTGGCGAGTTAAAATAGTCATTTTTCAAAAAGTCTCGGATTTCGAAAAAACTAGTTTCATCGGATCCGTAATGCGATATTATTGTAAGGTTTCAAATTTCGTGTCAATCGGATTTACCGTTTGTCCGGTGCAAGCCAAAACGCCTAGAAAATCGTTTAATCGGTTTAATTTAAAATCGAAAGTTTATTGTCATAACTCGCACAGATGACCGAATTAGCTCCCGAAACACGTTCCATTGTGTTCAGAACGCGGGGTAAATCTTAGAAACGCCAACCGGCACGCTTTGTTTGGAGTTCGGAAAATCCAAAATGAATAGTGTTCGTTTTATTTCCTATAAATAGACCCTTATCTTTCACAAAAAAAAAATTAACCTAGGGTTTAAACGCAGCCGCCATCCTTAGCAATCAAAGGCCAGAAAACTCTCAACTTCTTTCCCTCAAATCTCTCAATCCATCAAGCGATCGCGAAAACTTCTGACTGGGAAGTCGTAGAGGACGACGAGGCGAACCTATCCAACGGTCAAGATCGTCATCGGAGCATCGTGGTCGCCAGAATCTGGCTGTGAAGTACACACGTTTTGTAACGACCCGCCGCCCTAACCGCCTCTAGTCGGTAATTAAACCAACTAGAAACGTTCAAGATGACGGATTGTTATTTAGTTTATAACATTTAAACAGAATCAGCTACAGAATCACAGAACAATAATATATTTTATAAACAAACTTTTCTTTTATATACAAATATCAGAGTTATACAATAAATTACATTTGAATTTATACAGCGGAAACAATTTATATTTTAAAGTACAAGAAAAATTTTGCTGAAAACTTTAGTGAATGCCGAAATCCCCCTCTCTCTAACTTCGCTGCGAGAAAATCTTCAAGCTGTAAAATACTCGGTCTGACCCGAGCGTTGATTGCAAAACACAAAAACACTCGAGTCAGGATTAATCTTAACTCAAGTAAATAAATTTGTAATGAACTGAATAAAATGGAAACAGAGATGAATCGCAGAGCCAAATGATGACACAGTGCAGTAGGATGCACAGAGGTGCAACAGGGAGGGGGAAATGTCCAGAAATGCATCAGGGAGTTTACAAAATAAATCAGCTGTAATTGACAGTGTCATGAAGCATCAAATATTAGCAGGTGGAATGTGCCACTTAAATCCCAAAATGAAATCATTGGAGATGAACATATAAAAATTTAATATGGCAAAGCAGCAGCGCTCCTACAACTGTTGGTTCTGACTAAAATTGTGTTACGTCTTTCAGTTATTTGTTAAGTCTATAAAATGAGGCGATAATGATTTGCCTGTAGAAACATAAAATCACTTCGTGCATGCTAGCACAGACCTTTTGGGGATATTGTTTTAAATCCTTGGGACCCGTTTGGTTTGGACTTCAAGTTTTGTGTTTTGCATTTTCAGTATGTATTTTAAAAAGCATGGAAGAGGAGCAGAAAGTGGAAAAATCATAGCCATTACAACAAAAGGGGAAAATAGTAAAGGGGAGAGATCTTTATGTTTTCCCAAAATGCAGAAAATAAGAATAAGTGATATTCAATTTTATATGTTAAAATCATTTTCTAAATCGGTTTTTTTTTCAAAACTTTCAGAAAAAATTAACTGAATGCATTGCGGTTGTTACGAAAATCCAAAACTGAAAACCGCAAACCAAAAATCTCAACAAATCAAAATTCCCCAAGTTTTACTATACAACACACCAAAAATAAACAGTGTCGTGATAATCAAACTATCGAAAACACGAAATCAAACTAAGTCAGATCTTAATACCGAGTCAAAAATCACATGAACAAGCTACTGACCAGACACACAAGTGCACAAAGGCACTGATACTGCATAAAGTCATCAAAAATGAAGGTGGGGGCACCATAAACATGGCACCACACACACAGACACAAGGGCATAAACAATAACGAATGCAGGTCCAACTGCTACATAAAGTGCAGACCAAATAATCAAAGACATCAAGTGATGAAACACTGCAACTCAAAGAGCTCAAATGCATGGAACATGACAGCAAGAACAAATCTGGGCAGCAACTATGAAAATGCAATTGCAAATCAACCGAGAACAGAAACCAAACAAGTCAAGGAATGAAGTATAACAGGTGTGACAGGCTATACTGCAGAGTGAAGATGGCAAAAATGATTCAAGCACGGTGCTACTACAAATATCACAATGGATGCAACACCAAACCAGTTATACACATGAATGAATGATAGCATAACAAACTTTAGGTAACATGCAAGTGGTGCAGAAAATAAACAGTGAAGCAATTGCATGTATACTTGTGTATATATATATGTACAAGAACAATATATATGAACTCAGGAGGAATGCAAACTAAGATGTACACCAGTACAGACTAAATGCAAGACATAGTGCATCTAAGGGGTAAGTGCAACTGGAAATAACAACATGCAACCTTCAAAACTTATATATTTAAAAGTTCCATTTTTTTTAAAATTTTGAACTTCAAACCTTATTTGAAATTAGATTTAACTTCCATTTAAATCAGATTCTAACTAAAAAAAAAATATGAATTCACTTAACTAAAAAAAACTGCAACTTCTCTGTTATAAAACCCTGCAAATTGTTTTAATTTTTTTCTTTTTTTTTAAAACTAAATTAAATTTTAATATTTCACCAAAAAAAATTTTGAACTCAAAACTATATTTGAATTCAGATTCAAATATTACCTGAATCAAGTTTTCAACTTAAAATATGAATTGATTCTAAAATTTAAAACTGCAAAGCTTCTCAGGCTTAAACCTGAAACTGTTTTCAAGTTTTGATCCACACAGAATTTAAAACTGGTTTAAACCTTAAAGTTTCATTTTTTTTTAAAACTTTGAATTTCAAACTGCATTTGAATTCAGTTTAATCTTACATTTGATTCAATTTTAAATCTTTAAAATAAGAGTTTCATTCAAGATTTTAAAAACTGTAAAATCACAGTCTCAAAACCCTGCACAAAATTTTCAGGTTTTAAACCCTTATGCTCCGAGTCAAAACATAATCACCCGAGTATCACTTCGTGTCAATCAATCCCTTGCTTCGGGTCAGAAGCACAAAAAAAAAGAAAATAACAGTACAAGTTTAAAACAAAAGTGTAGTATCTGTTCTTATCAATAAAAAAAAAACAAAAAAAAACAAAACCAATACACATAGTATCCGTTCTTATCAATTTATAAATAAATTTAACAGCATCTATTATTATCAATTTAAAAATAAAATTTATAACATCTATTCTCATCAGTTAAATTAAAATTTAAGTAATCGAGCAAGAGACTGCAAATAGCCCCAAATAGTTCAGATTCAAGTAACCGAGCCAATGATAACAGATAACACCCAAAAACATAGCATGCAACCAAGCATTCAAGTCAACAAATCCAAACACTTGCATTAAAATCAACCGTGAGCCAAAGACTCACCTTTTCTAGCTGGGTAGAAGACGATGCCGGAGCTTCGCAAAAACCCTGCTTTGGAACAACGAACGCTATTGAACGAAAGCCCCAAATCGATCGCAAGCCCTAATTTAGAGACGAAGAGCTGAAGCCCTAATTGTTGAAGATGCCGCGAGCGAGTTGAAGCATCGAACTCGAAGCAGAAATTGAAGCCCTAGTTTGGAAGTGAAGAGGAAGACGAGAGAGACAGGGCCGCCATTAATTTTTTTTTTTTTTTTTTTCTTCGTATGAAATCTGAAATGATGGAGGGAGGGGTTGCGTTTTGCAGAGGAGATCGAGTATAGCCTTAGATAATATTACAGCACTTAAGCAAAACCATGGGCTAAGAAAGTTGTAAAGCCCACCTAATTCCTTAAACAAAAATTTTGAAGGGAATTTAAATAAATTTACAAACTTCAAGCTCAAATTTTTAAATTCAAATATGTTCTTCATATTAACTTGAAAAATTCAAATAGCCTCATAGTTTCAAATCCAAATTTTAATTCAACTATTAATTTACATAAGAAATAATCCTTATATCCAAGTTTTTTTTCTAAGTCATTAGTCCGAATTTTTAAATATAAATTTAATATTCAATCTCAACTCCAAAGTCAAATTTAAATTTTTATTCAACTCTTTATAGATTAAATTTTAAAATTTAATCACCAATTTCATTGTTATATTGGAAATTCAATTTAAATTATCATTCAAATACTTAAAATTAATTAAAGATTCACAATTTAAATTGTTCAAAATTTAGGATCGTTACACGTTTGGGCACAAATTTCCAAGCCTATGTATGGCCGAGCTTCGAGCTATTCATGGTGGAGGTAGAGCAGGAGATGGCGGTCAAAATGCAAGTTTCTGATCGTGTTCATGCTCGTCGAGGAAGTCGCGATTTTTAACCCTAAATTGGAGATCATGGGTTTGTGCGTGCCTGGGAATAACGTGAGTGAAGATGGAAAAGGGGTGTTGCGTTCTGCGGCCTGATGATGGGGGGAGGTCAGATCCTACGGCTATGGTAGTTTGGGTTAGAAATTAAAATAAAATGTTGTGAATTTATATATATTAAATTCGTGAAACTTTGAAAAATCATATCTTTTTCATACGAGGTCGAAAACGTGCGAAACCAGTTGCGTTGGAATCTTACGGACGAGCACTACGCTGTGGAATTGGATTGGAGTCGTTTGGAGTTAGTGAGAATTTCGGATAAAATTAAACGTCCGTTTAATTTTATTCAAAATAAATCGCTAAAACGAAATTGAAATCAAGGTGAGAACTTCTCACTCAATCGAATCGGTTTCGATTTTAAGTTTAAATAGTTATATTTAAAATTCTGGAATGTATGTTGGAATGATGATTGTTATCTATTGATTGTTAAAATAGACATTATGCGCCGTTAGTAAGCGGAGGTTATTTATTAAAAACATATACCGCGAATATTTCATAAACAGTGAAATTGGTATTATTTATGTACTTGGATTTGATTTCCCGCAGTATATAGCGGATGAGACCCTATTGTACCGCCTATTAAGCGGATAATATTTTAAATCCCATATACCGCGATAATTCCGTACTGGAGCGGAATTGGTATTGTGCTAACATCTTTGGATGCAGGGAAGCAGGTTGGAGGGATCCAACTGGATTCCTCAACTGTATTGATTTATTTACAGATATTGTGATATTTGTTGATTATCATATCGATATATGATATTTGGATGTCGTGATTGACTATTTGGTGCTGTTGCATCATCGGATCCATTTTTAAAGCTTAAAAGTAACGATCTTTGATTTAAAAGGATTTTAAAGAGATTTTTAAAATTATATGTTTTATTAAAATTTGAATTGATTCATTTTAAATAATTAAAACGCTATAATATTTAAAGTTATAAAAGTTATGATTTTTGAGAAATAAAACCGAAAAAGATTTTAGAAATAAATCGTAAATTAATTTATAAAATGGTTTAAACTGGAATTTTGAATCATTATAAACGATTTATATAGAAGACTTATAAAGTTGATATTTATAAATTAAAAATACTGGAATTATAAAACGAGTTTTTTATAAGGAATAAAGTGAAATAAAAATGGATTTCATAAGTGAATTGAAATTTATAAATTTATGAAATATAAAGATATAAAATGGATAGATTTTGTAAAATATAAGATTTATAAGTAATCAACTTATAAATCGGATTTGGCATTTAAAATGAGATATAAAAAGGATTTTTATAAATAGAAGTTTATAAAAATATAAATGGAGTTTATAAACGTTGTTTATAAATCCGAAATCAATTGAATTTGATAAGTGGGATATAGGAATATATGAAAGGAATTATATCCACGATTTTGGACAGTGGATAATCCTTTAATTAAATATGTAGAAATGTTGACATTGGTTAACGAAGTATATTCACAATTTTGGACAGTGAATATATTATTAAGTAAAATGGATATGTTTTGGGAAAGTGATATTATTAAAAGAAGTTGATTATTTTAAAGACGTTTTAAAATGTGTTAAATATCGAAATCATAGATTTCAACATTCATTGTTGAAATAGACGTTTTCGAGAAAGAAGGAAATGGTGGACTATAACACTGTTGTTATAGTAA
Organism: Allium cepa; assembly: GCA_030765085.1. NCBI lineage: Eukaryota > Viridiplantae > Streptophyta > Magnoliopsida > Asparagales > Amaryllidaceae > Allium > Allium cepa. The sequence continues at coordinate 523,617,767 of CM060929.1, read as the reverse complement.
ATGATTCCCGAAAGGAAATGTTTTATATAGTATTGGGGTTTATATATCTATTTAAATTTTGAATCCCTATACTAGTGATTTTGGGTCGTCGTAACGATGTTTTACGTAACATTCGTTTTGACTCAAATTTATGTGTTAAGAAATGATTTCTTAAAGAATGAAATATATACTTAATTTCGATTTAAGTATATTAGATATTTTCCAAGTGTTGAAAGTAAATGGGTTTGTGAATTACTTATTATTAAATAAGTATGGAAATGTTTTCCAATATAAAGTGAATGTTTTGGGATTTTATCTTTTAAAGATAAATTGAAAATGAATATTAGAAGCCGATTAGAAAATCGTATATTCATAGATATTTTGAAAATGTAAATTCACTTTGGAATTTATAAATGAAAAGGGGAATTTGCTTAAAAAATAAACGTTGATTTATTTTTTAAGTGTGGGAATTAATTTACGGATTTTGAACGTAAATATAAAGCAAATCGGTAAGGATTTATTTAATTGGTTTAAATGAACCATGTTGAAATGAAAGAAATTCCGCGTAAGGAAAAGCGATTTGAAATGTTTTCAAATGGTTGAAGTGTGGAAAATTATATATCTAGTAAAGATATTTTGAAAAGTAAATATTTTGGGAAATTATTTGAATTTGGTGATGTTGAACACGCCTATTGATAGTTAAATAATCCGACTATCAATATTTACCTTTAAATAGGTATTTGTTGTGATTTTGCTTGAATTTGAATGCCACACTTATTTTTAAAATAAGCGCTCACTATTCGGGTTAGCCGGGAAAGGACCTTGGGGCCGTATAACCCATTCCGAATATGTGATACGTCGTAATGGATTGCATTTGATGACCGGTGTTGAAGACCGGATATTTTTGAAAACGGAAGGATTACCGTTGAGTTACTCTGCATCGGCTGATCTCCGATATAGAGGTTTTATCACCCTTAGTGACGGAAAGTCCATACGTGATTAGAAATTATCCGGAATGCAAGGACTTCTTTGGAAGTGCCTTCGGTTCTGTTCGAGCCCGGAACAGACTTGTATGGATTGTATGTCTGACATTACAAACTGAGATATAAAGCTGATTTCTTTCAAATATATTTTTGTTGGTGGCGGAGAATTTATTCTCTTAGCTTAACACCCTTCTCTGAGACGTACTGTAATGACCCGTAAATTTTCGATAATTAAAATAGCTAATTTAATAAGATTTCGTGATTTAATGTTAGAAAAAAATTGTAATTCATTTAGAATAATAATAACTGGAATTTATTGGATAAATTGAATAACGGGTTTAATATGATTAAAAATGATTTGTAAAATTTTATTTTATCATATTGGAGTTATAGTGATGTTATAGAACTTTTAAAACTGAATTTAAAATTTATTTGTGAAAATTGAATATTTTAATATTTAATTATCGCCTGAAAAATAGCCAATTTTTGAACAATCTCAGAATTGGACGAAACTAGTTCCATTGGATCCGTAATAGTTAGTTATTATCGGATTTCAATTTTCGTAGCAATCGGAGTTGTCGTTTGACCGTGGCAGCTCGAAACGCGTTGAAATTGTTTTAATATTAATTTGGCGAGTTAAAAAAAGTCATTTTTCAAACGGTCTCGGATTTCGACGAAACTAGTTTCATCGGATCCGTAATGTGATATTATTGTAAGGTTTCAAATTTCGTGTAAATCGGATTTACCGTTTGTCCGGGGCAAGCCAAAACGCATAGAAAATCGTTTAATCGGTTTAATTTAAAATTGATCGTTTATTTCCGTAACTCTCACATATGATCGAATTAGGCCTTGAAACTAGTTCCATTGCGTCCGGAATGGGGGTAAAACCTTATAAACGCCTGGCGGCACGTCTCGATTGGAGTTCGGATGATTTTGGACCTACCTATATAAATACGCACGCAAACCGAGGCAGTTTTATTTTTATCTTAATCCAGAAACCCTAATTGACTTCAGCCCTAGCCGCCATTTCCTGAATCAATGGCCATGAAATTCGAAACTTTTTTCTCATTTTCCTCTCAATCCATCAACAATTAGCAAAAACTCTCAACTACAAAGTTGTAGAGCACGATGAAAGCTTTAAATCCATACGGAGATGATCGAAAACGGAGCCACGGATCAACGGGAAATCACGTTCTAACCTGCTGCGTTTTTCACGTTTTTCGAGGTAAAATAGGAGGCCAAGTTCCACCATCTTACAGCCGAAGGTAGCCTTCGTCGTGAGCTTCAAAACCATGGTCGTTGATCGGCCTGAAGTTGATCGTGGTGGTCACAATATTTAACCCTAGGTGATGGCTTATGGGTTCATGTTGTTCGGTTTCTTCCTGTAGAATGAACGTGAGATGGAAGAAAGAAGGAGCGGTGGAGATTTGCAGAGGAGGGATCTAGTGGCTGAGATTTGAGTTAGGTAAAATTATAAAGAAGGTTGTAAATTTAGTTAATATAAAATCGTGTAAACTTGTAAAAATCATATCTTTTTCATACGAGGTCGGATTCGGACGAAACTTTTTGCGTTGGAATCGTTTCGACGAGCTCTTCGCAAAGGAGCTGGATTGGAATCGTTTGGAGCTAGAGAAAATTTTGGGTTAAATCGAACGTCGTTCGATTTGATTTGAAATCGTAAAATCAAGGTGAGTGTTTTATAACGCTCACAACGTACTAAATATCTTTATGCTAGTTAAATTGACATTATGAAGTGATATGAATGTTATTTGTCGTTGTTTGATATGAATTTAATTGTCGTATAGCTTGTTATTTGAATTAACCGTTGAAAAATTAAATTGACAGTTAAATTGAAATTGAAATTGAATTGCGATTACATTACCTGACCTTGATAACTATGAAATTGCCATGGATTGTATTGTCTATTGGATGATTTATTTCGATGGATGTTATTGGTTGATATTTAAATGTTTGGATGTTTATTGCTTATATATAACCTGTTATGCATACATATGATACTGTGATTTAATTTAAGTAATGTATACTCATCCCTGACATTTAATTGAAATAAATAATTACTTGGCCATAGGATAAAAAATTATATACGGACACCGAATTGGCTAAATTAATAATTTTTAAAATCGTCGATTTGAAATTTATTTATATGTTTGTTTAAAAGTTATAAATAGACATAAATTTATAGAAATCGAATTTATCGAAATTTGGGTTTGGAACGTTGAAATAAATTTGGTTAAAAGAAATTGTTAAGTAATATAAGTCGAGACTTTGAAATTTAAAATTTGGGATTTGATTTAAATTCGAAAATTGATTTGTTTAAAGATTTAACCCTAATTCGGGCTTTGAATATTACTATGTAAAAGCGATATAAAATGATATTTGAAATGGATTTGATTTTTAAAGCGAACATGATATTTTGATATCAATTATGAATCGATTTGAAATGTAAAAGAGCCAACGGTGTAATAATACGTAGTTATTAAAGAGACCGGGATCGGATATGGACATACTCTCTGTCGATACCGAAAACCACTTTAATAACTATTATACGCGGAGTGTTGATCCAGAATGAAGTGGATGGTTTGGTGAACGCGTTGACTGAAGAAAGAGAACGATTATTGGATGACCCCTGACATGACTAAAACAGGAGCCGCGCCGGGCCATTGAGGTTCGCCACCTCTAGCGGACACACTTCTTCGATACCATATCTATTACATTTGTGATGCGATTTGGGTGCACCCCTTGATTTGGGAGTGTTGTTTCGCGGTGTTGGGGTAGCTGCTGGCTATGCCCAACATCAGTCCGGATCACGCAACTACTAGTATCCTAGTTGGTATTGCCTCATGTACCTTGTCATACTGATTATCCTATTCGCGACCACTACGTTTTGATTTGTACCTTGAGTATATGGATTGCCCTCTGGTGACTTCCGGTTTTGGGGAAACTACGGTCTTGTATATGCTTTTGGGAATATAAAAATGTGTTAAGGGGGATTATGGTAACGCCTTAACGCTATTTTGATACTTTTTATTACTGATAGGCATTATCTACTTAGCGTATATTACTACATAGTATATAGTTTCATGGATCCTTGAGAGATGGAAAATCCCGTAACATCTCTTAAGTTATTGCACGCACGTTGACACTGGATAGGAGATGTCAAACCCCGTAAACATCCCCGACGCCGTTACACTCATATTTATTTACGATTGACTTAACTTACATGAGGATATTTAGTCCTGACTCGAGTGTTTGTCTTTTCATTACGCTCGGGTCAGTCCTGAGTTTTCAGATTTTTGAGGATCTATTTCTGGAGGATGAAGACGAAGATTTGGTATATTATGTACTACTATTATATTCATTCCATTCCGCTGCATTGTTGTATGATATTTGCTGTGTATGTAACTCTGATAAATGTTGTATAATAATAATCAAATGTATTCATTTCAAATGTATTCATTTAATTAACAGCTTCATGAACTGTTATTTTATTATTATACTTTAGCCTTCCGCTGTGAGATTCTGTGTTGTTTCATTTCCTTTATTTCCCTTCCTTTTCTTTTCTTAATTACCCCAATAACTATCTGCCCTTTTAATGGTTTGGAATCGACATGGGTATTTGATCGTCGGTTTAAATTGTCCAAAAAGGCGGGTCGTTACAGTTGGTATCAGAGCTTTGGTTTAGCGATAAACCTTGGCTCTAGTGGGGAATAACTCATTAAAATAGAGGTAAACTATATGAATGAGTTGAGTGTATATGAGAGAGCGTACTTGTTATTTGATATAAAATGGTTTTATATTGTGTTAATTTGTTCCGTTGAGTATTTATGAATTCTGGTCGATACTTGGGACGCCAAGGCGTCGATAGGAAATTCTAAACACTCGAATAGGACAAACCAACACAATATCGTTTTGGAATATATTTTATATAAAAGAATTATTTGAATATTTATTCATTTTGATTGAATTGATTGTTAGGAGATGATAATATTAGATTATTATCGTTATTGTTTGATCAGTCAATATTTACAACAATTGATTAAATAACAATGGATTTAGGAAAATGAAATCGTGTAAACACAATTGATAATGAATATAAATGAATTTTAACTTGGATTTGGGAATTTAAATTCCGGTGCTTGAAATTGACTTACAAGAATATGAAAAACATAATATGAGTATTATATGATAGTATAATTGAGTTGAAATTGTTTTCGAAGGATTTTTTTTATGATAAGTGTTATATTCCCTTCTCTTGACGCTAGAAAATGATTTCGGTGATGAGTGCACGCATCATCGGCGTTTATTTTCGAGAGTCCGAGTGGGGGAGACCACTTAATAGCTTGTCTAAACTTTGTTTTGATTCAAATTTTATTTTATTTTGTACTCTCTATAGTATGATTGGTTATATAAATTATATAAGTATATATTATTTCAAAACTTGATTTGAAATGAAACCGGGATTGGAATTCTTAAGTCCTTTAATAATTAATGATTTTTTTTAAATGAGTGAAATGAATTTAGACTTGAATCATTAAGGAACTTCTGAATTGTGAAATGAGAAATGAACCTAAGAGCTAAGTGAAATATCAATTGAAGTAGAAATCCTTAGAATTAGGAAATTATGAACTTAAAATAAAAATTGAAACTGTAAAACTCGCATAGTATTAAATTTCATTCTATAGCATAGATATAACTTACCAAAATATTTAAGAAGTTCAAAAATGTTATATGAATTGTTAATTGGATAATATACAAGTATAGGTTTGAATAATGAAATATGCATTTAATTAATGGTTTGCAAATATAAATAAAATTGTTAGTAAATAATTGGAATTCAAATTAACATTTAAAGGTGATTCACAATTATGTTAATATAAAATGGAAATACTATATGTGAATGAAAATGTGAAATTAAATTATAGTGAAATTTAAGTAATGACTTAAGAATTAATTAATTGAAAATTCAACTTTAAATGGAAAGAAGTTGTATGTTGTTTAACTACATTCTATTTGCATAACTATAACTTACCAAATACTTAAAAGGTTTAAAATGCTAATAAGGATAAGAAGAGAAATAATATACCAGTGTGAGAATGAAAATAAAATGTGAAGATCTAATTGATAGTTGTAAATATAAAAGAAATTTAAGCGGTAAAATGAATGATATATATAAGTGAATGAATAAAATTTAAAATTTATGAAATATAAATTTGGTAAATGGAAACTGATTAAATTTGAATATAACTAAATGTTTATAAGCTTGGAAGTGTATGAAATTAAAGTTGACTTGGAAATGTATAATTGATTTAGTGTAGATTTTGGATGGATGTTAATGTTTGATATGCATTGGTTGTTAGATGGATGATAATTGATTAAGTAGAATTCATTAGTGTTAATGGAATTGAATAAAGGGAATAAAATTTTAAAATAATAAAATTCAAATTCGAAGCAAAGTGAAATTAAATATAATGGAATTCAATTTAAATTGAAGCAAATTGACTTTAATTTAAAATATGAATGAAACAAACTTGAATAAATCGGAAACAAATTGAATGTAAACCTATTGTGTGGATGAATAAGAAAATAAATAGCTTTGTGTTTATGATTGTTCTTTAGAAAATTTGATGTTTTGATGGTTTGTACTTTGAAATAATAAAAGCAAAATTTTGGAAGAAAAAAAAAAAATCCAAAATGGTCCAATACATGCTGAAATGAAAACAACCATAACTTTTAAATGGCTGAACGGAATTCGACGATTTTGGACTTTCCGAAAAGCTTAGAAACTATAGCACAACTTTTATTTAGAGTGTCTTGAGAAATTCCTTCGTCTACTAGGTTAAAAACTTGAATGTTACTCGCTGTCCTGTGTAAAAAAATAAGAAAAATCTGAAGCATACAACCTTAGTATTTTCGCCATATCTTTTGACTGGTTTATCGGATTTTGATGATCTTGCCCTTTATGGAAAGCTAAGAACTTAAGCTAAAACTTTTGTTTTAAGTGTTTTGTGTTTTGATGTGGTTTAGAAGGTCGGAAATGTGGGTGAACGTCGCGGACCTGCGCAAACACTGCCCAGGCTGAAGCGTATCCCCTAAGTAAAACGGCCATAACTTTTGAACGGATGATCCTAATTCGATGATTTTGGACAATCCGGAAAGCCTGAAATGAATGCAACAACTTTTTTTAGATTCTGTTGTCAAATTTTACCGTTTAGGTGACCTAAAGCTAAGATTTGTTTGCTGTCCAGAAATTGAAATCTTAGTTTTGAAGCTAAATATGTTATATATATGTTGTGTAGGCTAAGTATAGCGATCTATCTTTATATGCATGGTTCTAACTTAGTTATTGAGCATTTTAGTAGGTAGCAAAGGGGTTGCGCTTCGTTGTGGAGCTCGCTTCTACGCTAAACGCATAATGTAAGTAAAATGCTAATAAATGCTAAATAAAAGGTACGCTTACGGTTTTATATGATATTGGTGATATTTATATGTTGTTTCCCCACATATGAGATGCCTCATCATTGAGATGAGATGTATATTTGTGATATATATGCTATTATATTTTTTCCGATCGAGCCGCGCAAAGGAGACTCTGCCGAATTTTTCCGTAAATCCGGGTGTTAGAAAATTTTTGAAGTTTAAATTTTTTTTTATAACTTGTTTTGATAATTAACTTTTAAGTTTAGAAAGCCGTTCGGAGTAAGTTAGTGGAAGCGTAGTTATGACTTTATAAATGGAATTTCATTGTTTTATAAGTTGGTAACTTTGAATAAAATATATCTAATGTTGAATTCTATACTTAGTTTCTTTTCCCTTCTTTTCCTTTTCGGGGACGAAAAGTTTTGAGTGGGGGAGAGTGTAACGACCCGTAAATTTTCGATAATTAAAATAGCTAATTTAATAAGATTTCGTGATTTAATGTTAGAAAAAAATTGTAATTCATTTAGAATAATAATAACTGGAATTTATTGGATAAATTGAATAACGGGTTTAATATGATTAAAAATGATTTGTAAAATTTTATTTTATCATATTGGAGTTATAGTGATGTTATAGAACTTTTAAAACTGAATTTAAAATTTATTTGTGAAAATTGAATATTTTAATATTTAATTATCGCCTGAAAAATAGCCAATTTTTGAACAGTCTCAGAATTGGACGAAACTAGTTCCATTGGATCCGTAATAGTTAGTTATTATCGGATTTCAATTTTCGTAGCAATCGGAGTTGTCGTTTGACCGTGGCAGCTCGAAACGCGTTGAAATTGTTTTAATATTAATTTGGCGAGTTAAAAAAAGTCATTTTTCAAACGGTCTCGGATTTCGACGAAACTAGTTTCATCGGATCCGTAATGTGATATTATTGTAAGGTTTCAAATTTCGTGTAAATCGGATTTACCGTTTGTCCGGGGCAAGCCAAAACGCATAGAAAATCGTTTAATCGGTTTAATTTAAAATTGATCGTTTATTTCCGTAACTCTCACATATGATCGAATTAGGCCTTGAAACTAGTTCCATTGCGTCCGGAATGGGGGTAAAACCTTATAAACGCCTGGCGGCACGTCTCGATTGGAGTTCGGATGATTTTGGACCTACCTATATAAATACGCACGCAAACCGAGGCAGTTTTATTTTTATCTTAATCCAGAAACCCTAATTGACTTCAGCCCTAGCCGCCATTTCCTGAATCAATGGCCACGAAATTCGAAACTTTTTTCTCATTTTCCTCTCAATCCATCAACAATTAGCAAAAACTCTCAACTACAAAGTTGTAGAGCACGATGAAAGCTTCAAATCCATACGGAGATGATCGAAAACGGAGCCACGGATCAACGGGAAATCACGTTCTAACCTGCTGCGTTTTTCACGTTTTTCGAGGTAAAATAGGAGGCCGAGTTCCACCATCTTACAGCCGAAGGTAGCCTTCGTCGTGAGCTTCAAAACCATGGTCGTTGATCGGCCTGAAGTTGATCGTGGTGGTCACAATATTTAACCCTAGGTGATGGCTTATGGGTTCATGTTGTTCGGTTTCTTCCTGTAGAATGAACGTGAGATGGAAGAAAGAAGGAGCGGTGGAGATTTGCAGAGGAGGGATCTAGTGGCTGAGATTTGAGTTAGGTAAAATTATAAAGAAGGTTGTAAATTTAGTTAATATAAAATCGTGTAAACTTGTAAAAATCATATCTTTTTCATACGAGGTCGGATTCGGACGAAACTTTTTGCATTGGAATCGTTTCGACGAGCTCTTTGCAAAGGAGCTGGATTGGAATCGTTTGGAGCTAGAGAAAATTTTGGGTTAAATCGAACGTCGTTCGATTTGATTTGAAATCGTAAAATCAAGGTGAGTGTTTTATAACGCTCACAACGTACTAAATATCTTTATGCTAGTTAAATTGACATTATGAAGTGATATGAATGTTATTTGTCGTTGTTTGATATGAATTTAATTGTCGTATAGCTTGTTATTTGAATTAACCGTTGAAAAATTAAATTGACAGTTAAATTGAAATTGAAATTGAATTGCGATTACATTACCTGACCTTGATAACTATGAAATTGCCATGGATTGTATTGTCTATTGGATGATTTATTTCGATGGATGTTATTGGTTGATATTTAAATGTTTGGATGTTTATTGCTTATATATAACCTGTTATGCATACATATGATACTGTGATTTAATTTAAGTAATGTATACTCATCCCTGACATTTAATTGAAATAAATAATTACTTGGCCATAGGATAGAAAATTATATACGGACACCGAATTGGCTAAATTAATAATTTTTAAAATCGTCGATTTGAAATTTATTTATATGTTTGTTTAAAAGTTATAAATAGACATAAATTTATAGAAATCGAATTTATCGAAATTTGGGTTTGGAACGTTGAAATAAATTTGGTTAAAAGAAATTGTTAAGTAATATAAGTCGAGACTTTGAAATTTAAAATTTGGGATTTGATTTAAATTCGAAAATTGATTTGTTTAAAGATTTAACCCTAATTCGGGCTTTGAATATTACTATGTAAAAGCGATATAAAATGATATTTGAAATGGATTTGATTTTTAAAGCGAACATGATATTTTGATATCAATTATGAATCGATTTGAAATGTAAAAGAGCCAACGGTGTAATAATACGTAGTTATTAAAGAGACCGGGATCGGATATGGACATACTCTCTGTCGATACCGAAAACCACTTTAATAACTATTATACGCGGAGTGTTGATCCAGAATGAAGTGGATGGTTTGGTGAACGCGTTGACTGAAGAAAGAGAACGATTATTGGATGACCCCTGACATGACTAAAACAGGAGCCGCGCCGGGCCATTGAGGTTCGCCACCTCTAGCGGACACACTTCTTCGATACCATATCTATTACATTTGTGATGCGATTTGGGTGCACCCCTTGATTTGGGAGTGTTGTTTCGCGGTGTTAGGGTAGCTGCTGGCTATGCCCAACATCAGTCCGGATCACGCAACTACTAGTATCCTAGTTGGTATTGCCTCATGTACCTTGTCATACTGATTATCCTATTCGCGACCACTACGTTTTGATTTGTACCTTGAGTATATGGATTGCCCTCTGGTGACTTCCGGTTTTGGGGAAACTACGGTCTTGTATATGCTTTTGGGAATATAAAAATGTGTTAAGGGGGATTATGGTAACGCCTTAACGCTATTTTGATACTTTTTATTACTGATAGGCATTATCTACTTAGCGTATATTACTACATAGTATATAGTTTCACGGATCCTTGAGAGATGGAAAATCCCGTAACATCTCTTAAGTTATTGCACGCACGTTGACACTGGATAGGAGATGCCAAACCCCGTAAACATCCCCGACGCCGTTACACTCATATTTATTTACGATTGACTTAACTTACATGAGGATATTTAGTCCTGACTCGAGTGTTTGTCTTTTCATTACGCTCGGGTCAGTCCTGAGTTTTCAGATTTTTGAGGATCTATTTCTGGAGGATGAAGACGAAGATTTGGTATATTATGTACTACTATTATATTCATTCCATTCCGCTGCATTGTTGTATGATATTTGCTGTGTATGTAACTCTGATAAATGTTGTATAATAATAATCAAACGTATTCATTTCAAATGTATTCATTTAATTAACAGCTTCATGAACTGTTATTTTATTATTATACTTTAGCCTTCCGCTGTGAGATTCTGTGTTGTTTCATTTCCTTTATTTCCCTTCCTTTTCTTTTCTTAATTACCCCAATAACTATCTGCCCTTTTAATGGTTTGGAATCGACATGGGTATTTGATCGTCGGTTTAAATTGTCCAAAAAGGCGGGTCGTTACACGTACGAGCTCATAGGTTATATAGTTGAAGTTTATTAGTGATATACTCCCAATTTGGTAGTGTGGCATGCTGAGTGTTGCTGTGAAATAATCATTGTTTGATCATTTATCTTGGTGATCATTTCTATGATCATTTGTTGACCCAAAGCACAGCTTTTGTATAAAGCGTGGCTTTGTGGACGAGACTTCGTCGGACCTCACACCCCGAAAATGGTCAAAACAGGAAGGATGCAGCAAGGTTATTAGGGTGTAGCACCCCTTTAGTGTTTGTCTTTCCTTCTGGATAGAGGTGGTATCATGGTATGGAGCCCAGATACTTAACCTATGTTGTTGCTGCAAATTTTGTGGTTGTTGGAAATCGAGGATCCTTGGATAGATCGGTTACGATCGGGGGATGACATATTCGTGCCAGTAGTTACCCAGTTAGGGGTAACCTGGCCTTGTGTTGGCAGAGATCCGGTTTGGTTCTCGGGACGTCATTCCAGAGGCGTTTCCATGTGGCAATGGGAAGTTCCTTGGCCTGACCATTTGTTGGAAATCCAAAGAAACAATACGATATTGTACGGTTTTAGTTGTAGAACCTATCATTCACTTATGATGGCGCCCCACTGTTTGGATGGTAGCTATAGTAGGCATAAGTGCGGAATGCCTATGCTGGCTAAGATTTATATTCTACTTTCGAAATAATTTTCCTACACTATGCACTAGTAATAATATCAAATGTTTCTTTTAATGCGTATCAAGCATCTTTGACTATCATAAGGAGAAATTTCCTCCGATTCTGCGTTTGCATTGTGTGTGTGTGCGGGAGGCCTTATGGTAGTCTCATTTTTTAAAAAGCATTGCGAATTGAATTTAAAAATATTCCTCTATTTTGATTTTAAAGATAAATAAACTGTTTTGAGTTCTCACACCAGTCACATGACTGACTCGGAGTTTATTGTTTTCCTTCCTAAACTCTGAGTGCCCACCAATTTCCACACGGGCAGTCAAGAGTAAGGTTTATCAGGATATTATGGAATTCAGGAGTTGTTGGAGGCAAGCTGGATGGCTTGGCGTATTACTAGTATATAATATTTCTTTTCCGCTGTTGATGTTGTTTGTAGTTGTACACTCTGATGATGATGTAATGAAATGTGATGTAATGTAATAACTGATATAGTTCTTGGTTTAAAGATTATTCATTTATGTATTATATGTTGTTCCGTTGCGAATTGTGAGATTCTGATGTTGTCCTGTCATTTCTTTCTGTTCCGTTCTCTCTTTTTCTCTCTTCTTCTACCTCTTTCTTCTTCTTAAACCCTAACGGTACGGTTTTCCGGCCTTTGATTGCTCGGCAGTTGATACAGTGGACGTATTAATGTCGATTTTCGATAACGAAAAATCGCAAACGTTACATTTGGTATCAGAGCTTATGGTTAAGCGACAACCATGGCTCTGTTGGGTATTACTCATTAGAGATAGAGTCAGTAGTACTCTAGAATGAGTTTGAGTGTAATAATAGATACGAGCGCGTATTTGTTAGTGAATATTAATTGTTTTATATTATGATGATTGGTTTGTTGAGTGGTATATGGATTTTGGTCAACAAGAGTAATTAACGTTGTTGATAGGGATCTCTAAACACTTGTACAGAACAATTTGACACGATATTATTTAAAATAGGGTAAATGAGATAATTTTACCTTGATTTTATTTTATATATAAAGGAATAATTTTTCAGAATTATTAAAGTGTATATGAATTGTTTGTTTGGTTGTTGAATAAAAACAACAATTTTTAAAGAATAATTGTATAAGCAAATAAATTATAAGTATGAAGTTATAATTAAAATGATCTACACTTGTGAAATAATCTTAAATATAAGAAGTGAAATTATATAAGTAAAAGGTTTGTAAATGTGATTTATAATATGAAAATAAAATTCCAGAGAAGTGTTTCGAAAAGATTTGATATTTTGGGAAAATTATTTTGGAGAAATTAAAGCTCTAAACTCTTTTCGGTCGCTGGAAAATAATTCTGATGATGATCATGACATCATCGGTGTTCATTTTCGGGTTTCCAAAGGAGGGATTGCTGCCAAATTGTTTAAAAGAAAGTTGTTTGGAAAATTTGGGTTTGGTTTTGAAATTCAAAAGATAATTTGAATTGTTTTCAATAATGGTTTTGAAAGGTTGAAAAGACTCTGGAATCCTATTTAAAATATTTATGGGGATGATAAATGAGTTGATAACTTATACAATTTGAGTTTGAATATAATAAATTTAACTTAAAGGATGGAGTTAAATTAAAGGAAGTATAAGTAAATCAATAAAATCCAAGTTGAAATAAATTTGAGTTGTCATCAAAGACATGTGATTTGAAATTTAACAAAAGGAAAGTTAAATAAATTGATTTGGATTTGATAAGATGGTTGAAAAGGAATATAACTTAAGTGATGTTGAATAAAGTTGATTTTGGTATCGAAGTAAATTAATAAGTGAATTAATGAAATGAAGTCATTAAGAATTTGAACTTGAGTTATATGAATGAAATTCAACTTTAAATTGTTAAAGGAATTAGCAATTGAATTGATAAATGGATTGCATGTTAATCAATTAAATGTAAATAATGGATATGAAATAATGGATGTAAGTGTCAATTCATTAGAAGCTAATGTTATTGGAAGTTGAATAAATTGAATGGAAGTCAATTTAATATGATCCAATTGGAACTAAAAGTGTTGAACCGAATTGAATGTAAAGTTAATAAATTTGGTTGTATTGAATAAACATTGGTTGTTATTTGATTGTTGATTGATTGTGTATAATTCATTAAGTATTAATGAAATTGACTTAGCGAAATTGGAAGCTATGTGATTGAATCCAAATGGATAATATGTAAATTTGAATAGAATTGAATTTGATTTGATTTGATTTGGAAGTAAACTAAGTTGAATATAAATTAGTGGATGCAAACTAATTGAAATTGAATATGAATGAATGTTAGTAATTCCAATGTTAATGAATCAAATGTGATTTAAATTGGAAAACCAATTCATTGAATATTAATGAGAATATGAATGAATATTTATTTGGTTATGGATGATAGTTGGTTGGTGGTTTCATTTGTTGCTTTAGTTGCATTTGCTATATTGGCATATATAGATGTTGCTATATGTTGTATATTGATACTATTTTCATATATGCATGATTCTCATGTTGTTGTTAAGTGTTTAGTAGGTGCGGATGGCGTTGCTTCGCATTTGGAGCTCGCTTTCACGCTATATTAGCCGTATATGCTCGCTAATAATATAATAAGGTACATATCTCGGATTACATACCGTACTTTTACACTTTTTTCCCTGCGGGATGCCTCATCACTTGATGAGATGTATATTTGTGATATATATACTGTCATTTTTTTTGGATCGAGCCGCGCAAAGGGGACTATGACGAATTTTTCCGAAAATTTAAGGTGTTAGAATTTTTTTGAGAAAATTGGGAAAATTTGTGAAAAACTAAGTTTTGATTTGAAGTTGAAAGTTAAACAATAGTAGTTGGTTTTGAAAAGATAACTAAGTATAGATTTGAAAACTTAGTAAAGTATGGTAAGAAGTTTAAACTTGTTTTGAAAAGTTAATGGATTCTGTAAATTTTTCTTACTTGGTAATTTCGAGGACGAAATTCTTTTAAAGGGGGAAGATTGTAACGGCCCAGAATTTTTGATAATTTAAATTTGAATATTTAATTGAATTTAAATATTAAAAAGTGGAATTTATAAGTTGAATAATTTATTTATCGAATATTGGATTTAATTTGACAATTAAATCGATAATTTAATAATTGAAATTCCAGAAATAATTGAAAATTGGGTTAAATATGATTGAAAATGATTTGTAAAATTTTATTTTATCATGTTGGAGTTAGAACGATATTATAGAACTTTTAAAATTGAATTTGGAGTTAATCTGTGAAAATTGAATATTTTAATATTTAATTATCGACTGAAAAATAGCCAATTTTCGAACAGTCTCAGAATTGGACGAGACCAGTTCCATTGGATCCGTAGTAGTTATTTATTATTGGATTTCAAATTTCGTAGCAAACGGAGTTGTCGTTTGACCGTGGCAGCTCGAAACGCATCGAAATTGTTTTAATATTAATTTGGCGAGTTAAAATAGTCATTTTTCAAAAAGTCTCGGATTTCGACGAAACCAGTTTCATCGGATCCGTAATGTGATATTATTGTAAGGTTTCAAATTTCGTGTCAATCGGATTTACCGTTTGTCCGGTGCAAGCCAAAACGCCTAGAAAATCGTTTAATCGGTTTAATTTAAAATCAAACGTTTATTGCCATAACTTGCACAGATGACCAAATTAGCTCCCGAAACACGTTCCATTGTGTTCGGGATGCGGGGTAAACCTTAGAAACTCCAACCGGCACGCTTCGTTTGGAGTTCGGAAAATCCAAAATGAATAGTGTTCGTTTTATTTCCTATAAATAGACCCTTATCTTTCACAAATAAAAATAAAAATAACCTAGGGTTTAAATGCAGCCGCCATCCTTAGCAATCAAAGGCCAGAAAACTCTCAACTTCTTTCCCTCAAATCTCTCAATCCATCAAACGATCGTGAAAACTTCCAACTGGGAAGTCGTAGAGGACGACGAGGCGAACCTATCCAACGGTCAAGATCGTCATCGGGGCATCGTGGTCGCCAGAATCTGGCTGTGAAGTACACACGATTGGGCACGAATTTCCAAGCCTATGTATGGCCGAGCTTCAAGCTATTCATGGTGGAGGTAGAGCAGGAGATGGCGGTCAAGATGCAAGTTTCTGATCGTGCTCATGCTCGTCGAGGAAGTCGCGATTTTTAACCCTAAATTGGAGCTCATGGGTTTGTGCGTGCCTGGGAATAACGTGAGTGAAGATGGAAAAGGGGTGTTGCGTTCTGCGGCCTGATGATGGGGGGAGGTCAGGTCCTACGGCTATGGTAGTTTGGGTTAGAAATTAAAATAAAATGTTGTGAATTTATATATATTAAATTCGTGAAACTTTGAAAAATCATATCTTTTTCATACGAGGTCGAAAACGCGCGAAACCAGTTGCGTTGGAATCGTATGGACGAGCACTACGCTATGAATTGGATTGGAGTCGTTTGGAGTTAGTGAGAATTTCGGGTAAAATTAAACGTCCGTTTAATTTTATTCAAAATAAATCGCTAAAACGAAATTGAAATCAAGGTGAGAACTTCTCACTCAATCGAATCGGTTTCGATTTTAAGTTTAAATAGTTATATTTAAAATTCTAGAATGTATGTTGGAATGATGATTGTTATCTATTGATTGTTAAAATAGACATTATGCGCCGTTAGTAAGCGGAGGTTATTTATTAAAAACATATACCGCGAATATTTCATAAACAGTGAAATTGGTATTATTTATGTACTTGGATTTGATTTCCCGCAGTATATAGCGGATGAGACCCTATTATACCGCCTATTAAGCGGATAATATTTTAAATCCCATATACCGCGATAATTCCGTACTGGAGCGGAATTGGTATTGTGCTAACATCTTTGGATGCAGGGAAGCAGGTTGGAGGGATCCAACTGGATTCCGCAACTGTATTGGTTTATTTACAGATATTGTGATATTTGTTGATTATCATATCGATATATGATATTTGGATGTCGTGATTGACTATTTGGTGCTGTTGCATCATCGGATCCATTTTTAAAGTTTAAAAGTAACGATCTTTGATTTAAAAGGATTTTAAAGAGATTTTTGAAATTATATGTTTTATTAAATTTTAAATTGATCCATTTTAAATAATTAAAACGTTATAATATTTAAAGTTATAAAAGTTATGATTTTTGAGAAATATAACCGAAAAAGATTTTAGAAATAAATAGTAAATTAATTTATAAAATGGTTTAAACTGGAATTTTTGAATTATTATAAACGATTTATATAGAAGACTTATGAAGTTGATATTTATAAATTAAAAATACTGGAATTCACTACACCACAAAAGGCTTTTAACAGCGTTTGATAAACGCTGTAATATGATACAACAGCGTTATTAGAAACGCTGTATAACGACATGCTGTCGTATATACATAACTTACAACAGCGTTTCTATAAACGCTGTTGAAACATCTCTGTGACAGCGTTTATTACGAGCTGTCAATAATGTTTTCAACGGCGTTTATAACGTGCTGTATTATGTTTTCTAAACGCTGTTATTGAATCATCAACAATTTCGACAGCATGTTAAAAACGCTGTTATTGAATCATCAACTATTTCGACAGCATGCAAAAAACGCTGTTATTGACAATTTCAAGATAATTACAGCACGAATTAAACGCTGTTGTTTCTTCATTGACAGCATTAATCAAACGCTGTCTTCTATTTATATAACAGCTTTAATATTCCACTCTATTTTTGAATATTCCAGAATTATATTTTGAGTATATTGAAGCAACTAGCATATATAACATGTTCTAATAACTATTAATTAGATACATAAACGTTTACATGATATATACGTTCAGTATATTACAATTACAAATATATACATTCAGTATATTACAATTACATGATATATACGTAAACTGCTAACAACTCCTTGCGGCAAATCAATAAAAAAGACTGCAACTGTAATTTCACTAGTAAATCAGTTAACAACCCTACAAGACCTCCTAATCTCCCCACCACCATTCGATCCCAATCTCCCCATCGTCACCATCGAATTCTTAAAATCCTCAAAAAACGCATACAAATCCATAGCATACGTCTGAACAAGCCCAACCATCCCAGCATCGTTACCAGATACAAGTGTTTGATCCGAAGGCAAAAAACCGTTGCCAGATAACAAGTTCTTGAAGTAAAAGTTGTCAAAGGCAACAGGGGTAACCTCATCCAGTTGTGCTAGTACAACACCATTCGAATTCTTACCACATTGTCTGCTAGATCCAGAACTCAAGTTACATTTTGCTTTCCCAATCGTGTGTGCACCTGCACATATTTTACAATTAGTTTTGCAATAGAATTGGTGATCATATATAATTGATATTGTAGTCAGTTAGGCTTGTGAGTTACCTGAGAGTGCAACCATGTCTTTCTGGGATAGTCCCACATTCTGAAACATTTTTGTCAGCGTTGCCATGTCAGAAGTGGGAGCAGTACTATTGTTTGCAGCAATTAAACTGGCTGTTAAGCTATCCTTTCTTCCCATCTCTACTTGCCATGTAGGTCCACCTGACTGCTCATTCCAGATCATCATATGAACATTGATCAGTTATACTATTTGGGAAAGTTAAAAGATGTGAAAAGGTAAGTACCAAAACAACAGAATCTCTTGCTGCA
Source organism: Allium cepa (assembly GCA_030765085.1). NCBI lineage: Eukaryota > Viridiplantae > Streptophyta > Magnoliopsida > Asparagales > Amaryllidaceae > Allium > Allium cepa. The sequence goes on along the minus strand of CM060929.1, from coordinate 523,599,106 downwards.
ACTGCTACAACATCAGCACATGAAACAGTTTCAGGGCCGACTGACTCAAGCTCAGTTTTGATTGCATCAATGACTTCACACCCTCTCAATGAATTCAAGTTAGGTGCAGCAGTCTTCTCACCTTTTGTGTCATCCGTATCATCCAAAAGCAACGAGGCATCACACCCCTAGTTCGATTTTTTTTAATCATGTCAATTAGTTGGATTTACAACATATAATATACCAATTTTATAATATTACATACATTAACAAAGCAGTCGTGAAAATGCATCCTGAGGAGAGAAGTAGCCATGCGTGGATCTGCTCTGACCGCACGTTCTACACCCGTAAAAACAATTTCTTCAGCTTCTGGGCAGGTGCTAGTTTCACTGGAGGCTTACTTAAATAGCGTGAATTCGGAAATTTTGTAAAAATATAACATTTGCTAAATAATCGTGAAACGAAGTAACATGATTTTTGTGAAAGAAATGATGTTGACTAAATAAGCATGCAAAAGAACAGATGATCAAACCTGAGTGTAATTTAATGGAATCTTCTGCAACTCAGTAACATTCATTGCAATGCTCCTGTGTGAATCACGCATCAACTCAGTAACATTTATTTCAATTCAGCCACCGAGTGATGATACTTCCACATTTTTCTAAAGACTTGTGATATTTTATCATTTAATTAAGTGATATCACCCCATGGGAAAGAATAAAATCTGATATTCAAAACATAATAATGGAAAAGGTATTCATCCACCATAAACGTTTGCAGAAATATATCAAAGAGTGACTGTGTTACAAAAACTATACCTGAGTGAGTTAAATTGACTGTTAAGGATTAAAGAATATACTTTTATATGCGAATATAAAAATCAGTTAAGCCACTGAAGAAAGCTACATATAAGATAGCATTACATACCATGATCAACATGAGCAATAACCGACATGTTCCTGATATTGTGCTTCAAATCCATAATCCTTCTAAGTTCTTCTGCAGTGAACTTAACCATCTTGACTACCTGATAAACAAAAGAATGAACTTTCATATTTACATGAAAATTTTCCAGTTGCTATATTATAATAGGCGTATTCCAAACATCAAATTTTCATTATCAAATTTAATTGTTTAATTTCAAGCAAAAAATTCAATTAATTACGTTATTAAAAATCGCTAAAATTTATGGTTCATTACAAATTCACTAGAATTGACATTGATAACTTGGCTGGATAAATTATTATGCTGGAAAGCAAACCATCTACCATCCATGGTATAACATCTACAGTCAGATCTCTCCGTTTTTTTAATGTGAGAGGCTTTGATAACATGTGAGAGGCTTTGATAACATCTACAGTTTGCTGGACTTACTAATTTACTAGCAGCGATGATCATCAAAAAATTTAAGAGCTTTGATAACATGTGAGAGGCTATCATATAAGAATGATAAAACATATTTGTATAGCACTAAAATAAACCACTTAACCATCTTATTTTGATATAATTCTACGAAAGTTACATAATTAGGCCAAAATTTATCTATGCGTTATATTTCTACAAATAAGATTTCTTCAAAAAAAATCATTTTATCTGATTTTTACGATAGGTTACTTACATTTCTATGATTTTTTGGTGGTATGTTTAATTTTTGGCTTTCTTCGATCCAGAGGCTGATATTTTCTTATGAGTTTTAGCTACTGCTATTTAATTAGGAGTTTAATTTTTAACATAATATCGTTGTCCTCGCATCACCCATATTATACTTGGTCAATGCATGCTCCATTTCCTCCACTGTTATGTAGCTGAGCAAAGAACATGTGTACAAACAACAATGGCTTAAACTGTAACTTTTAAAAAGTTAAGAACCGTAGATGTTTTTTATGAACAGAATAGTTACCTGCTATTATCCTTATCAAAATATTCAAAAACCTTATATAAATGATCTTATTTCTCCAATTTACTCATCTACATGGTAGCCATTATGAATTCAATGTAACCATCGGCCCCATTTCCATCTACATCAGCCTGCAAGCAGTCGCACAATATTTTAACATGATCCTGCATGTATGAAGTTGAAATAGTTACTTAAAACTGCAACAATGACAATAACCAATTTCCTTCAAGTAGAATACAGGCTTCCTGGTTAAGCAAGACTACTGAGCAACATGTATATTTGTTCATGGTCAACTTTCTAATGTCAAAGTTACCAGCACCACAATATAAAACCAGGAAGGTTATTTAATGATGATTAACTTTGTTCTATTAAAGTCCCATGATGAAAGCGTTAATGGCAAGACATTATCCAATGATTTTAATCATTCGGTGAACCAATTAATTATATCGTAGTTCGATTCCAATGAAATATTTGGATGGCACTAACTAATGACTGGAGGGATCCAACAGACTTTAATCGGTCTATTAGTTTGAACTGGAAATATAAGCTTATGTTTGGTTATGTAACAACCCGCATATTTATCGATTTTGTATTTAAATATTTTATTTAAATATTAACTCGTTAATCAGATTTTGGTCCGAAAAGCTACTTTTTGTAAACGGTCAAATTAGGACTCGAGACCACTTCCATTGAGTTCGAAATGTCGTTTACAACTTTTTTAAGTATAAACATCGATAGGTTTGGAGTTAGTGAAATTTCACTAACTTTTCCCGCTTTGGACTTTGGGTTGGTTTAGCCTATTAAGCCCAAGTTCCAACCCTCTTCTCCTCACTCTTCATAAATTTCCTAACTAATCAAGCTTTGGCATTAATGGTGGAGGGAATGGGAAATTAAAATTCCAAAACTCAAATTCAATTGCAATCCATCTTTCTACTCCAAATTCAAGAAGAAGACATTGGATTCAAGATTCTTGTGCTTAGATAGAAGAAGGATTGATTCTTGCTTGCTTAAAACTTCATTTTCATTGATATTTGGTGCAAAGGTGAGATTTTTAACTCACATTCTTGTCTATAACTATCTTGGGTTGTTGGGAATGATTCCCTATCACTTTAGCATGAATATTTGCTTTTGGTTTGGATTGGATTGGCGAAAAACTCCGATTTTTGGCGTTTTGGCGAAATTTCTGCATTTAGGTCGTTCTGGCCATTTTTAGGTCGTTCGGAGTTAGGTCGTGTGGGTCTTAGGTCGTAGGTCGCGTACGAGATAGCTCCTAGATCGTTCTGACCACTTTTCGTGTGTTCGGAGTTAGGTCGTTCACGACCTAGTACTTAGGTCGCTCGTGAGTTGGTGGCGTAGGTCGTAGGTCGTTTAAATCTTAGGTCGTTAGGCCTTGTGTGTGGAGTTAGGTCGCCTGCTTTCCTTAGGTCGTAAGTCGCGTGTGCTTTAGGTCGCACACTTTCTTAGGACGCGAACCCTTTTAGGTCGTTGACCATGCTAGGTCGCTTGGCCTCTTCACTGCTTAGGTCGTTAAACCCTTCCTCTTTTGGGTCGCTCCCCTTTATTTCTTAGGTCGTTGTGGCCTTAGGTCGTGATATTTATAGGTCGCGGCAAAGTTAGGTCGCTCGACCCATGTTGCCGTTAGGTCGCTCGATCCTTGTTGCCGATAGGTCGCGTGCTTTCTTAGGTCGTGTACCTTTAGGTCGCGTGTCCCCTCTACCTCGTTAGGTCGCAAAGAACTTTAGGTCGCGTGTCCCCTCTACCTCGTTAGGTCGCAAAGAACTTTAGGTCGCTCGACCTCCTTACCCACCAGGTCGCGCACTTAGTTAGGTCGCTCAGCCATTGTGTTAGGTCGCGTGAACCCTTAGGTCGTTAGACCTCATTTTGCTTTAGGTTGTAGGCCTTTTGCCTTCACTTAGGTCGTACCGTTTTGTCGGGGCGCTGCCCCGCACCCCGCCGGGGGCGCTGCCCCCTGGACCCCCGCGACCTGACCGGGCAGGTCGAACCCCGTAAGCGGTGGCGTTGCCCCCGCACCCCCCCGGACCCTCCCTCCGTAGGGGATCTTATCTGAAAAACATTGAGCTGATTTCCTTGGATTTTATTCACATATCCGTATGCGATTGTTGTGACTGATTGTTTCTACAATTGCTTCTGTGTTTTGTCACTTTATAATATAAAGGTTTCAATACTAGTAGTAAATATCAAAACTCTTTTAACAAACAATTTCAACTCTGTTTTTAATAACAAAGCTCTTTTCTTAAACCATTTTCCAATCTATTAGTATATACAAACCTTTACCTCACTCGGATGAGAAATCTAATTAAACGACTTAGTAAAACAAGTGGTATGAAACGCTTGCGTTCACTTCGTCGGTTAATTCTTGGACTTGTTCGATTGAACCTCTTGTGACAATTTTATTAGTGAAGATTTACAGTTTGTTCGTAAATATTTAAGTTAAGCAAGTGGTTATGGGACATGAAGCTAAACTTCTATATTTACTAGCTTAGTGTAATTGACACTTCTCGTTGATCATGACGATCATTCTGATGATTTAGACTAGCAATTGTGCGATGTCTCTTGTTGCGAGGTTAGACTAGACACCACTTGTGTGATTCCACTCACACATACCTTTTTGCTTTTTGGTTAGTCTGGACCTTAATCTGTGTGATTCCATTCACACATGTGGGGTAGCTCCCCTTGGTCTTCGGACCGTCATGTGATAGGCCTCTTTCTCTTTTCTATGATTTCTGGACTTCTTGCATTGATTTCTAGAATTTATGTCATTGACTTGTTATGAGTACAAGTTTGGGGTATGATGCCCTTTCCGAATCTTTGAGAAGATTCTTGTGATATTGATTATCTCTTATTGATTGATCTTCTGTTGATCATTTTTTACATACTTATAGTGGTATGTCATTATGGATGTTTATGTTTATGCCATATCTTTTATGTTATATCATGTCATCTGATATTTATAGCTAGACTGATCCGTTTATTATTTTCTTAAATAATACTCGGGTCAGACCGAGATGTTACAGGTGCTTCTGCTTGACTTCTTCCCAGGGATTCATCACTCTGACTTTTGGCTAACTGTTTAGATTAGCAGTTTTTGTTGTATACACTTGAGATATAGACTCATAGTTGTATTCTTTTGTATAGCACGTGTTGCTATTCTTTTGTATTATTGTGGATCTTACTGACCACTACTCTGATGTACACCTTCATGTGTTAGTTATATATTCATATCTTCTTCCGCCTTTGTGATATGGATATCTGTGACTGATTTGTGATATGATTATTTCTATGTTTGTTTCCGAAGATTATTTATAGCCACCGTGTGATAAGCAATTACATGGATGGTCGCTCCTCAACAGCCTTATTCTCCGTGCTAGTTGACAGCACTACTCCGGAGTGTTCTTGGCTAGCGTGGGTATAGAGGTGGGGCGTCACAGGTTACCTAAGCAAAATATTATGTTTGTTAGAGTTTGTTTCAGGAGACAAACTTACAATGCCAGCTTATAGAAAATAGTGCAAACTTTAACATGATGTTGGCAGTTAGCAGTTCTTTAAGATAGTGCAAACTTATTGTTTGGGGAGATGTTTAAATTGATAATATTCACTATTAACCAACAAATTGATAATATTCAATGTGCTGCTTTTTCCACTGCTGTATTTGCAAGCCAAAGTATGCTTGAATTAAATCAAAAAAGAGAGGTTTGTTAGACTCACATGTGAAGTTGATTTTTGTGAGAAATCGATTTCTCTGGTTTTTGACAGAAACTTATTAACCATCTCTGCAGCTGATATGAATGGTGCTTGTTCCTGTTAAAAGATATTTATACAATAAATTTGTAGCTAAAAAGTAAGTCGAAAAACTCTATTGGTTTTGTAGTAGCTAAAAAGTAAGTCGAAAAGGAAATTACTTGCTGAAAATAACTAAATAATATTATTAGTTACCTTTGCGTGATGAGAATTTAGGTTACCTTTGTGCCATCACAGCATGAACCGGAGTCCCACACGTAGGGTGAAGCAACACATCCAGCCCAGTAAAGGAGCTTAACCAAAGTCCAGAATCTTCAGATTACCTATGATATTGATAAGGAAAGAGCTAAATAACATAAAATTTAGGAATCTTCCCAATTTTTATGCTATTCAACTATGCCTCATCAATATCATTTAGACCTTATACGATAGTGACAACATCTATATCATCCTGTTGACTGCTCTGGCTGAACCCAAACTGTATAAATTACACATGTATAAATGTCACGCTCATTACTAGACGATAGAAGTATTACCCGATAGAAGTATTACACATGTATAAATGTCACGCTCATTACTAGACGATAGAAGTATTACACATGTATAAATTACACATGTATCGGCTTCGGAGCGATATGCGATATATCGGCGATATATCAGCAATATTACCCGATATAACTACATAGAATAGAAGTGCCTTATTATGTTGGACACCTCATAATTTACAGATTTAGGATATCCATGTTTAATAAGCACCATACTTGTGGATTTATGAACTTTTTTCTTTAAACCATCAAGCTATGGTAGGAACGTTTCCTTTCTTGACCATTCAAATCACGCAACTGAAAATATGATGCATAATAAATTGGTCATATATTGGTCATGACCTCCAAAATTTTGCTCTTTAAACTTGCATAATAAATTTCCATTCATATATGCATCCAACACAAATTTGGACTACAAAAATTTGAAAGTTTGCCGGATAAATCTCATTAATATGCTTAAAATGCTCATTAACTAATATATATAATCTGATTCGACTTTATGGTATACATTATTAATTATAATTAATAATAACATATACATCTAAATAAAAACTAATCATTTTTAGAGAAATTTACAATGAATAATTGCAGCAGACATATGATGCCTATTTTTGACTACGCTATAGAAAAGTAATTAATCAAACACATTAACTAAATTTCAAAAATTGCAAAAAATGTAATTATTCACCGAAAATCAACAAGAAATGAAAATTTTAATGACAATTAGCATGAAAATAAAAGTTAAAACAACACCTATAATGCAAAAATAATCATTAATGCAAGAAAAAAATTTACTAAAAAAAAAACTATCAATTACCTAGAAAATAAAACTAATTGAGTTAGAAATTTAAATTAAGTACCAGAACATACAAAGTTGCTGCAAAACCTAACTTCATTCAGACTAGCAGGTGGCATTATATTCTACACAGCTTGAATTAATGATCATGTTTTGTCCTTTTCAACAAAATTATACCTGTTGAACCTTTTAATTATCTCGAGTAGGTTATCTACTTCCAATAAATGAATTTAATTTTGTTAGGCCCTTGTATTGAACATAAATTATGATTTCCAACATAATTTAATTTAGTATTTCTCACTTTTGTTGCATTTAAAGAGCTATCCAAACAATAACTACAAAAACACATGGAAATGGATATTTTCAACTTTTATTTTGAATTGAACTGCTTCTACAATAATCTGATAAATACTTTTTTAATACCTGGATTGATTGGGTGTGAAATATCTTGCATTTGCTTCTGCTGCAGATATTGTTGGTGTAGGTTCTTTCATTCTAATGGTGTTCAAGCTTGTTCCCTACATATCCAGATATTGCTTATAATTGGAATTTTTATGCTATGACACTTATAATTTAGGGTCTCTTTTTTCAATAATCTTTGAAGGTTATTACAAGTTTAATTATTACTGTAAGACATCTTACAAATATAGTACACTTAGGTAGAAAGTGATTATTTGTACTATGGCTATTTCAACTAGTATAAATACAAATTTCTTCATTTGAAACAACTTCAACACACCTTTTTCTCCACACAAAAAATGAGTTATAGCTATTAAAAAAGCATCGATGGACTGTCTGTGAAACAAACGCAATTATTCGATTTCAAATAGCATCATTGAATGCAGCCAACAGATCCGCATTGTAGCATATGGGAAGTCATTGTGCCTAGTTATAAGATAGAGAAGTATAACAACATATGGGAAGTAACGTTTATCTATAATCTTACCGCACATTGCATAAGCGCACCCAACAACTACTTACTATATATTATAGCTTCATACATACTAACTGGCATTAAAACCAATAATTGACAGCACATTTTCATGTTATCTCCATTGCTACACATAAACTATTTGATAATATGTGTTCATATTTGATCACCAAACAATGATGCAAATAATTCAAAACATGGTGCTTCTACTAATCAGTGAAATACAAAACTAAAATTTTTTCTACTGTTCAGAACTTATAACAAGCATTTTATAGGCAATACTTATGCAGCTCCAACTACCCGTGCATAATTTGACTAAAAACTTTCCTAAACATAAATCATACTTTGAACGAATCATTTAACTAAATTCAATCCCAAAATAACCCCAGTAAGCTTAGGCTTTCTGCCATATGAAAAGAAAAAACATTAGGGCAGAAAAGGATCACCTCGTTTCTAATAGTTAATAAAAACTGAAAGATTCCTAAATTATCTCAATAGCCTAGACAAATCAAAAAACCAAGTAGCTTATGTAAACCAATAAAGCTAATTCTACGAAAACTCAATTTTCATTAAAAAGGAAATCACAAAAGAAAATATGAATACTGTTTAGTTAAGTCGACTCTAAACCAGTATACAAAAATATGAATTAAGCTGACCTCTTTAACCGAGCCATTTCAGGAACTTGAGAGTCCTTACAGGAAAACTTGAAGCCGAATGAGAAAACTTTCCTATTGTCTCTCGCAACCTGATGCAAATGCACGAAATAAAAAACAGGTATTCACATCTTCAATCTTTCCAAATACGAATTGATTCTTGAATCTAATCATGGAATAAACCTCTAAATTAAAAAATCGATCACCGTAGCTTCACACTCGACTTCGACGTGCGAACTAGACTAAACTTCCAACCACCAGAAACCAAAAATCGCCTTCAATCATGATGTCTCGACCACCGCCTCCCTCGCCTGATCTAGAATCACCTTTACTTCTGGAAAATTGCAATTAGGGCACTATGAAATTGAAAAATGAGGGAAATAGAGAACGATGAAAATTAAGTGGAAGGGGATTCGGGCAGGAAGAAAGAAAGTTAAGTGGAAGGGGATTCGGGCAGGAAGAAATTGAGGAACGAGGGAAATGAAAAGAAGAGGGAATAAGAAGAGGGAAAGCGAAATTTTTTCACAAAGTTTAATAATGAGAGAGGGAACGCGAAATGTTTTGGTCCTAAGCTTATGTCACCGTTTGGACGAGAAAGAGTTCGTTTTAAATAATTTTTAACAGCATTTGTTTAACAAACGCTGAGAATTGTTGCTGTTAAAAGTGATTTTTGTTGTAGTGATTATAAAATGAGTTTTTTATAAGGAATAAAGTGAAATAAAAATGGATTTCATAAGTGAAGTGAAATTTATAAATTTATGAAATATGAAGATATAAAATGGATAGATTTTGTAAAATATAAGATTTATAAGTAATCAACTTATAAATCGGATTTGGCATTTAAAATGAGATATAAAAAGGATTTTTATAAATAGAAGTTTATAAAAATATAAATGGAGTTTATAAACGTTGTTTATAAATCCGAAATCAATTGAATTTGATAAGTGGGATATAGGAATATATGAAAGGAATTATATCCACGATTTTGGACAGTGGATAATCCTTTAATTAAATATGTAGAAATGTTGACATTGGTTAACGAAGTATATTCACAATTTTGGACAGTGAATATATTATTAAGTAACATGGATATGTTTTGGGAAAGCGATATTATTAAAAGAAGTTGATTATTTTAAAGACGTTTTAAAATGTGTTAAATATCGAAATCATAGATTTCAACATTCATTGTTGAAATAGACGTTTTCGAGAAAGAAGGAAATGGTGGACTATAACACTGTTGTTATAGTAAATGATTTCCGAAAGGAAATGTTTTATATAGTATTGGGATTTATGTATCTATTTAAACTTTGAATCCCTATACTAGTGAATTTGGGTCGTCGTAACGATGTTTTACGTAACATTCGTTTTGACTCAAATTTATGTGTTAAGAAATGATTTCTTAAAGAATAAAATATATACTTAATTTCGATTTAAGTATATTAGATATTTTCCAAGTGTTGAAAGTAAATGGGTTTGTGAATTACTTATTATTAAATAAGTATGGAAATGTTTTCCAATATAAAGTGAATGTTTTGGGATTTTATCTTTTAAAGATAAATTGAAAATGAATATTAGAAGCCGATTAGAAAATCGTATATTCATAGATATTTTGGAAATGTAAATTCACTATGGAATTTATAAATGAAAAGGGGAATTTGCTTAAAAAATAAACGTTGATTTATTTTTGAAGTGTGGGAATTAATTTATGGATTTGGAACGTAAATATAAAGCAAATCGGTAAGGATTTATTTAATTGGTTTAAATGAACCATGTTGAAATGAAAGAAATTCGGCGTAAGGAAAAGTGGTTTGAAATTTTTTTTCAAATGGTTGAAGTGTGGAAAATTATATATCTAGTAAAGATATTTTGGAAAGTAATAATTTGGGAAATTATTTGGATTTGGTGATGTTGAACGCGCCTATTGATAGTTAAATAATCCGACTATCAATATTTACCTTTAAATAGGTATTTGTTGTGATTTTGCTTGAATTTGAATGCCACACTTATTTTTAAAATAAGCGCTCACTATTCGGGTTAGCCGGGAAAGGACCTTGGGGTCATATAACCCATTCCGAATATGTGATACGTCGTAATGGATTGCATTTGATGACCGGTGTTGAAGACCGGATATTTTTGAAAAGGGAAGGACTACCGTTGAGTTACTCTGCATCGGCCGATCTCCGATATAGAGGTTTTATCACCCTTAGTGACGGGAAGTCCAGACGTGATTAGAAATTATCCGGAATGCAAGGACTTCTTTGGAAGTGCCTTCGGTTCTGTTCGAGCCCGGAACAGACTTGTATGGATTGTATGTCTGACATTACAAATTGAGATATAAAGCTGATTTCTTTCAAATATATTTCTGTTGGTGGCGGAGAATTTATTCTCTTAGCTTAACACCCTTCTCTGAGACGTACGAGCTCAGAGGTTATATAGTTGAAGGTTATTAGTGATATACTCCCAATTTGGTAGTGTGGCATGCTGAGTGTTGCTGTGAAATGATCATTGTTTGAGCATTTATGATATGATCATTTGTTTGATCATTTATCTTGGTGATCATTTCTATGATCATTTGTTGACCCGAAGCACAGCTTTTGTATAAAGCGTGGCTTTGTGGACGAGACTTCGTCGGACCTCACACCCCGGAAATGATCAAAACAGAAAGGATGCAGCACGGTTATTAGGGGGTAGCACCCCTTTAGTGTATGTCTTTCCTTCTGGATAGAGGTGGTATCATGGTATGGAGCCCAGATACTTAACCTATGTTGCTGCTGCAAATTTTTGGTTGTTGGAAATCGAGAATCCTCGGATAGATCGGTTACGATCGGGGGATGACATATTCGTGTCAGTAGTTACCCAGTTAGGGGTAACCCGGCCTTGTGTTGGCAGAGATCCGGTTTGGTTCTCGTGACGTCATTCCAGAGGCGTTTCCATGTGGCAATGGGAAGTTCCTTGGCCTGACCATTTGTTGGAAATCCAAAGAAACAATACGATCTTGTACGGTTTTAGTTGTAGAACCTATCATTCACTTATGGTGGCGCCCCACTGTTTGGATGGTAGCTATAGTAGGCATAAGTGCGGAATGCCTATGCTGGCTAAGATTTATATTCTACTTTCGAAATAATTTTCCTACACTATGCACTAGTAATAATATCAAATGTTTCTTTTAATGCGTATCAAGCATCTTTGACTATCATAAGGAGAAATCTCCTCCGATTCTGCGTTTGCATTGTGTGTGTGTGCGGGAGGCCGTATGGTAGTCTCATTTTTTAAAAAGCATTGCGAATTGAATTTAAAAATATTCCTCTATTTTGATTTTAAAGATAAATAAACTATTTTGAGTTCTCACACCAGTCACATGACTAACTCGGAGTTTATTGTTTTCCTTCCTAAACTCTGGGTGCCCACCAATTTCCACACGGGCAGTCAGGAGTAAGTTTTATCAGGATATTCTGAAATTCAGGATTTGCTGGAGGCAAGCTGGATGGCTTGGCGTATTACTAGTATATAATATTTCTTTTCCACTGTTGATGTTGTTTGTAGTTGTACACTCTGTTGATGATGTAATGAAATGTGATATAATTAATAACTGATATAGTTCTTGGTTTAAAGATTATTCATTTATGTATTATATGTTGTTCCGTTGCGAATTGTGAGATTCTGATGTTGTCCTGTTATTTCTTTCTGTTCTGTTCTCTCTTTTTCTCTCTTCTTCTACCTCTTTCTTCTTCTTAAACCCTAACGGTACGGTTTTCCGGCCTTCGATTGCTCGGCAGTTGATACAGTGGACGTATTAATGTCGGTTTTCGTGGACAAAGAATCGGAAACATTACAGAACACGACCACAACCTGGCACCTGCTCTTTAGACGTTGGACCTAACGGTTATGGTAAGACAGCTTGTGAAGGAAAGTTAAGGCCTGACAATGATGATTAGGGACTCTCCAGGAGTCATACTCCATTTACTGACAATATCTTACATGTAGATTATCAATGGAGGTTTAATATGCCTATGATGCTTGCTTATGCGAGAAAAATAACCAGCATCTCATGAAGTATGAGTGGCACGTAGACTCCGCAAGAGAAATCGATGCAGTCAAGTGAAGATATTTTCCTATTTTGCGTTGCGACCATGTGGTTCATCAAGCTACCACCACGGTCAATTTCTTCGTTTAATAAGTTGGCAATGAAGTTTACGATGCAATTCCGCATGCACAGGCTTAAACCAAAGATGTCATGTCCCTTTCCAACTTGATCCGGGCTTCGAGGGAATCACTGAAACATTATCTAGAAAGGTATAACATGTTTATTTCAGAAATCAGTAATCCGAAAGACGATGCAATACCGATGGTGTTGACTATGGTAGTTTACCCTAATTTTGATAATTGGTTGGCGGGAAAGATTCCTTCTTCATTGAACCGGTTTTACGTGAAAGCGACTCAGTTCCTAAGGAAGAAGAAGGCAAAGCGGTCCGGGAAGAAAGATATTGCATGCCTAAGCGCCGAGGGTACAAAGTAATGTAGCAGTGAAACAGTTCGAAAAAAGTTTTGGGAAAGTTGAAATTAAGGTGTAGAACAAACCAGTACAACAAAAGAGAGATGGTGAAAGAAACTGTAACGACCCGTAAATTTCAATGGTTTTTAATAATATATTTAATTGAAATTTTGTGAAATTTTAAATAATAAAATTTTGAAATAAAAATTTAATATTTGACAGATGTCTTCTTAATCATTGCAACTGGTAAATCTTCATCAGATAATTTGGAAATTTATTTTCTTGTGTAATTCTATTTAAATTTAAATCAGTTAAAAATTGATAGTAATAAAATGTTTTCCAAACCTGAATATTTTTCTATAGAAAAATTGTAAATCATTTTCTGAGCAAGACGTCATATTTCATTTCTCCAAATTTTGACTGTTATTGCTCCGTCGATCTTATTTTCAGTGAAATAGCAGCATTTTCGTACCAATATTAATTTTGATCGGATGATCGTACCACAGATATCTGTGTACCATTTTGATCATCCCGTCGTACCAATCTCTGTGGTATATTCAACTCTGTATTTTGAAGCTCGGTACGCGACGGAGACGACTTAGCAATCCACTACACCGGTAACTTTTGTTTTTCGTTGCAATCAAACCGTAGCCATGGTATGCAAGAAACCATCAATTGCTTTAATAATTCAGCCTTAACTATTGCTATTCCCAACGGTCACTAGCTTTTTTTCTTTTGAAATTCAAATCGTGACTAACATTTCATCAATTCATTCATTTTTCTGTTTGCTATTCACATTCTTTTTTTCTCAAATCTCTTTTCTCCTACGTGTTCGTTTTCTTCTCCTCCCCACCATTTTTCTCTCTTCTCTCCACTTCAATACAACAGCAATCTCTCTCCCCTACATTAGTCGAGCTCCTCCAGCAGCATGGTCTTGACCACCTAACTTACCCAAAGCCTTGCTCACCCTCTTCGACGACATTCCCTTGATCCGCCTACGACTCTCGTGCCCACCATCATTTGCTCGCGTCGTAAGCACCACGGTCGAAGAGCCGCTCCTCCTTTGCCGCTTTCCCCTGCCGAGCACGGCCGCCATCTCGTTCCAGTCAGCATATATATATTTGTAAGTTGTATATTGATTTTTTTGTTTTTTATATAGCTGTTATAATATAAATGGCTATAAGATTTATGTATATAGTATATAATTAGTTATAACATAGCAGTTTTTGTATTTATATAATATATATATATATGTATATTTGTTATTAGTTTACAAAGTTGTATATTATGTGAGCTCATACAGATGTTTGTAGTTCTCTGTTTATATGCAAGCATGCAAATTTTTGTTAATCAGATATATTTAGGTATATATATTTTTTGTTTTGGTTAATGTATATATATACAATTTGTATATAAGACTTGATACATATATATATATATATATAAACGTTCATAAACTAATTTGGTTGCTGACTTTATTTCATAAACATATCTTGCAATATATGTTTGTCGTGTTCTATACATGCTAACGTATGTACATTATATATATAAATAGTTAAATATTTGCTGGCTATATTTAAAGTCGTCTGAAAGTTATATATATTTGTTTATAAATATAAGTTATGGCAGTACTACTATATGTTAGTGTATATAGTAAGTTATACATTTTGACAGTTATATATATGCCTATACAAGTTACATATGGTAGTTTATATATATATATACGGTAACGAAATTTATTTCACACGTTAGTCATGTGTATATAATTTATATGAGTGTATATGACAGGGTGTTTCCATATTTAAACTATATATATACAATTAAAGGAATATTAGTTTTAGGAATGTTTATTTTTATTATTTAAAAGGTAATATATATATACATGTTTTGGGTCTTTAATAATGTGTTTTCAAATGTTTTTTGTAACATACATATATATATACATAGACATATATATATTGTGTTAATATGTCTTGTTATTGACATTAAAATATAATAGGTATGTTAGTATATATATTAGTTAAATATGTACAGGTATATGTTATATTTGTATGTTGAAGTATCTGTCGCGTGTAAAAGAAGGTGTATAGGTTACAATATATATTATATGAGAATATATAAAGAGTATTTAGTATGTTATACTATTTGCGTTAAATATATTATGGAATACTGTAGCTGTTGATTCCTAGTTCTATATATATGTGTTTATAACTAATAATAATAATAATAAAGTAAATTAATATATGTATGTCTTCAAATTTATTTTCCGCAGTGGCTACCTTATTTAGATATGTTTCTAACGATGGGATTCTCTGTTTTATACGTGTTTCAAAATTAAATATTGATTTTAATATAGAATTATTATACAAACATAGTTATATGTTGTTTACATATATTTTAACTGTCTGTATTTTTTGAGCTACACCTAATTTGTTGGGCCACCTATATATATATATATATATTTATATTTATAATAGTAATTTATAATATTTATAATAAGATCGGTCATACACGTATGTTTTCTAAAGTATTGTGAATAGTGGCTTTGTTATGTGTTCTGGTATCATATGCAAAAATTTATGTTAATATAATTTGCTTTAAGAGTATACTACTATACGTTTATTTTGTGTAAATTTTTGTAATAACTTAATATATATATATATATATATATTATTTTAACTATATGTTTTAAATTTATTATGGAAATGTGTATATATATATATGTAATATATCTTGTCTTATCGATCTCGTGCCATCTTGACTTACATTCAATATCGAATTTGTCGCATCAATTCCTACTTTGTCTCTGTTCCGTGTGCGTATCTGTGTCATCTTCTTGTCTCTCTAGCCTCGAATGGTCAGTAATCACTCAGATTAACGTTCTTATATTTATTAAATTTGATTTCAATTGAAACGACAATTGAAATATGCCGCTCTTAGTTATTTACATTGTTATATATGTTATTATCTGTATTTGCTCACCTGTGACATCTGACACCATTATCTGTTATTTATATTGATGATATATGCATGTTATATGATTATCATATCTGTCATCACTCTGTAAGTTCCCTGTTAGTATATAATTCACTATAGGTTGAAATGATATATACCGAACGGACTTTAGATGAGGAGAAATCGTTATTGGTTGAAGTGATAAGTCCAAGCGATTTTCATTTGAATTGGCTTTGTGATTGCGGGTTGAAATTATATATATATATATAGACACACACACACACACACACACACACACACATCTGTATTTATATTTAAATTACGGATTGAAATGATAAATATCCGTATCACTTGACCATAGGATAGAAAATTATATACAGACGCCGTCGGCCTATATATTAATATTTTGAAATTGATTTCTATGGTTTTGGAAAAAATATGTTTTTTAATATATTTACTGATTTTAGATATTATATAAAATGCTATTATATATGTAGTTAAATTCTTGAGTTAAGCTATGTATAAATTGTTTGATATAAAATAAGTTTAAATAAAAAATTGATTTTATTAAAATATAACATGGATAGGCATTTATTTATATTTTAATATAGTGTTTATAATGATTTTTATAAATTAAGGTTGAGAAGATAGTTTTGAAATTGATTTGAAATTTTATTTAATTAAGAATTATATTTAACAAGAATCCATTTGGAACTTATTGAAATTGAGATTTTAAAAGAATAAGGTTTTATAACTTAATTTTGGTTTAAGGTGATTTAAGTGAATATATCAAGTTTAAATAAATTGAGGAATATTCAGTTATTGAGATTTGTAGTTTTATTTAAAGGATATTAGATTTATTAAGTAAATATTCCAAAACTAAATAATAGTAAAGTGAATTTGGTATATACATGAATTATCAAATTTAGTTTCGAAATATTGAATATTTAAGCTTTGAAATATATTGAAATGGTTATTTTGTGGTTCAAATCTGTTATTGGAATTTGATATAAAGTGAAATGGATTAATGAAACTGAATTGAGATTAAATTTATGAATTGAGATTTGATTTAAACTGAATTTTGGATTCAAGTTGATTTGAATCAATTTGTGAAGTTGAGAAAATTATTTTACTTTATAAAGTAATTTTAAATTTAATACTATTTTATTATATATCTAATTGAATATCTAAACCAATTTAAGGGGTGGATATGTTTTCGAAGCTATGAATTTCAAAGTACTATCTTTTAAAAATGTTATATTTTCAAGTATTTGGTTTTGAACTGTTATAATTTTATAGTATTGGCATTTTGGAAATGAATATATTTGAAGTGAAAACGATATCGTATTGATTTGGGTTTTGAATTGGAAATGATATTTTGGTTTTAAAGTATAAACTATTTTGAAATGACCGCGGTGTTATAATAATGGTTGGTCGTTAAAGAAACCGGGATCAGAAGTTGTCATACTCTCTGCCAACTTCGAAACCACTTTAACAACTGTGTATGCGGTGGAGATTCCAGAATGAAGTAGGATGGTGGCGACGTTCTATTGAGGTATATACATGGACCCGACTCCCGTGAATTGGCATAAGGTGGCTAAAACAGGAGCGATTGATGGGCTAATGAGGTAGCTACTCTGATCGGACACACTCCTTCGATACCATTCTATTAATTTGTGATTGATTGGGTGCACCTTTGATTTTTGGAAGTGTGGCTCGAGGTGGGCCGTAGTCGCTGCTATGCATTACCACCGGTCCGGAAGCATAATTGGTATATCTACCCTGGCATTGCCTAGTTGTGCCGTGTCACCTACCCTAGCGCGCCTTCTACGAGTTTTGATTTGTGTTGTACCTATAGATATTTATGGTAGCCTTCCGATCTAGAGGTACAACGGTACTGTATAGACTATTGGCACTATATATGTGTTATAGTGGAAAATTTAAAGCCTTAATGCTATTTTTAAGTAAGTTTACTTTACTATTAGACATTATTATAATAGCATATATTACTACATAGTAGATAGTTTAACGGATCGTTAGAGGATGGTTATCCCAAACATCCTTGAGTTACTTATATTTTAGTTGTTATTTCACTAGAGTTGGATTTATTGATATAAGAATGTTAATCCCGATTCGAGTGTTTTGTTTTTTTCTTTACGCTCGGGTCAGACTGAGTGATACAGCTTTTGAGACTCACCTTTGGAGTTAGAGCTTCGTTTGGAGATCCATCTACATCTTTCAGCTTGGAGTTATTCGGTTGTTTCCAATGATGTACACTGATCTTGTATTTGACTATTGTATTTGAAACTTCTATTATAACTTGTTTAACTCTGTTATATATTGTAGCTTCATGAACTACTAATCTTTTGTTTCCGCTGCATAATGTATATTACTTTATGTCTGTGATTCTGTGTTATTTTATTTACTGTATATGCTGAGTTTTGCCAAATATAAATTAACAATCTGGTATTTTGAACAATTCAAATCCGACATGTGCGGATGCGAATGGTTTTATATCGGGTCATTAAATTTGGTATCAAAGCTTTGATTTTAGGCAAAACTCAGCATATGGAGTAGATTTAATTATAGAATCACTTTCGTTCGAGCTTAAATTCCTTCTTCTTCGATTCGGTTTCATTTGAATTTTGGAACATTACCCTCGATTCCAAAATTCATTCTTGTCTCTTCCTATTCATATTCTTATGAATTCTGGAGCATCCCATAGCTCTACTGAATGATTTGTAAAGGGGTGAACTCCTTTACAATAAGCATCGATCTTATTCTTGTAGTCACGGTTGACCCGGTTAAGGTTGCCCGAGATTTATATAAACTTATCCATCTTCCTATTTTTTTATTTAATTATCTTAACTTTGTTTGGAACCTATTTTCGAATCAAAATTCTCTTTGATGTGAGTCCAACAAATTTAAATCTCTATCCTTGCTTTGAAATCCATTCTTGTATCGCCGATCGAGGAAGTGTATTTGTAAATTAATAATATATATATGTATAGTGTTGTTTGAGTTGTTGATGTTGATTTGGGTTTTCGATCGATTCGTTTGATCAGCGCTATCGATATAATCTTCAAAACACTTAAATAGAGTAACTGACGCAATATTGTTTTCAAATTTGGTAAATAAAATAATTTTGAATGGTTATAATATATGTAAGTATAATTTTTTCTGAAATTAAATTGTTAATGAATTGGTTGTTGAAAATAATAATATTTTATTTTCATTTATTATTTTGTAAACCATTGACTATTTCAACATCCAGATTTGAAAATTTAATTGAATTAAATTTAGAATTTGATAATTTAATTTTCGGTGATTTCAAACTCGGGTTTTAAAGTTTTAAGGTGTATATTATTTAAAATATTTTCAAACAAGAATTGTTTCAAAGAATTTTAACTGTTTAAAATCAGTGCTCTTCTCTTTTGTCACTGGAAAATAATTTCGGTGATGACTACATCATCATCGACATTCATTTTCGAGTTTCGAAATGAAGAGACCAATGCGTAGCTTTGCTACAGTTTTGTTTTGGGAAATTAAATTGATTTAAATTTCTTAAGTATGATTTGATTTATATATATAGGTATATTATTTTATATTTAATTTGATTTGATATATATATTATACACATAGTTATCTTTAAATGGTTTGAAGTAAATCAAAAATGTAATTCTTAAATTCATGGTAAAAGGTGATTTTAACTATTTAAATGAAGCCAAAATTTTGAATAAATATTTAAACTTGAAAAATTGAAATGGAAACTTTATTTGTATAATACCTAATTTCATTCTAATACAACTTACATAAATCATTCAGAAGTTGAGTATGTAATTGGATAATATACAATATAAAATGATTTTATAATTAAATTTGATTGTTTATAATAAATGTTATACATTTAATTTAAATTAAAAAATGTTAATGGGGATAAATAGAATAATAAGTTAATAGAATAATAAATGAGATAAATAAAGTAAATTCTATTTTGAGGGAATAATAAATGGAAACAAAGAAATCAACTTAATGAATTATCTAGAATTTAAAATCAATTGTTGAATATAAATTAATTTAAATTGAAATTTATATGGTTTTAAACTAATTTTTTTATCTTGTTTTTCAAATCTATTCCTTTTTGGTTATTCTATTTTCCTACCTCCTTTCTTTTCACGGACGCATAGTTTTGAGTGGGGGAGAGTGTAACGATTTGTAAATTTCAATGGTTTTAATATTATACTTAATTGAAATTTTGTGAAATTTTTAATAATGAAATTTTGAAATAAAAATTTAATATTTGAAATATGTCTTCTTAAACATAGCAACTGGTAAATTTTCGTCGGATAATTTGGAAATTTATTTTCTTGTGTAATTCTATTTAAATTTAAATCAGTTAAAAATTGATAGTAATAAAATGTTTTCCAAACCAAAATATTTTTCTATATAAAAATTGTAAATCATCTTTTGAGCAAGACTTCATATTTCATTTCTCCAAATTTTGACCGTTATTGCTCCGTCGATCTTATATTCGACGAAATAACAACATTTTCGTACGATATCGATTTTGATCAAACGATCGTACCACAGATATCTGTGTACCGTTTTGATTATCTCGTCGTGCCAATCTCTACGGTATATTTAACTCTGTATTTTGAAGCCCGGTACGTGATGGAGACGACTTAGCAATCCACTGCATCGGTTGTAACATCCCAAATTTTATCAATTTAAATTAGTAATTTATTTGAATTTTTGGAATTTAATTTGAAATTAAGTTGAATTTTTTTTCAAATCAACCAAAATAGGTTTTAATTTGTATGAATAAGATTTCAATTTCATTTGAGTTTAAAATTTGAAATAATTAATGTTTTTAAAATTATTTGAATTTAAAATATATATATGTGTATGTGTATATGAGTAGATTTGGATTTGACTTTGAATTTAAATTTTAAATAAATACTTAAGTAAAATAATTTTGATTTAAAAATATATATGTATGTAATTTATTTAATGTGTACTTAATTTCAAAACATTCTCTTTTAAATAGTATTTATTAGTATGAAGCAAATGTCTTTATAAAATGGAAAATGTAAATAAAAAAATATAATTTAAATAATTTAAAGATATTATTCTAATAAAAATTTACAAATGTTAAATAAGTAATATATATAAAAACAAGTGTTAAAAATTTAAGTAAATGGATTAACAAGTTTAATCCATGTAGAAAGAAAATGAACAAGTGTTATTTTAGTTTTATTTTTGAAAACTAATAAAAAGAATATTTATATCTATATAAATACTTCATCTCCTCTTTCTCATCTCTTTTATTCATTTTCAAAATCTAAGACCTGTATAAAAAAAATCAAAAGCCTATGAAAAACAGAAGATTAGAAACAACAAACCAGGAAACAAAGAAAAATCAAGTAAACAAAGACAAAACATTTTAAGCCTTGAAAATCAACCTCTTCGTTCATTTCAAATATGACAACCCAGGGTTCAAAGCTTAAGCCTAAAGAGGGAAGATTTCAAACAGGTAAAGAACAACTCAGTAATCAAACAAATCAAAGAATTCAGGGTTCATTACAAAATCAAGTCTAGATTAAAAAGTCGGTAATCAAACTTCTTCCAGTTTTCAAGTTTTAAACCAGGCTTCTTCTCTGTTTTTCTTGATCAAGGTGAGTAAACCTTTGTTAAATCCATATTTTTATCTGTTGTTTGGAAATCATGCCTGAAATGAATTGGAAAACTGCTTGTGTAACGACCCGCTATTTTGGACTATTCGTATCCGTACATGTTGGACTTGAATAATTCAAAATACCGAATTGTTAATTTAAATTTGGCAAAACTCAGATATACAGTAAATAAATAATCATAGCATCACAGACACAGAGTAATAATATGCAGCGGAAGCAAAAGATAGTAGTTCATGAAGCTACTATATATATAACAGAGTTAAATAGGTTACAACAGAAGTCTCGAATACAATAGTCAAATACAAGAATCAGAATACATAACTAGAATCAACAGAATATCTGGAAGCTGGATAGATGGCTGGATCTCCAAGCGAAGCTCCAACTCCAAAGGTGAGTCTCAAAGACTGAACCACTCAGTCTGACCCGAGCGTAAAGCAAAACACAAAACACTCGAGTCAGGATGAACATTCTCATATCAATAAATCCAACTCAAGTGAAATAACAATTGAAATACAAATAACTCAAAGGATGTTGGAATAACCATCCTCTAAGGATCCGTTAAACTATCTACTATGTAGTAATGTAGGCTAAATAGATAATGTCTATCAGTAATGTAAAATATCAAAATAGTGTTAAGGCGTTACCATTATTCCCCTTAACACATTTTATATAAGCGGCATAGTCTATACAGCACTATAAACTCCACCGTAAACTAGTGGGATATCAGGGAGTACTCCATAGGTATAAAACAAAGCAAATTCGTAGTGGTCGCGTATATAGGGATACAAGTATGACAAGGCACATGAGGCAATACCCAAGGTAGTGAAACTACCATTCGCCTGATCCGGACTGGTGAGAACGCATTACCGCAGCGATCGCAACACCGCGAAACAACACTCCTGAAATTCCGAGGGTGCACCAATCAATAACAAGTAATGAGTAGTAGTTACGAAGAAGTGTGTTCGCTCGAGGTGGCTAACCCCATTTGGCCCGGCACGGCTCCTGATTTTAGTCATTTCCAATTTGACACAAGTGTCAAGGCTATCCATTATCGTTAGTGTAACAACCCTGTATTTTCTGATTATTGTAATTGTATATTTTAATTATTTAAATTTAAATTCCTAATTTAAATAAACTTTATTTTATTTATTAAAATGAATATATTTTGTTATTTGAAATATAAATGTTGATTTTTATGTGGATTAGAATTTCAAACATGCATAAATTGAATATTTCCAGAAAATGTGAATTTTGGTCAAAATGGTCAAACTTTGACTTTTAAAATTAAAATTTGAAAGTTTGAAAATTTGAATTTTTTTTTATGAAAGTAAATAAAATTTTAAGAACACTGCTTTTCGTTTCGTTGAAATCCGAATAATATTGTGGAAGTTATGCTTTTTACAAAATTGGGTGTAAATTGTTTTATTTAACAATATTATTTATTTTAAATTATATAAATAATCTTTATAATTGTCATATCTTATTCTAAATTGTATTATATGTTATGTTACATATATTTTTACCTTTTAAATATTTTTAAAGTGATGTTTGAATTTTTCTAAAGCTTATTGAATTTATTTTCTATTTTTAAAGCCTAGTTTCCATTTTTCTGTTATTTTCTTTATTTAAATTATATTTAATTAAAATTTATTTATTCACTTTTATGTATGCATCTTATTTTTATGTTTTGACCTTTATTTATAAATATTTTCATGTACATACAATTTTTCCAAAGTTCATTTCATTTATTTTCAAATTTTCAAGCCTAATTTACATTTTCTTTGTTATTTTCTTAATTTAATTATATTTAATTAATATTTTATTTTTTTTTATTTACTTACTATATTTTCGTATTTTATCTGTATTTATACATATTTTACATGTATTTAAAATTTAAAAAGAAAATAGAAAACAAAGAGGCAAAGTCCTTTCATTTTCTAGTCTTTTCATATCCTTGTCTTTTCATTTGCTTTTGCCTTTTCCTCTTCTTTCTTTTAGCCATACCTTTTTCTTGCTTAGCCGTGTATCTCCCTTCAAAATTCACGTGAGAAAACATCATTCTTCACTTAAACTCACGGCATTTCAATTTGAGAAAAAAAATGGCAAAGTTCATGGTCTTCTTCTTCTACTTTTCCTTCCTATTTTCATTGTTTTGCCTAGATCTCTCTTCAACTTTGCTTGGCCCCTACCACCCACCATCACCACCATACTCTCCACCATCTACAGCAGCACCGACCCCTCTCCTCTGACCACCACCTCTGGCCATGACCATTAGATGAAGCCACCACCTCAAATTTGCAAAGCACTTCAACAAAACAATGCTAGCAAAGCCTGTACTTCACTATTGCCTTCATAGTTGCTTTTGGCCACCCCTTAGCCACCACCACCTTCATCTACTTCACCTTTGGCTTCCCCTTTCACTGCTATCCAGATCTGAACTAACATGAAGACCCCATGGCCGAGCCTATATGGGGTCATAGCCGAACCAAAATGCACCAAAAACTTCACCTATTTTGCCTTGTCCATTGATATGCTTCATGTTGCAAACCCTACCTTTTATATTCCTTCTAGCCGTGCTTTATGGATGCCATACCCGAGCTAAACCTGATCATGGCTGAATGTATGCTCCACTTAGACTACGCATTTGAGTGATAAGGCAAGGTCAAGTCACTTTGCTCTTTATTGCTTGGTATTTCAACTTGTTCAATATTGTTTTGTGTTGTATATTCATGTGTTGCATTGTCTTGTTTGTGTTTATTGGATTGTTACAAAATGATTATCTAGGCTCTCTCCACTTATTTGAATCCATTGTCGTGCTTGTCTTGCCCTTGGAATCATGTTTGTGTGTCGTAGTGGTCTTCAGCTTGAAAAGGTGAGTCTTTCTCACTCTGACATTTATACTTATGAAATAGTGAATTGATGACAAGTGTTTAGTAATATAAAATGTTTATGCAAGTTAATGATGATCATATGATATGCTATGCCATGTTATTACCATGTTAAAACTGTTAATTATCACCTGACATCTGATATATGACATTATATTGTGACATTGACATTGTTTATATTGTTTATGCATATATTCACACTGCAAGTTCCCTGTTAGAATAGAATCACTATGGGTTGAAATGATACATACCCGAACGGACTTTAGAATAGAAAAAAATCGTTATGGGCTGAAATGATAGGCCTGAGCGATTTTTATTGTATTTTATTTGACTTGGGATTACGGGTTTGAAATGATAAAACCCGGTTTTCTTTGTAAATTACGGATTGAAATGATATATATCCGTATCACTTGACCTAGGTTAGAAAATTATATACAGACCCCGTGGTATATTTTTAAATGATTTTTTTTAAATATGTATTTTCAAAAGTATGAAATTTTGATTTAAAATATATATATTATGGTTTTAAGAAAGTTAAATATTAAATCTTGAAATTGTGAATTTAAGTGAATTCAAGTATGTAAATTTGGAGTAAATGTGATGTTTGACTTTAAATTTTATTTTAAGATGTAAATAAATAATGGAAATTAAATTTAAAGTTTTGAAATGATATTTGAAGTAAAATTTTAAGTTTATTAAATTTATAAATTAATAAACAGTGAATTTTGACTTAATAAATGAACGGAGTTTGCAAAATTGAATATTTGATCTTAAAATTTTATTTTGTTAAATCATATGTTAAAATGATTTTAAATGTGAAATTTTGAAGTCTAGAAATATGATTTTTAAGTTGTAATAATAAAAATTTGGAGTTTTATTATTATTTTTGAAAAGCTAAAATGAAATCTGGAGTTTTATAGCATTTTCAAAATGCTTTAGTCTTTTGACAGCATTTTAATGCTATTGTTTTGAATCTAACAATGTTTGAAATAACTAAATATCTACTACGACATTTTTTAAATTTCGCTATTCTTGAAATAAACCATTTTGAAACTATAAGCTACGATAGCACTTTATAAATGTTGTCGTTGCTATAATTTGACAATGTTTTGAAATGTTATAGATTTTAACACTGTTTGGGCTATATTTTAAAGTGTTAAATAATTTGACTTTTGAAATGGATTATCTGTGAAATTTTAGAAGTTTTGAATATTTAAATTTGAATTTTTAAGGAATTTTAATTGAATTTGAATTTAAATAAAGTTTACTTGGTTATGTGTTAAACGGAATGAAATGTAATATAATAAATGAATTTTTGAATGGAATTTTGGAATGTATTTTTGGTAATGATGTTTGAAATAATAAATGAATGACATATTTGATTTTTAAATGATATTTAGCCTTGAATATTTGGATTTGAATTCAAATAATGATTTGATTATGAAGTTTTGAAAGGATGTAATATTTTAATGATTTTGAAATGGTTTGGAAATGATTTGATCTTTATTTTAATAAAGAATGTGAATGTTGAATGATATTTGATTTTGCTTTATTTGATAAAGGAATATTTGAAGTTTATATTTGTATGAAAAGATATTTGGTTTAATTGTAATTTAAATTTATTTTAATAATATTGGATTTATGAAATTAATATTTCAAAACTACATAATAGTGAAATTAGATTTGAGATATGAATATATGGAATTATAAAGTTTAGTTTTGAAATGTGGGATATTAAAGTTTGGAAACATATTAAAATTGGATAGCTTATTTTGTAGATCAAATCTATATTTGAAATTTATAAGATTTGAAATGTTTTGTTAGAAAACTGAATTGAATTGAAATTGATGGTTTGATTTGAATTAAATTGGAAATTTGAAATTTTTAATTAAATTGGAAATAAATTTGTAAAATGTAAAGAATTAAATGAATGTTTCATGATTTCAAATGTATGATTTCAGAATGTTATGATTTTCAAAGTGTAATGATTTCAAGTATTTTGGTTTCGAAAGAGTTATAACTTTGAAAGTATTATGATTTTTGGAAGTGAATATAGGTTTGAGATGGAAATGATAAAGTATAAACTATTTTGATTTGAATATAGTTTTGAAACAAAAATGATTTTGGTTTCGAAGTATAAACTATTTTGATTGAATAAATAGTTTTGAAATAAAAATGGTTTTGGTTTCGAGGCGTAAACTATTTTGAAAGGAATATTGTTTTGAAATGAAATGATTTGATCCTTTTGAAATATAAACTATTTTGAAATGACCACGGCGTTATAATAACGTTTGGTTGTTAAAGAGACCGGGATCGAAAGTTGTCATACTCTCTGCCAACTCCGAAAACCACTTTAACAACCGTGTACGCGGTGGAGATTCCAGAATGAAGTAGGATGGTGGCGACGTTCTTGAGGTATATTACGTGGACCCAACTCCCGTGAGTTGGCATAAGGTGGCTAAAACAGGAGCGATCTCGGGCCAAAGGAGGTAGCACCTCTGGTCGGACACATTCCTTCGATACTATACTCTTACTGGTGATTGATTAGATGGCCATCCTCCGATTTTGATTGGGAGTGTGTTCCGAGGTGGGCGTATGTGGCTGCTGCGTTACCACCAACTCGTGTGCGTAATTGGTATATCTACCCTGGCATTGCCTTGTGTGCCGTGTCACCTACCATACCGAGCCTTTACTACGAGTTTGTTTTTCTCCCGTAGCCCGTGTGGTATCCTCTGACAGTCACCCGGAGTGGAGATGGCACGATATTGATGGACTACTGGGACTATCATGTGTGAAGTGTGATATGGGTAGCCCGGAATGCTATTTAAAAGTAAGTTTATTTTACTGTAGACATTATTATAATAGCGAAATATTACTACATAGTAAATAGTTTAACGGATCCTTAAAGGATGGGTGGTCCCAGACATCCTTTAAGTTACTTGTACCTTATTACAGTTCACTTGAGTTGGTTTACATTATATAAGTATATATTGTCCTGACTCGAGTTTTTGTATTTTTATTTACGCTCGGGTCAGCCTGAGTTATTCACAGATTTGGATTCCACTTTCTGGAGATTGGAATCGCTGGAGATTATCTGCTTATCTAGTTTTATCTATTACAGTTTTGTTGTTCTGTTCAGCTTATACTTGGTTATCATCTTAAGAGTTCTGTTGTACTTTATTTAGTCTGTTGTATTTTATTTAACAATATTTAACTCTGATATATTTACATAGTAGCTTCATGAACTGCTATCTCTTTACTTTCGCTGCATTTCTTACTCTGTGTCTGTGTTCTGTGATTTTTATTTACTGTATATTCTGAGATTTGCCAAATTTTATTTACAACGCGGTATTTTAAGCAATTCAAGTCCGACATGTGCGGATGCGAATGGTTGAAAATATCGGGTTGTTACAGTTGGTATCAGAGCTTTGGTAGGTCTAGGCAAAACTCAGCATATAGAGTAAATGAATTTACAGAATCACTTTCATTCGAGTTTGAATATCTTCCTTTGACTCGATTCCTTTGATTTTGGAACGTTTCCTGCGGTTTCAAAATCCATTTCGTGTCCCTCACTATTCATCTTTATTTGATTCTGGAGTATCACATAACTCCACTTCGAATGATCTTTATAATGAGTATGCGGTCCTGCCAATCTCAAATTTATTTGTAAAGGGGTGAAACTCCTTTACAATAGCATCGATTCACCAAATATTTTATGCCTTTGGTTTAGATGCTAGTATCTCTTATTATCCTAAAATTCTATCTCTTGAGATCGAATGTTGATTTACCCAAGAAATCCACATCGATCTAATTCTTTAAGTCACGGTTAACCAGGTTAAGGTTGCCTGCGATTTATATAAGCTTATCCATCTTCCTTATCTGTTCATCTCATCTTTATTTCCAACTTATCTTCAAATCATTTTTGAAGTATATTTGTAGTAATATAAAATGTTTTATATATTGTGTTGTTTGAGTTGTTGATGTTGATTTGGGTTTCTGATCGATTCGTCTGATCAACGCTAACGAAAAGATTTCCAAACACTTGAACATAGCAAACTGACACAATATGTTTTTTTTTTCAAATTGGGTAAAGAAATAAATTTTGTAACTATATTATAAATATTTTTTCTAGATTTCATTGAATTGGTTGTTAAGAAATAATATTTGATTTTATATATATTTCTCTTATTTCACATATAAATAATTGAACTATAAAACATGATTATAAATTTAATTGGAAATTTAGAATGAATTTAAACAAGAATTTGAGAATTCAATTTCCGATTGATTTCAAACCTTGTATTTAAAGTTTTAAAGGATATAGTATTTAAAGTATTTTTGAGTAGAAATTTGTTTCTAAAGAAATTTTAAAGTTTAAAACTAGTGCTCTTCTCCTTGTCGCTGGAAAATAACTTCGGTGATGACTGCAGCATCATCGACATTCATTTTCGAGTTTCAAAGTGAAGAGACCATTCTGTAGTCTTGCTACAGTTTTGTTTTGGGAAATTTAATTGATTTTAATTTCTAAAATAGGACTGGATTCATAACATATGCTGATATATGATTTAAAGTTGAATATATATATAGTATATGTGCATTTAGTTATCTCTAAATATTTGGAATTTATCGGAAATTTAATTCCTAAATTTTATCTTGAAAGATAATTTCTAAGTATAATTTCAAGATTTGGATAAATATTCAAGCTTGAAATAATTGAATTAGAAAGTTTTATTTGTATAATACACAATTTCATTCCAATATAACTTACCTTAATTTTCAGAAGTTGAATATGTAATTGGATAATATACAATATAAAAAAAAGATTTTATAAATAAAATTTGAGTGGTTATTATAAATGTTATATACTTAAATTTTAGTTATAAAAGGATTAACAGAGGTAAATAAAGAAAAAGTGTAATGGAATAATTTACAATATAAAATGATGATAAAGGAACTAAGAATAAATTTAAGGCAGTTACAATGAGTGTAAATATATTTAACATAGGTGATAAAATATATTGAGAGGAATAAATTTAATTTTAATTAGTAGTGAAGAAGAATTAAATTTTATTTGGTACATTTTGAGTATAATAAAAGATTTTTTAAATACATGATTTTAGGGATTTGTTAATTTAAGATAATTGGATGATAAGATAATGAAATTAGAGATGCTTAAGATTTATTTGACTTATGTAAAATTAATTTTCAGTTTAAGTTGAAATTTTATGATTCCAAATTTATTATTTTATTTTGTTTTTCAAACTATCTTTTGGTTGTCCTAATTTCCCTTATCTTGCTACAAAATGGGAGGCTATTGCATATACCAGTCTATTTAGAAATCTTTCTATAATCATTAATAATCTTTGGTACTCATCTTTGAATCTAAGCACTGCTTGCCATCCACAGACCGTCGGTCAAACAGGAAGTGGGAATCAGATTCTAAAAGATTTTTTTTCATGCTTGTGTTCTTGATTTTGGAAGATCTTGGAAAGATCATCTCCACATTGTTATCAGGTATAATTTTAATCTTCTTTTCATCTTGTCTTAATACTATTTCATTTTATCTTTTTCTGTGCTTTCCCGTACCTCATTCCTTTTCGAGGACGAAAAGTTTTAAGTGGGGGAGAGTGTAACAACCCTGTATTTTCTGATTATTGTCATTGTATATTTTAATTATTTAAATTTAAATTCCTAATTTAAATAAACTTTATTTTATTTATTAAAATGAATATATTTTGTTATTTGAAATATAAATGTTGATTTTTATGTGGATTAGAATTTCAAACATGCATAAATTGAATATTTCCAGAAAATGTGAATTTTGGTCAAAATGGTCAAACTTTGACTTTTAAAATTAAAATTTGAAGGTTTGAAAATTTGAATTTTTTTTTATGAAAGTAAATAAAATTTCAAGAACACTGCTTTTCGTTTCGTTGAAATCCGAATAATATTGTGGAAGTTTTGCTTTTTACAAAATTGGGTGTAAATTGTTTTATTTAACAATATTATTTATTTTAAATTATATAAATAATCTTTTTAATTGTCATATCTTATTCTAAATTGTATTATATGTTATGTTACATATATTTTTACCTTTTAAATATTTTTAAAGTGATGTTTGAATTTTTCCAAAGCTTATTGAATTTATTTTCTATTTTTAAAGCCTAGTTTCCATTTTTCTGTTATTTTCTTTATTTAAATTATATTTAATTAAAATTTATTTATTCACTTTTATGTATGCATCTTATTTTTATGTTTTGACCTTTATTTATAAATATTTTTCATGTACATACAATTTTTCCAAAGTTCATTTCATTTATTTTCAAATTTTCGAGCCTAATTTACATTTTCTTTGTTATTTTCTTAATTTAATTATATTTAATTAATATTTATTTATTTATTTTTGTTTATTTACTATATTTTCGTATTTTATCTATATTTATACATATTTTACATGTATTTAAAATTTAAAAAGAAAATAGAAAACAAAGAGGCAAAGTCCTTTCATTTTCTAGTCTTTTCATATCCTTGTCTTTTCATTTGCTTTTGCCTTTTCCTCTTCTTTCTTTTAGCCATACCTTTTTCTTGCTTAGCCATGTATCTCCCTTCAAAATTCACATGAGAAAACATTATTCTTCACTTAAACTCACGGCATTTCAATTTGAGAAAAAAAATGGCAAAGTTCATGGTCTTCTTCTTCTACTTTTCCTTCCTATTTTCATTGTTTTGCCTAGATCTCTCTTCAACTTTGCTTGGCCCCTACCACCCACCATCACCACCATACTCTCCACCATCTACAGCAGCACCAACCCCTCTCCTCTAACCACCACCTCTGGCCATGACCATTAGATGAAGCCACCACCTCAAATTTGCAAAGCACTTCAACAAAACAATGCTAGCAAAGCATGTACTTCACTATTGCCTTCATAGTTGCTTTTGGCCACCCCTTAGCCACCACCACCTTCATCTACTTCACCTTTGGCTGCCTCTTTCACTGCTATCCAGATCTGAACTAACATGAAGACCCCATGGCCGAGCCTATATGGGGTCATAGCTGAACCAAAATGCACCAAAAACTTCACATATTTTGCCTTGTCCATTGATATGCTTCATGTTGCAAACCCTACCTTTTATATTCCTTCTAGCCGTGCTTTATGGATGCCATACCCGAGCTAAACCTGATCATGGCTGAATGTATGCTCCACTTAGACTATGCATTTGAGTGATAAGGCAAGGTCAAGTCACTTTGCTCTTTATTGCTTTGTATTTCAACTTGTTCAATATTGTTTTGTGTTGTATATTCATGTGTTGCATTTTCTTGTTTGTGTTTATTGGATTGTTACAAAATGATTAACTAGGCTCTCTCCACTTATTTGAATCCATTGTCGTGCTTGTCTTGCCCTTGGAATCATGTTTGTGTGTCGTAGTGGTCTTCAGCTTGAAAAGGTGAGTCTTTCTTACTCTGACATTTATACTTATGAAATAGTGAATTGATGACAAGTGTTTAGTAATATAAAATGTTTATGCAAGTTAATGATGATCATATGATATGCTATGCCATGTTATTACCATGTTAAAACTGTTAATTATCACCTGACATCTGATATATGACATTATATTGTGACATTGACATTGTTTATATTGTTTATGCATATATTCACACTGCAAGTTCCCTGTTAGAATAGAATCACTATGGGTTGAAATGATACATACCCGAACGGACTTTAGAATAGGAAAAAATCGTTATGGGCTGAAATGATAGGCCTGAGCGATTTTTATTGTATTTTATTTGACTTGGGATTACGGGTTTGAAATGGTAAAACCCGGTTTTCTTTGTAAATTACGGATTGAAATGATATATATCCGTATCACTTGACCTAGGTTAGAAAATTATATACAGACC
This sequence comes from Allium cepa, assembly GCA_030765085.1. NCBI lineage: Eukaryota > Viridiplantae > Streptophyta > Magnoliopsida > Asparagales > Amaryllidaceae > Allium > Allium cepa. Next base: position 523,566,615 of record CM060929.1, on the reverse strand, counting down.
CCGTGGTATATTTTTAAATGATTTTTTTTAAATATGTATTTTCAAAAGTATGAAATTTTGATTTAAAATATATATACTATGGTTTTAAGAAAGTTAAATATTAAATCTTGAAATTGTGAATTTAAGTGAATTCAAGTATGTAAATTTGGAGTAAATGTGATGTTTGACTTTAAATTTTATTTTAAGATGTAAATAAATAATGGAAATTAAATTTAAAGTTTTGAAATGATATTTGAAGTAAAATTTTAAGTTTATTAAATTAATAAACAGTGAATTTTGACTTAATAAATGAATGAAGTTTGCAAAATTGAATATTTGATCTTAAAATTTTATTGTGTTAAATCGTATGTTAAAATGATTTTAAATGTGAAATTTTGAAGTCTAGAAATATGATTTTTAAGTTGTAATAATAAAAGTTTGGAGTTTTATTATTATTTTTGAAAAGCTAAAATGAAATCTGGAGTTCTATAGCATTTTCAAAATGTTTTAGTCTTTTGACAGCATTTTAATGCTATTGTTTTGAATCAAACAATGTTTGAAATAACTAAATATCTATTACGACATTTTTTAAATGTCGTATTCTTGAAATAATCCATTTTTAAACTATAAGCTACGGTAGCACTTTATAAATGTTGTCGTTGCTATAATTTGACAATGTTTTGAAATGTTGTAGATTTTAACACTGTTTGGGCTATATTTTAAAGTGTTAAATAATTTAACTTTTGAAATGGATTATCTGTGAAATTTTAGAAGTTTTGAATATTTAAATTTGAATTTTTAAGGAATTTTAATTTAATTTTAATTTAAATAAAGTTTACTTGGTTATGTGTTAAACGGAATGAAATGTAATATAATAAATGAATTTTTGAATGGAATTTTGGAATGTATTTTTGGTAATGATGTTTGAAATAATAAATGAATGACATATTTGATTTTTAAATGATATTTAGCTTTGAATATTTGGATTTGAATTCAAATAATGATTTGATTATGAAGTTTTGAAAGGATGTAATATTTTAATGATTTTGAAATGGTTTGGAAATGATTTGATCTTTATTTTAATAAAGAATGTGAATGTTGAATGATATTTGATTTTGCTTTATTTGATAAAGGAATATTTGAAGTTTATATTTGTATGAAAAGATATTTGGTTTAATTGTAATTTAAGTTTATTTTAATAATATTGGATTTATGAAATTAATATTTCAAAACTACATAATAGTGAAATTAGATTTGAGATATGAATATATGGAATTATAAAGTTTAGTTTTGAAATGTGGGATATTAAAGTTTGGAAACATATTAAAATTGGATAGCTTATTTTGTAGATCAAATCTATATTTGAAATTTATAAGATTTGAAATGTTTTGTTAGAAAACTGAATTGAATTGAAATTGATGGTTTGATTTGAATTAAATTGGAAATTTGAAATTTTGAATTAAATTGGAAATAAATTTGTAAAATGTAAAGAATTAAATGAATGTTTCATGATTTCAAATGTATGATTTCAGAATGTTATGATTTTCAAAGTGTAATGATTTCAAGCATTTTGGTTTCGAAAGAGTTATAACTTTGAAAGTATTATGATTTTTGGAAGTGAATATAGATTTGAGATGGAAATGATAAAGTATAAACTATTTTGATTTGAATATAGTTTTGAAACAAAAATGATTTTGGTTTCGAAGTATAAACTATTTTGATTGAATAAATAGTTTTGAAATAAAAATGGTTTTGGTTTCGAGGCGTAAACTATTTTGAAAGGAATATTGTTTTGAAATGAAATGATTTGATCCTTTTGAAATATAAACTATTTTGAAATGACCACGGCGTTATAATAACGTTTGGTTGTTAAAGAGACCGGGATCGAAAGTTGTCATACTCTCTGCCAACTCCGAAAACCACTTTAACAACCATGTACGCGGTGGAGATTCCAGAATGAAGTAGGATGGTGGCGACGTTCTTGAGGTATATTACGTGGACCCAACTCCCGTGAGTTGGCATAAGGTGGCTAAAACAGGAGCGATCTCGGGCCAAAGGAGGTAGCACCTCTGGTCGGACACATTCCTTCGATACTATACTCTTACTGGTGATTGATTAGATGGCCATCCTCCGATTTTGATTGGGAGTGTGTTCCGAGGTGGGCATATGTGGCTGCTGCGTTACCACCAGCCCGTGTGCGTAATTGGTATATCTACCCTGGCATTGCCTTGTGTGCCGTGTCACCTACCATACCGAGCCTTTACTACGAGTTTGTTTTTCTCCCGTAGCCCGTGTGGTATCCTCTGACAGTCACCCGGAGTGGAGATGGCATGATATTGGATGGACTACTGGGACTATCATGTGTGAAGTGTGATATGGGTAGCCCGGAACGCTATTCAAAAGTAAGTTTATTTTACTGTAGACATTATTATAATAGCGAAATATTACTACATAGTAAATAGTTTAACGGATCCTTAAAGGATGGGTGGTCCCAGGCATCCTTTAAGTTACTTGTACCTTATTACAGTTCACTTGAGTTGGTTTACATTATATAAGTATATATTGTCCTGACTCGAGTTTTTGTATTTTTATTTACGCTCGGGTCAGCCTGAGTTATTCACAGATTTGGATTCCACTTTCTGGAGATTGGAATCGCTGGAGATTATCTGCTTATCTAGTTTTATCTATTCCAGTTTTGTTGTTCTATTCAGCTTATACTTGGTTATCATCTTAAGAGTTCTGTTGTACTTTATTTAGTCTGTTGTATTTTATTTAACAATATTTAACTCTGATATATTTACATAGTAGCTTCATGAACTGCTATCTCTTTACTTTCGCTGCATTTCTTACTCTGTGTCTGTGTTCTGTGATTTTTATTTACTGTATATTCTGAGATTTGCCAAATTTTATTTACAACGCGGTATTTTAAGCAATTCAAGTCCGACATGTGCGGATGCGAATGGTTGAAAATATCGGGTTGTTACAGTTCTCTTTCTTCAGTCATCACGTACATCATTCCAACCACTTCATTCTGGATCATACTCCGCGTATAGTTATTAAAGTGGTTTTCGGTATAGATAGAGAGTATATCGATAACTAGTTCCGGGCTCTTTAATAACTTCATAATTATTAAACCGATTGGTCGTTTAATGAATTTCAAAATTCAAATAAATTTCAGTTTCAATTTCAATTCGTAAACCAACATTTCATTGTCTTACTAAATCAATTTCCAAAATTTACGTTTTAAAACTTTCAAATTACCATTTCAAAATCTTATAATTCGATTTCAACTTTTATTTAAACAGTTCAATTATTGATTCAAATTCATATATAAATTTTATTTCGAAATCATTTAAATTAATTAATTTAACACTCAAATCAATTTCAAATTCATTTATCGATTTCAGTCAATATTCGTTAAGTTAAATTATCATTCAAACAATTTCTATTAGATTTCCAATTCATTAAATCACCATTAAGTTCAACTTCATTATATCAAACTTCAAATTCAATTTGATTAAATTCGTCAAATCAAATTCTTAAATTCAAGTCTTATATTTATTTCAATAAAGCGCATTTTATTTCTTGTTAAAGAAATTCAGTCCCATTTATTCATTTACTTACGAATTTCAAACTCAAATAAATAAAGAAATTCAATTTCACTTGTTCAAGAAGTTCAATTTCACTTATTAACTTACTTAAATTTTCCAAAGCTTAATTAAATAAGAAACCCAATTTCATTTATTAACGAAGTTCGAATTCACTTATTCAAAAGTTCAATTTCTCTTATCAAAGAATTCAATTTTTATTCAATTATCAAGTAATTCAATCTTTTTCAATTATTAAATAATTTCAATCTTAATTATTAATAATTTCAAAACTTAATAATTACAACTTGATTATAAATTCAAGCTTAATTATTAAATCATTTCCACTTAATTATGAATTCAAACTTAATCATCAAATCATTTCAACTTAATTATAAATTCAACTTAATAATTTCGAGCTTAATTATAATTTCAAACTTAATTATACTTTCAAATTTAATTATTAAATGATTTCAACTTAATAATTTCAAACTCAATTATTACCAATTTCAAATTGTTTATTAATAATTCCAAATTTAATTATTAGATAATCAAATTTCAAACAACGTTCTTTCATCAATTACTACGTTAATATTTGTTTCAGATTTCAATCTTTATATTTTCGTTTCAAAAATTCAAATTCTAACTTCATTTCATATCTTATTCTTTGTTCGAATAAAATCATTATTTTATTTTTAAATCAATTTATTGACCAATCGGATTTTATTTAATTCTCTATCCTAAGTCAAGTTCATTTGGGTATTTATCATTTCAACCCGATTGCAATTCAATACAAAAATCAAAGCATAGCAAAGGGAACTTGCAGGATGATAACTGGGATGGTGTCAAAGTAAATAAACAAGCAATAGCAAACATCAATAGCAATCCAATAATCAATTCAAATAATCCCGAAATAATCGTATTAATTCACATTGTTGTTTGTGCGAATTAATAAAATTATTTCTAGAATCTACACTATCATTTCATGTAGATTAAAGATTATTACATTACTGTTTTTCCACTTGTCGATCAATTTCAATTTCAATTTTAATACTACAACAATTAATCCAATATACGTTCAAAGGTTCAAAGTGTAATTTATCAAATTCTACGTGTCAATGAACTTAACAATTAAAAGGGGTCATATTATTCAAATTAGCTAATCAAATTCAACACATATATCGATTCAAATTTTTAAACTATCCTACGTCAAATTCAATTGCCTAGTATTTATCACTTTATACATTGCAATTTAACATCCAATATAAACAACAAACAATCAATCAATTATCAACCAAACTGGATTATCATCGTAAAATTTAACAGATAATGGTGTCAGATGTCACAGGTGAACTGATACGGGTAATAGCATATATAACAGTGAAATTAACTACAACAACATATTTCAATTATCGTTTCAATTGAAATCAAATTTAATAAATAAAAGAACATTAATCGTGAGTGATTGCTCACTTTTTCGAGGTTAGAAAGAAAAACAATGAAATTGACCTTCGGAATCCAGGCCCGAATCTCAAAACAAGGCAAGATTGGCACGAATTGACAACAGATCTGATAGAGACGGGAATCGACAAGAACAATTCAGAATCAGTTTGATATAAACCAAAATATACATATTATTATAATATTCATTTATTTCAATATTTCAATTCAAGGCAAAGTAAAGATTATAAAATAGCATAAACAACATCTACACCTACGTATATAAGAACTTTCATAATATACCCTTGGTCAACAGTAAAATAGAGAACATATTCCACTTATAACAATTACATAACAGCAAATCTAGACAAAACTATACTATATAATACATGCATTTTTATACAGTAGTAACATATTATATCATATATAATATGTCTATACCATGAACCAGCAACAAAATAGCTTATATAAAAAGTACAGTTTATATATAGCACTTATATATTTTTAATAAAAACTGTTTCAAAAATATAACATACTTAAGAAAATAATTTAACATAATATATTTTTAACCGATATATATACATGCACAGGTAACTTTACATGCTGACACAAAATGTAATTATATAGGCATGCGGACTACAAAACGTATTATATGTGTAGGTATACTTTTAAATCAATGTGTATACTCTTCCAGCCTGCCATACATGTTATAAAACTTTCCAAATATCCACAAAACTCGATGTATAAATATAATCTCAGATCAAAGTATATATATAGAGTCTCAGATCTAAAATATTATATGGCTTACCTATGTGACTCAATGTTTGTGAATAATATGTGCAAACCCCATTTATCACCAAATATACTTAAATACACATACCCCAGTTTTAATTATAACCCCACTATATACAACACGCAGGTTTCAAAGTCTTATGCAAACTTGCAAGGCTGATCTTGAAAAAATGTATGCAGACAAGATAGATTACCTCCCACATAGGATTTATTTCAAATTATCATATAAAATCGCATACAGTTAGCAACTTACAATATAAAATATTATATAATATGGATGGGACCCAAGCTTACTCATACGTAAATTATATATGCCCTTTATGTATTCAGGCTCTCTGAAAATTTATATTTGAAACATCAACAAATATATATACTTTATATTATATACGACACATGAAAATATATATATATATATATATATATATATATATAAGCTTGGTATAAAAATATATAACAACGATACATATACGAGCTAGTATAAACTCATGAAATCTACCCAACTTTTTTTATATTTTTAAAAGTATATAGTGTATAGTTAAATCAGCATGCAACAGATACGAAAATCCTATATACAACATGTAAAGCTTATAACAAAGCACAATAAACTACACTGTATAACAAAACACGTAATACTTATATATATATAGTTTAGTTATACCCAAATTTTTTTATAACTTTATATACGAACAAACAAAACTCATATGCTTAAATTTTAGATAAAATGAGTTACAAAATGCTTTCGTTATATATGTAACAGAAACATTGGTATATACAAACTGCACTTACAAAACTTGATGCGTAACTAAACACCTATATATTCAAAACTGGAGACATATTCAACATATACTTCTATATATATTAGTGAAAAAGTCAAACATAAATAAACAAATATATATAACAATAAAATATCAGTATGATAAATAATTTGATTATTACCATACTATCAAAGAGAGAGGATGGGCTTGAGGAGCATGTGCGGCACTTGATGGGAAAGAGAGGCCACACGGGTCAGAGAAGAGATAGGTGGCGGAGACTGGAAGGGTGGCCGGTTAGGCGCGTCAGGGCGGAGGCTATGGGTTACGACAAGACGGAGGGAAGGTAGGAGGGGTATTAGGCCAGAAAAGGTGATGGCGGAGGCGCGGTTGGGTGCGAGGCTGTTAAGGCCGAGAAGATGGCGGAGCTCAGGCGGTTGAAGATCAGAGGATCGGAAATGAGGCGAGCGGAGGAAGGCCACACGGAAACAGATCGGCAAGGGGAGGAGGAGAAATTGCTTTCGACTGAAGGTGAAAGGGCTGCCGTGCTGCTGTACGGCAAAGTGGAGGCACGCAGAAGCGACTTGGAAGGGACATGGCTTCGTGGCTTCAAGCTGAGGTGGAAGGAAGAAAATACGAGCAAAAATAGAAATGAACAGTTTATAAAAGTTTTCTCAAGCAAAAGAAACAAAGGCCACAAATTGTAGAGCAAGAATAGAAAATTTTGAACCGGTGTAACCTCTTAAGTCAGAGAAATAAATTTTTAGTAAATGGAAAGAGGCGATTCAGTTTACCCGTTGGTTAAATGAGACTTGCGAATCGGTTTACCTGTTGGTTAAATGAAAGGTCACGGAAGACGGAAAGGTTTAACGGTACTGATACAGAACTGTTTTTACTGATTTCACATCATAATAGGTTTCGAAAAACAGAAATGAACATACCGCTGAGACCAGCACGACGTGACGATCAAAACGGTATATAGATGTCGGTGGTACGACCATCCGACCAGAAGTCGATATCGGTATCAAAAATGCTACTATTTTGCCAGAATTAAGATAAACGAGACAATAGAAGTCCAAATTTTGAAAAACGAAAGATGAAATCTTACTCAGAAGAGGATTTAAAAATTTTCTATAGAAAAATATTTAGGTTTTGAAAACATTTTATTTTCATCAATTCCTAACTGATTAAATTGAAATAAAATTACACACGAAAATCTACTTCCATATTATCTGATGAAAATTTACCAGTTGCTATGTTTAATTAGACGTATTCCAAATATTAAAATTTTATTTTAAAATTTATTATTTAAAATTTCAAAAGATTCAATTAGTTAAATAAATAAACGGTTAAAATTTACGGGTCGTTACAGCTTGCATGTGAATTAAATCTGTGTATATATGTAGGGATGTGTCTGTGTATGTCTGAGGACAGACACACATTCCTGTTTCCAGATTTATAAAAGTTAAACTTATTCAAAAATCAAATCCTTCTTCTCTGACCATTGTTAGACCTTAGGATCTAAATAAGTTTTGTTTGTTTAAACCTAATTAAAGTTTTAAAAATTAAATTTAAGTGAATTAGATTGAATCTTTCTCTGGAAACTTGAAAGAACAGGAAAAACCAATATAAGCTGAAATTTCATCCATCTTGATTTATGTTTTCAAATATATTATCTGAAATGCTTTCGAAAACTAAGATTTTTAAAGGTGGAATCATGATTTTTAATCAAGTAATCTCTGAGAAAAGTAGGGATGAATAGAATCATCTTTTCACCAAATTCTGGTGATCGGGATAATGATAAATCGCGTGATCGAGGATGGAACACGTTCAAAGGTCAGGAATCATCAGAAAAATACTCAATGATTTTATAATTCGTTGTGGAGGGCTATCGAGATCGAATTAGGGTTTGAACCCCTATTTTAGTTGAGGTCAGTTATCTCGTTGCTGTGGCGTCTCTGATGAATCGAGTTGCACAGGACGTTGGAAAATGGTAGTGCGGAGGGTCAGCAAGGTGTGGCCGGAATTGTAGTGTAACGACCCATAAAATTTTATTAATTTTAATGGTTCTATTTACTTATTTAACTGAATTTTTGAGAAATTTTAAATAATAAAATTTTGATATAATTTTTTTAATATTTGGAATACATTTATTTTAACATAACAACTACTGAATTTTCATATGACAATATGGAAGTTATTTTTTGGTGTAGTTCTATTTCAATTTAAATAAGTTAAATTTGACGATAATAAAATGTTTTCCAAACCTGAATATTTTTCTATACAAAAATTGTAAATCATCTTCTGAGCAAGACGTCATATTTCGTTTCTCCAAATTTTAATTGTTATTGCTCCGTCGATCTTAATTTCGACGAAATAGCAGCATTTTCGTTCCGATATCGACTTTTGATCGGATGATGGTACAACCGATATCTATATACCGTTTTGATCGTCTCGTCGTGCTGTCTTCGCAGTATATCCATTTGTGTGTTTCGGCATCCGGTGGATAGCGAAATCTTTAAAACGTCAAATCGTACCGGTAATCGTTTTAAAGTCTTTTGGTTTCCTGTCGGTTTTTAAACCTATTGTTACTGTGTCTATTCATTCTTTCCTTATATTAAGCGAAAACCCGTTTTCTTTATTTACTTCTGAAAATCAAACATTGGTTCACATTATAAATATAAGAGTAATATATCCCTTTTTTTATTTTGCTATGAGCTTGTCCTCTTAATCTTTCTGTGACATGCTTCGCCTTCCTCTGAAAAAAATTATATGTCAGCCATGTCTTCTTTATTTTATCTCTCAATTCCTTCCTCCTACCACCGAATCACCCCTCCGTCCTTCCTTTAATTGCCCTCACCGCATCCAGGCTCTCCCACTCAACAACGCCCGCCATAGCTCCATCAACTCACACGGAGTCAGCTGCCTCTACACCTTCTCTTCCATTGCAGCCGATCCCATACCCCACTACCGCCTTCACCCACCACCTCAACAACAACCACTGCCTCATCCTCCTCTGACACAACCTCCATCTTCTCCGCTCCGCCCCACCACCATTTCCTCTACCTAAAACCATGACCTCACGTCCCTGCTACCATCACCTTGCGGCCATCGATCTCACCCTCCACCCAAGCAGCCGTAATCAACGTGCGTCATCCCCACGTGAAGCTTCAGGCGGTGCCGACATTTTTCTTCCCACCTAGCATCTCCATCGTGGCCACTTTGTATATACATATACCTTATGTAAGTGTTATCTTATATATATATATGTATGTATGTATGTATGTATGTATCAAGATTTTAGTATATAAAAGCTTACATATATTTAATTTTATCAACTGATCCGAATATAAGTTATATCTGCCTCAATTGAGAAGAATTTTATATGTATTTATATATATTATATAAACGAGTTGTTTATTGAGTATTTTGATGTTCGTGTGTATGTAATAATGTGTAAGTTATACAGTTGTATATGAAACCTGTTGATTACCCTATATTTTACTATATATGTATGAAATTATAAATTATGTATAGTTTACAGTTTTAGATTTTTATAGCTTATACGTATACAAGGTAATAAGTTATTTGGTTTTAATATGCTGCTTAATAGTATATGAAGTTTGACCATTGATATTTTCGTATAGTCGATTGTGTTCAACTATTCGTTTAGTGGATATTGGGTTTGCAGTTTGCATCATATATATTATATGTGTGCTAGTATATATTAAATTGGGGCTATTATCAACTTGTTATACATATAATTGGTTATAATTTTTTTTTTCATAAAGGTCGTTTATAGCCTAATATATTGGTTACAGTCCCTATATTAATAAATTGATTTTGATTTTATATGGATTTCATACAGATAGCTATATATATATATATATATATATATATATATATTTAAAGTTTATTCGAGCTATATTTACACCCAGTAGCTTTAGGTGTGACATACCCAATATATGTGTTTTGTTTTTAAGACTTGTTTGTTACATAATATTATGATTAGCTGTACATATATATTACAGTATTTAATTTATACAGTGCAGGCTTATATATATTAGTATATATAAATACACAGCTTAAGGGTTATATTATATGTCTAAAATAAGTTTCTATTAATTGTTAAAGTAATAAATGCATGTAATACAATGGGTTTATTCGGACAAATTGGTTTTGAGGTACACATTGGTATATATAGATTTTAAATATGTATTTTTATTGAATATTTGTTTTGAGAATATAATTATATGATAATGTATACATTTTCTGTTAATATCGAAATTGATTTGATTCATTCTCATCGACTTCTTATCCATCAGTTTGTCCATCATGCTTGTTTTCTTCATCAAATAGTGCCCATCAAACGTTGCTTTGGAATTCTCAGCTTATTCTGTTGTCTATTTTCACTAGCCTCGGAAGGTGAGCAATCACTCACGATTAACATTCTTTTATTTATTAAATTTGATTTCAATTGAAACGACAATTGAAATATGTTGCTGTAGTTATTTAAATGGTTGTATATGCTATTATCTATAACTGCTCACCTGTGAGATATGACACCATATCCTGTTGTATATATTATATTGTTATTGATGATATATGCATGTTGTTATATTTTATATTATTGGTTATAACTCTACAAGTTCCCTGTTAGTGTTGAATTCACCATGGGTTGAAATGATACATACCCGAACGGACTTTAGAATAGGAGAAAATCGTTATGGGTTGAAATGATAAACCCAAGCGATTTTCATTTAGTTGAATTTGGGATTACGGGTTGAAATGATATCCATCCGTATATATTTAGTGTACGGATTGAAATGATAAATATTCGTAGCACTTGACCATATGATAGGAAATATATGCAGACACTGTTGGTCCATATATAAATATTTTGAAAATAATTTCTATGGTTTTGGAAAGAAATATATGGTTTAATAAATATTAATTCTTAAGATATTATATAAATGGTAATTTTATATATAGATTTAGCAGTAATATTTGATTTAAATTAGATTGATTTAATACATATAATATGGTTAAGTATTTATGTATCTATATTTCAAATAGATTTTCTTGTAATAAATTGAATAATTAAGATCGTGAGACAAATTTGCGTTTATTTGAAATGGTATTTAAGTAAGGATTTTATTTAATTAAATTGATTTGAAATTATTGAATGCGAAATTCAAAGGTAGGATTTTATAACTGGATTTTTATTTAAGTGATTTAATAAATATTTCACTTTTAAATAAATTAAAGAAAATATTTAGTAAAATGTAATTTAAGGTTACTTAAATGATATTGAATCTAACGAGGGAATATTTCAAGACTAAATAATAATGAGGTTAAATCGAGATCTATATGAAACTGTTAAATTGAACTTTGAAATGTAGAATATTAAAGCTTTGAACTATACTGGAATTTAATTGGTTTATTTGTAATTCAGATCTGTATTTGAAATCAATATAATTTCAATTTATTATTTAGAAAACTGAATTGAATAAAAATTTAGTTTGAAACAGTGAATATTTAACTGAAATGTAAAAAGGGTATTTTGTGATTTCAAATCCAAATTCGAGATCGATAAAATTTGAAATGATAATTTAGGAATTGAGTTGAATTTAAATTGATAAATTGAGATTGGACTAAATTTGAATTTGGAATTTGAGTAGATATGAATTGTAACTTTGAAAGTGATAAATTTGGAAATAACTATATTTGAATTGAAATGGTATTTTGGTTTTGAAGTAAAAATTAATTTGAAATGACCACGGTGTTATAATATATATTTCTACATTGTAGATAGTTCCACGGATACTTAGAGGATGTTTATCCCAAACATCCTTTAAGTTACTTGTATTTCAGTTGATATTTCGCTTGACTTGGATTTGTCGATTTAAGAATGTTAATCATGACTCGAGTGATTTGTATTTTGCTTTATGCTCGAGTCAGACTGAGTGATACAGCATTTGAGTCTCACCTTTGGAGTGTTGAGCTTCATTTGGAGATCCAATTGTCGATTCTGCTTTCATCCCTTCTAGTTGATTGGTTCAGAAAAGTCATCTACTCGTACTGGAGACTTCACTGCATTTTGAGATATTATGTTGTATTTTATTTCTAACTCTGATGTTTATATAGTAGCTTCATGAACTACTATTTATTTATTCCGCTGTGTATTATTGTACTACTCTGTATCTGTGATTCTGTGATTGATTTATTTTACTGCATATGCTGAGTTTTGCTAAATTTAAATTAACAATCTGATATTTTGAGCAACAAAATAACAGGTTGTTATAGTTGGTTTCAGAACTTTGGCTCTAGACAAACTTAGCATATATAGTAAATTTATTTACAGAATCACTTTCTTTCGAGTTTGAATTTCTTCCTCTTTGATTTGGTTCCAAGATCCATTATCTTCTCTCCTTATTCGTGTTCTTGATTCTGGAGCATCCCATAACTCCACTTCGAATGATTTCTATAAGAATAGGCGATACCGCCAATATTTGAATGATTTGTGAAGGGGTAAACTCCTTTACAATTGGCGTTGATTCACCGGATATTATTATATATCCCCCGGTTTAGATGCTGCTACCTCTTGTTATGCCGAATTTTATCTCTAGCGATCGAATGTCGATTTGCCTTAGAATTCCGCATCGATCTTGTTCATGAAATCACGGTTGACCGGTTAAGGTCGCCTACGATTTATATAGGTATATCCATCTTCTATTTGTAATTTAATTATCTCATCTTCGTTCGAGCCTATCTTCGAATCAGAATAATTTGATTGGAGTTCCTCTAATTTAAACCTCTATCTTTATTTTGAAATCTATTCTCGAATCATCCTTTGAAAAAAATCGGGTTTGTTGTATTTTAGAAATGGTTTTATATATCGAAGTTATTATTTTGATAAGTATGATTTTATTCAATATATAAAAGTGGAAATGTTTTTGACAAGGATTATATACCTTTTGAAAACGAGAATTTGATGTTTCGAAAGGATTTGAAAATTTGGAAATTATATAAGAAATTGATTTATATAAAAATGATTTATAACTGAAGGATTTTGAATTTGGAATTCGAGGAATTGAACTCCGACATTTGAAAATTGGTTTTAAGATTTTTGAAATGTATAATAATAAGGTTTAAAAGCAGTTTTCAAATATGAAACGTTTCAAATGACTTCAAATGAGTTCCGATGATTTCGAAGAGAAAAAAAGAAAAAAAAAGTTTTCAAGAAAATAGAAGTCTAGAACTCACTTATGTCGCTGGAAAATAATTTTGGTGATGAGTGCCCGCATCATCGACATTGATTTTCAAGTTTTAGAGTGGGGGAGAGGCCACTTTAGTAGCTTTTCCATGCAAGTGATTTTGTGAAACCCATTTTGATTTCAAATTCGGAAGTATGATTTGATATTAGAATAATATATGTATATATATTTGAAACAATTTGAAGAGAGCCCGGTGTTCAGTTCTCGAGTTTCGAATTTGATATAACCATATCTTTTGGAAATTGATTTACTGATTTGTTGTTGATTTCCAACTCTTGAATTGGAAATTTGATTTCTCCAACTATTTTGAATGTTCGAACGTTTCCAAATCAAGGTTTAATATTTTCGAAGCTGTAATTTTCAAAAGGTAAATTGGATCTTTCAAATAGAAATAAACGGATTAAAGGTTTTAAAGGGATTAAACTTGGAAATCATTTTGGATATAATTGATTTTGAGAAAATATATGGTTTCGAAAGTAGATTGGAATTTAAAACCTAGTATTCATATGATGATTTTGGAAATGAATTTGAATTGAGTTGATTTGGAAACCAGAAGCATTTTCTAAACCTATTATTATGGGAACTTTGAAACTAAAGATATTTAATTTGGAAGAAATGATTTAGTGAAATCTTATATGAATTTGAAACTGAACTGATATTGAAATGAAATTGAGAACCTTATTTTACTAAATACTTGATTTGGGAGTTTTCAAACTTATATAAAATGGATTTGTATAAGCATGAAGTTGATTTGAAAACTATTGATTTGAAAGGTACTCAATTTGGAAAGAAAAATCTTATATAATCAAAGTCTATATAAGTGTGATTTGATATACTATTGATTTTGGAAAGTAATAGATTTGAAAATAAAATCATATATATGATGGACTTTGTATAAGTATGACATTTGAAAGTGATTTGAAAAGGTACTATACGATACATATTTTCGAAGCAAAGATATGGAAAGTGCTTTCTGCTTGATATCCGCTTTGTGGCCACATTGTAGATTCATTCTATCAATATTATTCTTTCTGATTTTGGTTTTCCGGATGTGATAGTCGAGTGTCCTACCATGGTGTAACCCATGGTTGTTGTTTTAGGGTAGCGTAATCCACAAGGCAGAGATTGCTTAAAGGGTATGGATGTTTCCTGGGGGATCCAGGCGTAACCATTGTTATGTATCCTGCGGTCTACCGGTATTGTTGTTGTGGCGTAATCCGCAAGGCAGAGATTGCATAAAGGGTATGGATGTTTCCTGGGGGATCCAGGCGTAACTATTGTTATGTATCCTGCGATCCACGGGTTTTGGTTATCATGGCGTAATTCGCAAAGCAGTGATTGCCTAAAGGTACGAATGTTTCCTGGGGGATCTAGGCATAACCATTATGTATCTGCGATCCAGGTGATTTGTTTGGATTGTACTTTCCATATCGGTTTTGAAGGTTTTTCAAGTATTTTCACTGTGTGTTCAAACAGATCTACTAAGTACTTGGAGAATTCTAGCTTTGCGCCTAATCATGCATGGTCAGAGTCTGCAAGAACAAGGATAAACTTGTTGAAACATCGAGTTATAAAAGTATTTTTGAAAGGAAAATGGGTTTCGATATAAAAGTATTTTATTATAAAAGTATTTCCAACAAAGAAATTTTGTATTAACATTTTAAATTGAAATTCTTATGGTTCTAAATTAATTATTTGGGCCCGATACTATTCTTTGAATCTATCTTATCTGCTCAGCTTTATTTGTCCACCTATTATCGGTTTTTTCCGAATCTACTTTCTTTCCTTTATGAGTATATCTTTTTGAAATATTGTTTATATATACTACATGGTTTAACAATAAATTATGAGTGTTTTATGTAAATAATTGATCTTATAAATAAGTGAAGGCATTTTTATGAAATGGGTTTAACCAAATTTATTGAATATTGATTAATTTAAATTGAAATTTATATAGTTTTAAATTAATTCTTTATCTTGGCTTTCAATCTATTTTAGTTTGGTTGTTTCTGTTCTCATACCTTCTTCCTTTTCAGGACGAAAAGTTTTGAGTGGGGGAGAGTGTAACGACCCATAAAATTTAATTAATTTTAATGGTTTTATTTACTTATTTAACTGAATTTTTGAGAAATTTTAAATAATAATATTTTGAAATAATTTTTTTATATTTGGAATACGTCTATTTTAACACAACCACTAGTGAATTTTCATATGACAATATGGAAGTTATTTTCTGGTGTAGTTCTATTTCAATTTAAATCAGTTAAATTTGATGATAATAAAATGTTTTCCAAACCTGAATATATTTCTATAGAAAAATTGTAAATCATCTTCTGAGCAAGACGTCATATTTCGTTTCTCAAAGTTTTAACTGTTATTGCTCCGTCGATCTTAATTTCGACGAAATAGCAGCATTTTCGTTCCGATATCGACTTTTGATCGGATGATCGTACAACCGACATCTGTATACCGTTTTGATCGTCTCGTCCTGCTGGTCTCCGCGGTATATCCGTTTGTGTGTTTCGGCGTCCGATGGATTGCGAAATCTTTAAAACGTTAGATCGTACCGGTATCCATTTTAAAGTCTTTTGGTTTCCTGTCGGTTTTTGAACCTTTTGTTACTGTGTCTATTCATTCTTTCCTTATATTTAGCGAAAAGCCGTTTTCTTTATTTACTTCTGAAAATCAAACATTGGTTCACATTGTAAAATATAAGAGTAATATATCAGTTTTTTTTATTTTGCTGTGAGCTTGTCACCTTAATCTTCCTGTGACATGCTTCGCTTTCCTCTAAAAGAAATTATATGTCAGCCGTGTCTTCTTTACTTTGTCTCTCAATTCCTTCCTTCTTCCACCGAATCACCCCTCCGTCCCTCCTTTAATTGCCCTCACCGCATCCAGGCTCTCCCACTCAACAACGCCCGCCATAGCTCCATCAACTGACACGGAGTCAGCTGCCTCTACACCTTCTCTTCCATTGCAGCCGATCCCATACCCCACTACCGCCTTCACCCACCACCTCAACAGCAACCGCTGCCTCATCCTCCTCTGACGCAACCTCCATCTTCTCCGCTCCGCCCCACCACCGTTTCCTTTGCCTAAAACCACGACCTCATGTCCCTGCTACCATCACCTTGCGGCCATCGATCTCACCCTCCACCCAAGCAGCTGTAATCAACGTGCTTCATCCCCACGCGAAGCTTCAACCAACGCCGACCTTTTTCTTCCCACCTAGCATCTCCATCGTGGCCACTTTGTATATACATATACCTTATGTAAGTGTTATCTTATATATATATGTATCAAGATTTTAGTATATAAAAGCTTATATATATATATATATATATATATATATATATATATTAAATTTTATCAACTGATCCGAATATAAGTTATATTGGCCTCAACTGAGAAGAATTATATATATTATATAAAAGAGTTGTTTATTGAGTATTAATCTTTTTGTGTGTATGTAATAATGTGTAAGTTATACAATTGTATGTGAAACCTGTTGATTACCCTATATTTTACTATATATGTATGAAATTGTAAATTATGTATAGTTTACAGTTTTAGATTTTTATAGCTTATACGTATACAAGGTAATAAGTTATTTGGTTTTAATATGCTGCTTAATAGTATATGAAGTTTGACAGTAGATATTTTCTTACAGTCGATTGTGTTCAACTATTCGTTTAGTGGATATTGGGTTTGCAGTTTGCATCATATATATTATATGTGTGTTAGTATATATTAAGTTGGGGTTATTATCAACTTGTTATATATATAATTGGTTATAAATTTTTTTTTTGCATAAAGGTCAATTATAGTCTAATATATTAGTTACAGTCCCTATATTAGTATATTGATTTTATATGGATTTCATACAGATAGCTATATAAATTTATTTTAAGTTTATTCGAGCTATATTTACACCCAGTAGCTTTAGGTGTGACATACCCAATATATGTGTTTTGTTTTTAAGACTTGTTTGTTATATAATAGTATGATTAGCTGCACATATATATTACAGTATTTAATTTATACAGTGCATGCTTATATATATTAGTATCTATAAATACACAGTTTAAGGGTTATATTATACGTCTAAAATAAATTTCTATTAATTGTTAAAGTAATAAATACGTGTAATATAATGGGTTTATTCGGAAAAATTGGTTTTGAGTTACACATTGGTATATATAGATTTTAAATATGTATTTTTATTGAATATTTGTTTTGAGAATATAATAAAATGATAATGTATATATTTATGTTAATATCGAAATTGATTTGATTCATTCTCATCGACTTCTTATCTATCAGTTTGTCTGTCATGCTTGTTTTCTTCATCAAATAGTGCCCATCAAGCGTTGCTTTGGAATTCGCAGCTTATTCTGTTGTCTATTTTCTCTAGCCTCGGAAGGTGAGCAATCACTCACGATCAACATTCTTTTATTTATTAAATTTTATTTCAATTGAAACGACAATTGAAATATGCTGCTGTATTTATTTAAATTGTTATATATGCTATTATCTATAACCGCTCACCTGTGGGATATGACACCATATCCTATTGTTTATATTATATTGTTATTGATGATATATGCATGTTGTTATATTTTATATTATCGGTTATAACTCTACAAGTTCCCTGTTAGTATAGAATTCACTATGGGTTGAAATGATACATACCCGAAAGGACTTTAGAATAGGAGAAAATCGTTATGGGTTGAAATGATAAACCCAAGTGATTTTCATTTTGTTGAATTTGGAATTACGAATTGAAATGATATCCACCGGTATATATTTAGTGTACGGAAATAAATGACAAATATCCGTAGCACTTGACCATATGATAGGAAATATATACAGACACCGTTGGTCCATATATAAATATTTTGAAAATAATTTCTATGGTTTTGGAAAGAAATATATGATTTAATAAATATTGATTCTGAAGATATTATATAAATGGTAATTTTTTATATAGATTTAGTAGTAATACTTGATTTAAATTAGATTGATTTAATACATATAATATGGCTAAGTATTTATGTAAATCTATATTTCAAATAGATTTTCTTGTAATAAATTGAATAATTAAGATTGGGATACAAGCTTGGGTTTATTTGAAATGTATTTAAATAAGGATTTTAATTAATTAAATTGATTTGAAATTATTGAATGCGAAATTCAAAGGTACGATTTTATAACTGGATTTTTATTTAAGTGATTTAATGAATATTTCACGTTTAAATAAATTAAAGAAAATATTTAGTAAAATGTAATTTAAGGTTACTTAAATGATATTGAATCTAATGAGGGAATATTTCAAGACTAAATAATAATGAGGTTAAATCGAGATCTATATGAAACTGTTAAATTGAACTTTGAAATGTAGAATATTAAAGCTTTGAACTATACTGGAATTTAATTGGTTTATTTGTGATTCAGATCTGTATTTGAAATCAATATAATTTGAATTTATTATTTAGAAAACTGAATTTAATAAAAATTTAGTTTGAAACATTGAATATTTAAAGTTTTGAAATATATTGAAATGTAAAAAGGGTATTTTGTGATTTCAAATCCGGATTGAGATCGATAAAATTTGAAATGGTTATTTAGGAATTGAGTTGAATTTAAATTGATTAATTGAGATTGGACTAAATTTGAATTTGGAATTTGAGTAGATATGAATCATAACTTTGAAAGTGATAAAATTGGAAATAACTATATTTGAATTGAAATGATATTTTGGTTTTGAAGTATAAATTAATTTTAAATGACCACGGTGTTATAATGTATATTTCTACATTATAGATAGTTCCACGGATACTTAGAGGATGTTTATCCCAAACATCCTTTAAGTTACTTGTATTTCAGTTGATATATCACTTGACTTGGATTTGTCGATATAGGAATGTTAATCCTGACTCGAGTGTTTTGTGTTTTGCTTTACGCTCGGGTCATACTGAGTGATACAACATTTGAGACTCACTTTTGGAGTGTGGAGCTTCGTTTGGAGATCCAATTATCGATTCCGCTTTCAGCCCTTCCAGTTGATTGGTTCAGAGAAATCATCTTCTCGTACTGGAGACTTCACTGCATCTGAGATATTCTGTTGTATTTTATTTCTAACTCTGATGTTTATATAGTAGCTTCACGAACTACTATTTATTTATTCCACTGTGTATTATTGTACTACTCTGTATCTGTGATTGATTTATTTTACTACATATGCTGAGTTTTGCCAAATTTAAATTAACAATCTGATATTTTGAGCAACAAAATAATGGGTTGTTATATGTAGGGGTGCTGGTGGTCGGCGTTGGCTGTACGAGGGGTTTTTTAGACAATGTTTTGGTACCCAGGCTTGTCTAGGTGCATCGATTTCGATTTCGGGCCTAGACCCGTCATAGGGGTCGGGTTGGATCATAAATGGTTCATGTAGAATTTGACCCGATTGCTTTGAGGCATAAACAAAATTGACCCATTTGATAAACGGGTCAACCCGACTGGACCCGTTTAATAAAAGTGTTAACCCGACCCGACCCGTTTAACAAAAACTGCATTGTAAACAACAAAAGCATACCAAAAACTGCAATGTAAACAGCAAAACTGTACCACCAAAAATAAAAAACCGCATCATATTATCAAAAAACTCTACTAATGTCATAAACTAAACCAAAATAAGCAAATACTGAAGCAGTTCTTCGTCATACATGACACACAAAGGACATCCTAAGACAGCCTACGACTCAAAATTATAACGTCCAACAAACCACATAAAATAACATGGCTGCTAAATTTGTAGGGTTTGAATTCTCGAAATTTATATGGACTTCACATAGTTCTAAACTATGTTAAGACCTTTAGATTCTTCTACGTAGCCATGAAACATGAAGAGTCAAATTGCAATGTATTGTAATGTCGTATACTTGTATTCTATACACTAATGTATTTCTAAATCACACCTTGTTAAATGATTAGCAATTCCATTTGCAGCTTGTAAACATTTGAAGAAAACAATAGGTAGAAACTAAAGGCAACAATCATATTCACCGGTTCACCATTTTTCCTAGTATGAGATTTGATTCAAACCGACTTCTAGAGACGGAAGAGCGATCACTCTTTGGTTTTTCTACATTCAAAAGAATATCAAATAACAAATTTCATTAACTAAAAAGTTCATAAATATTACAGTAAATAAAACTACCCTTTTCTTACCAACTTCAACTAGTCGAGCCATTCCTTTATGACTAATGTAGATTAACTACTTCTACTGTCTCAGGGAAAGGTTGGCAGATATAAGAAATTCAGCCTCGGGGCGGATTAATTACTTCTACTTTAGATCAAAATCAGATTTGGTGCATTTTATGGCAATCATGAATAGATGAGGAGGATAAACAGCTAGAACAAATGAAAGTGTGTTAAGAACATGAACAAATTGTTTAAAGGTATGCTTAATGTCTGCAAAGCCGAAAGATAATGGTGCATGGTGTATGTAAGAATAAATTGTGTATAAAATCAATTTAACTACAAGGCATAATTGAGATATTGTACAGTTGCTGCAGTGAGATCTTTGTTCCATAGTTTCAGCAAAACAACAGTTAAGTGAAATGTTTTGGATTAATAAAGATAGATTTATCAATGTCTAGTTCTGTGAGTGGTAGAACAAAATTTATGAAAATTATGTTTACAAAAAATTTACTAGAATACTTTTAATTTGACTTACTGCCAAAAATCATAATACCACATATATGGTAAAAACAATGAAAGGTTAGTGAACCAGGTTGAAAAAAACCAAACAAACCAACTTGTTTTATATTAACAAAATGGATACAAATCTCGTTTCGATGAGTAAATAATTCGAACTATTGTCAAACATGAATTTCGGTAAAGGATGAAAAACAAACGATGGACGGTTTTAATAAATAAATGATAGAAATTCATAGGTATGTGTACTTTGCAACCAAAATTTAAGATTTGTATCCATGTTGTTCAGTTTAAGGTTCAAACTTTTGTTGGACATTAAATAGTCCAAACATAGAGAAGATGACCTATAAAATATGTTAGTTGAGTGAAAAATTACAACACATAATCAACGTATCAATTGTCAAAAGAACAGTGTACTAATAATATTTTAGCAATTAGTGAAACTTAATGCGTATATCTACACCATTAAAAACCAAAGAAGAAGAATATATAAGTTTTTATAAAGCCCCAAAACGGTTGGAGTAATCATTGAAGCAATAATCAATGATTAGTGGAAGAATCTACGGCGAGAGCGCATGAATCTTAATATACACTGGACAAAGGACCTTGGAAGCACGACTCTTATGTATATTATTATTATTATTATATTATTGTTTTATTATAAATTTGTTGGCTCATTTGTACCAGATTAATGTTTATATTATGACCAACCATGCATCTTTTTGAGTCTTTTTGCTTATATATGTGTGTACAAATAGTGTATGTATGTGTGTACAAATAGTGTATATGTTTCCATATCATGAGCAATGGTGCATGTCAAAATGTACTTAACTATTTGTATTTAGATAGTTTGTCAGTATGCACTGTTTTATATTTAATGTAATTATACATTTGCAGATATCTCAAAATAGTGAAATGCCAGACACTTTTTATCAGTTGTAGGACCATGCACTCATATGCTAACACATGCTATCGTTAATTGCATAACAAGCATTACCTTGCCAAACACTTACGCATGCATTCATAATTAAAGAACTTAAATTATCAGACAAATGGCCAAGTCTCATATAGCAATTGAAGACAGCAAGAGTAGACATAACCCATAAAACAAAAGAAAGCACTCCAATATATGTATTTATGTCACAGTTTGGCTATCTATAGCTAATAAATAAACTTGTATATTTATATATGTACTTTATTAATGAAAATCTAGTGTTTAGAGGTTGTCAAACCATGAAAGTCACTCAAGAAAGAAAAGTATATGCAATACCTATAGCTTATATTTCAAATAGTCAATTAAATAAAGTGGTGAAACTTGTTTAACTAATTAATACAAAACATACATAGATTGCAATTAGGTGTAAATACAAGTAATTCTAAAACATAGCTTGTACTGTTAAAGCTTCCACTTGCATATATGTAAATAGGCTCTTCAAATGGAAATTGAGAATGCCACAAGAACTAAAACACACATATGTAAATAAAGTGGTGAAACTGGTGTCAGTATGCACTTTTTATATTTAATGTATACAGATATCTCAAAATAGTCAAACCATTCTTAAACTTGGCATATCACAAAATTTGGCATAACCTGCAAAATTAAATAGCCTTTCAAAAGTCAATGTAAAAAAATCACACCAATATTCAAAGCAATGCATATTGGTAAAAGAGATAACATTTGAGTGATTTAGTATGCTCCCACTTCCCCCACCAGTTAATACTCCAAATAGTAACTCTGTCTATAATTATCCAACTTTCTTAATACCTATCCCTAAATCGTAATTCTGTCTATAATTCAACCCCAAAAAACCAAGTTTAACCCTACAACTAAATTTACACCAGTTGCTTTGATATTTGTGTCATCATTGGCTGCTGCAATTTAGTGTTCAAACAAAGAAATAGAAACCTAACACCAAAATCTCCAGAACAATGAAGAGAAATAGAATAGAAACCTAACACCAAAATCTCCAGAACAATGAAGAGAAATAGATTACCTGGACATGAACTTCAAAAATAAGCAAGATTAGACTAGAACTTTGGGATTCAAATATCGAATTTAGGGTTTTTGAATGATGCAGAGAAATCGTCTTCCATCTATTTGAGATGGAGTTAGGGTTGAATGGGTAAGTGGTTTGGGTCGGGTTGAGAGTTTAATCTGTTAGTTCTAAATGGGTTGGGTATAAAAAGTAAAATTAAATAAGAGGGTTAGACCCAACCCTTTTACTTTAGGGTTAGTGGGTTGGGTAAACGGGTTAGGGTCAGTTTTGACGGGTCTATTCGGGCCTGTAACGAAGTTTTGGTGGTCGGGATCAGCTATAGGAGTGATCGTCGATATGTCGGAGGTGACAGGGTGGACTGGAGCTCGTCGGAGCTCTGGTGCATATGCACGGCATAATGTTTGTATCAGTGAAGATGGGTTTGGGAAGAAGAGTAGATGACTCGAAGTTGTCTTCAGGGAAGCAGGTCATTGGCTCGAGCTTTGATTCGTGAAATTTTGAGTTGTATCGTGGTTGTTCTAAAAAATTAAACAAAATATAAAGTTGAAAAACAGGTAACTGGCTCGGGTGACACTTGGGGAAGGTCTCGGGTTGGATATAAAAACAGTTTTAACTTTAAAACCAGATCTAAATTTTTAAACATTTTAACCCATGTTTTTAAATAAGTTGTTTTGATTTAAGTTTTGATTAATAAGGGTTTTTAAGTAAGTTATTTTAAAGCCATTAAGTTTAATTTATTAATCATGTGATCTTTATTTATAAATAAATGCCCAATTTGTTTTAAATAGATAATGCAATTAAAAAGTTAATTAAGATGAAATGTTGTTTTAATCTTTAATTAACATTAATCCCTTAAATTAATTTATTTGTTAATGATGATTAATTATGAAGTTTAATACTTAAATATTTTAAAGGTAATTAAGTGATTAATTAAAATAAGTGATTTATCTTTTAACTAATTAAGTATTTAAATAATTAATAGAATGATTAAAGGTTAATTAAATTTTTAATTAAGATTAATTAATTAACAATTAAGGATAATTAATGAAAGTAATTAAGATTAATTAATTAATAATTAAGGATAATTAATGAAAGTAATTAAGATTAATTAAATAATTAATAATTAAGGATAATTAGTGAAAGTAATTAAGATTAATTAATTAATTAATAATTAAGGATAATTAATGAAAGTAATTAAAATTAATTAATTAATAATTAAGGATAATTAATCATTAATTAAGGATAATTAATAAAGATAATTATGTGATTAATTAATTATAATTACACGATTAATTAATCTTGTTTATGGATGACTAATTTGTATTGATTGCCCTGAATTGATTAATATCTCTGTTACGTGATTGTGATACCGTGTGATATGAATTGCTTTATGCTGAGCTGTGATATCTGTAATTTGTTTCTGTGTGAATGTGAAAACCCATTGGCTTGTAAAACGGCAATTGAATTTCAATGCGACAGGGAGTCGGATTCCAGTTGGTTATCCGAAACCCACATCGAGCCTTGAAAGTGAATCTTTGTGATTGATATGTCCACGTGTTTTTAAATTGAGCACTCACTATTCGGTGTAGCCGGGAGAGGACTTTATGTCATATAACCCATTCCGAATTGTGATACGATGAAATGGATAACATTTGAAGACGGTGGTGAAGACCGGGTGTCTTCGAGAACGATAGGATAACCTGTCGAATGACTTTGCACTGAGTTGCTCTGGTATAGAGATCTCCATATGTGATGGGGAGTCCGATCGAGATTGTGGATGCCTGGATTGCAAGGGCTTCTTCGGAAGTGCCTTCGGTTCTGTTCGAATCCTGAACAGACTTGTATGGTTGTATGTCTGACATCACACTTTGAGATATAAAGATGATTTCTTTCAAATAAATTTCTGTTGGTGGCGGAGAATTTATTCTCTTAGCTTAACACCCTTCTTCTGAGACGTATGAGCTCAGAGGTTATGTAGTTGATGGTCATTAGTAATATACTCCCAATTTGGTAGTGTGGCATGCTGAGTGTTGCTGATCATTTGTTGATCGAAGCATGGCTTTTGTGAAAAGTGTAGCTTTATGGACGAGACTTCATTGAACCTCACAACCCAGAAATGATCGAAACAGGAAGGATGCAGCAAGGTTATTGTGGGTAGCGCCCCTTAGGGTATGTGCATTTCCTTCTAGATAGAAGTAGTATCATGATATGGAGCCCAGATACTTAACTTATGTTGATATTGCAATTATGTTGCTTTGTGGTTGTTGTTGTTAGGGCCCTGGATAAAGGATGGTTACGACCGGGGGATGGCATACTCGTGACAGTTAGTTACCTAGTTACAGAGGTAACCCGGCCTTGTGTTGGCAGAAAGCTGGTTAAGTTCTCGAGACGTCCCTCCAGAGGCGTACCCATATGGCCCAGGAATTTCCTTAGCCTGACCATTTGTTGGAAACCCAATCACCAATACGAACCCTGTACGGTTTTAGTTGTATAACCTGCCATTTACTTATGGTGGTGACCCACTGTTCGGATGGTAGTTATAGTAGGCATAGTACGAAATGTCTATGCTGGCTAAGATTAATATTATACTTTCGAAAATGTTTTCTACACTATGTACTAGTAATAATATCAAAGAATTTTCTCGTATCAAGCATGTTTGACTATTATAAGAAAATTTTCCTCCAATTTTGCGATTGCATTGTTTGTGTGGCGGGAGGTCTTATGGTAGTTTCATTTTCCAAAAGCATATCGATTTTCTTTTATAAATTGTTTTTGTACAAACAACTATTTTGTTTACTCATACCAGTCTCATGACTGACCCGGAGTTTATTGTTCCCTTCCTAAACTCTGGGTGCCCATAATTTCCACACGGGTAGCCTAGAAGCAGGTTATCGGTATTTTGGAGCTTGCTTGGATTTTGAAGTCTTTTGGAAGCTATCGAATTTTGGAAAGCTTTGGTTTGGATATCTTTTGAGAAGTTTGGAGTTTTGAAGACCTTATCGAAGTTGAAGTATGTTGGAACCTTTTGAAGACTCTGTTGTCATTCCGTTGTGTAGTTGTTATTATTCTGTTGTTATATCAGTGTAGCACTCTGATGTTGGTGATAAATGTTGTAATCAAATACTATGATGAATGTTGTATCTGTGATGTTGATTAATGATAGTTCATTTTGTTCCGCTGTTGATTTTCATCTAATGTTGTTACAAGCTCCATCCAAACTAGAGTTCGACGTTTGAATCTTCGGCAGTCGAATACAAGTGAGGTATTTGATGTCGATTTTTGAACGTTGGATTTCGGGTCGTGACACCGGTACCGCATTCGTGACTTTTATTTCTCATTTCCTTTTCAAACCGTAGCCGTGGTATACAAGCAACCATCAGTTGCTTTAATAATTCAGCCTTAACTATTGCTGTTCCCAACAGTCACTAGCGGTTTTTTCTTTTGAAATTCAAATCGTGACTAATGTTTCATCACTTCATTCATTTTTCGGCTTGCTGTTCACATTCTTTTTTTTCTCAAATTTCTTTTCTCCTACCTATTGCTTTTTTTCTCCTCCTCGCCATTTTTCTCTCTTCTCTCCACTTCAAGACAACATCAATCTCTCTTCCCTACCTTAGTCGAGCTCCTCCAGCAGCACGGTCCCGACCACCTAACTTACCCAAAGCCCTTCTCACTCTCTTCGGCGACGTTCCCTTGATCCACCTCCGACTCTCGTGCCTATCATCATTTGCTCGCATCACAAGCACCACGTGGCTGAAGAGCCGCTCCTCCTTTGCCTCTTTCCCCTATCGAGCACGGCCACCATCTCCTTCTAGTCAGCACACACACACACACACACATATTTGTAAGTTGTATATTGATTTTTTTGTTTTTTATATAGCAGTTATAATATAAATAGCTATAATATTTATGTATGTAGTATATAATTAGTTATAACATAGCAGTTTTTGTATTTATATAATATATATATATATTTGTTATTAGTTTACAAATCTGTACATATATGAGTACATATGGATGCTCGCAGTTCTTTGTTTATATGCAAGCATGCCAAATTTTTATTAATCAGATATATATAGGTATATATATTTTGTGTTTTGGTTTATGTATATATATACTATTGTATATAAGACTTGTTATATATATATATACGTTTATAAACTAATTTGGTTGCTGACTTTAGTTTATAAACATATCTTGCAATATATGTTTGTCGTGTTCTATACATGCTAACGTGTGTACGTTATATATATAAATGGTTATATATTTGCTAGCTATATTTAAAGTCGTCTGATAGTTATATATATTTGTTTATAAATAAAAGTTTATAATATAAATTATGGCAGTACTATTATATGTCAGTGATATAGTAAGTTATATATTTTGACAGTTTATACATATGCCTATACAAGTTACATATGGTAGTTTATATATATATGTATGTATATATATACATACATACATATACATACATATATACATATACAATATATATATATATATATATATATATATATATATACGGTAACGAAATTTATTTCACACGTTAGTCATGTGTATATAATTTATATGAGTGTATACGACATGATGTTTGCATATTTATACTATATATACAATTAAAGGGATATTAGTTTTAGGAATGTTGATTTTTGTTGTTTAAAAGGTAATATATATACCTGTTTTGGGTCTTTAAATAATGTGTTTTCAAATGTTTTGTGTAACAGATATATATATATATATATATATATATTGTATTGATATGTTTTGTTATTGACTTTGAAATATAATAGGTATGTTAGTATTAGTCCTTGAGATGATGATTTTGATGACAACAACCTTAGAATAGGATTATAAAATATAAATGCTAACATCATAGTTTAGAAATATGTAACAACCCGGAATTTTTGACAGCATATTTTAATAAAAATTTAATCTAATTTAAATTAAATACAAGCTTTTCAATTTTTAAACTGATGAGATCTTTGATATTTAACAGTTATATGTTTTATAAAAGAAAGTTTTGATTTGAAAATTTTAAAATAGAATGCTTCAAAACCATTTAAAGCAAAATCTGTCCTATACACTAAAATCAAAGATTGTATATTGTTGATATTTAATCTAATAAAATGAAATTGAAATAATAAGTTTAAAAATAAACAAATATAGTAATATTGAACATAAACATGGAAGTATAAAACAATATGGATAATTATAATATAAACATACAAAACCGGTATAAAAACATAATTAAAATTATAAAACATAACTAAAGAGATAAATGTTCAAATATAAGTTATAACTTGAAGTATTAAAATACAAATGCAATATTATGAATCAAATGCCTGGAACTCTGAAGTACAAATAGAACAAAATTAATATAGTCAAAATAACAACCTTTAAAATACATTTGTACAACATAATTTTTTTAACAAAGGCCATTTACATTATAGTATCATGTGAACATGTTCAAATGCATAAGTTAAAGAGGATAACTTGTAACATGTTCCTGCACAAAGCTTATGTGCTGTTATACAGTGTATATGCATAAGAAAACACAAGTCTTCACTTCAATATAATAAAACAAAATCTGTGTTTTGTACAAATTGCAAGAATCATTAAACATTTAATATATGTAAACAAATCTGGACACATGCATTAATTAGCACAACTACTTGTCAGGAAGAGATCTTCCAGCCGAAGTTCAAATATTCATTTCAGGTTTAAAACATCTCTGCCTTAAAAACAGGGTAAGCAATGTACTAGTAAGGCTTGTGAAACAAGACAGGTTATATGTATAGTTATGCTCACAAAAAAAAAAATCAAAATCAGGCTGCACTCTTCTAAACACATATACATATTAATGAATAAGCTTCAGCCAAGACAAAGTAATATAAAGCTAGATATGCTTTTAAAAATCAAATTGAACAAACTGGGAAAAATATATAAAGATGAGTGTGATAATATAAAACAAGTAACATAATAACAAAACAAAAGTCTTTATTCAAAGCTTCATACATAAGTCAAATATGTACCTGCAAGATAGTACATATCTTCATACAACTGTATGTATACACAGCCGAAACGCAATGATAATCATGTAAACTAACTAAGAAACAAATTAAACATATATGCTGCAGTAAAGATTTTTATAGGCATAAGAAACAAAAGATTTCACTTCAAATTAATAAAAACAGATCATTGTCTTGTACAAAAATAAACAAGAATCAGTAAACATTAATTACTTGTTAGCATAAATGAAGCAAAAGCATTAATTAGCCCAACATC
Organism: Allium cepa; assembly: GCA_030765085.1. NCBI lineage: Eukaryota > Viridiplantae > Streptophyta > Magnoliopsida > Asparagales > Amaryllidaceae > Allium > Allium cepa. The sequence goes on along the minus strand of CM060929.1, from coordinate 523,536,784 downwards.
TTGTTTAAGTAAAGTACATGCAGCCGAAATGTCATATTGCAGTAAGTTAATTTAAAGTCATATTTGGTCAAAAACAAATAAAAGCTCTGGTAGCATTTATAATTATTCTTCAGAAATATGTGAGTATCTGAACAAAGTAAGTAAAGAAATTCATGAACACTTATTCATAAAATTGTTTGAACTGTGGTGTTGTTGCTAATCCATGTTGTTTATCTTAAAATTTAGGCTTGCAAACTTGTTTAGAGTTTCACAGTATTTTATAAATACTGTTATTTTCAGTTACAGGCAAAAGAATTAAAAAGGTCAAAATTTGAATGTTTAAGTTTGTAAATGCAATAACATATTCTGATTTAATATACATAGTTAGGATTTTTAACATAATAATTATGATTTTTAAGCAAAGATAATAAGAGAAATTTTTAAAGAAGGTCGAAATTGATTTTCGTCAATATCCATTGACTGAATTAATTTTGAATCCTGAAATTTAGTATGAATCAAGAATGAAGTTGTATTGACACAAGAAAAATGTCAAAATAAATTTCGAATGTATAGATCGTTATTCGAATCAAAGGTAGGGTTTAGTTTACATTTTTGATGGGTCTGTTTTGCTCGATGGTTTCTTCTTCATGGAAGGACCGAGCTTGGGGTGCTTTTGAGGGATGAAAGGGGACGACGTCGGCGACACGTGGCAGGGGTCGCGACTCAAACGGAGGTCGGCGCTAGGAGGAAGAGGGGTTTTCACCTCTGCTGTTCGAGTTACAGTTCGCCCAGAGGGAATTTTTTTTTTTGACTTTGAATTTTTCGTATCGAATTAGCTTTTGAATTGGAGTGTGTGGACGAATTGGAGTTTGTGGGGACTGTCGTGGGTCGCCGTAGGCAAGGCGAACCACCGTGCACGTGCACGGTGGTGATGGATGTCCGGTTGCAGTGGCCATAACGGTCGCGTGATCACTCACCCGAGTCGTGCTCGTGTAGTTGCTGGGGTTACTCCGGGTTCGCGTTTGAGCGAAAGGACCTGATGCTAATTTAATTTACCTCAAACTAAAACATATTACTGAAAGAATAAAATAAGAAAGAGGAAGAAGTTGTTCAGGAGGGGAACTCGGGAAGTTTGCAGTAATTCTCGAGCAAAATGTAGAGGGGGTCTCGGGCTTACCTGGGGGTTCGGGTAAAACTGCAGTTTTGCAGTGGGGTTGTTCTACAAATTTGATTAAAACAGTTTGAGCTTAGAGAATGTTTCAAGGATTAAGTTAAGATTTTGTCAAGTTTTAATTATTGTAGTCAAAACCTTAGCGACTTTGGTTAAACATTAATGCAAGTTTAATTATGAAATTACAGTTTTCAAAAATTTAGAGGAAGATTTTTGAATGTTTATTTATGTTAAACATTTAATATATATAAATTATTTTAAATTAAGAACAATTTCTCTTAAAATTGTAATTAGTAATAGATTATTAATAAGTGATAAAATTGTAATTAACTACTTAAGTTAATTTATGACTGATTAATAGCTAATTAATCATGTAGTCTAATTAAGAAAGGGTTAAGGAAGTAATTAGCAGTTAATAAATGGGTAACTAAGTTGATTTATAATAAAGATTATTAATGAAATGGTTAATTAAAGTAAATAACTAAGTTAGGAAGTAATTAAGTAATTGATAGTGTGAAATAAAACAATTATGTAATTAAGACTTAAAGATTAATAAAGAAATCATTAATTAAACAATTCGAAATGAAATGGGTAATAAATTGTTAGTTAATGATTAATTAAATAGAGTTAAGTGATTAACTCTAGGGTAATTAACTCTAAATTGAACTAATTACAAATAAGACTTAAAGATGACCGCTTATGGATTGTTATGTTGAATATCTGCTTGTGATATTTATTTAGTGATATCCTGTGATTCTTTGTGACATGTTATGTTATACCTATGATGCTTATATATGTTTTATCTGTGATAAATGCTATGTTAATTCCATTGATGAATTTAAATTATTTAAATTGTTAAGTTAATTAGACAACTTGGCCCTTAAAATGGCGTTTGGATTTCGATGAGACCGGGATTGGAAGAATCAATTTTGATTCTCCGAAAACCACATCGATCCAAATTAAACGATAGATCGTGACTTATCAAATGAAGATCGAGATGGTGTTTTCAGAATGCAAGGGTTATCGTCGTTGACTCTTAGGGTGATTCCAAAATGAGTGTAACGAGATAACGCCTTCGGGTTCGTTCGAACCCGGAACGAACTTGTATGGAATGAATGCTTTCAGCACATCGTCAGGCGGACGATGAGCATTCTAAGTGATATGTTCAATAAAGGTAAACGTAGCCTCAAGCCTCATCAACCGGGAATGACTAAAACAGGGGAGATGCAGCAAGGTTAGGTGGGTCATGCCCAAGCAGGACAATATATTACCCCTGTCAAGATGCCCCTTTTTATTTTGGTTGTGTGGGCGGTTGCTAGCTAGAACCGCGGGGTTTATCTTGTTCGGGACTGTTCAGTAAGGAATGGTTCCGGCCTTGTGTAGTAGGGGGTCGGGAGTGATCCTCAGTACGGTGATCTAGGCCCCGTACTGTGACGGGCGGTACCCCAGTAGCCCTGCCATTGTTGGAAATCCATTTTCCCTACGAGACCCTACGGTTTTGATTTGTATTACCCACTTTTGTGGCTAGTAGCTGGAATTTAATCATGTAACAATTTCAGCTATTTTCTATTTACTTGAAAACCCTAGACACTATTATAATATCATTGGATTTCCTATGAAATGTTTTGGTTAGCGTAAGGTAAAAACTTACCCGTATTTATTTTTGGGGAGTCTTACGTGATACCTTTATTTTTCAAATGTTTTTCAAAGTTAAACAACCTTAAACTGTTTACTCATACCAGACCCATGTCTGACCCGGAGTTTATATTTTGTTTTTCATAAACTCTTGGGTACTCAAATTTTTATGAGTAGCCAAGTGATAGGTTTCGGACTTTGATTTCTGGAGGAGCTTGGAGCAGGAGTTTCCAAACGTAAGTAGCTATCTATCTAGTTCCGCTGTGTCAGTAGTTGATATGTATTGTACCTCTGATGTATGTAGTGATAGATGTATGTATGATTGACATATGTATTGATATTGTATAACCCTGATATATGTAAAAACTATGTAACAGTTATATGATATATTATATTTGTTCCATTCCGCTGTGAGATTCTGATGTTGTTGTTCTTCCTTTCTCTTTCTTTTCTATTTCTATCCCTTTCTTTCTTAATGATGATACGTCTTTCTGGTAGTAGAAGGACGGGTCGTCACAGTTGGTATCAGAGCATAGGTTAGTGATAACCTTGGCTCTGGTAGGAATTACTCATAGAATAGAGTTGTAGAACTCTAGAATGAGTTTGAGAGTATTAATAGATATGAGCGCATATTTGTTAGTGAATATAAAATTGTTTTTATATTGTGTAGATTTATCTGTTGAGTGTTTATGGATTCTGGTCGGTGTGTGGGACGCCATTTCATCGATTGGGATTTCTAAACTTTTAAACAAGATAGACCGACACAGTATTGTTTTTAAAGGTAGGGTAAATGAAATAATTTTACCCAAAATTATATTTTGATATAAGAGAAATATTTTTCTGAAATAACTATATATATACTTGGATGTTAGATTGTTAATAGTACAATCAAATAAAAATTTAAATGTGAGTGGTTTATAACCAAATAAAATTATCTAAGTATGGCTTAAATAAAAAGGAATATAACTAAACTAGAATTGAAGTCCCGGAAATTTAAAGGGTGTTTAAATGAATTTTAAATAAAAGGATTTGGGAATTTAAAATTCTTGGGAATGTTTTTCCAAAGATTTGAAGGCAATAATGGAGTATTGTTTTAGAAAATATTGTTGAATGGAAATTGTTTGGAAAGAATTTGTGAAAGTAAGGAAGCACTGAACTCACTTCAGTCGCTGGAAAATAATCCTGATGATGATGGTCACATCATCAGTATTCATTTTCGAGTTTCTAAGGTGATGAATTGCTACCAGGATAGTTGGTTATGATATTGTTTCGGCTTGTTGGGTATACAAGTTGTTTTAGAAATTTTCAAAAAGGGAAAATTTTGTTTTGGTGAAAACAAGTATTTGGAATTTGAAAATTTGATTTGACACCAAGTGGGTAAGTGTAATTATCCTTTCAAAATGGTTTTGGAAATGAAAACCGGGCAATTGAATTCTAAGAATTCTATTTAATAATGTGAAAGGTTTAAATGAATTAACTATTGAACTTATAAAGTAAAGTTGATATTAATAAGAAGAAATCGGAAATTTTAATCCCGGAATTAAAATTTAACTTAAGTAAGTAAAAGTGAAGAAAATGTACTTGAGCTTAACCTGAGATAAGTTAAATGGAATTGAAGTTCGAAATGAACTTAATAGGATATAAACCTGGATGGGAAAATAATTGTAATGGCAAAATGAAATGTATACCTTAAGATAGTAAGTATATATGTAATCTGGAATTGTGATTATAAGACGAAATGACCCAAATGAGTAATATAAGTTGTTAAGTAGATAAATAAGTTTTGAGCTCATATATTGAGAAATAAAATTTAAAGAAGGGTAGTAGCTAAATTTAACTGAAGTTGAGTGGAAATAAAATTGAATTTAAATGAATTCAATCGAGTTATAAATATATTGAATAGAATAAAATTCTTATGTAAATATAAGTAAATATTGAATTGAATTAAAACAGAATTGGTGAGAGTGTAAACAAATCTAATTCAAGTATAAATTGAATAACCTTATTATAAGTAAATCCAATAATGAATTGTTAGTGTAAGTTAAAATTCAAGAATGGATAAAAGAATAAACTAATCAAATAAATCAGTAAATAATTGGGATTTGATTAAAAGAAAATCAAATCAAAAGATTTACATGGAAATTGGTGAAATAGAATGAACTTAAGTTATTGGGTGAAACAGTAAATGACTTGAGTAAAGTGTGAGATGATTATTTAAACATTAGTTGTCGAGTTTAATAAAATGGTTTGGAATCAAACCTGTTGAAATAAAAGAAAATGCAAGGAAAATATTGTGAATAAATTAGATGTGGTGGAGTCAAGTGTAAATCGAGTTGGAATCAATTTAAGATTTGTTATAAAGCTTAAATAATTATTTATTCCCAATAGTATTGTCAAATTGCATAAGAAAATGGGTTGTTTGAAGTAAATGAAATTAGATAAAATTTTATGAATTATTGGAAGCAATAGGATGATTTTGAATATGAGTTTGTTTTGCTTAAGCAAATAAGTTGTAAATCACTTTAACTAAAGGGAATGATTTGAGAATTGATTGGAATTAATTGTGATAAGGATTGAAACCTTACATATGTGCTTATGAAAATATGTAATGGAGACTCTGCCAAAACTTTTCAAAATTTTGGAAACTAAAAAAAAATTAATTATTAGCAACAAAAAAAATTCAAATTAGGAAATTGAAGGTAAATTAATGGATGAAACTAATTTAACATAATGATAGGAATCAATTATAAGTGAAAGATAGTCAATAAAATTCATTATTCAGAGTTAAAGATAAATTTGAATTCACATGAAATTAGAAATTCAAATTGGAAATAAGTGAATATAAGAGAATATAAAGGCTATAAGTGGTAGAGTAATAATATAAGGGAATATATAATGTGTGATCCCGCCTTTTGACAAGGCCGAGATACCAAGGAATTGACAGGAGAGACAGGGTCGTACGTTCCCAGCATTGGATAACTACGAATATCAATGAATTTTTCCCGAGCCCGGATCGGGCTACAATTGATAAGATACGCCAAGCAAAGCCGAGGAAACCAATATTCCGAATTTCGAGACAATCCGATTTTATATGCTCAAGTTATCACCAATGGAAAGTGGCAGAGTTAGCTATAGTTCGAATCCATCAAGGGTAAGGCCTTGATTCGAATCCATCCAAAGCACTCCCTGCTTTGAATCCATCAGGGACATGCCTTCGTTCGAATCCATCAGAGGTAGCCACGCTTCGAATCCATCCACACCTACCTTGGTTCGAATCCCTCGAAGTATTCCCATCTTCGACCCCATCCCATGAAAGTCCTTCGAATCCATCAAGCGGAGAAGTCTTCGCATCGACCAACTATGAAATACTCTGACCGATACGAAGGGCACATACGAGGATACCTTCGAATCCATAACTTCGAATCCACCAAGTCATAGCAGCTAAAACAAAGGATTCGACCCAGTAAAACTCGGAGAAAAAGGTGGGTCAACCCGAGAAGCGCGCGCGCCACGTCACCAGGCACATGCTCGACCGATCGATTCGACCCTATCGATTCGAAGGGATCGATTCGAAGCACGTATATCAACTGAAAATGCAATCTTGGATCGATCATAACTTGAGATCTACAAGTCCAAATGCTACGAAATTTTCACAGGAGCTTGCATATACATAGAAGAATGTCCATGCCAAGTTTAATCATGATTGGACACTTTTTTGATCGATTCGAACCAAGGGTCGAATCGATCCCCAAAGTGGGCCCGGATCTCCAGAATTCGGCCATGTGGGCCCCCCATACGTGCCAGAAGTGGTCTCCCCGAATTTTAGGCGAAATATCAGCCTCCAGCACTTATAAATAGAGCCCCCGGTCATTCAGAAAGGGGACGTAGGCAAAACGCAGAACCACTCTAAATCGTTGTCTCTTGTGCAATTTACTTCCTGCTATTTGGAGTTTTTGTTGGATAATCCACGTTTTAATTTACTTTCTTCATTTATTGTCTCTTCAAAAACTTCCGACGAGTGTTGTGCCCAATTTTGACACAAACATAATGCTTATTTAAAACTTAAGAAATGGATGGTGAAACTCTTAAGTAAAATTTGATATTGGGAAAATTAATTCCAAGTGGATAGAATCAGAATAATGTGAATAAAAGAAAATTGATATGGTTGATAATCAATGGATATAAATACGTAGGATGTACGTATATAATTTTATTCGCATAACGATTCGACCCAGATTCGAGCACAGAATTTCGAGATAGTTATATCGATCCGAGTTAGGATTTTTCACTCGATTTTCGACGACGAACCATGGATTTGGATTTTGATTGATTCTAGAAATTATCTATCATAGTTATGGCTATGCAAGGAGAATGACAGTCTCTGATCTAGAAACCAGTTCTAAGTCCGTACTAGGAAGTCGGGTGGACAATACTAGTTCGGAAGTGAAATTGTGTGATCGAGCGAGCGATCGGATTTGATATTGCGTACGAATGATATATGTACATCGTACGGGCTTGATTTAATAAATATTGAAATTCTGTAAAGAAGTCAATAAAATTTGGACAGAGTTAATACTATAGATTTCAGTACTGAATGGCCAGAGTGGATATCTGGAATTTATTGTGTATTCCAGGAAATTTGTTCAAGATTCATCATTAGTTGTTAAACTAGTAATTCAGGAATTTGGAAATTGAATCTAATTTAACTGTGGTCAGGAATCCAGTTTGGATTGTTGATCATCGAGAGACAAACTCTCGATAAATTTTAGGGAAACTTATCCGAACTTGTGTTCAGATAGCTAGCGTTGTTTGTTAGAATAGACTGTTTGATTGTGTATGTTTGGATTGTGAATATAAAAGCTTTTGAATTAACTGTTGTTTTGAATTTCGGGGACAAAATTCTTTTAAGAGGGGAGGAATGTAACTACCCGGAATTTTTGACAGCATATTTTAATAAAAATTTAATCTAATTTAAGTTAAATACAAGCTTTTCAATTTTTAAACTGATGAGATCTTTGATATTTAACAGTTATATGTTTTATAAAAGAAAGTTTTGATTTGAAAATTTTAAAATAGAATGCTTCAAAACCATTTAAAGCAAAATCTGTCCTATACACTAAAATCAAAGATTGTATATTGTTGATATTTAATCTAATAAAATGAAATTGAAATAATAAGTTTAAAAATAAACAAACATAGTAATATTGAACATAAACATGGAAGTATAAAACAATATGGATAATTATAACATAAACATACAAAACCAGTATAAAAACATAATTAAAATTATAAAACATAACTAAAGAGATAAATGTTCAAATATAAGTTATAACTTTAAGTATTAAAATACAAATGCAATATTATGAATCAAATGCATGGAAATCTGAAGTACAAATAGAACAAAATTAACATAGTCAAAATAACAACCTTTAAAATACATTTGTACAATATAAAATTTTTAACAAAGGCCATTTACATTATAGTATATCATGTGAACAAGTTCAAATGCATAAGTTAAAGAGGATAACTTGTAACATGTTCCTGCCCAAAGCTTATGTGCTGTTATACAGTGTATATGCATAAGAAAACACAAGTCTTCACTTCAATATAATAAAAAAAAATCTGTGTTTTGTACAAATTGCAAGAATCAACAAACATTTAATATATGTAAACAAATCTGGACACATGCATTTATTAGCACAACTACTTGTCAGGAAGAGATCTTCCAGCCGAAGTTCAAATATTCATTTCAGGTTTAAAACATCTCTGCCTTAAAAACAGGGTAAGCAATGTACTAGTAAGGCTTGTGAAACAAGACAAGTTATATGTATAGTTATGCTCACAAAAAAAAAAATCAAAATCAGGCTGCACTCTTTTAAACACATATACATATAAATGAATAAGCTTCAGCCAAGACAAAGTAATATAAAGCTAGATATGCTTTTAAAAATCAAATTGAACAAACTGGGAAAAATATATAAAGATGAGTGTGATAATATAAAACAAGTAACATAATAACAAAACAAAAGTCTTTATTCAAAGCTTCATGCATAAGTCAAATATGTACCTGCAAGATAGTACATATCTTCATACAACTATATGTATACACAGCCGAAACGCAATGATAATCATGTAAAATAACTAAGAAACAAATTAAACATATATGCTGCAGTAAAGATTTTTATAGGCATAAGAAACAAAAGATTTCACTTCAAATTAATAAAAACAGATCATTGTCTTGTACAAAAATAAACAAGAATCAGTAAACATTAATTACTTGTTAGCATAAATGAAGCAAAAGCATTAATTAGCCCAACATCTTGTTTAACTAAAGTACATGCAGCTGAAATGTCATATTGCAGTAAGTTAATTTAAAGTCATATTTGGTCAAAAACAAATGAAAGCTTGTCTTGATAATACCTCCCTATACTACTGTTATCTCAAATATATATACGTGCAGTTGCTTTTAGTTTTGGTCGTTCAACAAAAACACATAATAAAACTTTGAAATACCTGAGAAACCATAGAGCAAGAAAGAAGCAAACTCTACTTCAATTCAATAAATACAGTCAAGGATTGAGGACAGTTCAGGGTTCAGATGTTCAACATCAAGCTATTCTTTGTTCAGGCATGATTCGAGTGAGTAAACTTAATTATTTTCAATTTAAATTTGTATCTTTAGCTTACAATTTGTATGTGTTTTGATATCTGTTTGAATAAGAATCCCTGAGTACTTCTGTTGCTCTGGTAGCATTTATAATTGTTCTTCAGAAATATGTGAGTATCTGAACAAAGTAAGCAAAGAATTTCATGAACACATCTTCATAAAATTGTTTGAACTGTGGTGTTGTTGCTAATCCATGTTGTTTATCTTAAAATTTAGGCTTGCAAACTTGTTTAGAGTTTCACGGTATTTTATAAATAATGTTATTTTCAGTTACAGGCAAAAGAATTAAAAAGTTCAAAATTTGAATGTTTTTGTAAATTCAATAACATATTCTGATTTAATATACATAGTTAGGATTTTTAACATAATAATTATGATTTTTAAAGAAAGATAATAAGAGAATTTTTTAAAGAAGGTTGTAATTGATTTTCGTCAATATCCATTGATTGAATTAATTTTGAATCCTGAAATTTAGTATGAATCAAGAATGAAGTTGTATTGACACAAGAAAAATGTCAGAATAAATTTCGAATGTATAGATTGTTAGTTCGAATCAAAGGTAGGGTTTAGTTTACATTTTTGATGGGTATGTTTTGCTCGATGGTTTCTTCTTCATGGAAGGACCGAGTTTGGGGTGCTTTTGAGGGATGAAAGGGGACGACGTCGGCGACACGTGGCAGGGGTCGCGACTCAAACGGAGGTCGACGCTAGGAGGAAGAGGGGTTTTCACCTCTGCTGTTCGAGTTACAGTTCGCCCAGAGGGATTTTTTTTTTGACTTTGAATTTTTCATATCGAATTAGCTTTTGAATTGGAGTGTGTGGACGAATAAGAGTTTGTGGGGACTGTCATGGGTCGCCGGAGGCAAGGCGAACCACCGTGCACGTGCACGGTGGTGATGGATGTCTGGTTGCAGTGGCCATAACGGTCGCGTGATCACTCACCCGAGTCGTGCTCGTGTAGTTGCTGGGTTTACTCCGGTTTCGCGTTCGAGTGAAAGGACCTGGTGCTAATTTAATTTACCTCAAACTAAAACATATTACTAAAAGAATAAAATAAGAAAGAGAAAGAAGTTGTTCCGGGGGGGGGACTCGGGAAGTTTGCAGTAATTCTCGAGTAAAATGTAGAGGGGGTGTCGGGCTTACGTAGGGGTTTGGGTAAAACTGCAGTTTTGCAGTGGGGTTGTTCTACAAATTTGATTAAAACAGTTTGATCTTAGAGAATGTTTAAAGGATTAAGTTAAGATTTTGTCAAGTTTTAATTATTGTAGTCAAAACCTTAGCGACTTTGGTTAAACATTAATGCAAGTTTAATTATGAAATTACCGTTTTATAATGTTTCAACCTCTTAGCGTCTATTTTATTAAGTAATTAAAATTAGGTATAAGGTATCTAATAATTAAGTTTGGAGTTAATATTATAATTGGTTTTCAAAAATTTAGAGGAAGATTTTTGAATGTTTATTTAAGTTAAACATTTAATATATATAAATTATTTTAAATTAAGAACAATTTCTCTTAAAATTGTAATTAGTAATTGTAACATCCCGCCTTTTTGCACATTTTAAACCGACACACGTGCCAATTCAAAGCATACGGAAGGGCCGATTGTTATGGGTAAATAAGAAAAAAAACAGAGAAGAAATAAACAAATAGAATCTCACAGCGGAAGGATAAAATATAATAAGAAAATATACAGTTTATAAAACTGTTTACAAACATTTATATAATACATATCAGAGTTACACATACCAATAACAATGTAGCGGAATAGAAAAGTGTGGTGCAATACTATATATATATAAAATAATACTGAGTCTTCGTCTTCGTCCTCCAAAGCTAAAACCTGCTATCCTGAAACGCTCGGACTGACCCGAGCGAATTTGAAAAGACAAAACACCCGAGTCAGACTAGAATATCTTATGTGAGTTAAATAAACAGAATATAAATATGAGTACAGTAACTCAAGAGATGTTCGGGATTTACATCTCCTAAGGATCCGTTAAACTATTTACTATGTAGTATATTGCGCTATTATAATAGTGTCTATTTATAAAATAAACTTACTTTTAAATAGCGTTAAGGCTTTACATTTTCCACCTTAACACGTAATAGTCCCAGTAGTCCGTCCAATATCATAGCCCCTCCTGATCGGGAAGCCACTAGAGGATACCACACGGGCTACGGGAGAAAACCAAACTCGTACAAGGCGCGATATGGTAGGTGACACGGCACAACTAGGCAATGCCAGGGTAGATATACCAATTGCTATCCAGGCTGGTGGAAACGCGTAGCCGCAGTTACCGCCCACCTCGGACTAACTCCCCAAAATCAAAATATAGAAGTGGCCACTGAATCAAATCCAAGTCAAATTATAATATCGAAGAGGAGCGTCCGATCAGAGGAATGACCTCATTGGCCTGAGAATCGCTCCTGTTTTAGCCACCTTATGCCAACTCACGGGAGTTGGGTCCACGTATTTACCTTACAGGGAACGTCGCCACCGCCTACTTCATTCTGGAGTCTCCACCGCGTACACGGTTAGTCAAAGTGGTTTTCGGTATCGACAGAGAGTATGTCCATATCCGATCCCGGTCTCTTTGCCAACCAATCGTTATTATAACACCGCGGTCATTTAAAAATAGTTTATACTTTTAAAACCAGAATATAATCCATTTCAAACCGTAATATTACGATATCATTTCTTCTTTTAAAACCCAAAACAATATGATATCGTTTATCCCAAATAAAATTATTCCTTTCCAAAAATTATGTCAATTTTTATTATTTAATATCCCATGTAACCAATATTCTGTTTGTAACTTTCAACATAATTCTTCGAAAATCCATAGCATTTTAAAACCATTATTTTCAAAACTAAATGGTTTGGATATTCAACGGTATGCGAATTAAAAAAAAGTTTAACTTTACTGTTGCTTTATAAAGAAATAAATTACATGGCTTTCCAAATATTTCTTCTTTTAAAGTTAAACCAAAATCCAAAATATTACTTCAAGTCGCAAAACCATTTCAATTTTATATATATTTATATCCATTTTTGAGCATTAATATTTCAACTAAAGTTGGATTTTTATCCTTTCAAAATCAATATTCTATTAATTAATCTTGACCATTCACAAAAATCCATAATTAATAAGACTTCAATTTCTAGTAATATATATATATATATATATATATATATAGAATTTTTCCACTTCAAATTATACTAGAATATCCATTTCTATTTATTTTGGAAAAATCCAATTACAAATATCATATCTTATAATTTCCAACTTTACATTTAAACATAGGATATAAATTTACCAAACTCCATTTTCTAAATTTCTTCCATTTTCAATAAAGAAATTTATATTCCTTTTAATTTCAAAATTCCAACTTCATAGGTATATAAATATGGAATAAAATATTTATACAATATAAATTTAAGATTTATAGACCGTATTCAATCCAAACCATAGAAATCACATTAAAATAGTTATATATAGACCGCGGTGCCTGTATATAATTTTCTATCCTATGGTCAAGTGATACGGATATTTATCATTTCAATCCGCAATTTAAAAATAAAAATTTGCGGTTATATATCATTTCAAACCACAATCCCGAAAAATGAAATATGCATGATAATTTTCAATTTAATGATATGCAATAAACATCCATCCATCAACAACATCCATCATCAAATCGCAACCATCAACCAATATCAATCAATAACAATATATATATATATATATGATCATATATAACAGGGGATAACTGGCAGTTTATTCAAATTAAATCTATCAACTATTAATCTAACAGTTTATTCAGTAATAATTAATACAACTGTTAACTAGCAATTCATATGCAACAAAAATTTCTAACAGCTAATTAACACGCAATAAATCAATTAAATTAACAGTTAAATTCAATAAAAAGGCAATTCAACAGATATGAATGAAATAAACATGCCAAATACCCATAAATAAATTTCTATTCATTTCTAAAATTTATTTAACAAACATAAAAGCTTCTAGTAATTGTGAGTGGGTTAAAACACTCACCTTTTGAATTTAAATCGAATTTAAACCCGATTTAAACCCAAAAATTCGCCCGTCTCAGAATTTGTCCAAACCAGCGTCAAAGCGTCCGAAATTTTAATACGATCCTAACAAAAAAAACCGCGCGTGAAACGGAGTTCGTATGCGAGAGTTATGTCAAAAATTGCGATTGAATCAAAAAAAGAAAATAAAACAAATGGAACACAAAACTTCACCTCAACATACATTCCACGTCATCACTCCCCTCTCCAGCAGCGTGCGCACGAAACACCCAGCCGCCCCCAAATTTTCGAAACCCAAATCAAAAATTCCCGCCAATCCAACCGTTGAAACTCGAAACAAACTACATAGATGCGATCCCCTCGGTTCCCTCTCCAAAACCCAGAAACCGTTTTCCGATCCGACGAAGTTTTGCGCGACGATGATGAACGGTTTTGGGGCTGTTTGAATTTATTCTGGATGAACGACAGCTCCAATTGAAAAACGAATTTGACCAGTATATTACGCGTATCGAATACTTCAACATATATTTTTTCTGGAATTTTCTGAAATTTTTGAGTTTTGACTTTTGATTTTGAACTGTGGATAGATCTGGAATTGGATCTGAGATGTATGCATTTGGGGAAGAGAAAAGAGTGAAGAAATGAACGTACAGCAAATGAAAAAGAAAGGAGCTAGGGTTTATAGATGTATATTTATAGATAGGCTAGAGGTAGGGTAGCTAGACTGGATACGCGAACGTGCGTGACAAACCATGGTCCAAAAAGCCCGCTATGCCTCCGGAGTCGGATTTGTTAAAACTATATATCAAAATAGGTGTTTTAAAATATTCTGAACGCAATGGAAAAAGTTTCGCGACCAAATTCGATCGTATGAAGAAGTTATGCCAAAAAACAAAAATTTCACATTGATTTCAAAATGCGTAAATTTCAAGGCGTTTCGAGTCCGTACGATCAAACGACAAGTCCGATCGCTACGAAACTTGAAACATTATTATAATTCACCGTTACGGATCCGATGAAACTGGTTTCGTCGAAATCCGAGTCCGTGACAAACATGGCTATTTTTAATATTTATTAAATAAATTAAAATAAATCATAAAATCCAAATTTTCTTTCAACTTTAAATATTGACCAAATTTCATTACTAAGATAATTCAATCAGTTCCAATTGATTTAACACGCTTGGATTTGAATTAAAATGTATAAGTATATTAATTTGCAGCGTTAATATCCGCACTTTCTTATTATTAGGAAATTTAAAATTTTATTCTAAAACCCAATTATTAAAACTTATACCCTTATACTCTCAACAAAATCTAACTAAATAAATAATTGGATTTCCATTTCAACTCATTATCTTGATTGCAATTAGCCTTTTTTACCATAATTAAATTCCAAATTATTAATAACCCTTATTTTTCTTAACTATTTATTAATTCCAATCCAATTGAATTCACCACTATAAATTTGATTAATTTATTATATTCACTTCCTTTCTATTATTCAAAGTATTTGTTGTAAATACGACGAATACTAACATTAGTTTAAGATTTCACTCAATGTTTACAAATTCCATTTCCATTTAATAACGTAATATTTTACGTTCAATTCTATTTCATTTGTCGTAAATACCACTTGTTGAATTAAATACTCAAATCATAAATAAATCTTGCTTCTAAAGTTATACAACAATGGTCCAGTTAAATTTGAAATAGCTTTACCTTTATTTTATGAAATTAACTATTGCAATAAATCCAAATTTATAAAGAAGGTTAGATTCCTATACTACTTCTTTGGTCTCAATTAACCTTTTATGGCGAGTATGAATTTCCATGTATAATTGAAACTTTTATATCCCTTAAATTTTTACTATCATTCAATATCTACATCTTCTAGCTAAATTTCAACTAACATATAAATTAGCTGTTCCAACTTCCACAAATTTCGATTATCATACTATAGAAATTAAACTCCCTTAACCACATAAATAAAAGTTGATCCCCATCTATTAACATTATATCACGTTTGCATAAATTTATTCAATGGTCACTTTTAATTAATAACTATCCAATTTCCAATCCAAATGTAAATCTTCCACCTTTGAATTCTTATATTAAATGGAATTTAATATTTACTGATTCAACATTTATATGTTTCTAAAAATTAGCTCCAACCAAATGTGACAATTTACATTTCATTTCTATGCAATATATACTCATCTTATTCCATTTATTTGGTTACTGCATTGAAATCTATTTATTAACCAATACTAACGTTATTATCATTAAATAAAATTTGATTCCCCATTTCACCCTTCTATTCAAACCAAGTATCATGCTATGATAATATTTTACGTTGTTCACACTGAATATAATCAACCTTTTCATCGTTATCAATTAATCATACATTGATTGCACTAATTTAAGGAATTAATTGCCATTGATATCCGATTAAATTTAATAGGCCATATAAATAGGTAATATATATACGAATTAAATAAATTCAATATTTCCATTTCGTTTTTTTCTGTACTAAATTTATTACTAAGTGTATATACTCCACTTTATCAATATACCTGAAATTTCTACCTAAAATAAGGATACGTTTCCACTGGAATTTACATTTACACCTTACGTTACAACATTAATCAACTTGCTTAACGTTTTATATGATTTCTATCCTTTACTTCATAAATTAACTCATTCCACCTAAACCCTTATCTACAAAATATTTCAACATCAAATTTCACCACATACCAATTGACCTAATTATTTATTTATTAAGTCATCTCATTTAAAAAATTTATCAAAGTGAAACGTTCATTCAAGGTACAGATTTATTACTTGCGTTACAGAATTCCTTAATTTATTCTAATTTCCGTTTTCATTCCTTTACTGCATTAAATTAATTTAATATTCCCATTTATTTCTCATATTAAATATATATACAGGTAAAGCCTTTTCACTACTTAAATTCATTTGAATTAGCTTCGAATTCTATAAGTAGGTTTAATACATATTATTTTCTACTAAATTCAATTACAACTTATTAAAGAAAAACGAATTAAAACCATGAAATAAATGAAATCTTCCCATTTGTTTTCTTATATTAATTTCTTAGCCTATAAATAACAATTTACAGCACTTAAATTTCTCGTCATTTTGTTCCAACTGGAAATTCTTAGACTTAAATTCCCATGGTTTCATTTCATTTAGTCATTTGCTCACAGATCTTAATTTCTTTCTAACTTAAATTATTTAAATCCTATTAAAATGACTAAATTGAATTAACGAAAATTACGGGTCGTTACACTCTCCCCCACTCAAAACTTTTCGTCCCCGAAAAGGAAAAGGAAGGGAGAAGGAAGAATAAACAGTATATCTAATTTCAAATATTAACTTATATCAATAATTTACTAAATTAATTTCCTTTAATGAATTACACTTGTTTTATAATCATTATGTCTTTTAATACTTGAATTATTAAAGTTGGAAAACAATTTCAACAAAATTCTAAGTCCAAAATTTACGAAAATTTTTGGCAGAGTCTCCTTTGTACGGAGGGACTCTGGAGAAAATATAATATCCAAATATACAAATATATTACATATATATCCAAAATAAAATATCCCACACGGGAAAATATATAAATAGCGCTTTAATCGTAATCCGAAAACGTACCTATTTGTCGGGCAAAACGCTTATTATTTTGGAACCAAAAGCAGTAGCAGTTGCTTCCAACCCCTGTATTCACTTATATAATCTAAAAGGTTAAATATTTATTTTACAGTGAAATGTTTGGGTAGATTCAATCATTTATATCCAATCAAATGCAACAACCATAAATTTTAACAAACAGCACATGCCACCAACAGACAATCATTCAATCAAACAAACAATTAGTTGTTAGGTTCAAATTCCGAAATTATACGAAATGTACAATAACTATCAAGTGCATCCTTTACTCAACAGTCTTAGATGGAACAAAGATAGATTATTTCTCCATCCCACAACTTCAAAATTCCTTACCCAACAACCATACATCAACCAAACAATTCAAATCAACACCACAATAGCTTATTATACATTTATTTCATGCTTCAGTGGTTTTATTTTCTTTCTTTCATTTATGGAGGGATTTCTTTGTTTCTTACAATTTTCATTTTCCATTTGTTACAAAATTCATTATATTGTATTCCAATTTATTGACTAAGGTTTATATCATCTATTTATACTACTTACCCTTTCTTATATAGTAAAATTTCCAATTTAACTTAAGTTTATACAATTAATTCTCATTTATAACAGCAAATTTATTGAATACCTTAATTACCTCAAGCTTCACTTGTAAGATTTCCCCTTACATTTTCTTACTAACATTGCAGCTTTTATTATATGGTAAGTTATGTATGTTTAAGAATGCAAGTGAAAATTTACAAGTTTCTTCTCAATTCCTTTTTATTTATTAATGGTTCAATAAATATATATTCGTTTTATTAATTACAATTTCAACTTACCCTTAATTTCATTCCTTTATTTAATGTTTACGTTTTATTATATTTAATTACAGTAACCCTCTACTTACACTTAAATTATTAACCTTAAAACCTCCATTTTTATAAATAAAGGGTCTTATTAATTCATTATCTAGGGTTTACAGACATTTATTTATATTACCTACATTTTATTATATTACTAGTAGCATTTTAAGACATACTTAAGTTTATAACCCTACACATCAATCTTTATTTATTAAAGAATTTCATTTTATTTACTTAAGTTAAAAATCACCTATTAATAATACTCACCTTTAATTTGGGTAAAATTTCAATTATCACTTAAGTTTATACCAATAAATTCTTATTATAACAGTAATTTATTGAATACTTCATTTTTCCTAAATTCCTACTTGTAAAATATTCAATTCCAGTTTCTCATTTAACACTTCAACTTTTATATTTGGGTAAGTTATTTATGTTAAGGAAATTGCAATTGAACTTATACAAGTTTAATCTCCATTCTTTTAATTAAATTTAATGTTTATCCATATTACTCTTTGTCTCATATGTATGCAAATTCCTCTTTATAGCTTTGCAATTATTCTCTTATTTCAATTAGAGGTTTCAATTCATTTATTACTTAACTAACAAATTTTAAACAATTAATTAACGGAAAAAATTTAGAATTAAATACCGGGTTAAATTTCAATTTATTCCAAAATAATAGATAATTAATTTCTTGCAACCTTTATATCTCTAATTATATTTAGAACAATAAAAGAAAAATTTTAGAAAATTTCAAAATAAATCTGCAGTAGAATTTACTACAGTGGCCTTTCCCCTTCGAAACTCGAAAATGAAAGTCGACGATGCGGCCGTCATCACTGAATTTATTTTCCAGCGACAGAGAGGAAAGTACAGAATTTAATTCTTTTCCAAAATCTTCTTTAAAACAATTCTTACAATTTATACGAAATATTTATATAAGAAAATACTTATAAACCAAATCAATAAATTTCACAATTTCTTTGAAAGCAGATTTGGAAAAATCCCGGACTTAAGTTCTAAAATCTCCAATTTGATTTATCATAATTTCAACTTAGCTTCAGTTATTATAGATATTTTTATTTTCTAACACCCAATCTATAGCAACCAAATATATATATATATATTTATAAAACTATTTTTATATGTAGAAAATATAATAGGCAAAATTATTTCATTTACCTATATTAAAACGGATATTATGTCGGTATGTCCTATTAAGTGTTTAGAAATCCCTATTGATGACATAGCGTCCCATGCATCAACCAGAATTTATAAATACAAAGCGGAACAGATTAACACAATATAAAAAATCTTTTTATTAATACTAACAAATACGCTCTCTCATATATATACACTCAGCGACTCCCATAGGATATTACTACCCTATTAACAAAGAGTCAAACCCCATAAAGCCAAGGTTTATCGCTAAACCAAAGCTCTGATACCAACTGTAACATCCCGCCTTTTTGCACACTTTAAACCGACACACGTGCCAATTCAAAGCATACGGAAGGGCCGATTGTTATGGGTAAATAAGAAAAAAAACAGAGAAGAAATAAACAAATAGAATCTCACAGCGGAAGGATAAAATATAATAAGAAAATATACAGTTTATAAAACTGTTTACAAACATTTATATAATACATATCAGAGTTACACATACCAATAACAATGTAGCGGAATAGAAAAGTGTGGTGCAATACTATATATATAAAAAATAATACTGAGTCTTCGTCTTCGTCCTCCAAAGCTAAAACCTGCTATCCTGAAACGCTCGGACTGACCCGAGCGAATTTGAAAAGACAAAACACCCGAGTCAGACTAGAATATCTTATGTGAGTTAAATAAACAGAATATAAATATGAGTACAGTAACTCAAGAGATGTTCGGGATTTACATCTCCTAAGGATCCGTTAAACTATTTACTATGTAGTATATTGCGCTATTATAATAGTGTCTATTTATAAAATAAACTTACTTTTAAATAGCGTTAAGGCTTTACATTTTCCACCTTAACACGTAATAGTCCCAGTAGTCCGTCCAATATCATAGCCCCTCCTGATCGGGAAGCCACTAGAGGATACCACACGGGCTACGGGAGAAAACCAAACTCGTACAAGGCGCGATATGGTAGGTGACACGGCACAACTAGGCAATGCCAGGGTAGATATACCAATTGCTATCCAGGCTGGTGGAAACGCGTAGCCGCAGTTACCGCCCACCTCGGACTAACTCCCCAAAATCAAAATATAGAAGTGGCCACTGAATCAAATCCAAGTCAAATTATAATATCGAAGAGGAGCGTCCGATCAGAGGAATGACCTCATTGGCCTGAGAATCGCTCCTGTTTTAGCCACCTTATGCCAACTCACGGGAGTTGGGTCCACGTATTTACCTTACAGGGAACGTCGCCACCGCCTACTTCATTCTGGAGTCTCCACCGCGTACACGGTTAGTCAAAGTGGTTTTCGGTATCGACAGAGAGTATGTCCATATCCGATCCCGGTCTCTTTGCCAACCAATCGTTATTATAACACCGCGGTCATTTAAAAATAGTTTATACTTTTAAAACCAGAATATAATCCATTTCAAACCGTAATATTACGATATCATTTCTTCTTTTAAAACCCAAAACAATATGATATCGTTTATCCCAAATAAAATTATTCCTTTCCAAAAATTATGTCAATTTTTATTATTTAATATCCCATGTAACCAATATTCTGTTTGTAACTTTCAACATAATTCTTCGAAAATCCATAGCATTTTAAAACCATTATTTTCAAAACTAAATGGTTTGGATATTCAACGGTATGCGAATTAAAAAAAAGTTTAACTTTACTGTTGCTTTATAAAGAAATAAATTACATGGCTTTCCAAATATTTCTTCTTTTAAAGTTAAACCAAAATCCAAAATATTACTTCAAGTCGCAAAACCATTTCAATTTTATATATATTTATATCCATTTTTGAGCATTAATATTTCAACTAAAGTTGGATTTTTATCCTTTCAAAATCAATATTCTATTAATTAATCTTGACCATTCACAAAAATCCATAATTAATAAGACTTCAATTTCTAGTAATATATATATATATATATATATATATATAGAATTTTTCCACTTCAAATTATACTAGAATATCCATTTCTATTTATTTTGGAAAAATCCAATTACAAATATCATATCTTATAATTTCCAACTTTACATTTAAACATAGGATATAAATTTACCAAACTCCATTTTCTAAATTTCTTCCATTTTCAATAAAGAAATTTATATTCCTTTTAATTTCAAAATTCCAACTTCATAGGTATATAAATATGGAATAAAATATTTATACAATATAAATTTAAGATTTATAGACCGTATTCAATCCAAACCATAGAAATCACATTAAAATAGTTATATATAGACCGCGGTGCCTGTATATAATTTTCTATCCTATGGTCAAGTGATACGGATATTTATCATTTCAATCCGCAATTTAAAAATAAAAATTTGCGGTTATATATCATTTCAAACCACAATCCCGAAAAATGAAATATGCATGATAATTTTCAATTTAATGATATGCAATAAACATCCATCCATCAACAACATCCATCATCAAATCGCAACCATCAACCAATATCAATCAATAACAATATATATATATATATATATGATCATATATAACAGGGGATAACTGGCAGTTTATTCAAATTAAATCTATCAACTATTAATCTAACAGTTTATTCAGTAATAATTAATACAACTGTTAACTAGCAATTCATATGCAACAAAAATTTCTAACAGCTAATTAACACGCAATAAATCAATTAAATTAACAGTTAAATTCAATAAAAAGGCAATTCAACAGATATGAATGAAATAAACATGCCAAATACCCATAAATAAATTTCTATTCATTTCTAAAATTTATTTAACAAACATAAAAGCTTCTAGTAATTGTGAGTGGGTTAAAACACTCACCTTTTGAATTTAAATCGAATTTAAACCCGATTTAAACCCAAAAATTCGCCCGTCTCAGAATTTGTCCAAACCAGCGTCAAAGCGTCCGAAATTTTAATACGATCCTAACAAAAAAAACCGCGCGTGAAACGGAGTTCGTATGCGAGAGTTATGTCAAAAATTGCGATTGAATCAAAAAAAGAAAATAAAACAAATGGAACACAAAACTTCACCTCAACATACATTCCACGTCATCACTCCCCTCTCCAGCAGCGTGCGCACGAAACACCCAGCCGCCCCCAAATTTTCGAAACCCAAATCAAAAATTCCCGCCAATCCAACCGTTGAAACTCGAAACAAACTACATAGATGCGATCCCCTCGGTTCCCTCTCCAAAACCCAGAAACCGTTTTCCGATCCGACGAAGTTTTGCGCGACGATGATGAACGGTTTTGGGGCTGTTTGAATTTATTCTGGATGAACGACAGCTCCAATTGAAAAACGAATTTGACCAGTATATTACGCGTATCGAATACTTCAACATATATTTTTTCTGGAATTTTCTGAAATTTTTGAGTTTTGACTTTTGATTTTGAACTGTGGATAGATCTGGAATTGGATCTGAGATGTATGCATTTGGGGAAGAGAAAAGAGTGAAGAAATGAACGTACAGCAAATGAAAAAGAAAGGAGCTAGGGTTTATAGATGTATATTTATAGATAGGCTAGAGGTAGGGTAGCTAGACTGGATACGCGAACGTGCGTGACAAACCATGGTCCAAAAAGCCCGCTATGCCTCCGGAGTCGGATTTGTTAAAACTATATATCAAAATAGGTGTTTTAAAATATTCTGAACGCAATGGAAAAAGTTTCGCGACCAAATTCGATCGTATGAAGAAGTTATGCCAAAAAACAAAAATTTCACATTGATTTCAAAATGCGTAAATTTCAAGGCGTTTCGAGTCCGTACGATCAAACGACAAGTCCGATCGCTACGAAACTTGAAACATTATTATAATTCACCGTTACGGATCCGATGAAACTGGTTTCGTCGAAATCCGAGTCCGTGACAAACATGGCTATTTTTAATATTTATTAAATAAATTAAAATAAATCATAAAATCCAAATTTTCTTTCAACTTTAAATATTGACCAAATTTCATTACTAAGATAATTCAATCAGTTCCAATTGATTTAACACGCTTGGATTTGAATTAAAATGTATAAGTATATTAATTTGCAGCGTTAATATCCGCACTTTCTTATTATTAGGAAATTTAAAATTTTATTCTAAAACCCAATTATTAAAACTTATACCCTTATACTCTCAACAAAATCTAACTAAATAAATAATTGGATTTCCATTTCAACTCATTATCTTGATTGCAATTAGCCTTTTTTACCATAATTAAATTCCAAATTATTAATAACCCTTATTTTTCTTAACTATTTATTAATTCCAATCCAATTGAATTCACCACTATAAATTTGATTAATTTATTATATTCACTTCCTTTCTATTATTCAAAGTATTTGTTGTAAATACGACGAATACTAACATTAGTTTAAGATTTCACTCAATGTTTACAAATTCCATTTCCATTTAATAACGTACTATTTTACGTTCAATTCTATTTCATTTGTCGTAAATACCACTTGTTGAATTAAATACTCAAATCATAAATAAATCTTGCTTCTAAAGTTATACAACAATGGTCCAGTTAAATTTGAAATAGCTTTACCTTTATTTTATGAAATTAACTATTGCAATAAATCCAAATTTATAAAGAAGGTTAGATTCCTATACTACTTCTTTGGTCTCAATTAACCTTTTATGGCGAGTATGAATTTCCATGTATAATTGAAACTTTTATATCCCTTAAATTTTTACTATCATTCAATATCTACATCTTCTAGCTAAATTTCAACTAACATATAAATTAGCTATTCCAACTTCCATAAATTTCGATTATCATACTATAGAAATTAAACTCCCTTAACCACATAAATAAAAGTTGATCCCCATCTATTAACATTATATCACGTTTGCATAAATTTATTCAATGGTCACTTTTAATTAATAACTATCCAATTTCCAATCCAAATGTAAATCTTCCACCTTTGAATTCTTATATTAAATGGAATTTAATATTTACTGATTCAACATTTATATGTTTCTAAAAATTAGCTCCAACCAAATGTGACAATTTACATTTCATTTCTATGCAATATATACTCATCTTATTCCATTTATTTGGTTACTGCATTGAAATCTATTTATTAACCAATACTAACGTTATTATCATTAAATAAAATTTGATTCCCCATTTCACCCTTCTATTCAAACCAAGTATCATGCTATGATAATATTTTACGTTGTTCACACTGAATATAATCAACCTTTTCATCGTTATCAATTAATCAAACATTGATTGCACTAATTTAAGGAATTAATTGCCATTGATATCCGATTAAATTTAATAGGCCATATAAATAGGTAATATATATACGAATTAAATAAATTCAATATTTCCATTTCGTTTTTTTCTGTACTAAATTTATTACTAAGTGTATATACTCCACTTTATCAATATACCTGAAATTTCTACCTAAAATAAGGATACGTTTCCACTGGAATTTACATTTACACCTTACGTTACAACATTAATCAACTTGCTTAACGTTTTATATGATTTCTATCCTTTACTTCATAAATTAACTCATTCCACCTAAACCCTTATCTACAAAATATTTCAACATCAAATTTCACCACATACCAATTGACCTAATTATTTATTTATTAAGTCATCTCATTTAAAAAATTTATCAAAGTGAAACGTTCATTCAAGGTACAGATTTATTACTTGCGTTACAGAATTCCTTAATTTATTCTAATTTCCGTTTTCATTCCTTTACTGCATTAAATTAATTTAATATTCCCATTTATTTCTCATATTAAATATATATACAGGTAAAGCCTTTTCACTACTTAAATTCATTTGAATTAGCTTCGAATTCTATAAGTAGGTTTAATACATATTATTTTCTACTAAATTCAATTACAACTTATTAAAGAAAAACGAATTAAAACCATGAAATAAATGAAATCTTCCCATTTGTTTTCTTATATTAATTTCTTAGCCTATAAATAACAATTTACAGCACTTAAATTTCTCGTCATTTTGTTCCAACTGGAAATTCTTAGACTTAAATTCCCATGGTTTCATTTCATTTAGTCATTTGCTCACAGATCTTAATTTCTTTCTAACTTAAATTATTTAAATCCTATTAAAATGACTAAATTGAATTAACGAAAATTACGGGTCGTTACACTCTCCCCCACTCAAAACTTTTCGTCCCCGAAAAGGAAAAGGAAGGGAGAAGGAAGAATAAACAGTATATCTAATTTCAAATATTAACTTATATCAATAATTTACTAAATTAATTTCCTTTAATGAATTACACTTGTTTTATAATCATTATGTCTTTTAATACTTGAATTATTAAAGTTGGAAAACAATTTCAACAAAATTCTAAGTCCAAAATTTACGAAAATTTTTGGCAGAGTCTCCTTTGTACGGAGGGACTCTGGAGAAAATATAATATCCAAATATACAAATATATTACATATATATCCAAAATAAAATATCCCACACGGGAAAATATATAAATAGCGCTTTAATCGTAATCCGAAAACGTACCTATTTGTCGGGCAAAACGCTTATTATTTTGGAACCAAAAGCAGTAGCAGTTGCTTCCAACCCCTGTATTCACTTATATAATCTAAAAGGTTAAATATTTATTTTACAGTGAAATGTTTGGGTAGATTCAATCATTTATATCCAATCAAATGCAACAACCATAAATTTTAACAAACAGCACATGCCACCAACAGACAATCATTCAATCAAACAAACAATTAGTTGTTAGGTTCAAATTCCGAAATTATACGAAATGTACAATAACTATCAAGTGCATCCTTTACTCAACAGTCTTAGATGGAACAAAGATAGATTATTTCTCCATCCCACAACTTCAAAATTCCTTACCCAACAACCATACATCAACCAAACAATTCAAATCAACACCACAATAGCTTATTATACATTTATTTCATGCTTCAGTGGTTTTATTTTCTTTCTTTCATTTATGGAGGGATTTCTTTGTTTCTTACAATTTTCATTTTCCATTTGTTACAAAATTCATTATATTGTATTCCAATTTATTGACTAAGGTTTATATCATCTATTTATACTACTTACCCTTTCTTATATAGTAAAATTTCCAATTTAACTTAAGTTTATACAATTAATTCTCATTTATAACAGCAAATTTATTGAATACCTTAATTACCTCAAGCTTCACTTGTAAGATTTCCCCTTACATTTTCTTACTAACATTGCAGCTTTTATTATATGGTAAGTTATGTATGTTTAAGAATGCAAGTGAAAATTTACAAGTTTCTTCTCAATTCCTTTTTATTTATTAATGGTTCAATAAATATATATTCGTTTTATTAATTACAATTTCAACTTACCCTTAATTTCATTCCTTTATTTAATGTTTACGTTTTATTATATTTAATTACAGTAACCCTCTACTTACACTTAAATTATTAACCTTAAAACCTCCATTTTTATAAATAAAGGGTCTTATTAATTCATTATCTAGGGTTTACAGACATTTATTTATATTACCTACATTTTATTATATTACTAGTAGCATTTTAAGACATACTTAAGTTTATAACCCTACACATCAATCTTTATTTATTAAAGAATTTCATTTTATTTACTTAAGTTAAAAATCACCTATTAATAATACTCACCTTTAATTTGGGTAAAATTTCAATTATCACTTAAGTTTATACCAATAAATTCTTATTATAACAGTAATTTATTGAATACTTCATTTTTCCTAAATTCCTACTTGTAAAATATTCAATTCCAGTTTCTCATTTAACACTTCAACTTTTATATTTGGGTAAGTTATTTATGTTAAGGAAATTGCAATTGAACTTATACAAGTTTAATCTCCATTCTTTTAATTAAATTTAATGTTTATCCATATTACTCTTTGTCTCATATGTATGCAAATTCCTCTTTATAGCTTTGCAATTATTCTCTTATTTCAATTAGAGGTTTCAATTCATTTATTACTTAACTAACAAATTTTAAACAATTAATTAACGGAAAAAATTTAGAATTAAATACCGGGTTAAATTTCAATTTATTCCAAAATAATAGATAATTAATTTCTTGCAACCTTTATATCTCTAATTATATTTAGAACAATAAAAGAAAAATTTTAGAAAATTTCAAAATAAATCTGCAGTAGAATTTACTACAGTGGCCTTTCCCCTTCGAAACTCGAAAATGAAAGTCGACGATGCGGCCGTCATCACTGAATTTATTTTCCAGCGACAGAGAGGAAAGTACAGAATTTAATTCTTTTCCAAAATCTTCTTTAAAACAATTCTTCCAATTTATACGAAATATTTATATAAGAAAATACTTATAAACCAAATCAATAAATTTCACAATTTCTTTGAAAGCAGATTTGGAAAAATCCCGGACTTAAGTTCTAAAATCTCCAATTTGATTTATCATAATTTCAACTTAGCTTCAGTTATTATAGATATTTTTATTTTCTAACACCCAATCTATAGCAACCAAATATATATATATATATCTTTATAAAACTATTTTTATATATAGAAAATATAATAGGCAAAATTATTTCATTTACCTATATTAAAACGGATATTATGTCGGTCTGTCCTATTAAGTGTTTAGAAATCCCTATTGATGACATAGCGTCCCATGCATCAACCAGAATTTATAAATACAAAGCGGAACAGATTAACACAATATAAAAAATCTTTTTATTAATACTAACAAATACGCTCTCTCATATATATACACTCAGCGACTCCCATAGGATATTACTACCCTATTAACAAAGAGTCAAACCCCATAAAGCCAAGGTTTATCGCTAAACCAAAGCTCTGATACCAACTGTAACATCCCGCCTTTTTGCACACTTTAAACCGACACACGTGCCAATTCAAAGCATACGGAAGGGCCGATTGTTATGGGTAAATAAGAAAAAAAACAGAGAAGAAATAAACAAATAGAATCTCACAGCGGAAGGATAAAATATAATAAGAAAATATACAGTTTATAAAACTGTTTACAAACATTTATATAATACATATCAGAGTTACACATACCAATAACAATGTAGCGGAATAGAAAAGTGTGGTGCAATACTATATATATAAAAAATAATACTGAGTCTTCGTCTTCGTCCTCCAAAGCTAAAACCTGCTATCCTGAAACGCTCGGACTGACCCGAGCGAATTTGAAAAGACAAAACACCCGAGTCAGACTAGAATATCTTATGTGAGTTAAATAAACAGAATATAAATATGAGTACAGTAACTCAAGAGATGTTCGGGATTTACATCTCCTAAGGATCCGTTAAACTATTTACTATGTAGTATATTGCGCTATTATAATAGTGTCTATTTATAAAATAAACTTACTTTTAAATAGCGTTAAGGCTTTACATTTTCCACCTTAACACGTAATAGTCCCAGTAGTCCGTCCAATATCATAGCCCCTCCTGATCGGGAAGCCACTAGAGGATACCACACGGGCTACGGGAGAAAACCAAACTCGTACAAGGCGCGATATGGTAGGTGACACGGCACAACTAGGCAATGCCAGGGTAGATATACCAATTGCTATCCAGGCTGGTGGAAACGCGTAGCCGCAGTTACCGCCCACCTCGGACTAACTCCCCAAAATCAAAATATAGAAGTGGCCACTGAATCAAATCCAAGTCAAATTATAATATCGAAGAGGAGCGTCCGATCAGAGGAATGACCTCATTGGCCTGAGAATCGCTCCTGTTTTAGCCACCTTATGCCAACTCACGGGAGTTGGGTCCACGTATTTACCTTACAGGGAACGTCGCCACCGCCTACTTCATTCTGGAGTCTCCACCGCGTACACGGTTAGTCAAAGTGGTTTTCGGTATCGACAGAGAGTATGTCCATATCCGATCCCGGTCTCTTTGCCAACCAATCGTTATTATAACACCGCGGTCATTTAAAAATAGTTTATACTTTTAAAACCAGAATATAATCCATTTCAAACCGTAATATTACGATATCATTTCTTCTTTTAAAACCCAAAACAATATGATATCGTTTATCCCAAATAAAATTATTCCTTTCCAAAAATTATGTCAATTTTTATTATTTAATATCCCATGTAACCAATATTCTGTTTGTAACTTTCAACATAATTCTTCGAAAATCCATAGCATTTTAAAACCATTATTTTCAAAACTAAATGGTTTGGATATTCAACGGTATGCGAATTAAAAAAAAGTTTAACTTTACTGTTGCTTTATAAAGAAATAAATTACATGGCTTTCCAAATATTTCTTCTTTTAAAGTTAAACCAAAATCCAAAATATTACTTCAAGTCGCAAAACCATTTCAATTTTATATATATTTATATCCATTTTTGAGCATTAATATTTCAACTAAAGTTGGATTTTTATCCTTTCAAAATCAATATTCTATTAATTAATCTTGACCATTCACAAAAATCCATAATTAATAAGACTTCAATTTCTAGTAATATATATATATATATATATATATATAGAATTTTTCCACTTCAAATTATACTAGAATATCCATTTCTATTTATTTTGGAAAAATCCAATTACAAATATCATATCTTATAATTTCCAACTTTACATTTAAACATAGGATATAAATTTACCAAACTCCATTTTCTAAATTTCTTCCATTTTCAATAAAGAAATTTATATTCCTTTTAATTTCAAAATTCCAACTTCATAGGTATATAAATATGGAATAAAATATTTATACAATATAAATTTAAGATTTATAGACCGTATTCAATCCAAACCATAGAAATCACATTAAAATAGTTATATATAGACCGCGGTGCCTGTATATAATTTTCTATCCTATGGTCAAGTGATACGGATATTTATCATTTCAATCCGCAATTTAAAAATAAAAATTTGCGGTTATATATCATTTCAAACCACAATCCCGAAAAATGAAATATGCATGATAATTTTCAATTTAATGATATGCAATAAACATCCATCCATCAACAACATCCATCATCAAATCGCAACCATCAACCAATATCAATCAATAACAATATATATATATATATATGATCATATATAACAGGGGATAACTGGCAGTTTATTCAAATTAAATCTATCAACTATTAATCTAACAGTTTATTCAGTAATAATTAATACAACTGTTAACTAGCAATTCATATGCAACAAAAATTTCTAACAACTAATTAACACGCAATAAATCAATTAAATTAACAGTTAAATTCAATAAAAAGGCAATTCAACAGATATGAATGAAATAAACATGCCAAATACCCATAAATAAATTTCTATTCATTTCTAAAATTTATTTAACAAACATAAAAGCTTCTAGTAATTGTGAGTGGGTTAAAACACTCACCTTTTGAATTTAAATCGAATTTAAACCCGATTTAAACCCAAAAATTCGCCCGTCTCAGAATTTGTCCAAACCAGCGTCAAAGCGTCCGAAATTTTAATACGATCCTAACAAAAAAAACCGCGCGTGAAACGGAGTTCGTATGCGAGAGTTATGTCAAAAATTGCGATTGAATCAAAAAAAGAAAATAAAACAAATGGAACACAAAACTTCACCTCAACATACATTCCACGTCATCACTCCCCTCTCCAGCAGCGTGCGCACGAAACACCCAGCCGCCCCCAAATTTTCGAAACCCAAATCAAAAATTCCCGCCAATCCAACCGTTGAAACTCGAAACAAACTACATAGATGCGATCCCCTCGGTTCCCTCTCCAAAACCCAGAAACCGTTTTCCGATCCGACGAAGTTTTGCGCGACGATGATGAACGGTTTTGGGGCTGTTTGAATTTATTCTGGATGAACGACAGCTCCAATTGAAAAACGAATTTGACCAGTATATTACGCGTATCGAATACTTCAACATATATTTTTTCTGGAATTTTCTGAAATTTTTGAGTTTTGACTTTTGATTTTGAACTGTGGATAGATCTGGAATTGGATCTGAGATGTATGCATTTGGGGAAGAGAAAAGAGTGAAGAAATGAACGTACAGCAAATGAAAAAGAAAGGAGCTAGGGTTTATAGATGTATATTTATAGATAGGCTAGAGGTAGGGTAGCTAGACTGGATACGCGAACGTGCGTGACAAACCATGGTCCAAAAAGCCCGCTATGCCTCCGGAGTCGGATTTGTTAAAACTATATATCAAAATAGGTGTTTTAAAATATTCTGAACGTAATGGAAAAAGTTTCGCGACCAAATTCGATCGTATGAAGAAGTTATGCCAAAAAACAAAAATTTCACATTGATTTCAAAATGCGTAAATTTCAAGGCGTTTCGAGTCCGTACGATCAAACGACAAGTCCGATCGCTACGAAACTTGAAACATTATTATAATTCACCGTTACGGATCCGATGAAACTGGTTTCGTCGAAATCCGAGTCCGTGACAAACATGGCTATTTTTAATATTTATTAAATAAATTAAAATAAATCATAAAATCCAAATTTTCTTTCAACTTTAAATATTGACCAAATTTCATTACTAAGATAATTCAATCAGTTCCAATTGATTTAACACGCTTGGATTTGAATTAAAATGTATAAGTATATTAATTTGCAGCGTTAATATCCGCACTTTCTTATTATTAGGAAATTTAAAATTTTATTCTAAAACCCAATTATTAAAACTTATACCCTTATACTCTCAACAAAATCTAACTAAATAAATAATTGGATTTCCATTTCAACTCATTATCTTGATTGCAATTAGCCTTTTTTACCATAATTAAATTCCAAATTATTAATAACCCTTATTTTTCTTAACTATTTATTAATTCCAATCCAATTGAATTCACCACTATAAATTTGATTAATTTATTATATTCACTTCCTTTCTATTATTCAAAGTATTTGTTGTAAATACGACGAATACTAACATTAGTTTAAGATTTCACTCAATGTTTACAAATTCCATTTCCATTTAATAACGTAATATTTTACGTTCAATTCTATTTCATTTGTCGTAAATACCACTTGTTGAATTAAATACTCAAATCATAAATAAATCTTGCTTCTAAAGTTATACAACAATGGTCCAGTTAAATTTGAAATAGCTTTACCTTTATTTTATGAAATTAACTATTGCAATAAATCCAAATTTATAAAGAAGGTTAGATTCCTATACTACTTCTTTGGTCTCAATTAACCTTTTATGGCGAGTATGAATTTCCATGTATAATTGAAACTTTTATATCCCTTAAATTTTTACTATCATTCAATATCTACATCTTCTAGCTAAATTTCAACTAACATATAAATTAGCTATTCCAACTTCCACAAATTTCGATTATCATACTATAGAAATTAAACTCCCTTAACCACATAAATAAAAGTTGATCCCCATCTATTAACATTATATCACGTTTGCATAAATTTATTCAATGGTCACTTTTAATTAATAACTATCCAATTTCCAATCCAAATGTAAATCTTCCACCTTTGAATTCTTATATTAAATGGAATTTAATATTTACTGATTCAACATTTATATGTTTCTAAAAATTAGCTCCAACCAAATGTGACAATTTACATTTCATTTCTATGCAATATATACTCATCTTATTCCATTTATT
The DNA here is from genome assembly GCA_030765085.1 of Allium cepa. Lineage (NCBI taxonomy): Eukaryota > Viridiplantae > Streptophyta > Magnoliopsida > Asparagales > Amaryllidaceae > Allium > Allium cepa. Next base: position 523,503,997 of record CM060929.1, on the reverse strand, counting down.
TGGTTACTGCATTGAAATCTATTTATTAACCAATACTAACGTTATTATCATTAAATAAAATTTGATTCCCCATTTCACCCTTCTATTCAAACCAAGTATCATGCTATGATAATATTTTACGTTGTTCACACTGAATATAATCAACCTTTTCATCGTTATCAATTAATCATACATTGATTGCACTAATTTAAGGAATTAATTGCCATTGATATCCGATTAAATTTAATAGGCCATATAAATAGGTAATATATATACGAATTAAATAAATTCAATATTTCCATTTCGTTTTTTTCTGTACTAAATTTATTACTAAGTGTATATACTCCACTTTATCAATATACCTGAAATTTCTACCTAAAATAAGGATACGTTTCCACTGGAATTTACATTTACACCTTACGTTACAACATTAATCAACTTGCTTAACGTTTTATATGATTTCTATCCTTTACTTCATAAATTAACTCATTCCACCTAAACCCTTATCTACAAAATATTTCAACATCAAATTTCACCACATACCAATTGACCTAATTATTTATTTATTAAGTCATCTCATTTAAAAAATTTATCAAAGTGAAACGTTCATTCAAGGTACAGATTTATTACTTGCGTTACAGAATTCCTTAATTTATTCTAATTTCCGTTTTCATTCCTTTACTGCATTAAATTAATTTAATATTCCCATTTATTTCTCATATTAAATATATATACAGGTAAAGCCTTTTCACTACTTAAATTCATTTGAATTAGCTTCGAATTCTATAAGTAGGTTTAATACATATTATTTTCTACTAAATTCAATTACAACTTATTAAAGAAAAACGAATTAAAACCATGAAATAAATGAAATCTTCCCATTTGTTTTCTTATATTAATTTCTTAGCCTATAAATAACAATTTACAGCACTTAAATTTCTCGTCATTTTGTTCCAACTGGAAATTCTTAGACTTAAATTCCCATGGTTTCATTTCATTTAGTCATTTGCTTCAAAAAAAAATCACAGATCTTAATTTCTTTCTAACTTAAATTATTTAAATCCTATTAAAATGACTAAATTGAATTAACGAAAATTATGGGTCGTTACAGTAATAGATTATTAATAAGTGATAAAATTGTAATTAACTACTTAAGTTAATTTATGACTGATTAATAGCTAATTAATCATGTAGTTTAATAAAGAAAGGGTTAAGGAAGTAATTAGCAGTTAATAAATGGGTAACTAAGTTGATTTATAATAAAGATTATTAATGAAATGGTTAATTAAAGTAAATAACTGAGTTAGGAAGTAATTAAGTAATTGATAGTGTGAAATAAAACAATTATGTAATTAAGACTTAAGGATTAATAAAGAAATCATTAATTAAACAATTCGACATGAAATGGGTAATAAATTGTTAGTTAATGATTAATTAAATAGAGTTAAGTGATTAACTCTCGGGTAATTAATTCTAAATTGAACTAATTACAAATAAGACTTAAAGATGACCGCTTATGGATTGTTATGTTGAATATCTGTTTGTGATATTTATTTAATGATATCCTGTGATTCATTGTGACATGTTATGTTATACCTATGATGCTTATATATGTTTTATCTGTGATAAATGCTATGTTAATTCCATTGATGAATTTAAATTATTTAAACTATTAAGTTAATTAGACAACTTGGCACTTAAAATGGCGTTTGGATTTCGATGAGACCGGGATTGGAAGAATCAATTTTGATTCTCCGAAAACCACATCGATCCAAATTAAACGATAGATCGTGACTTATCAAACGAAGATCGAGATGGTGTTTTCAGAATGCAAGGGTTATCGTCGTTGACTCTGAGGGTGATTCCAAAATGAGTGTAACGAGATAACGCCTTCGGTTTCGTTCGAACCCGGAACAAACTTGTATGGAATGAATGCTTTCAGCACATCGTCAGGCGGACGATGAGCATTCTAAGTGATATGTTCAATAAAGGTAAACGTAGCCTCAAGCCTCATCAACCGGGAATGGCTAAAACAGGGGAGATGCAGCAAGGTTAGGTGGGTCATGCCCAAGAAGGACAAGATATTACCCCTGTCTAGATGCCCCTTGTTATTTCGGTTGTGTGGGCGGTTGCTAGCTAGAACCGCGGGGTTTATCTTGTTCGGGACTGTTCAGTAAGGAATGGTTTCGGCCTTGTGTTGTAGGGGGTCCGGAGTGATCCTCAGTACGGTGATCTAGGCCTCGTACAATGACGGGTGGTACCCTAGTAGCCCTGCCATTGTTGGAAATCCATTTTCCCTACGAGACCCTACGGTTTTGATTTGTATTACCCACTTTTGTGGCTAGTAGCTGGAATTTAACCATGTAACAATTTCGGCTATTTTCTATTTACTTGAAAACCCTAGACACTATTATAATATCACTGGATTTCCTATGAAATGTTTTGGTTAGCGTAAGGTAAAAACTTACCCGTATTTATTTGTGGGGAGTCTTCGTGATACCTTTATTTTTCAAATGTTTTTCAAAATTAAACAACCTTAAACTGTTTACTCATACCAGACCCATGTCTGACCCGGAGTTTATATTTTGTTTTTCATAAACTCTTGGGTACTCAAATTTTTATGAGTAGCCAAGTGATAGGTTTCGTACTTTGATTTCTGAAGGAGCTTAGAGCAGGAGTTTCCAGACGTATGTAGCTATCTATCTAGTTCCGTTTTGTCAGTAGTTGATATGTATTGTACCTCTGATGTATGTAGTGATAGATGTATGTATGATTGACATATGTATTGATATTGTATAACCCTGATATATGTAAAAACTATGTAACAGTTATATGATATATTATATTTATTCCATTCCGCTGTGAGATTCTGATGTTGTTGTTCTTCCTTTCTCTTTCTTTTCTATTTCTATCCCTTTCTTTCTTAATGATGATACGTCCTTCTGGTAGTAGAAGGGCGGGTCGTCACAAAATATATGTATATGCAGGATTTAACCATGCAGGTACCAAGAATGAGGACTATACAGTATAGAGATTCAAGATATCAAGATTGAAGACTCATGAGTATCAAGAATATCAAGATTATCAAGAGTTCAAGATTTCAAGAATAAGTAATTTAATTAGGAATTTTGTTCAAACTCCTAGAAAAGCATTGGCATCTTAAAATCCAATTTATTCATGGAATGGAATCCACTTCGAGCCTGTTAAAGTGATGGAACCCTAAGCAGGATGGAACCTACGAAAAATCTAGTGGAACATCGTTTTGTATCCACTAACCTTTTATTCAAAATGATTTTACAAAATTATATCTTGTTTTCAAAATGTTTTCAAAACCTTCCTTTTAAAAGAATCAAAAACATCTATCCAGATTTTAAATATTTTTAGCCTCAAAATAATCTTTATCTTCAAAATCAAATTATTCTTAGTTTTAAACTATCTTTTAATAATAATATATTTAACTTTTAATATTTATACTTAGATTTAAATATAAAATTATAGTAAAATATTATATACACCAAAATATTATTCTCTATATTTATTTATGTATTTTAACTATAATTAAGTATATTTATAAAAGTTTAAAATAGTTTTAATATAAGATAAAAGTTATTTTCAAAGAAAAACAAAACACCAAAATTTCCTTTGGGATGTCGATATACCTAAGTTACCCATGTCGACATAGTGTCAGTTGATTTCAAAAATTTGAATTTCGAAAGAAGTGTCTATTCTTCATATCCCTTCACAAATGGACATGGCTGTTGTTCTTCTATAAATAGGGGTTGTTTTCAACGAATTTCTAATCATATTTTTCTGGTTTTCACTCCTCTTCTTCTTCCACATTTCTTTATACATATTCTTACCATTACTCTGCCGAAATCAACATTAAATCTAACTAAATCATTTTTGGTTTGATTCTCTATCACTATCTCAACAAGATCCTCAGTGCTATTCAGAGTTATAGGATTCTTTGTAATCATTTTTGTGAGAAAAGGTGTGATTGTAGCCTTGCAAATCAATCAAGTGAGAAAATGTGTGATTGTAGCCCTGGAAATCAATTGGGTGAACTTGTTGCCCGTGAAATCAAGTATCTCTACCCAAAGGATCCATTGTGTTCTTTCCTTTACTGCTTTTACTTTATCCCTGCATCTGTGTTTGTTTCTGTGATCATATCTGTGTCTGAATATTGCATACATTTGTGTTCAAATTAACATAAACTCAAAAAGATTTAGAAATTTCTTAAAACACTATTCACCCCCCTCTAGCATTTATCCTAGCCTTAAGATCCGTAATCCACATTTCTCAAATTTGGTATCAGAGCAAGGTTTTCAAAGTCTTCATAATCTGAGTTTTGAAAAATTTTCAAAATGGCTACCAACATTGGTACTGGTAAAACTACCAACACTAGTTCTATCATCCCTGTCACTTGTTCATTTGTAGAAGGTCAGTCTACTGTCAGACCACCACTTTTAAATGGCAGTAACTATGCATATTGGGCATGTAGGATGAAAATATTTTTACAATCTGTAGGATTAGGCACTTGGAATATCACACAGACTGAATATTCTGAACGCACAACTGATTTTGCCCAGTGGACCGTTGAGCAAAAGACTGTTGCACAAAATAATTCTAAAGTAATGAATATTCTATTTTGTTCACTTGATAGGAATGAATTTAATAGAGTGTCAGTTTGTAAGTCTGCATATGAAATCTGGAAAACTTTGCAAGTTACTCACGAAGGAACAAGCAAAGTTAAACAGACTTAAATTTCCATGCTCACAAATCAGTTTCAATTATTTAAAATGAATTCTAATGAGTCTATTTCAGATATGTATAGTAGATTTCAGGATATTGTGCATTTTCTAATATCCTTGGGAAAGGAATTTTCGAAAGAAGATCAATTCAGAAAAATCTTAAATTCTGTTACTCCAGAATGGGATCAAAAGAAACTTGCGATCGAAGAGGCAAACGACATCAGTACCTTAAAGATAGAAGAAGTAATTGGAAATCTAATGTCGTTTGAAGTTCAAATGATTGGGAGAAGAGAAAGCAAAGCATCTGAAAAGAAATCAATGGCATTCAATGCATTAACCGATGGATCAGACTCAAACAACGATAATGATGAAGAGATAGCCTTTATGACCAAGAAATTTCGAAAATTCCTGAAATATAGAAAGATGAACAATCTTAAGAGAAACAACTATAAGAACTCTGGAAATCAGAATGTAGTGCCAAACAATATCAAATGTTTCAACTGTGACGAAGCAGGCCATATCAAAAGAGACTGTCCGTATCCAGATACGCAAAACATGCGTTTACTGCTACTCTAGACGACTCAGACTCGTCCTCAAGCGATGACGATCAAAAGACAGATAATTCGAATATGTGTTTCACAGCAGTTCACGACTACGACGAATTCAGAGAAACAGACACAGAAAAAGGTACGCATTTATAATACAATTGGTTGAAATTGCATGCTTAGAATTGGTTTCTTGATTGATTGATTTTGAATTGGTGTGTTGTTTGAATTTTTTATATTTTACTATTATTTTATTTTATTTTTATTTTTAATTTTAACAGTATTATAATATTTTGTAGAATATACTATAACTTTAGAAGTATTCAAGATATATATATATATACATTAAAAATAATAAGTATATATATATATATATTAGAATACTTAGGAAAAATAAATCATAGAAATTTCAAAGACACATGTCGAGATGGTCCCCACCATGACGTCGACATAGGTACGGAATTTGAAATTCAAAATTTGAATTCAAATGGTTGAATTTCCCTCCATCTTTTCACTTCATTCAATTCTCTGAAAAGGCATATTTTGACCAGAAAACATGTCCTTTGAAAATCTATTTATTCACTATCTTTTACCACATCTTTCACTCTCATTTTCAAATTCAAAATCCTCTTCAAAAATTCAATCTCTCTACTCTCTACTCTAATGGATTCTTCAAGCAACCCCTCCACCATGAGAATTTCCAAAAAGATAAAAGAGCAACTCATCAATGATCCGGAGGCCATAAAAATATACATCAGTTATGCTAACTATGGAAAAGTCCATTTATTTCAAGATTTTTCTTCTTATGAAATTGATTCTCTTTTTGCAAACAATCAAATTCTTAGTCTTATTGATGCTTCTCAAAAGGATTTCGTTTGTTATCCAAATCTTGTTAAAATTTTCTATGCAAATTTAAACCGTGGATTTTATATTGGAAATGATGATGAAATTTGGAGTAGTGTCAAAGGAACTAGAATTGTTTTGAATTGTAATCTTTTGGGTACCATTATAAATTGCAAGAGTATGGGAATGGATCTTTCAAGTTTTAATATGATGAAAATGATCGTGAGACATTTCATCACATTTCAAAGGAAATGATGATTTTGAATTCAAAAATCGAAACTTTCGACCAAAAGCTAGAATTGTCAATCTTCTTTTACAACATACTTTGACCCTAAGATAGGGGAATTTTAATATCCTACTTCAAAAGTTTGCAAAGCATTTTTTGCTATTTTTGGAAATTATGATATTAATTGGGCGTAAGTTATTTTAGATGAACTTCGTCCCAAAAATCGTGAAATGGGTGAGAATACTTTGTATCATGGAATCTATCTCACTCGGATTTTTAACTATTTTGGAGTAGATTTAAAAGGAGAAGAATTTGTTTCAAGAAAGGTTTTCAATCATTGCAATATTTCTCTTATGAAAATTCGATTTGTTTTTCAACCTTATGAGACTCTTGCCGAAAAGGAAGAGCGTTTGGCTCATGAGGAGATGGAAGAGGAGGAAGAGGAAGAAGAAGAACGGGATGGAATGGAAATTAAAGAAGAAGAAGAAGGTGAAATATCTTTGGGAAGCATTGATTGTCCTCCTAATCCAACCAACAAAACCCTTCTCAAAAACCAAAAGACCATTGTTGAGAATCAACGGATTCTTAAACGATCCGTTAGTAAGAAGTTGGACAAAATTTCATCCAAGATGAACAAGTTTATTTCCAATGTCAGCAAGAAGCTTGGATTTTCTTCATCTTCATCATCCTCTAACTAGTTCTATCTTTTCATTTCATGTTGTATTAGTTTAGTTTGTTTTAATTTAAAAGTTCATGTAGTTCTTCGTGTTTAATCGTTGTATCGTGTTATCATGAAATGAAATTGAATTCCTTTTCTGTTATTTAGCTTATATTTTCTCCAGAATAAATTTTAGTATATTATATAAATATATGTATATACACACAATTATTCACAAAATCAAAATAAGCCATCAAAATTCACTACACCATGTCGACATCCCCCTATGACCATGTCGACATGTACTGGTCAGAAATGACATTTCATTTAGAATTTGAAATTTGAACAACTACCTTATGTCTATTCATTTCAAACGAATTTCTACACCTATAAATACCTATTTCTTCCAGAATTCATCACTCAATATTATTTCTTATCTATTTTGTCTCTCATTCTTCTCACAAAATAAAATATGGCCAATCCAATTCATAATTTATCCGAGAATCTTGAAGAGACTCTTAATTCTTTCATGAATATTCTTTCGTTCATTCTTCGAAACCAACGACATTTAGAGTTGAGTCAAATGCAGATGATCAAGGAGCAAGAAAGGCATTTCGATACAATACGATGGATGATTTCTTCCCTGCACAAGGATCATAACGAAGCACATCCTCTAGTCTCTCTCGCTAATGATAATGAAAATTGGGATGCCGTTAAAGCAGACCCTAAATTTGGAGAAGAAGGATGGGTGGATGTTCCTCGTAATGTTTGATTTGATTGGTTTGTTTAATTTGAATTGTTTGGTTTAATTTGATTTGATTTGGATTGATATTTGGTGTGAAAAACATGTACAAATATGCATTGATATTTGTATGATCTTTAATTAATTATCATGTTTATCAGTATAATTATCTCTTAATCTATCTATTATATACCACATTGTATAGTTTATTAGTGCATGTACTTTAGTCCAAGAATGAGGGGGAGTTATATAGTTTGGAGATTATATAGTTTGGAGTTAGTTTTTGTTGATGACAAAGGGGAAGAAATATAAAATAGGATAGTTAGGCATAGATTAAGGGGGAGTTATTAGGATAGAAGTAATATTTTATAAACAAAGTTTGTCATCATCAAAAAGGGGGAGATTGTTAGTCCTTAAGATGATGTTTTCGATGACAACAACCTTAGAATAGGATTATGAAATATAAATACTAACATTATAGTTTAGAAATATATGTACATGCAGGATTTAACCTTGCAGCTACCAAGAATGAAGACTGTACAATATAAAAATTCAAGATATCGAGATTGAAGACTCATAAGTATCAAGAATATCAAGATTATCAAGAGTTCAAGATTTCAAGAATAAGTAATTTAATTAGTAATTTTGTTAAAACTCCTAGAAAAGCACTGGCATCTCAAAATCCAATTTATTCGTGGAATGGAATCCACTTCGAGCCTGTTAAAGTGATGGAACCCTAAGCAGGATGGAACCTACGAAAAATCTAGTGTAACATCGTTTTGTATCCGCTAACCTTTTATTCAAAATGATTTTACAAAATTATATCTTGTTTTCAAAATGTTTTCAAAACCTTCATTTTAAAAGAATCAAAATTATCTATCCTAATTTTAAATATTTTTAGCCTCTAAATAATCTTTATCTTCAAAATCAAATTATCCTTAGTTTTAAACTATCTTTTAATAATAATATATTTAACTTTTAATATTTATACTTAGATTTAAATATAAAATTATAGTAAAATTTTATATATATCAAAATATTATTCTCCATATTTATTTATGTATTTTAACTATAGTTAAGTATATTTATAAAAGTTTAAAATAGTTTTAATATAAGATAAAGTTATTTTCAAAGAAAAACAAAATACCAAAATTTCCTTTGGGATGTCGACATACCCAAGTTACCCATGTCGACATAGTGCCAGCTGATTTCAAAAATTTGAATTTTAAAAGAAGTGTCTATTCGTCATATCCCTTTATAAATGGACATGGCTATTGTTCTTCTATAAATAGGGGCTGTTTTCAACGAATTTCTAATCATATTTTTCTACTTTTCACTCCTCTTCTTCTTCCACATTTCTTTGTACATATTCTTACCATTACTCTGCCGAAATCAACATTGAATCTAACTAGATCATTTCTGGTTTGATTCTCTATCACTATCTCAACAAGATCCAAAGTGCTATTCAGAGTTATAGGCTTCTTTGTAATCATTTCTGTGAGAAAAGGTGTTATTGTAGCCTTGGAAATCAATCAAGTGAGAAAAGGTGTTATTGTAGCCCTGGAATTCAATTGGGTGAACTTGTTGCCCATGAAATCAAGTATCTCTACCCAAAGGATTGTGAATCTGGAGGGTGTACCTCGTAGCCTTGAAATCGAGGGTGTAATTGTAAAGATTGCTTTTGAAAGAAAATTTGTACTTGTGTGCGAGACTGGATGTAGGGTAACTCCGAACCAGTATAAAATCCGGTGTGTTCTTTCCTTTACTGCTTTTACTTTATTTCTGCATCTGTGTTTGTTTCTGTGATCATATCTATGTCTAAATATTGCATACATTTGTGTTCAAATTAATATAAACTAAAAAAGATTTAGTAATTCCTTAAAACACTATTCACCCCCTCTAGTGTTTATCCTAGTCTTAAGATCCGTAATCCGCATTTCTCACAGTTAGTATATATATATTAGTTAAATACGTACAGGTATATATTATATTTGTATGTTGCAGTATCTATCGTGTGTAAAAGAAGGTGTATAGGTTACAGTATATATCATATGAGAATATATAAAGAGTATTTAGTATGTTATACTATTTACGTTAAATATATTATGGAATACTGTAGCTGTTGATTCATGGTTCTATATATATGTGTTTATAACTAATAATAATAATAACAAAGTAAATTAATATATGTATGTCTTCACATTTATTTTCCGCAGTGGCTACCTTATTTTGATATTTTTCTAACGATGGGATTCTCTGTTTTATATGTGTTTTAAAATTAAATATTGATTTTAATATATAATTACTATACAAACATAGTTATATGTTGTTTACATATATTTTAACTGTTTGTATTTTTTGAGCTACACCTGATTTGTTAGGCCACCTATATATATTTATAATAGTAATTTATAATGTTTATAATAAGATCGGTCATACACGTATGTTTTCTAAAGTATAGTGAATAGTGGTTTTGTTATGTGTTATGGTATCATATGCAAAAATTTGTGTTAATATAATTTTCTTTAAGAGGGTACATATTATACGTTTATTTTGTGTAAATTTTTGTAATAACCTAATATATATATATATATATATAAATCTATTATTTTAACTATATGTTTTAAATTGATTTTAGAAATGTGTATATATATATGTAATATATCTTGTCTCGTCGATCTCGTGCCATCTTGACTTACATTCAATATCGAATTTGTAGCAGCAATTCCTACTTTGTCTCTGTTCCGTGTGCGTATCTGTGTCATCTTCTTGTCTCTCTAGCCTCAAAAGGTGAGTAATCACTCAGATTAACGTTCTTATTTTTATTAAATTTGATTTCAATTGAAACGACAATTGAAATATGTTGCTGTTAGTTATTTACATTGTTATATATGCTATTATCTGTATCTATTCACCTATGACATATGACACCATTATCTCTTATTTATATTGATGATAAATGCCTGTTATATGATTATCATATCTGTTATCACTCTATAAGTTCTCTGTTAGTATATAATTAACTATGGGTTGAAACGATACATACCGAACGGACTTTATAATAGGAGAACTCGTTATGGGTTGAAATGATAAACCCAAGCGATTTTCATTTGAATTGAATTTGAGATTGCAGGTTGAAATGATATATACGCGTAATTATATTTAAATTACGGATTGAAATGATAAATATCCGTATCACTTAACCATAGGATAGAAAATTATATACAGACACCGTCGGTCTATATATGAATATTTTTAAATTATTTCTATGGTTTTGGAAACATATGGTTTTTATATATATACCGATTTTAGATATTATATAGAATGCTATTTATATATATAGTTAAATTCTTAATTTAAGCTATGTATAAATTGTTTGATATAAAATAAGTTTAAATAAAAAGTTGATTTTATTAAAACATAATATGGATAAATATTTATTTAAATTATATTTTAATATAGAGTTTATAATGATTTTTATAAATTAAGATTGAGAAGATATTTTTGAAATTGATTTGAAATTTTATTTAATTAAGAATTATATTTAATAAGAATCCATTTGGAACTTATTGAAATTGAGACTTTAAAAGAATATGGTTTTCTAACTTAATTCTGGTTTAAGTTGATTTAAGTGAAGATACCAAGTTTAAATAAATTAAGGAATATTCAGTTATTGAGATTTGTAGTTTTATTTAAAGGATATTGGATTTATTAAATAAATATTTCAAAACTAAATAATAGTAAAGTGAATTTGGTAATATATGAATTATCAAATTTAGTTTTGAAATATTGAATATTTAAGCTTTGAAATATATTGAAATTGAAATGGTTATTTTGTGGCTCAAATCTATATTTGGAATTTGATATAAAGTGAAATGGATTATTGAAACTGAATTAAGTTTAAATTTATGAATAGAGATTTGATTTAAATTGAATTTTGGATTCAAGTTGATTTGAATAAATTTATGAAGTTGAGGAAATTATTTTATTTTATAAAGTAATTTTAAATTTAAACTATTTTATTATATATACTAATTGAATATCTAAACCATTTAAGGGGCGGAAATTATGTTTTTGAAGCTATGAATTTCAAAGTACTATGTTTTGAAAATGTTATATTTTCAAGTATTTGGTTTCGTAGTGTTATAACTTTGAAGTATTGGGATTTTGGAAATGAATATATTTGAAGTGAAAATGATATCGTATTGATTTGGGTTTTGAAATGGAAATGATATTTTGGTTTTGAAGTATAAACTATTTCGAAATGAACACGGTGTTATAATAACGGTTGGTTGTTAAGGAGATCACGATAGGAAGTTGTCATACTCTCTGCCAACTCCGAAAACCACTTTAACAACTGTGTACGCGGTGGAGATTCCAGAATGAAGTAGGATGGTGGCGACGTTCTATTAAGGTATATACGCGGACCCGATTCCCGTGAGTTGGCATAAGGTGGCTAAAACAAGAGCGATTGATGGGCTAATGAGGTAGCTCCTCTGATCGGATACACTCTTTCGATACCATTCTATTACTTTGTGATTGATTGGGTGCACCATTTATTTTGGGAGTGTGGCTCGAGGTGGGCGGTAGTCGCTGCTACACGTTACCACCGGTCCGGAAGCATAATTGGTATATCCACCCTGGCATTGCCTAGTTGTACCGTGTCACCTACCCTAGCATGCCTTCTACGAGTTTGATTTGTGTCGTACCTATGGAGTATTTGTGGTAGCCTCCCGATCTGGAGGTATGATGGTACTGTATAGACTATTGGCACTATATATGTGTTAAGATGGAAAATATAAAGCCTTAACGCTATTTTTAAGTAAGTTTACTTTACTATTGGACATTATTATAATAACGCATATTACTACATAGTAGATAGTTTAACGGATCCTTAGAGGATGGTTATCCCAAACATCCTTGAGTAACTTGTATTTCAGTTGTTATTTCACATGAGTTGGATTTATTGATATAAGAATGTTAATCCTGATTCGAGTGTTATGTGTTTTGCTTTACGCTCGGGTCAGACTGAGTGATACAGCTTTTGAGACTCACCTTTGGAGTTGGAGCTTCGTTTGGAGATCCATCTACATCTTTCAGCTGGGAGTTATTCGGTTGTTTCCAGTGATGTATTCCGATCTTGTATTTGACTATTGTATTTGAAACTTCTATTGTAACTTGTTTAATTCTGTTATATATAGTAGCTTCATGAACTACTATTCTTTTGTTTCCGCTGCATATTGTATATTACTCTGTGTCTGTGATTCTGTGATTATTTTATTTACGTATATGTTGAGTTTTTCCAAATATAAATGAATAATCTGGTATTTTGAACAATTCAAATCCGACATGTGTGGATGCGAATAGTTTTATATTGAGTCGTCACAAAAACCGTGATTGAAGACGAGATTCTGGGAGAAGGAAGCCAAGAATGCTGACATCTGACACCTAACACCGTTGAACAAGTCATTGGAAATCATCTATTTATCGATCTGTAACACTATGCAGTAAAGGAAACCACCTTCAAAGGAACTGATAGAGAAGCAGAAACAAGCAGGGAAGTACTATAGGTTCCGTGAAAGTTTTGGTCATAACTCGGATGAGTGCCGCCACCACCGTGACGTCATTGAAAAATTAATTAGTGAAAGAAAGTTGCAGCAGTTTGTTAAAGCCCCACAGGATGGTGGGCATGGGACATCCGACCTAATGGAGGACAAGCTCTGTCTAGTGCAGAGGAACCTAGATGGATGAGAAGAAGGTTAGTCATTAACGCTATTGTTTGAAGGACCATATTCGGTCGACAAAAGTTGGAACAAGATGGAGCGTCACATGAACGCTAATAAACATATTGATATTGAATGCTGCTAGAACGTGGAGGATGGTGCTCCAGCCAAGCAACAGAGAACTATGACTGACGACAATATGTTTCTGAGTAGAGACACAGACAAGGTGGAGGTCCCTACAATTGACCTAATGGTGACCTCAGCTATGACCGGTCCTGCTTGGGTAAGAAATATCTTGATCGACTGCGAAAGTTCAGTCAATATCCTTTTCAAGAAGGCTTATGACCAGATGTTAATGGAAACCAAATATTTAAAACCATGCAAAGCTGTATTCATGACTTTAATGGTATTGGTACTGGAGGAGAAGGATACATCGAGCTATCGGTGGAGTTAGGAGATAGCAACCACAGGAGAGTGCAGGTGCTGCCATTTATTGTGATGGATGTGAACTCTTGTACAATGCTTTCTTAGGCTAATCGATCCTTGCTAAATTTTGGGTAGATATCGCCCCTTGGTGTTTAACACTCAAATTCCTGACAAAGAATGACATGGGAATTATTCATGGAGATCAAGTGATTGGCCGAGCCTGCTATGTTGTTGAGTTGAGGGATACTCAGCGAATAAAAAAAGGAAAGGATGTGGAGACAGCTCTTTGTATCAAAACTAAAAAAGCCTAGTAATCAGCATTTGAGCCTTGGCTCGGGCACCATAGTTGGTTCTATAAAGATATAAACCTGAGAGATAAGGAAGAGGGGCCTAAAGAACCAAGGTTGCACCCTTTGAGCTAACGATCAACATCACGTTCAACCACGACATCCCATCATGTATCCTGAAGATCGAATCATAACCCAGTGCAACGATGATGAAAGAATTGGCTGGCTTTCTTCGAAAAATCTTGATGTCTTTACTTGGACCAATTTTGACATGTGTTGGCTCTTGCCAACCACTACGAGCCATGCATTGAATATCAGCCGGAGGCATGTCCTGATGAAACAAAAACAATCCAGCTTGGATCCAGAGAGATCCGCTGCATTTAAAGAGAAGGTGGATAAACTAAAAAACTATGGGTTTATCCCCTACGCCTTCTACCCAAAATGGGTATCTAACCCTGTTCTCATGAGAAAGGAAAATGGGAAATAGGGGACATGCGTTGACTACTCAGACCTAAATAAAGCATGCATGAAAGATAGCTTTCCACTTTCAAGGATCGACTGGCTGGTAGACTCAACCACTGGACATGAACTGCTTTCGTTTATACATGCCTACTCTGGTTAGCGGCAGAGCCAGTTGCACGTCCCAGACAAGGAACACACCAAGTTTATTACCAACCTGGGATTATACTGCTACGCTGATGCCTTTTGGACCAAAAAAATGTTGGAGCTACTTATCAAAGACTGGTCAACCGGATGTTCAATGACTAGATCGGGCATTCAATGGAAGTATATGTAGATGATATGCTTGTGAAGTCATGATGATCAAGTGACCACATCCCATGATTCAGAAGAGATTTTTGGTGTTCTTTGGAAATATGGAATGAAACCAACCCTTGAAATGCTCTTTCGGCGTTGCATCAGGGAAAATCTTGGGTTTCGTCGTTAACTCTCATGGAATTAAGGTCAAACCCAAGAAGATTCAGGTGACAAGAGATATCTAAAAACCATAGGCGGTTAAGTAGGTGTGAAGCCTAAATGGGAAGGTCGCCGCCCTAACTCGGGTCATCTCAAGAGCCATCGATAAGCGTATTCCCTTCTTTGACTTGATCAGAAGAGGGAAGAGATACTTCGCAAGAATGCAGGATTATGTCGACACGTTTCAAGCTCTGGTACACCACTTAAAGAGACCCCCATCTTATCCAAGCTACTAGATCATGAAGACTTGTACATCTATTTAGTAGTGTTGGTACATGCCATAAACACCGCGCTACCGTGCGAAGAGAATCGGATCCAGAGGCCAAAATACTATATTAGCAAGTGGTTGACAGGCACTAAGAGAAATTATCAAAAATTAGAAAAGCTTGCATACTTTCTGTTGATTGCATCAAGGAATCTCCAACCTTATTTTTAGGCTCACCCCATCAATGTTTTCATCGACTTGCTATTACGGTAGGTCCTACAACGACCGGAGATGTCGACAATGTTGCTGAAATGGAACATCGAATTGAGCCAGTTCGATATCACTTATCTCCCTCAGAGAGCTATCCAAGGACAAGGGTTGGCGCACTTCATAGCTGAATTCACTACATAAGATGACTCTCCTGAGAGCAGTGAAGAACCTACCATCCAATGGAATATGTACACGGATGTAGCATCTAACGATCGGTATTTTGGCAAAATCGTATGGCCACTCTTGAGGAATGCTCAATCTACTACGCCGTTAAACTCGACTTCCTACGTTAAATAGGGAAGCTGAATATGAGGTCATGATTGTCGAACTTAAACTTGCTAAGGAGCTAAGAGTACATGCTTTGTAAATTTTTTGAGATTCCCAATTAGTCGTTCACCAAGTCAAGGGAGAATATCAGGCCAAGGGAGCATGACTTACTCCTTACATCGATCGAGTCCAAGAACTACTAATCAATTTGGGGCATTACACTGTTACACACATCACCAAAGAAAAATGAGAAAGTCGACTCACTGGGTAAGCTGGGCTTTTTCGAGGATGCATAGCAAATGGGGTTGGTCCTAGTTGAAATACTTAGCGCTCCAAGTATTGACCAGATGGAGACTGATGGGGTCTTAGAGATGGAGCCCGAGAAGAAGTTATTGTCGACTTCGATCATAGATTAATTGCTAAAGGGAATCTTCCCCAATGGAGGAATGACAAATGACAGGTCCTTTGTGAAGCTTCACGATACATTCGTCAAGAAAAGTCATGTACAGAAAGGGTTTTTCATCCCCTTGATTCGGTGTATTGCCAATGATGAAATCAAGAGAGTATAAAGAGAAGTCCATTATGGAGAATGTGGCGATCGCACTATGAGGCAAACCTTGGCAAAGAAGATACTTCGCTATGGTTATTACTGGCCAATTGCAAATCAAGACGTAATTGATTATGCTAGGCGACGTGACAAGTGCCGGATATTCACAAAGATTCTGAGAGCCCCGCCGATAGAGATTACTCAGATGGTCAGTCCACGACCATTTGCAACTTGGGGTATTGACATCATCGGCTTGTTGCCGATTTCCAAAGGTGAAGCAAAGTAGGCCATCATGGTAGTTGATTACTTTACTAAATGGACAGAAGCCGAACCTTTGGTCATAATCACTACAAAGAAAGCAATCAACTTTGTTGTTTGAAATATCATATGTTGCTTTGGCCTCCTCTGAACAGTCATAACCGACAATGAGACTTAATTCGATAATGCTGAATTTAAAGATGTCTGCCGTCATCATCGTATTGCGAAAAGGTTTGTGGTAGTTTCTCACCCTTAAGCTAATGGGTAGGTCAAAGCTATTAATAAAATCATAAAGTCCACTTCAAAGAAGCTTTTAGAAAAGGCTAGAAGCAAGTGGGTTGATGAACTCCCGTTAGCTTTATGGGCATATAAAACCACCTATAAGTCCGCGACTGGCCACACTCCATTCACCCTTGCCTATGGCTCTAAAGCTGTGATTCTTATAGAACTTGAAGTCCTTTCTCATCGAATGACTTACCATGACCCCAGAACAAACAGAAATCTCCTTTTGGAATCTCTAGACATGGTCGATGAGAAGTGCGAAGATGTTGACTTGAGGGCACCTGCACACTGACACCGAGTCGCCCGGTACTACAATGTTAAAGTCCAAACCAGAACCTTCGAAATTGGCGATCTGTCTTAAAATGAATCTTTCCTATCCCCGTCAACATGGGTCCAAGATGGGAAGGACCATGTGTCATTGATTAGAAGCTTGCAGATGGATCTTTCAAGCTAACGACTGTCGATGGCATTGCACTCCCTAGAGCATGGAATAGCGAGAATTTACGATGCTATTTCACTTGATTTTGTTTCATTCATTTGTATTTCATTTATAATTTTCTTCTACATTTTAGAGCCATTTAATAAGACAAGCATTATCATTTTCTCTTTCAACCGGCAATAAAACTTGAAGTTTCTTTTATATACGTGAATGTTTAATCGTAGGATAATAGTTGAGATATGCGACTGACTTACATCTATGTAAACCTAATATAGACTAGTAAGAACCCTGAGTCTAGTGCCAACCAAATTCTCAGGTTTGTGATCGAACTGGTTATTATGAATGTGACTCGACCGTTCATCTGTTAAATCTCACTTACGATTCGATGGGTTGAGTATAAAACATAGAATAGATGTTACTCGATCGTCCATTAGCTAATTTCTATTCTATGATTCAATGGGAAGGATGTAAAGTAAAAGCGGACATGATACAATCGACCACTCTTGGACTATTGCTCCAAACTTAGGGGCAAAGGAATTTACAAAGAAAAACGTGATTCGATCGTTTATTAGAATAACTTCAGTCCCCAGACTATGGGCTGGAGTATAAACATCAATCGATTATGATTAGTCTCCCATCAATTAACTCTGGTCCCCAGAGCATAGATAAAAGTACAAACAAAAGATTGAGGGTGACAAACCATTCATTAGTCAAGTCTGACCTAAGCCCGATAGAAGGAGTATAAATTCATAATGAATGGGATCCGACCATCTACGGGCTAACTCCTTAACCCAAGACTAGGATAGGAATAAAATCACTTAACTGTTGAATACAACAACTTAACACTATGGCTTGCACCTTGTGTTTGATACAACTTAATACCATGACCGAAAGGAGGCCTTGTGATGAACTTATCGAATCGACCCTCGAAAGAATGGGTGATCGAATAATGTTACAACTTAAATGATGAGCGACAAATTACAAGTACATTAAATGGAAAACGTAATAGCTTGAACACTTGAACGAATTCACATAAAAAGATAAACTGAAATGAAAGAAGTTTTTATTCACAAGAAAAAACTTAGAAAGCTAAGTGCAAGTTTATTCCTAGAATTAGAAACCAAAAACGGGGACATACCCATACAATCACGACCAACAAAAAGAAACTAGCTATACATAACTCCAACCGAGTCGACGGCTAGTTCTTGTCCTTCTTGGGATTTTTCAAGGTAGAATCACTAAAGCTCTCACCCATGCTTTTCCTCTTCGAGGTAGTTTGACTTGGAGTGGAGTGACATCTACCTCGGCACGCTCCCTCATTCTTAATGTGCTCCTTCAACCTGTGTTTGTCCGTATGCTTATAGGCATGAGTCATCATAACATCATCTATTTAATCCTGAGCCTATTGATCCTTAGTCTTTTCTTTTTTCAAAGCCCCTATAACTTCAACATTTGGGTCGGGTCTTCGTAGACAGGAAGGCTGAAACCATCTGTTTAGTGGTAACCGGTGTAGACTCCATGGTTAGTGCTTGTTGTCTCAAGGTGAAATCACGACCTAGGGTATGAAAAGATGCTAATAAAACTGCAATTTCACATGTTTTAATGTGTAAGCCCATGACTTTCATGCCTAAGATGTAAATCTTCTCAAATGTTGGGGAGGTGAGAGATATACCTTCACTGGATTGGCCTTCGATCAAAGCCAGAGTGCCACCTTCAAGAAATGAAGATAGCCCAATAGGCTTTTCGATTTTAGGATGATTTGGATCATAGTCTATCTCCCTTTTATGGGCATGAGAAGCCGAGGCACCCGTTGCTTAACTTGTGAGAGTGTCTTGAGAGCCAGACCCGGAGGCTTAGTCGCCATCCTTCTCCTTCTTGATGGTCACTGGGTCACAGAGTAAACTAAGTCGAGCAGCCTTGAGTTCATCAGGCTCTTCTTTATTGCATAAGATTTCATGCTTAAGCGGTTCTTTATCAACCTCAGTTTCGCCAAGGGATTTTTTTCTTCAGTTGAACAATATAGTCCCAGGCTTCGATTAGCGACTCAAGGTACCTCTTTCTAAGGAAGAAAAGGTTACGGTTCGTGATGACACTTGCTTTGTAATATGTCAGTAGGGGATCAAAGCCATCCTTTTTCACTATTTGACTAGCCTCCATAGCTTTCTCTATAAGGGTCTATATTTGCATAAGTTGTTTATCAGCCTCAATCTTGATCAGGTGAGCCTCGACGGTTTCCTCACAATATCATTGGGACTCCAATCGAGCCTTAAGTTTCTCTTATTTTTCCTTCTTAAGCTCTTCTTCAAGCTGTCGAATGTGGAGTGCCAGGGAATCATTAACTTTTTTCAAGGCATCCTTCTTCTTCTACAGAACATCTTGTTCAAGGGCCAAAGTGCCGCTGCGACGAACAATGGTGTCTAGTTCAACTTGATGAACTTTCATCAAACGTTCCAATGCCTTAGAAGATTCGCTGGCACTTTTCTCAACATCAGCCAGCTTTGTATTTAGCCCCTTGACTTCTTCATCCAAGTATTTGATAAAGTCGCTTTGAGAGTTAAGCGATCAATCTCATGCTTTCTTTCAATCGACACTTCGGAAATCCTCTCAACATCATGTTGAATTATGCTGGATGTAGACATCATTGACATAAGAGAGCACCATGTCCTTCGACCCTGGAGGAATCAGATGAAAAGCAGGAAAAAATTTGAACTCATCCAAACATAACTTAGGCAATGTGGCCTTAAGCTCGGCCATCTTTTCTGTAGCAGTGGCATCGAGAGCAGTTGGAGTTAAAAGGGACTGTTTGCTATGCCTATGAGAAGAAGTATCAAGACTTCCTGTGCCAGTTTAGCATTTATAAGATCTTCAGGTGCTGGAAGAACCCGAATGTTGCTCGGGTGGTGTAGCCGAAGTCGGGGCATGGGGTGATGACTTGCTACTAGTATAAACAGCGGGGTGTGGATCACTATCCGTTTGATGAGAAGACTAGGACCTTGTCTTGTGCCTGGATGATGAATCCTTGGGTTGGTGATTTCTATCCCAGTCCTCCCTTCCATCACGACCTTCTCTTTACTATCCAAGCCGTCAATCGAAGTTTGGAACTCGACTGGACCCAAAATAAGACGGCCGAGAATTTGATGATTTCTTCAAGCGACCATAGTTGGAAGAGCGCCCCATGGAACCTGTGAATAAAATAAAGATGTATAAGAATAATTCAAATTAAAGATAGGTAGGTATCGTATGGTGTAGTGCATGTGATTATAAGTGTCCTAGTGTCCCTCCAATTGACTAGGTACTAAAATTTTGATAGGCGGAGTAATCTCTCCCTTGCTAATTGGAGGAATGTCAGCATCAATTCGGTTAGGAGAGTTGGACCACCCAAGGCTTATATTGGAAAAATCATAACTCCCGACATCCTTTGGTAATGGAATGTCCAACAATCCTTTGAATAAATTTCTAGACGCAAAGAAGTAGATTGATCCATAGCAGCAGTGATTGCCTTGGGCTGCTTGGCGACTTGCCCTCTACGAACTTGTAAGAGCCTCTTTCTTTTTCTCTTCTCTGGGGTGAGAAGCCATGTGTCTTGGGATGATTCGACTATAGGCTTATGGCTTGAACCTGCATCATCACGACCGAGCTCATTAGCATTGCCCTTTACTTTACCTTCTTAGATGACATCCTAAGCCTCATCGACTGAGGGCATGATAGGATTAACCTCACTACCTCCCTACTGAGTAGTGCCTCTTCTCCCTCTCAATTAATCATAAGCATTCCCTGTAACTTAGTACTATGACTCTCTTCTAAAAAGCCGAAGGAAAAAAGGCACACATCGGTAATAAGGAATCTGACATATCTATCTTCCTGAGGTATACTCTTGAGCTTAACGACTGCATTTGAATATCTATCAATGATCGAATGTAGAGAGCTACCTACAAGATTCAAAGAACTTCTTAGTTCGAAGTACATCTTGAATAAAAAAACTCAACATTTAGTAAAATGACACTCGCATCCTTCCAGCCATCGTCCCGCAAAGCCGAGCGGGCGATGCATATAAGGCTACTCCTACTTGAAAGCACTTAGCTTATTCCAATCACAAGTCATGACTTGATAATGATTAATTGACTCAAGAAATGTGCACAAGAGGCTTCCCTTTCATCGCTTAACTTATGAAGATGAATATAATGTTTTCCAAAGCTGATTCAACATATAAGAATTCGAGGAATATCATATATGTAAAGTGAACAAATGCGTAGCTGTTCGAATGTAATTGGGCCATAGCCAATCTCAAATGATGTAGCATCTTCTGAGTGAATGGATTAAAAGGCAGTATACAACCTGCCTAGCACATATATCTATTAAAAGCGATATACCCTTAAGTAGGCAAGTGAACTCTATTATTGCGTGTTGGGACTTAGACATCCTCATATAGAATCCAGTGTCTGATGCAAATGCTATGAAGAGAAGCCTCACCGATTCTTAAAGCCATAGAATCTTCCATATTCTCTAAAAATATAACATCTTCTAAAGTTTTAGGTGTTGTTTCATCTTTTTCTTATAGATTCATAGAAATTTCAAGCACTTGTTGAGAGCTTTCAGGCTATTTTGATTGATTTCTCGGAGTGTGCCAAGCAATTTTATTGCGGAGCTTGACTCGGCATCAGATTCGCCATATGAAGCACTCTGTTTAGTGGCTATTGCATCTAAATGCTCTAAGCCTCCAAAACCCATTGCTATCAAACTTAGTAGATAGTCCCTGTTAGAAAAAGAAATCTATTCCCCCATGTAAAGTGTAAACTAGTATGGTGTGGTGTAGTGTTAGGCATTGCAATGATAAACAATTCAGAATTAAAACGATAGCTCTGACAAGACTCTAGGGTTCGACCGAAGTGGTTGTCCATCCCAACCGGCTTTCACATTGATGGTTATGGATTTCATATAAGCTTTGGTATTAATTATTGGTATATTGGAGTACGGTACATGCATTCAAATCCATATGTTGTGCATATTCTAGTTCAAGTCACCTTCACAAGTGTGTAGGTTTAAGTTCCAAAGTTTAAATTCTATGCGAGTGCAAATATGTAGTCCATTCGAGTTCAAAGTCATAGGCATTTGTTTTAAAGTTTGTCTATTCAAGGAATATGCTACATTCCAGGTTCATGTTCAAGATCGTTCATGTGTGCACGTCAAGTCTGGAATCACCTGAGTGTTGAAATCGTGAGTCTTTCCTAGATAAGGTATCGACATCGCTCCTATTACCTAGGTGACCTTGCCAAAACCAATTCAATCAACTCCAACATGCCTAAACCGATCCTTATACCACAACCGATCCCTCCACTTGCAACTACTCCGTTCCATCTTCTCCATACTGTCACGTTCAATCCCATGTCCATGTCGATCCCTTTATTCGCCACTTCGTCTCTTTCACAGCTACATCAATCCCATACTACTCCACCTATCCATTCCATCTTTCATACAACCACAAATGTAAATCGTATTATCTCATCCTTACTCAACTCAGATGCCACCTGATCAAAACCTACCTATATAAGAAGATGCAACTTGATCAATGGAAAGGAGATCAAAACTATTTGAAGCAAATTAAAGGTTCAAGCATAAATGATTTAAGATAAAATCTATATTGGCTAAATGTTAGAATTTGATTAGAGGCTATGGCAAGTTTGAGGAAAATGTAGAAGTGTTGGATCATCGAAGGAGTTGAAGTCAGAGGAATTCTTGAGCTTATTAAAGGCGAATGCAAGGGAAAAGAGGGGATCGTGTCTGTTATAAGATAAATGAAACAAGTGATGAGATGGAGCTAAGTATTTAGCTTATATACAAAAGTGGGCCGCTATTGTAAAGCCCAAAGTGGCCAAGTGTTTAAAAACAAAGGGATCGGTATGGATCCCCCACCTACGGTATTGGTATCGAACCCCTATTTCATAAGAAAAAAGGACAATGGAAAATTGGCAATGACCCCTAAGTGTGTAAACATGTTCGAGGGCTATTAACAAAGTGTGTACCTAAACGTGCACACATGCATACCCAACATTCAATTTTCAGAATCGATAGAAAATGAATTCTAACATGGATTTCTCAAAAAAGAAGTCATCACGGATAGCTGAGACCTATTAACTCAATCGATAAGATTACTGGAACCGAGCATAGACAAGACTAAGGTTAAACTCTAGATTTATACCAATTAATATAGACCCAACGTCGCGACAAACAGAAAGAGATACAACTCTTTGGAAAGATAACTCGATGGAAGGATACTGTTCACAAAGCTGAACGGAATCCTCTTTGGCAACTTCGACTTGCTTTGATTCAAAGCACGTCATGTTTGAAGCAAGATGTACTTTGGAGGGCAAGTGTTATCCGGCCTTTTAACCTAGATATTCAGACCGATTGGACAAGTTAAGCTTGATGATAGACAAGGAAAATATCCTAGTTAAGTGATCTTGGAGTCCAGAGATCTAGTATAGAAAATAATATGAAGCAATAATCAAGCGAGACCAAGAGATAGACTCTCCAGAATATTCTAAGTATGGATTCGTGCCTCTCCTAGGCAGGAGATTGGTATTTATCCCCTCTCCTATGTAGGGGATTAGATCATATCACTATTGTTAACCCAAAAAATAGATCAACACCCTGGTTAGAGTTTGAAAGCACCAGCTTTGTTGTGATAGAGCAATATTACATATCACATATATCGGAAAAGAAAGGTAAAAAAAAGTAGACAGAGAATTTTTATAGTGGTTCGGTTGTTAATGAACCCTACCTCCACTTTAGAGTTATTAAAGACTAATTGCTGTTACAAAAGATGTTCGATTACAAGGCATTGATTATCTTTAGCTAGATTAAGTCCCCAGAGTTGGAATCCACTGGAGAATCACAGTGAATTCCTTTGGAGATTTTTGTGAGGGAGGTAGAGAGTGAAGAATAATTCCGACAGAGCTTCAGCAACCAGTCCAGAGAAGACCCCTTTTATGTTGCAGGTAGGATGGTATTTATATCGATTAGAGAGCTTCTTGGCCAGGTCATTTCATCGTTAGCTCGCAGATAGGTAGGGAACGACCCAGAGGGAGTTTGGCTTGCAACCCAAGGCAAAACCATGGGTCGCTGGCAACCCATGGTCTATAGGTCGCTAGCGACCCATAGACTGGATTCATTTGCGAGCCAATGCCTTGGCCTTTTCTTTATTGCATCCTTAGGTAATTTGTTATTAAATCATAAAGATGTTGGGTTACTAATGATTTGAGCACTTAGGATTTTTCTAGAGTTTGGAATTAGAGATGTTTCCACAGTCGCCATGGTTCCGTTTTAATGACGATTTACTAGCTATTTGTACTCGGCTATCGATTGGGCTAAAAGAATACTGATCTCTCGGTTTCGTTGATCCCAGTTATTGCCTTAGTGATATAGCTTGACTTTTGTTACCTTTTTTCCTTGGCCTTTCTGGTTAAGTTCTAAACCATTACGATAACACCAGATTTTTCTATCTCCTGTTAGATCCCGCTGGGTTAAAAACCCTGATAACATCTGCCCCACAGAGTCGGTCTTCATTGTCAACAAGGTGTTCTATGGTCGTTATTTCTCTCAATATATGTCCATCGATTTCAAAGTGATTGCATTAGAGTTTACGAATGTGTGGCAGGTCATGCTGTTGGTCATCTTGCTTTGGGATTGCTATCGCCTACCACAATGGATCATATTTTTTCCCGCCTGACCATGCTTTGAAATGATAGATGAATGTCATAGGATGAGCTCAACGAAAATTAGCCCCAACACTATGGGTGGCTAGCGATCCATTTGCATATGGATTGCTAGCAATCCATACTATTATGAAAATCTCCTTTGGAGATTTGGGTCGCCCTTAGGAAATTTTCACGCTTTCTTACTTCTGTCTACTTATATCTAAACTGACCTAGTTCCTCTATTTTCATTTGAGCCAAATCACTCTCGTGCGACCCAAAGCCCTGCGACCTGAAGCCCTAAGACGATGCAAACCTAGCTTCTTTGATTCGATGAATCACTTCCTTGAATCCATCTAGTCCGATCCCTTGGCCGTAATCTCCAGTCACAATGCCGTGATTCCTCGCCTCATTCTGGAGCAAACCTGTGAGGACCCGATTCTTCGACTTTCGAAAATCGACATCGATACGTCCACTGTATCAATTGCCGAGCAATCAAATGTCGGAAAACCGAATTCTTAGGGTTTAAGAAGAAGAAAGAAAGAAAAGCAACAGAACAATATCATAATCTCACAATCGCAGCTGAACAACATATAATTGATAACTGAATAATCTTTAAAAACAAAGAACTATCTCATTTATTACATTACATCACATTACATTACATTATCAGTGTTTACAACAACAAATAGCGGAAAAGAAATACTATATACTAATGAATACGCCATGCCATCCAGATATGCCTCCAGATCTCTACAGCAACTCCTGAGTTCTAGAATATCCTGATAACCTGACTCTGGACTGCCCGTGTGGAAATTGGTGGGCACCTAGAGTTTAGAAAGGAAACAATAAACTCCAGGTCAGTCATGGGACTGGTGTGAGAATTTAAAATGGTTATTTATCTTTAAAACAACAACAATGGAAGTATTTTAAAAATAGATCCGCAATGCTTTTGGAAAATGAAACTACCATAAGGCCTCCCGCCACACACACAATGCAAACGCAGAATTGGAGGAGATTTCTCCTCATGATAGCCAAAGTTGCTTACTACGTAAAAAAAATCAAATCATTTTTGATATTATTATTAGTGCATAGTGTAGAAAACATTTTGAACGTAGAATATAAATCTTAGCCGGCATAGGTACCATTATATTATGCCTACTATAGCTACCATATTAGATGGCAAGTTCTACAACTAAAACCGTACAGGGTTCGTATTGTTTCTTTGGATTTCCAACAAATGGTCAGGCCAAGGAACTTCCCATTGCCACATGGGTACGCCTCTGGAAAGACGCCCCGAGAACCTAACCTAACATTACGGTTAGATATATGCCAACACAAGGCCGGGTTACCCCTAACTGGGTAACTACTGGCACGAATATGTCATCCCCGGTCGTAACCGACCTTCATCCGAGGATCCTCGATTCCAACAACCACAAAGTAATAAATTTGCAGCAACAACATAGGTTAAGTATCTGGGCTGCATACCATGATACCACTTCTATCTAGAAGGAATGACATACACTAAAGGGGCGCTACCCCCTAATAACCTTGCTGGATCCTTCCTGTTTTGACCATTTCCGGGGTGTGAGGTCTGACGAAGTCTCGTCCATAAAGCCACGCTTTATACAAAAGCTGTGCTTTGATCACATATGCTCAACAACACTTCGTATGTCACATTACCAATTTGGGAATGTATCACTAGTAACCATCAACTACATAACCTCTGAGCTCGTACGTCTCAGAGAAGGGTGTTAAGCTAAGAGAATAAATTCTCCGCCACCAACAGAAATATATTTGATAGAAACCAGCTTTACATCTTAAATTGTAACGTCAGACACACATCCATACAAGTCCGTTCCGGAATCGAACGGAACCGAAGGCACTTCCAAAGAAGCCCTTGCAATCCGGATATTCACTAATCACGACTGGACTTCCCACCACAAAGGGTAATAAATTTCTATATCGGAGATCAGCCGATGCAGAAACATTCGACGGTAATCCTTCCGTTTTCAAAAATATCTGGTCTTTAACACCGGTCTTCCAATGCAATCCATAACGACGTATCACATATTCGGAATGGGTTATACGACCCAAAGGTCCTTTCCGGCTAACCTGAATAGTGAGCGCTTATTTTGAAAATAAGTGTGACATTCAAATTCAAGCAAATCACAACAAATACCCATTTAAAGGTAAATATTGATAGTCGGTTATTTAACTATCAATAGGTATGCACAACATCACCAGATTCCAAATAATTTTCCAAATTATTTATTTTCCAAAAATATCTTTACAAGATATATATTTTCCACACTTCAACATTTGAAAAAAAAATTCAAATCAATTTTCACCTTTACAACTTTTGAAAACAAATTTCAAATCGTTTCCCTACACGGGATATATTCACAAATCTTTATTCATTTTCATTTCAAAATGGTTCATTTAAACCAATTAAATAAATCCTTACCGATTTACTTTATATTTACGTTCCAAATCCGTAAATTTATTTCCACACTTCAAAAATAAATCAATGTCTATTTTTAAATAAATTTCCCTTTCTTTTATAAATTCCATAGTGATTTACAATTCCAAAATATCTATGAATATAAGATTTCCAAATCGATTTCTAATATTCATTTTCAATTTATCTTTAAAGGATAAAATCTCAAAATATTCACTTCATATTGGAAAACATTTCCATACTTATTTAATAATAAGTAATTCACAGATCCATTTATTTTCAACACTTGGAAAATATTCAATATACTTAAATCGAAATTAAGTATATATTTCATTCTTTAAGGAAAACGTGCGCTTAACACATTTATTTGAGTCAAAACGTATGTTGCGTAAAAACATCGTTACGACGACCCAAAATCACTAGTATAGGGATTCAAAATTAAGATAGATATATAAATCCCAATACTATATAAAACATTTCCTTTCAGAAATCATTTACTATAACAACAGTGTTATAGTCCACTATTTCCTTCTATTTCTCGAAAACGTCTATTTCAACAATAAATGTTGAAATCTATGTATTCGATACTCAACGCATTTTAAAACATCTTTAAATCGTTTTAATTCTATTTAAAACATCACTTCCTAAAACATATCCATTTTATTTAATAATATATTCACTTTCCAAAATCGTGAATATAATTCCCAACCAAACTCTTATTATTACAACATTTAACTTAAAGGATAATTCGCTATCCAAAATCACGAATATATCTCCTTTAATAAACTTCTATGTTTAATTTATCAAATTCAATTGATTTCGGATTTATAAAACAACGTTTATAAATTCACATTTATATTTTATAACAACTTCGATTTATAAATCTCCTTTATTAACAAATTCTATTTATATCTCATTTAAATGCCAAAATCCAATTTATAAGTTTATTCCTTATAAATCTTTTATTCTACAAATTCATTCATTTTATAACTTCACAATTTATAAATCTATAAATTTCATTCACTTATGAAATCCATTTATACTTCATTTTTACACTTATAA
Organism: Allium cepa; assembly: GCA_030765085.1. Taxonomy (NCBI): domain Eukaryota; kingdom Viridiplantae; phylum Streptophyta; class Magnoliopsida; order Asparagales; family Amaryllidaceae; genus Allium; species Allium cepa. The sequence continues at coordinate 523,475,360 of CM060929.1, read as the reverse complement.
AAACTCGTTTTATAATTCCTATATTTTTAATTTATAAATATCAATATTATAAATCTTTTATATAAATCGTTTATAATAATTCAAAAATCCCAATTTAAACCATTCTTTTTAATAATTTACAAATCGTTATTAAAGCTTATATATATCTCCAAAATCATACTTAAGTATTATTTTCCAAAAATATAACTTTTATAATAATAATTATTATAACGTTTATTTATTTTAACAATTCAAAATTTGATAAACATATACCTTCAAAAATCACTTTAAAATCCTTTTAAATTCAAAATCGTTACTTTAATATTTTTAAAACTCCAAAAATAGGCCAATGCTGCAACAGTAACAATATATCAATCACGACAATCAAAACATCATATATCAATATGATAACAGAATATATAACAATATCTGTAAATAAATCAATACAGTTGAGGAATCCAGTTGGTTCCCTCCAACCTGTTTCCCTGCATGCACAGACGTTAGCACAATACCAATTCCGTTCCAATACGGAATATCGCGGTATATAGGATTTATAAAATATTACCTGCTATTATGCAGCGCAGTAGGGTCTCATCCACTATATAATGCGGGAAATCAACTCCAAGTACATAAATAATACCAATTTCACTTTGCAGTGAAATATTCGTTGTATATGTTTAATAAATAACATCCGCTTAATATACGATGTATAATGTCTATTTAACACAATAGATAACAATTTATCATCTAATCACACAATCAAGCAATTTTAAATCTAACTATTTAAAATTTAAAACGAAACAATTCGATTGAGTGAGAAGTTCTCACCTTGAGTTTCCAATATCAGTTGTAGCGTTTTATTTCGAATAAAATTAAACGCATGTTTAATTTTACCCGAAATTCACACTAGCTCCAAACGACTCCAATCCAATTCCATAGCATAGTATTCGTCCATACGATTCCAACGCAACTTGTTTTGTAATTTTTCGACCTCGTATGAACAAGATATGATATTTTAAAGTTTACCCGAATTATAATATAAAAAATTTACAATTTATTTTTAATTTTTATAACCTAATTACATCAGGGCCGCACGTTTTCATCACAAGATCGAGGTCGTTCCTCCATGTTCTTCCCAGGTTATCATGCACGACCGAGAACCCATACTTGCCGTCCAAACCCTAATTTTCGCGACCAAATCCTTCACTTCGACGACGATCGAGTAACGCCGTTCGACTCGCCTCACTCCCCTTCACCAACGCCAAAAGCCTTGATGAGCTCGGCTTCCATCTCAATGAGAAACGCGCGCGTGAACAGTAGGCGAACGCAGCCAGAAATCTCCACCATCGTTGCTCCATATCCCATCATCCCCATATAGATTCGAAGAGTTCTTTTCCCTCTACAGTTTCTTAGTTGATGACTTCTTCTAATTCTTCACGGATTGGAAGCAATTGAGGGAAGAAGATTCGAGCTCTCTAGGCCATTGAAATAAAACTGGCGGCTAGGGCTCTAGAGAATTAGGTTTTGCAAAGTGAAAATAGAGGGGTCCTTTTATAGAAATTTTAACGAAAAACACTATTCACTCCAAAATCCGAACTCCAAATCTCGTGCGGTGACCGGTATTTCTAGGGTTTAACCCACGTTCTGGACACAATGGAATAGGTTTCAGAGGCTAATTCGATCATATGTGAGAGTTACGGAAATAAACGATCAAATTCAAATTAAACCGATTTAACGAATTTCTATGCGTTTTGGCTTGTCCCGGCCAAACCGTAAATCCGATTGACACGAAATTCGAAATATTACAATAATATAACATTACGAATTCGATGAAACTAGTATCGTCGAAATCCGAGACTGTTTGAAAAATGGCTATTTTAACTCGTCAATTAAATATTAAAATATTCAATTTCCACAAATTAACTTTTAATTCAATTTTAAAAGTTCTATAACATCGTTATAACTTCAATATGATTAAATAAAATTTTAAAAATCATTTTTAATCATATTAAATCCAATTTCCAATTATTTTGGGAATTCCAAATATTAAATTATCGATTTAATTATCCAATTAATTCCAGATATTCGAAATAAAATTTATTTGACTTACAAATCTTACTTGTTAATATTTAAAATCAATTAAATATACGAATTTTAATTGACATAATTTTTGGTTTGTTACAAAACCCTAGCTTGCCTCTACCTACCTTTGGTTTGTTGCGGACCTGCCACTAGTTCGCTACCGGTCCACTTCGCGGTTCGATGTATTTGACCTTTGATTCTTCCTATGTCTTCGAATTCAGTTAGAGATGGGTTTGCTTAATTGGTTTGCTAATGATTGCGTTTGTATAATGATTTGATGATGAGTTTCCATTGGCAATGTTGATTGCAAGAAGCTTGAGTTGATTGCAGTTTAAAGGAGGAAGATAGTAAATCAAGTATAGTTGTCTCCAGGGATGACATTCGGGCTTTGGTCCAATGCTTAACACATTTTTCTATCTTCGTCCTTTAGACGAGAATTGACTTGTGTTAAGTTTTACGGCTGTTACTGTACATCACATGACCATTCGATCATGACTCTTTCGCTGACTTTGGACTTACCCTACTTGCTTGTTGCACACTTGGCGTTCCCGTAGTGAGAAGAATTTTCCGCATCGCTTCGAACAACGGATCAGTTATCAATCATGGATCGATAACGGGTAAGTGTATAGGAAGTAGAAACAAAAATAGAAAACGAAGTGATATGGGAGGTTCTTTTCTTCTTCCACCGCGAGCGGACTATCTACACGGGATAGGGCGTTTGCAGTGGATCGAGCACCGAGTTTATCCCATATAGATAACATACTTCACTTGCACCAGTCCACACTTGAAATCCGACGTGACGATCATAAGTTAATGTTGGAATTCAAGTGTAGCAGGGGAAGCTATTAGTTTAGGATAGATTTACTTAACCGTTTTCAGACACGAGTTTTGTTATTTAGAATGAAGTAGCCATCCATGCGTCGTATGTCAATCGATGGAAGCTCGGCACTCATAGAAGTCGAATCATCATCCAGTTCGTAAGCTTAATATGGCCAGTTAGTCCCAGTTGGGCCAATCGTGGATCGTACACCCCTAACTTTAGAGTTCTGCTTAATCCGCCCGAGAGAGCTTCATCGGTGGTTGTCGCCAAGGTTCTTTATTATATCTGTACGCAACATGGAATTCCCGAAGAGGATGTGCGGCTGCCACGGAAGGAATGAATTAGCTCATATGCATCCTTTGGGGTACCCACTTGTCACCGATACATGTGTTTGAATGGAGCCGTATCTCCCTTTAATTTCTTTTTGCATGAGACTCTCTCAAACTTGGGTATTGCCCCATTTCAACTTCATTCGAATGGCTATGCCATCTTAACTTTCATGCACGTTCTTTTCATGCGGGTGTTCAGCCGCTCTCTAAGTTTTGACGAGTTGCGGTACTTTCTGGCTTTCAAGAGGAGAGATGATTGTCCCTCCTTGATCATAATTGAAGCCCAAAAAAATCAAAAAATCGTCGAGCGCTTGCAAAGCAACTTATCACAATTCATAACCTAATATTTCTTTGTCAGATGCACTAAGAGGTTCAACCGTTGGTGGACGGCATGGGGTAAGCTTCCTTTTATTCATCAAGCTTTTTATGTGCTACAATGGAGTTCCTAACCAACAGTATGTCTCTTGTAGTTATCCTAAGGTCGAATAAAGTTGCGACATTCAATGAAGTTTGTGAGACTTTATAGGCAATTGATGTTGAGGAGAGAAGCATTAAAGTATTACTAACTGATTAAAACTTGTGTCACTATGGACTCCTGGCTCCGGGTAGATCTACCAATCAATTCGAAATTCCCTCTCCTGCTCGATCCAAGATTTATATGAGATCTATTTCCTCCTCCCATGATTTCGAAGAAGTTGCCTCTCAAGAAAGAGAAAGCCTGTTTGGAAGATCCAACGATGAAGCGTGGTAGGGGGAGGATGCTATTGCGACTGGATTAAACGGCCAAAGTAGAATGCCTCCAATTTTAAAGGAAGTAGAAGAGGAGTTCAGACAAAGAGAAGGCAAGGCCGTGCTAGATTCGAAAAAGGAAGAGGGAGAGTTTGAATGTAGTAGTGATGAGTCCACCGCTAGTGATTACTTCTCGTCTGAATTCAACGATGGGGACTCAGAGTCTTGTGATGAAACTCCGTGTATGAGTCTCATTCTTCTAAGCTCGCCACTCCTTGAGATGAGTGATAAAGACAAAGCTCCAGAATTTGGCAGGCATCGAGACTCTCCTGGCAAAGATATCAGATTAGAGTTTAGGGACTTCAATGATGTTTTTGTTGACTTTGATGAGCTCATGAAAGATGATTTTAAATTTGTTATTGTACCTCCCAACTTGGGTGATATTGTGCCAGAAGTTAGCTCGATTCCGCCCACGATGGCTGTCCATCCCAGTTCATAATGACATTTTAGGCTCGCCTTAGAAACACAATACACGTCATGCTAGGATTACATTCCTTTTCATTCATTTCTACATATTCATATTGTTTAAATTATGTTTCTGAAACTTTTTATGTATGTTTTATGCCAGATATCAAGAGAGGATGAGGTTTCTATGACGACTTTGAAGAGTTCACTGACTTACAACGGTACATCAAACGCAACTCTGGCCATTATCATTTCCGAGAAACATAGGAGGAATATAGGAGGAGGAAGGAACTTAAAGCTGAAACCCCCCGTTAGGGAGAAAGGGAGCGATGTCGATTGTATAAAGGAAGATATGAGAAGAGGAGATCTCTTGAGGTGAGGGATGAGTCGTTGAAAAAGTCGAAGTTTGAACACCATTCTCATTCTTTAGAGCTCGCTCCGAAACACTCTTCTGTAGGCCAAGAAATTCCTATTACTTCAGCCTCGCTTCCGCCTTCGATTCACATTTCATCATCTTCCATAGTCACTGTTGCCTACAGTGCTTTTCGCCCCTACCGGAGACCTGCCTACACCCATCCTTCGGGCCCCTTAAAATTTAAGGCAACGCTTTCTGGATGGTTTTTAAAGGGGGTCAAATTTGACCTGGATCTCCACCCCATTCTCAAAGATTCCTACATGCCGCATCTCCAAGCTATTCAGAGTGGCCTAGATCCAGTTGAAAGATAGGAGAAGCTCTGTAATTAGTAGCAAATACAAACATAAATAATTGTAAGGAGATACTCTCCTTCAAATCAGAGAAAGACAACTTTGAGAAGGCATTGGCCGAGCGTGATGCCAAAATTAAGTAATTAGAGGAAGAGAAAGCAGCGACACTGCAGGATAGTTTTAACCTGCCTTTTGGCAAGAAAAATACATGCGGATTTAACCCAAACAACTGCACAAAAAAATAGCATAGTCGACTAACAAACAGCGCGAGATGTCTAAAATATAGTTTCAGTAAAGATCGAGTCGCTTCAAGTTGCTTGGGGTCTGCTCCGAGTCGCCTTCATGTTTGCTTAGGATTTTCAGGCATGCCGCTTCGGGTCAGAGATGGGTTTACTTCGAGTCCTTGATGGATTAAATTTTTTACAAGTCACTTCGAGTCACCGGGCACCTTGCTTCGAGTCACTGGAAGGTCGACTTCGGGTCAAGGAGGTAGCTACTTCAAGTCAAAGCCATGGATCGATCAGCAGCCAAGGTCCCCTTCAATCTCGTATCTATCCTATTCGTATCCATCAAGTTTGCACTCATTCCATTTGTATCCATCGGGAAAATGCATCTCTTGAATCAATCGAGAATCATGAAGAAAGCCTTGATTCATGTCCATCAAAACCACCCACTTCGTATCCATCAACGTCATGTCCATCCTAGTTTCGTATCCATCGAACTTTATCCTTCACTTTGTATCCACGTGCTTTGTGTCAATCAAAATACTCACGCATTTCATATCAACCCTACCCACATGTTTCGTATCGACCAGTTAATCGGTGGATACAAAGCAAGGGACCAAGCATCAATATGAAGCTACAAACCAAATGATCGATACGAAATACGTGGAGGTCGATCCATGTTCGTTTGCACCTCAACTACCCACTTCATATCGATCCAATTTCTCTATAATTCGTATCGATCAGTCAAAAGATTGATACGAAATCAACGGCCATTGATCGATACGAAAAGCAATCATAGGCTATTTCTTATTGATCGACTTTGTATCAATTGATATGAAGAAGAAGGTCAAGCGATGAAGCGTTCAACATGGATCAAGGCGCGAAACTCGGATCGATGCGTAATTGGTAGGCGAAGTACATGGGAATGATCGATACGATAGGTATCGATACGTACCAGATCGATACGAGCTTGATCGATACCAAAGCTATCAATACAAACTATTAAGCCAGCTTACGAATTCCATTTTGGATCGATCATAACTCGAGATCTGCAAGTCCAAACACCTTCAAGATTTCACCACAACTTGCATACCACCAGAAGAACGTTCGTGATCAATCCTATCATTATTGGACCATTTTTGGAATGATACGAAATGCATAAGGATCAATCCCGAACCAGCCCAAATCGATCACGTGGGCCCACCCATGAGGGAGAAGAGGCATTCCAAGATCTAGGCCATATATTTCTTGATTGCACCTATAAATAGCACACCAACGCCAATAGAAAAAGTATCTTCTTGCTCTTCTGCGTTATCACTCTGCTAGAACTCCATTATAACTTGGATACTATCGATTGTACTCTTGTAAATCAGTTGAGAATCATCAATAAAACAACAAATTCTTCAAAGTGGACGTAGGCTACAATGCCGAACCACTATAAATCTTGTCATTTACTGATTTCCTTTTAAATTTTGAGTGTTCTTCATATTTATCTCAACTACATACATTCTATCTATGGCTTGTGACTGTGACTTGGTGCTTTCATCTACTATTGGGTGTTTATGTCTAATTTTGGTGCAAACATTTTGATGCTTTCACCGAGAAGGCTAACACTCAGGGATTCTAAATCTTGGAACTTGAATTTGAAGGCTTAGGAACTTGGATCTGGAAGGCTATGACGAAGAAATCATCAGGGAGACAAAGGTCAAAAAGGAGTCAGCATGAAGGAAGCCAAGAGGCATCCTCGGGAGCTAATCAGACTTCAGTTTTCATCACCAGAGATGAGATAGAGATGATAATGGACGCTCTACAGGAAGGGATGCTGAAAAGGCAGGAGGAGATGACGTAGAACCTACTCCAGCAAATTGGACAAGATTGAGTGTAGAATCAAGAAAACGCAACTGCAGGAAGGGTTGGAAATTGGGATCAGGAGTATGGAACAACCAAGTTTCAGAATAGAACGGGACCATCAGGAGCAGCCCCTGAGCTAGGGGCACTCCCCAGAGCATGTTGATCCGATCTTAGGCAGGATACCAGGCGGAGCTGTGCAACATGGCGATGATAGAGAAATCGATGCTCGTCCAGGAGAGAAGATTCCAAGATTCCCTCATGAACTCAAGAGGCAGATCGGGGCAATGGACAAGGACAACCGCTTGTAGATAGTGATAGATTGGCAATAATGGTCATACGGGCCATGAGAGAAGGCCTAGTGAATAGAGATTTGGAAGATGTGAACAGGAACCCCTTCGCTCTCGCGATTAGGAAGTCTAGGAATCCACTAGAATTCAAGCTACCAACACTGAAGACATACGATGGAAGGACGGATCCTACAGTTTAGTTGATGAGGTATATGAGGCAAACGGAAGTACTGGAGGCATCGAAGGAGGTCATGGCCCAATATTTCCTACTGTATTTGACTGACTATACAGCACCGTTGTTTAGACAATTGGAAAGAAGTTCAAGTGGAACGTGGATCGATGTGACGACCCGTCTTTCATTCACAGAAAAGCGTATCATCAATAAGAAAAGAAAGAGATAGAAATAGAATGGTAAAAGAAAAGAAACAACAACCATCAGAATCTCACAGCGGAAACGAACAAAATATAATATTACATATATCCCTTACATAATTTACATATCAGAGTTCAAAAAATAATACTACTCCATTACATCAGCCATTCATAAGAGTTTTCCCAACCCATACAACTCAAAACATAACACCAAAATGCCACTATAGTGAATATAGATAGATAGTACGTCTGAACTCCAGCTCCAGCTTCCAAAACATATGCTAATCCAAACCTAATCACTTGGCTACTCATAATAATTTGAGTACCCAAGAGTTTATGAAAAACAAAATAAACTCCGGGTCAGACATGGGTCTGGTGTGAGTAAATCAGTTAAAGTTGTTTAACTTTAAAAATCATTTTGAAACAAAAGGTATCACGTAAGACTTCCCATAAATAAACACGGGTAAGTTTTAACCTTACTATAACTAAAACATTTGATAGGAAATTCAGTGATATTATAATAGGGTCTAGGGTTTTCTAATAAATAGAAAATAGCCAAAATTGTTACATTCATTAAATTCCAGCTACTAGCCACAAAAGTGGGTAATACAATCAAAACCGTAGGGTCACATAGGAAAAATGGGTTTCCATCAATGGCAGGGCTACTGGGGTACCGCCCATCACAGTACGGGGCCTAGATCACCGTATCGAGGATCACTCCCGATCCCCTGCAACACAAGGCCGGACCCATCCCTTACTGGACAGTTCCGAACATGACAACCCTGCAGTTGTGGCCAACAACTGCCCACACAGCCGAATAAATAATAAGGGACTTCTAGACAGGGGTAAATCTCACTCTCAAGTGGGGGCTACCCACGAAACCTTGCTGCACCTCCCCTATTTTAGCCATTCCCAGTTGATGGGGCTTGAGGTTACGATTACCTTTATAAAGAACACAGCTCTTAGAATGCTCATCGTCCACCTGACGATGATCTGAAAGCATTCAATCCGTACAAGTTCATTCCGGGTTCGAACGAAACCGAAGGCATTACCTCGTTACACTCATTTTGGAATCACCCTCATAGTTAACGACGATAACCCTTGCACTTTGATTCACCATCTCAAATCTATAAGTACTATTCCATCAAACTCATTACGGAATCACCCACAGAGTTATACTGACGTATAGCCCTTATACCTCGAGTCTTCACTCTTCACATAACATTCACGACCTAACGTTATTTGGAATCGATGTGGTTTTCGGATATCCAGATATGGAAACCTGATCCCGGTCTCATCGAAATCCAAAGCGTGTCTTTTAGGTCCAAGTTGTTTTTAAAGGTTTTAAACAATTCAATTCAGATTTAAACATAGCATCACACAACATTATCAACATACAATAACCAATATCTATCACTGATATACAACAACTCATCACAGAATATAACTCAACTATCATTCAACATATATCAACCATATACAGATATCAATACAAATTATCATCCACAAACAAGCACTACTTAATTCATATCGTAATTAATTTAATTAATGTAATTTAAATTAATTACTTAAGAATTTATCACTTAATTTTTCTTAACCAAACATTAATTAATTAATCCCAATTATTTAATTAATTAATCACCTCTTAATTATCTTATTATTAATTAACTACTACTTAATTAATTAATAATCTTGATTTAATTATCAGTTAATTACTATAATTATTTATTAATTAACTTTGATTAAAAATTAATCATTCCTTAATTAGTTATTAATTAATTCTTAATTTATAATTAATTAACCTTAATTAATTCTTAATTACCTTAATTAATTCTTAATTAATTACAAATTAATTTCTTAATTACATAATTAATTAATCATTAATTAACCTTAATTATTTAATTTATTAAATCTTAACCCTTAATTAATTTACAATTAATTATAAATTAATTAATGTTTAATTACTTAATTAATTAACTCTTAATCGATTAATTAAATAACTTCTTAATCACTAATTTATTAATCATTAGTCATTTAATTAATCAATTATTAATCACTTATGAATTAACCTTAAATTAATTAATAACCTATTAATTGTTATTTAATTTAATCCTTAATTACCCATTAATTAATTCATAATTAATTTATTAAATTTTAACAATTAATTAACCAAAATTAATTAATTAATTCCATCACTAATAAATTTAAGTGACTTAAATTTCAAAATCTAATTAACTTCAAAACAATACAATGTTCATTCATCTTTAACTCTTACGTATTTAAGTATTAAATTTATTAAAAACTAATTACTTTAGCAAAATAGAGATAATATAAGGTGTTAAACTTTTAGACTTTAAAACAAAATTGAAGTTTTCAAAATAAACTTAAACTTACTTTCATTAAAATGCTTTAAGCCCGGCCCACGCGCATGCTAACACAATCCAACTCCATTTCCTTCCCCCTGCATCAACTACCTGAACCCAACAACACTCACGAGCAAAAATGCGCACATACCCGAGTGCAGCATGCTACTCTCACGCGACTCACTCGAACGCGACTTCGAGGAAAACCCATGCGCGCACAAACGAAAACAACAGACACAAGCCAACCCTCCTCGTGCACGTGCACGGTGCTCCGGCACCTCCATCACTGCCGCCGACCCTATGCGCAAACCACACTTCGATCCCCAACCCAAAATCTAAACCCAGAATTCGAAAATTCGAATTCGAACGAAATTCGAATGCTCGAGCCAAAAACAAACAGCAGCCGCTAGAAGAAACCCCATCGTCCATGACCATCCTACTTCATTCCGGCGCCCAACTTCGGCCACACGTGCGCAACCCCCACACGCAACTCCCTCCCAAACCATTCCCAACTCGATCACCCCTAAGCTTCACGCGATCGAATTTTCCAAGCTCGAAAAACACAGTACCTTAAACCCTACAAACCCAAATTTCAATTTCTATGTTGCATAATAAATTCAAATAGTATCTTTCTAGTGATAATCATCATCTAACATAGCTTCAGTTCAAATTTCAAAAATTGAAATCAATCCAATTACAAGAATTTGACAAAAGTCCCAAATACTGTAAATTTAAAAATTTAAATTCACTTGTATGTTAAAAATTTTGATTTCAGGCTTAAAATTCATATTTTGCATTTTAGAATCAGTATACATATTTGATTCATTAAAATTTTAACAAGATTTATATGCTAAATTTTGTTTTACTGCATGTTTACATTCTACAGTTTTTTTTCAAATCTGTTCATTGCATATTTAACTAATCACTTAAATTATGTTGAATTTAAACTCCACACTTGAAATACCAACTCACTATCACTTTGCTAAATTTAGATTTGAAGTTTTGTTTTTAGTAATTTACTCTGTTCTTGAGTTTATAGAGAGGTACAATTTTCTTAAACATACACAGCATAAAATTTAAAATCTAAAAACAAATACTTCACAAAATAATTGACATGCAAGCATTATATCACTAGCATTCAACATGCAACATTTCCATACTTTAAGTTTAATTTAAAAGTTTACTCACTTTTTTTCTTCTGATGTGAAGATTCAAACTACAGGAATGAATTTAGACTGCAGACTTCTTTTTGTTCTACTTGCTTCTTGAAATAACTTGTTTACCTTGATATGCTTTAAATCTTGAATAAGTTGGTGATAAAACTTTGAGATTGTGTAGAAATTTGTTGAAGATGTGAAGAAGTTCAGATTTTTGGAGAGAAGAATGTAAAATTTCTTTTTAATAAAATGAGAGTATGCATGAATGACTTTTAGAATTTGTTTTATAAAATTTAAAGAAAAGAAAATTTTTATTATGACAGTTGTCAAAATAATACTTAGATTCTTAACACATGTTTATCAATAGGTTTAGATGTTAACATGTGTTTATCTCATGGAAAAATGAAATTAAAATATTTACTTAATTGATTTTTCTTATATAAGTTTATATTTTAAATCTTTAGAAAATATCGATTTCTTTTTAAATAATGAATATAAAACAATTATTATAACTTGAATAAAATCATGAAAATATATTACTTAATCCTCAAAGTATAATTTTAGAATAAAAATTAACATAGTTTAAATCTTTTAATATATCAATCCAAACATAATTTGAATTTAAAAACCCAATCCAAAATCAACTTTGATATGAATAAAATTTTAACACAATCAATTTCATATATATATGTACTAGTTTTTAATTAGAATAAATTTATATTTACCATTCATTTATTAACTGTTGAATAAAATAACAAGTTAATCAATTTAAATTAATTTATTATATAGATTATCATATTTAAATTGGGTGTGAAATTCTGGGATATTACAATCCTCCCCCCTCAAAAGAATTTCGTCCCCAAAATTTAAACAAAAGATAATCCACAAATTTCATTTTATTCAACACTTCAAACATACATAACATCCATACATAAGCAACCATCAAACAAACATCCAAACAAACATACATCCAATACAAACACCACTAGCTATCCGGACACATATCCGGATAAGCCTTCCTAAAGCTATCCAAAGTCTCCCAGGTACAATCTCTGGGATCATCACTCCACTGGACTTTAACAAGCTTCACAATCTTGCTTCTGAGTTATCTCTCATCTTGATCAACAATTTGAACAGGATGTCGGACAACTGACAAGTCCGGCTCAACCTCCAATTCCTCCTGCACAGCTGGCTCCACAATAAGAGATGGATCGTGCACATATTTTCGTAGATGAGATACGTGGAAAACATTGTGAATTCCAGCCATCCGGACTGGCAATTCAATCTTGTATGCAACATCACCAATCCTCTCGAGAACTCTGAACGGACCAATGAATCTTTGAGCGAGTTTCCCTGTCTTCCCGAATCTTATAGTTCCTTTAATAGGGGGAACTTTGACAAAGACTAAATCACCAATCTCGAATTCCAATTGTCTTCGTCTCTTATCAGCATATTTCTTTTGTCGATCCTGAGCAGCTCTCATCCTTTTCTTGATCAGCTCGACTTTAGCAGATGCTTCACGGATCATATCTGGTCCAAGCACAATACGATCCTTCAATTCTATCCAACAAGCTGGAGATCTACACGGTCTTCCATACAGTGCTTCATAAGGAGCCATCTTGATACTTGCTTGGTAACTGTTATTATTCGAGAACTCTACCAGATGTAGATGATCCTCCCACGATCCTTCAAAATCTAATACACAGGCTCTCAGCATATCTTCTAGAATTCGGTTAAGCCTTTCTGTTTGTCCATCTGTTTGTGGATGATATGCTGTACTCAATCTCAAATTAGTCCCCAAAGCTGATTGCAATGCCTCCCAGAATTTACTGGTGAAAATCGGATCTCGATCACTTACAATGCTGACTGGAACACCATGCAATCTCACAATCTCCTTCAAGAAAATTTCAGCCAAAGAAACTGCGGTACGGGTCGCCTTAACTGGTATAAAATGGGTGCTCTTGGTAAGACGATCTACGATCACCCATATTCCTTCATTCCCTTTCTTAGTTCTAGGCAGACCGTCGATGAAGTCCATCGCAATCATTTCCCATTTCCATGTCGGGACCTCCAAAGGTTGTAACAAACCGGCTTGCTTCTGCTGATCTCCTTTCACTTGTTGGCAAATAACACATCTATTAACGAATCTGGCTATATCTTCCTTCATGCCCTTCCACCAAAAGACTCTTTTCATATCCTTGTACATCTTTGAGATTCCTGGATGGATATTCAATCTGGAGCGATGACTTTCTGACAATACTTCCTGACGCAGATCTCTATCATACGGAACACAGATCCTTCCATTCATCCTTAGTGTTCCTTGATCATCAATCTCAAAACTAGGACACTGCCCCTTCCTAATTCTTCTGATAATTCCTCTTAACCTACTATCAGATTCCTGCTTGCTTGAAATCCTTTCTAGAAGAGATGGAACCACTTCCAAAAGAGAAAGAACCGCATTTCTGCTAAGAGCATTTGCCACAACGTTCGCCTCCCCGGAGTATACAGAATATCCAAATCGTATGATGCCAAGAACTCAACCCATCGTTGCTGTCTTAGATTAAGATCTTTTTGAGAGAAAAGATATTTCAACGGTTTGTGGTCCGTGAATAACTCAAACTTTTCTCCTAAAAGATAATGCATCCATATCTTTAAAGAAAAAACAATAGCCAACAGCTCAAGATCATGCGTAGCGTAGTTCCTCTCATGTGGCTTCAACTGCCGACTCGCATACGCAATAACCCTACCATTCTGCATAAGCACAGCCCCCAATCCAACAATACAGGCGTCAGTATACACTTCAAACTTTCTCTTACCATCAAGAATAGCCAATACAAGAGCGCTTGTCAACTTTGCCTTTAGTTTCTGGAAAGCTTCCTCACACTCTGGTGTCCACTTAAATCTAGCTCCCTTCCTTGTCAGCTTTGTTAGATGAGAAGAGATCTTAGAATAATCCTTAATAAACTTCCTGTAGTAACCGGCCAATCCAAGAAAACTGTGAACTTCTGTAGGAGTCCGAGGCTACTTCCATTCCAGAATAGTCTCAACTTTAGCAGGATCTACAGGGATTCCATCACCAGAAACAATGTGGCCCAAAAATTTTACTTCAGATTTCCAAAAATGATACTTAGAAAACTTCGCCTTCAGCACATGCCTTCTCAGAGTTTCCAAAACTATTCTCAAGTGCTTCTTGTGCTCTTCTTCCGATTTAGAATAAACCAAAATATCATCGATGAAGACCAAAACAAACTTATTCAGAACATCTCTAAAGACTCGGTTCATCAGATCTACAAAATAAGCAGGAGCGTTGGTTAACCCGAAAGGCATAACCAACCACTCATAGAAACAATTAGGTCCCCTAAATGCGGTTAAGGGAATACTGTCTTCAGCTACACTTAACTGATGGAAACCTGATGCTAGATCTAACTGAGAAAAGACAGATGCACCACGAAGCTGGTCGAAGAGATCATCAATGCGAGGAAGAGGATACTTATTCCGAATGGTCCCCTTGTTCAATTCACGGTAGTCTACACAGAACCTTAGCGACCCATCCGACTTGGTGACAAAAACTGCAGCAGAACCCCAACAGGAAAAACTTGGTCTAATCAAACCCTTCTCCAACAAATCTTGAGTTTGCTTCACTAATTCCTCCCTCTCCCTTGGAGCCATCCTCCTACTTGGTTGAATTACAGGTACTGCACCAGGAACCAAATTTATACGGAACTCTATTTCCCGATGCGGAGGCAAACATTTAACTTCCTCAAATATGTCAGAGAAATCCCGGACTACTTCAATATCTACAACCTCTTCTTGAGAAGTCTCCACTCCATGTAAAAGACTACTCAAGTGGATTCCAGAGTTATCACACATTACTCTGGCAATCCTACCCAGATCAGTTTCCAACGAAACTATTCTTTCATCACAATTTAAGATAGCCTTATATTTGTCAAGCCAATCCATTCCCAATATAAGGTCAAAACCTTGAAAATCCAATACATAAGGATCACAGGAAAAACTATGGGATAGATAGGAGATTCTCAAATCTTTACTAATCCTATCAAATTTAGTTACCCCTCCTATAGGATTTGATACACAAAGGGATTGTCAACGATACTAGGAGTAAGTGAGAAATTCTCTTCAGTTCCCAGGGAAATAAATCTTAAAGAAGCACCAGAATAAAATAAGACATTAATATAATTTCCATTTAAAAGTAAAGTACCTTCCAAAACTCCCTTGCCTTTCGATGAGTTCGATGGTGCGCCTTCTAAAGCAAATACTTTGTTCTTTTGAACCTTATGAAGGAGCGGGCAGTCTCTAATCATGTGTCCCGGTTGGTGAAAGTTAAAGCAAAGCGACTTCTGAACTAAGGCTGACCCTGGTCCACTATACTGCTGCCACTGCTGCTGAGATCCTTTGCTGGGACACTTGTTTGCCAGATGACCTTCTTGATGACAAATATAACACTTTCGGGGTTCATTATTATTCCCAGACTTCTTCTTGTTTTGCTTCTTCCAGTTAGGATTGAATTTCCTCTTATTCTGGTTAGAAGAATTCCCTCCTGATGTAGCAACTTGTGCCACTGACCTCTTCTTCATTAAGTCTTCATACCTTAACGCCATATCAATAAGCTCCACAAAAGACCCTTTCAAATGTGTAGTCATTCTCTCATGATACTCAGGCCTCAACCCTTGGGCAAACATCTCGTTCTTCTTAAGAGGTGTGTCTATAAGTCCTGGTCCGTAGGAAGATAACTCGTTGAACTTTGTCTCGTATTCAGCTATGGACATATTCCCTTGTTTCAAATTCAGAAAATCTTGATAAAGCCGAGTTCTTCCTGCAGCAGGCATATACCTTTCCTCAAACATCTCCTTAAATTCTTCCCAAGACATACCATCCTCTGAGATATTAGCAGTCACTGAATTCCACCATACTGCAGCACCACCCTGCAATTTCCACGCAACCATTATTCTCTTCTGCTCATCTGATAACCTCATGCTCTTAAAAATCTTCTCACACGAGCTAATCCATGCTTGAACTTCTATAATAGTTTCCGATCCTTGAAATGGTTTCCCTCCTAGATGAACAAAGTCTTTGCATAATGCGGCAAAACTGGCTGAAGACGTAACTGGATTAACAGTCTCATCATCAGTCTTCTCTCTTCTGTTACCAGTTGATCCACTACCAACAACTATTCCCCTTCGGCCTCTTGAACTCATATTGGCTACCTGAAATGGTAACCAATCAAGTTCGATAGGGATATAGTTATATAAGAAAATTACAAATACGCACTCCCAAGGTAGATACTACTTCAGAGCCTAGGTGTTTCTCAACCATTGCTCTGATATCAACTATGACGACCCGTCTTTCATTCACAGAAAAACGTATCATCAATATGAAAAGAAAGAGATAGAAATAGAAAGGTAGAAAGAAAAGAAACAACAACCATCAGAATCTCACAGCGGAAACGAACAAAATATAATATTACATATATCCCTTACATAATTTGCATATTAGAGTTCAAAAAATAATACTACTCCATTACATCAACCATTCATAAGAGTTTTCCCAACCCATACAACTCAAAACATAACACCAAAATGCCACTATAGTGAATATAGATAGATAGTACGTCTGAACTCCAGCTCCAGCTTCCAAAACATATGCTAATCCAAACCTAATCACTTGGCTACTCATAAAAATTTGAGTACCCAAGAGTTTATGAAAAACAAAATAAACTCCGAGTCAGACATGGATCTGGTGTGAGTAAATCAGTTAAAGTTGTTTAACTTTAAAAATCATTTTGAAAGAAAAGGTATCACGTAAGACTTCCCACAAATAAACATGGGTAAGTTTTTACCTTACGCTAACCAAAACATTTGATAGGAAATTCAGTGATATTATAATAGGGTCTAGGGTTTTCTAATAAATAGAAAATAGCCGAAATTGTTACATTCATTAAATTCCAGCTACTAGCCACAGAAGTGGGTAATACAATCAAAACAGTAGGGTCACGTAGGAAAAATGGGTTTCCATCAATGGCAGGGCTACTGGGGTACCGCCCGTCACAGTACGGGGCCTAGATCACCGCACCGAGGATCACTCCTGATCCCTGTAACATAAGGCCGGACCCATCCCTTACTGGACAGTTTCGAACAAGACAACCCCGCAGTTGTGGCCAACAACTGCCCACACAGCTGAATAAATAATAAGGGACTTCTAGACAGGGGTAAATCTCACTCTCAAGTGGGGGCTACCCACGAAACCTTGCTACACCTCCCCTGTTTTAGCCATTCTCGGTTGATGAGGCTTGAGGTTATGATTACCTTTATAAAGAACACAGCTCTTACAATGCTCATTGTCCACCTGACGATGATCTGAAAGCATTCAATTCATACAAGTTCATTCCGGGTTCGAACGAAACCGAAGGCATTACCTCGTTACACTCATTTTGGAATCACCCTCATAGTTAACGACGATAACCCTTGCACTTTGATTCACCATCTCGAATCTATAAGTACTATTCCGTTAAACTCATTACGGAATCACCCACAGAGGTATACTGACGTATAGCCCTTATACCTCGAGTCTTCACTCTTCACATAACATTCACGACCTAACGTTATTTGGAATCGATGTGGTTTTCGGATATCCAAATATGGAAACCCGATCCCGGTCTCATCGAAATCCAAAGCGTGTCTTTTAGGTCCAAGTTGTTTTTAAAGGTTTTAAACAATTCAATTCAGATTTAAACATAGCATCACACAACATTATCAACATATAATAACCAATATCTATCACTGATATACACCATCTTATCACAGAATATAACTCAACTATCATTCAACAAATATCAACCATATACAGATATCACAACAAACTATCATCCGCAAACAAGCACTACTTAATTCATATCATAATTAATTTAATTAATTTAATTTAAATTAATTACTTAAGAATTTATCACTTAATTTTTCTTAATCAAACATTAATTAATTAATCCCAATTATTTAATTAATTAATCCCAATTATTTAATTAATTAATCACCTCTTAATTATCTTATTACAAATTAATTACTACTTAATTAATTAATAATCTTTATCTAATTATCAATTAATTACTACAATTATTTATTAATTAACTTTGATTAAAAATTAATCATTCCTTAATTGGTTATTAATTAATCCTTAATTTATAATTAATTAACCTTAATTAATTCTTAATTACCTTAA
This sequence comes from Allium cepa, assembly GCA_030765085.1. Lineage (NCBI taxonomy): Eukaryota > Viridiplantae > Streptophyta > Magnoliopsida > Asparagales > Amaryllidaceae > Allium > Allium cepa. The sequence continues at coordinate 523,456,767 of CM060929.1, read as the reverse complement.
TTAATTCTTAATTAATTACAAATTAATTTCTTAATTACATAATTAATTAATCATTAATTAACCTTAATTATTTAATTTATTAAATCTTAACCCTTAATTAATTTAAAATTAATTACAAATTAATTAATGTTTAATTACTTAATTAATTAACTCTTAATCGATTAATTAATTAACTTCTTAATCACTAATTTATTAATCATTAATCATTTAATTAATCAATTATTAATCACTTATGAATTAACCTTAAATTAATTAATAACCTATTAATTATCATTTAATTTAATCCTTAATTACCCATTAATTAATTCATAATCAATTAATTAAATTTTAACAATTAATTAACCAAAAATAATTAATTAATTCCATCACTAATAAATTTAAGTTACTTAAATTTCAAAATCTAATTAACTTCAAAACAATACAATGTTCATTCATCTTTAACTCTTACATATTTAAGTATTAAATTTATTAAAAACTAATTACTTTAGCAAAATAGAGATAATATAAGGTGTTAAACTTTTAGACTTTAAAACAAAATTGAAGTTTTCAAAATAAACTTAAACTTACTTTCATTAAAATGCTTTAAGCCCGGCCCACGCGCATGCTAACACAATCCAACTCCATCTCCTTCCCCCTACATCAACTACCTGAACCCAACAACACTCACGAGCAAAAACGCGCACATACCCGAGTACAGCATGCTACTCTCACGCGACTCACTCGAACGCGACTTCGAGGAAAACCCACGCGCGCACGAACGAAAACAACAGACACAAGCCAACCCTCCTCGTGCACGTGCACGGTGCTCCGACACCTCCATCACCGCCGCCGACCCTATGCGCAAACCACACTTCGATCCCCAACCCAAAATCTAAACCCAGAATTCGAAAATTCGAATTCGAACGAAATTCGAATGCTCGAGCCAAAAACAAACAGCAGCCGCTAGAAGAAACCCCATCGTCCATGACCATCCTACTTCATTCCGGCGCCCAACTTCGGCCACGCGTGCGCAACCCCCACACGCAACTCCCTCCCAAACCATTCCCAACTCGATCACCCCTAAGCTTCACGCGATCAAATTTTCCAAGCTCGAAAAACACAGTACCTTAAACCCTACAAACCCAAATTTCAATTTCTATGTTGCATAATAAATTCAAATAGTATCTTTCTAGTGATAATCATCATCTAACATAGCTTCAGTTCAAATTTCAAAAGTTGAAAGCAATCCAATTACAAGAATTTGACAAAAGTCCCAAATACTGTAAATTTAAAAATTTAAATTCACTTATATGTTAAAAATTTTGATTTCAGGCTTAAAATTCATATTTTGCATTTTAGAATCAGTATACATATTTGATTCATTAAAATTTTAACAAGATTTATATGCTAAATTTTGTTTTACTACATGTTTACATTCTGTAGTTTTTTTTCAAATCTGTTCATTGCATATTTAACTAATCACTTAAATTATGTTGAATTTAAACTCCACACTTGAAATACCAACTCACTATCACTTTGCTAAATTTAGATTTGAAGTTTTGTTTTCAGTAATTTACTCTGTTCTTGAGTTTACAAAGAGGTACAATTTTCTTAAACATGCACAGCATAAAATTTAAAATCTGAAAACAAATACTTCACAAAATAATTGACATGCAAGCATTATATCACTAGCATTCAACATGCAACATTTCCATACTTTAAGTTTAATTTAAAAGTTTGCTCACTTTTTTCTTTCTGATGTGAAGATTCAAACTACAGGAATGAATTTAGACTGCAGACTTCTTTTTGTTCTACTTGCTTCTTGAAATAACATGTTTATCTTGATATGCTTTAAATCTTGAATAAGTTGGTGATAAAACTTTGAGATTGTGTAGAAATTTGTTGAAGATGTGAAGAAGTTCATATTTTTGGAGAGAAGAATGTAAAATTTCTTTTTAATAAAATGAGAGTATGCATGAATGACTTTTAGAATTTGTTTTATAAAATTTAAAGAAAAGGAATTTTTTATTATGACACTTGTCAAAATAATACTTAGATTCTTAACACATGTTTATCAATAGGTTTAGATGTTAACATGTGTTTATCTCATGCAAAAATGAAATTAAAATATTTACTTAATTGATTTTTCTTATATAAGTTTATATTTTAAATCTTTAGAAAAAATTAATTTCTTTTTAAATAATGAATATAAAACAATTATTATAACTTGAATAAAATCATGAAAATATTACTTAATCCTCAAAGTATAATTTTAGAATAAAAATTAACATAGTTTAAATCTTTTAATATATCAATCCAAACATAATTTGAATTTAAAAACCCAATCCAAAATCAACTTTGATATGAATAAAATTTTAACACATTCAATTTCATATATTTATGTACTAGTTTTTAATTAGAATAAATTTATATTTACCATTCATTTATTAACTGTTGAATAAAATAACAAGTTAATCAATTTAAGTTAATTTATTATATAGATTATCATATTTAAATTGGGTGTGAAATTCCAGGATATTAATATCGAGTTGATTGAAAAGTTAATGAGGCAGTTCAGAGTTCATATCTCGAGGTCAAGAATGTGATGAGTTTGACAACACTGAAGTAGAAAACCGAGGAGTCTTTGAGGAGTTTTCTAACACGATTCAATGCAGTGACGACATCGGTGGATTACCCAGATCCGTCAATGGTTTTGATGGCAACTGTATTTGGCATAGATGATGGCATGGAATTCAAGAATTCATTGACATGGGATCCACCTATGGATCTAGGAGAGCTTTACCATGAGGCAGAAAGGTTTCTGTGACAAGAGGATGCAAATGTTGAGAGAGAGGAAGGAGAGGGAGTTGTTGTTTATGCAGTCAAAAGCGGAGATCCGCCCGAAAAGGATTCAGGCAAGGATAAAGGGGAATGAAAAGTAGAGGAGAGCTGCAATGAGCCAAAGAAGCCGCGAAAGGAACCGAGATTCACCTCTTATATGGAGTTGGATGAGACTTTGGAATGAATCTACCAGGACATTAGGGGGCAGGTTCTCTACCGAAGGCCAATGAGGAGGGATCCGACCAACAATGAAAAGAAATCAAATAAGTACTTCTTATCCTACGAGTTAAGTGGCCATAGTATGAATGATTGCAGGCACTTGAGGGATGAGATATTAGGACATATCCGGAACGGTATGCTATTGTAGTACGTGAAAAGGTAAGCATCGACGGTGGAACAGGAGTGGCCGCCATCTGCATCTAATGAGAACGACCTCGAATCAAGGAATCAGCTTATCATCAACTGATTAGAACTACGACGAATAAGTAACAACATCACACTAACACTGTTAAGTCGCTTACACATGTACGGAATCACGAACGGTCCTCAGGCATGCTCTACGGCGACTATAAACTGCAGCAGTGGAGGTGTTTGCACTTTGATGCTTCTGTTTTCTCTTTTGTACATCTGGACTTGATTTAGTTGGACATTTTTGTTATAAGACTCATTTGAATATAAATTTGGTATTTATAATCCATAATGGCAAAGTCACTTACACATGCTCGCGATCGCAAATGGTTCTAAGTGATGAACCGCCATTAACAAATGATTCAAAAACTCATTCGAACGTGAAATCTGACATTAATAATACTAAGCCCCCTCGGGCATACACAATTCGCCATGAACGGCAACCGATCATGAAAGTCACAATTCTCCTCGAAAGACACCCGACCTCGAACGCTTATAATTCGCCACGAACGGTACCCGACCACAAACAGTCACCATTTGCCACGAACGGAATCTGACCTCGAACGGCATACGTTCTCGAACGATCGCTATTCCCAGTCAGGTAAGATTATCAATCTCTTTACATGGAATTAACAGGATATGAACATCTGGCTTATGTCACTACAAAACACACCATCCCATCGCAAGGCATGTTTTGAGGGGCAAATTGTTTACCCGCCTTTTGGCAAGGCAACATACAGGCGGATTTAACCCAAACAACTGTACAAAACGTAGTATGGTCGACGAACAAACAACGCAAGATGTCTAAAATATGGTTTCAGCAAAGATCGAGTCGCTTTAAGTTGCTTGGAGTCCGCTACGAGTCGCCATCATGCTTGCTTCTAGTTTTCAGGCATACTGCTTCGGGTCAGAGAAGGGTTTACTTCAGGTCTTTGATGGATTAACATGTTTTACAAGTCACTTCGAATCACCAGGCACCTTGCTTCGAGTCATTGGAGAGTCTACTTCAGGTCAAGGAGGTGACTACTTCAAGTCAGAACCATGGATCGATCGACAACCAAGGTCCCTATCAATCTCGTATCCATCCTATTCGTATCCATCAAATTTGCACTAATTTCGTCATATCCATTAGGAAAATGCATCTCTCGGATCGATTAAGAATAATGAAGAAAGCCTCGGTTCATATCCATCAAAACCACCCACTTCATATCCATCATTGTCATGTCCACGCTAGTTTCATATCCATCGAACTTCATCCATCACTTCGTATCCGTGTGCTTTGTGTCGATCAAAATACTCACCCACTTCGTATCGATCCTACCCCAACATGTTTCGTATCGACCAGTTAATCGATCGATACGAAGCTACAAACCAAACGATCGATACGAAGTATATGGAGGTCAATCCATGTTCGTTTGTACTTTAGTTGCCCGCTTTGTATCGATCATATTTCTGTATAATTCGTATCAATCAGTCAAACGGTCAAAATAAAATCAATGGCCATTCGATCGATACGAAAAACAATCATAGGCTATTTTGTAACGATTGATTTCGTATTGATTGATATGAAGGAGCAGGTCAAGTGATGAAGTTTTCAACATGGATCGAGGCGCGAAACTTGGATCGATGGGTTTGAGATCATTGCCAAGTTATAGGCCCAGGTGGCATAGCTCAGTGCCGACTAGACTGTTGCTAAATTTGAGAAAGCTGCTATGAAAGTAGATTACTTGGACCTCCAAAATGCTTTCGACAGGAAAATGGAGAAGCTGGATGCGACTATTTGAAACTTCTATGTTAACTTGCATCAAGGAAGTCTCAGCTAACTCGGCCCAAAGTTCACAGACACTCTCGCTCTTGTTTGGGAAGAAATCTTATCTTGTTTTGCCGACAACGGCGACGTTTATTCTGATCGAGAGTTGTGAGATGCCTATCTAAACGATGAATTCAAGAAGGCATTACTTGAGGGCCAGGAAATTCTCCGAGTTGAAAGAGAGAAGGAGGCTACCCATGCTTCCTTGACGACTGTCGCCGACGTGCTTACCAAGCCTTCAATTTTTGACATGGGCGAATTATCGGAGCAGTCCCACGAGCAGCCAACAAGTTCTAGACTTGAGCTTCTCTCCTAGGTGGTGGAACCATCAAAAAGGCGAAGGTGGTAAATTCGAGGCTGCTATTCTTGATCGTCCCTCTAGTGCATGTTACGTCCTTATTTCCCCCGAATTTGGAAGCTTCCAACTTACACCGCAAGAACAAGAAGAATTTAATGCTTTCATTTTTGATCTTATAGGTCCATTTAACTTTCCTGTTGACGTGCCAGCCGCTTCGGTGCCTGCACCTGCTGCCATTTCCACATCTTCTATGGTTGTTTCTATTCCTGTTCTGATCCCTACGTTCGTGTCTGGTTTCAAACAGGGCCCAAAGCTAAAGAGATAGCTGCACTCCATGGCCTGGAAGACCCTTCTATATTGTTGGAAGGAGACGTAACAGGAGCAGAGGCCAAGAAGAAGGAGACTCAGATGGAGCAACCATAGAAGACTCAACACAAACCGGTTACTATCTAGAGGGAAAAGGCCGAAGCGATCAAAGTCTCTAAAAGTTCCTGCAAATTACGAAGGCGAAAGACGAAGGGAGAGGCTTCTGAGACGGCTTCGTGGAAAGATGAGGAAATTGCCACCGAGCTATTCATTGACATTACCGGTAGCGACACCACTCCTGAGAAGAAGCATAAGCAGCCGATCAAGGGTGGAAAGGGAAATGGTGGAAAGAAGCGTTGAGCGGCTTATACGAAGGCTGTCTCGATTTTGGTCAACAGTTTCTAGGAAGATCAATTTGTTTTTTTTCATTTTGAGTCATTCTGTTCAAGTCAGAGTCTACACTTTGCGTATTTAATGTAGAGTCTGCATTTTCTTTTGGTTGGCCGGTGTTATATGGGTACGACCACCACATTTTGACCTTATGTACAAAAAGATTTAAGAAATATATTGATATTTTGACTGTACTCTTATCTATTTGTTCATATATCTTCTGTGTACTTATGCTTGGTTAATATCATACTTTTCTAATTTTGTGATTATAGCTAAAGCCCTTTATTTGAAGTAGAAAAACTTAGATTAATAGAACATAGAAATTAACAACACTTTGTAAATTAATAGAACTCTAGAAATTAACAGAACTTAAGAATTTCGTTGTTAACTTCTTTGTTTCAAATTTTTTTGTTTGGAGTGACAGGGCATGCCAACTTATTTCTTTCACGTGTTTTTTGTTCCGGTCCCAGTGTATGCCTCTAGTTCATGGGTCTGTTCACTTCAAGCAATTTTTGAATGATCGAAAACATATGGTTTAGATAACTCTTATATCAAACATAAAATATGGCCAAGTTACAACTTGATTCCCCTTTCTTTGGAAGTTTGGTAACTTTAGCATGTAATCCTAGTTTTTGGTGATATTTTGGTAAGCATGAAATTTACGCAGTTCCTGCCGATATTCTGATAAGCATGCAATTTACACAGTTCTTGGCGATGCACTGATAAGCATGCAAGGAGTGTAAGTTCAGATGCGCTGCTTATGAGACGTGTGACCTTTTTTGCTCCTTGGAGTTGCCTATCTTCAGGTAACCCGAGGAGCGAGGAGTTAGTCTTTTAGTGCCCGTCGGCGTTGCCTGTCTCTGGGCAATGTGAAGAGTTAGTTTTTGATGCGCGGCTTTTGGTGCTCCTTGGCGATGCCTATCTTCAGGCAATGCGAGGAGTTTAAGCTTGAGTGCGCGGCTTACGAGATGTGTGGCTTCTGGTGCTCCTTAGTGTTGCCTATCTCTAGGCAACGCGAGGAGTTTGTTCTTTGAGGCTCCTCGGCGTTGCCTATCAATAGGCAACGCGAAGAGTTAGTTTTCGAGAATCCTCGACATTGTCTATCTCCCGGAAATACGATGAGTTAGTTTTTAAGGCTCCTTGGCGTTTCGTATCTCCGGGCAACACGAGGAGTTAGTTTTTGAGGCTCCTCGGCGTTGCCTATCTTCGGTAACACAAGTAGTTAGTTTTTGATGCTCCTCGGCGTTGCCTATCTCCAAGCAACGCGAGGAGTTAGCTTTTTGAGGCTCCTCGGCGTTGCCTATCTCCGTGTAATGCAAGGAGTTAGTTTTTGATGCTCCTCGATGTTTCCTATTTCCAAGCAACGCGAGGAGTTAGTTTTTGATGCCCCTCGGTGTTGCCTATCTTCAAGCAATGCAAGGAGTTAGTTTTTGATCCTCCTCGGCTTGCCTATCTCCAGGTGACGCGAGGAGTTAGTTTTTGATCTCTAGGCACTACCACAACAACATCAGCTTTTGAGAGGTAGGGATTGGGTTCCGCCGATCCAACGGTTTGAGTCGCTTTGCTTCCTTCGACTTGGGGGAATTTATTGTGGACATAGTTTTCTCGATTTGAAAATGCAAATCGAATTTTATTAAGGAAAGCATGGAAGATTCTTAGCCTATTTACAATGCCCTAGCATTTCTGGGTTGTCTTATTTGCTGAAAAATATAAAATACATAAAATATTTTTTAAATAAAAGAATGGCGGAGCGATTTGCTTTTCCAAGCTTCTGGAATTACGACTCCTCGATGGTTGTTAGCTTGAAAGTCCCATCCCTAAGCTTTTGATTAAGGATGTATGGTCCTTCCCAGTTTGGTCGGAAGGCGCCTAGAACGGGATAAACTCAATTGAGCACAAGATCTCCAACTTTGAAAGTTTGACTGTGAACTTTGGAGTTAAAGTACCGTGTGACCCTTTTTTGGTGGGAGGCAGTTCTCAACTCTATTTCTTCTCTTTTTTCATCTACCATGTCTTGCTATTCGAGTTGGAGCTGCTCGTTTTGTTTTTGATTGAATTCTACCTTCGGTACGAGGGTACTTCTAATTCAACAAGAATCATAGCTGCTAAACCATATGCTAAGGCGAACAGAGTGTGGCCAGTTGCCGCTTTGTGGGTAGCTCTGCAAGCCCATAGTGCAAGTGGAAGTTCATCAACCTAGTTTCCTTTTGCTTTTGCTGGTTGCTTTTTAATAGTAGACTTGATGACCTTGTTTATTACTTCCACCTGCCTGTTTGCTTACAGATGAGCCGCTGCAGAAAAGCACTTTTCAATTTGAAAACGCTTGCAAAAGTTCTTGAACTCGACACTTTCTAATTGATTTTCATTATTAGTGATGTTTTTTGCGGCACACAAAACCTACAAATGATGTTTTTAGTAACAAAATTAATAACATTCTTTGTGGTTACAGTGGCCAGCGGTTCCTCTTTGGCCCTTTTTATGAAATAATCTACGACAAATATAGCATATTTGGCCCCTACTTTTGCTATTGGCAGTACGCCAATCAACCCAATTTCCCATTTTGTGAACGGCCATGGACTGACCATCAGTGTTAGCTCCTTTGAGGGAGTTCTTTTAATGTTGCTAAATCTTTGGCAGCGATCGCATCTCCTGTCATGATCTACAGCGTCGTGTTTTATCATTGGCTAGAAATACCCATACCGAAGGACCTTCTTTGCAAGGGTCTGCCCCCTAATATGGTCTCCACATTCGCCTTCATGTACCTCCTTTAGAATTCTTCGTGCTTCATCATCGGTCACACACCTAAGAAGAGGGATCGAGAATCCCCTTCGATAGAGTACCCATCTATATCATGAACCGTGGCGCCTTCCGGAGGAGCTTCTTACGTTGATTTTGATCAGTTAGAAGGGTTCTTGCAAGTAGATAGTCCTTTATCGGTGTCATCCATGTATTCGGTTCAACGGTGGTTTTAAGGATTCAGTCTACACCCATTTCATCTATACTTGGGTTGGTTAACGTTTCAACCAGGACCGACCTCAATGACTGAGCTTCTACGGAACTTTCCAATTTGGCCAAATAATATGCCTTGAAGTTTCGCTCCAGTAGGATATGAACTATAGTGTAGTGCTCGATGTCGCCTAGTACCTCTTGTACTTTGGACATGTATGGGGCAAGAATTTCTCCACACGCTTAGTATTCCCCTTTCACTTGATAGACGACCAACTGGGAGTCGCTGTATATGTGAATAGATTTTATCTTGAGTTCTTTCACAAACTTCAATCCAGCGATCAGTTCTTCATACTCTGCTTCATTATTTGTTGCTGGGAATTCCATGCGCAAAACATAGCTAATGGATCGCCCCTCAGGGGTTTCAAGTGCTATCTCTGCTCCCAAACAGAAGTTGTTGGAAGCACCATCAACGAAGAGCTTCCATTGCGTACTTACTTCCAACTGAACTTCTTCCTCGTCGTTCCTTATAGTAAATTTGGCGATGAACGGCCAACGCTTGCCTATTGATGGCTTTCCTGGGGTGATATGCTATGTCATATTGACTTAGCTCTATATTCCACTTGAGTAGTTATCCGAAATTTTCCGGCTGGTATAAAACTTGCTTCAGGGGTTGGTCAGTCAATACTTTAACTAGATGAGACTGGAAGTATGCTCGTAATTTCTAGGATGCGATCAAAAGGCAATATTCTAGCTTCTCCAGTTTTGGGTAATTCTTCTCAGCTCCACTGAATCGTTTGCTAACGTAGTACACGGGACGCTGGATTCTTGCTTCTTCTCGCACGAGAGCGGCGCTCAGTGCGTGTGGGGAAACTGCTAAAAAAATGAATAGGTCTTCTCCATCCACTAGCTTTGATGAGAATGGGGGAGCTTCCATGTGCCGTAGCAATTCCTCGAAAGCTATCTGACAAGATTCACTCCATTCAAAGTTTTTCTTTGCCTTCTTTAGTGCATCGAAGAACAGTATGCCCTTTTCTGTAGCTTTTGAGATGAATCGACTCAATGTTGTGACTTTTCCATTCAAGCTTTGAAATTCCTTTTTTTGGGGGGGGGGGCTTGGATTCCTATAATGCTGTTGTTTGCTCTAGATTCACTTCGATTCCCCGGGCACTTACTATGAACCCTAAGAATTTCCCAAAGGCTACCCCGAAGTGACATTTGAGCGGGTTGTACTTCATTGCATATTTTTGGAGCATCTCAAACATCTCAGCAAGGTTGTCCAGATAGTTAGCAACTACTCAAGATTTGACCAACATGTTGTCCATGTAACCTTCCATAGTCTTTCTAATCTGGCATTTGAACATAGTATTCACTAGCCTTTGATACGTTACCCCTGCATTTTTCAAGCCGAATGGCATTACTCTGTAGCAGTACAATCCAAAATCGATGATGAAGCTAATGTTCTCTTGATCTGGCTCATGCATCAGGATCTAGTTATAGTCCGAGTACACATCCATATATGACAACAGTTCATGTCCCGTTGTTCCATCCACAAGCTAGTCAATTCTAGGGAGCGAGAAGCTCTCCTTTGGACAAACTTTGTTTAGGTCCAAGAAATCAATACAAGTTTGCCATTTTCCATTAGACTTCTTGACTAGGATTAGGTTTGATACCCATTCAGGGTAAGTTGCTTCCCGGATGAAGCCATTAGCCATTAACTTGTCAACCTCCTCTCTCACTGCCTTAGATCGCTCGAAGACCAAGCTATGATTGTTTTGCTTTACTGGTGTGAATTTGGGGTTAATATTGAGAGCGTGGCAGGAAATTTCAGTTGATACCCCACACATATCGGAGCATGTCTAAGAAAATACGTCCAAATTGGCGCGAAGGAATTTGGTTAGTTCCGACCGCATCTTGTTTCCAAGCTGCGATACAATTTTCAGGACCCGTGTTGAGTCATCCATACAGACTGGGACAGACACCGTCAATTCGGTCTGTCCCGCCCAATCCTCCCCTGAGCTCTTCTTCCTAACGTCCCCAAGCCAGGGGCAGCTCTACAGTTACTATTCGTGGTGTTCATAGATGTGGAGAGCTTTTCCCACATCCTTTCTTTTTTCCTTTCTTCTTGACTCACGTAATTCCACAATATAGCATTCCCGGGCGACGCTTTGGTCTCCTTTCGCAATTCCGATGCTGTACTCGGTAGGTAACTTCATTGTAAGGCACCATTGGGCCAACGCTATTCTAAAGTCGGCTAATGAGGGTCGTCCAAAGAAGGCATTGTATGTTGACATTATATCCATCGCTCACCCTCTCCAAGCTCCATAGGTAGGTCGATTATTCCCACCGGTTGTTTGGGTTCACTAGTAAACCGCTGATTCTTTGTTTGGCACGCAGATACGCTTTTCATTCCAATCTTCATTTGATAGAAAGTACATCGGAAAAGTATCTTAACTGAAATGCCACTATCAACCAGCACTCTTCGGACTATGGTAGGCCCGATTCCTACTGTCACCACCATTGGGTCAAGAGTTGGAGCTTCAATCCCTATGGTGTTCCCGGTTATGGAACATTATGTCATCACTCAAAAACTTTTATAGCTTGACCGGAGTTTCATCATCTATTGCTAAACTTGATGCCTTCGAGGTGTGCTTTAACGAACTCACATATCGCTCCATCTCTTCCGAACTTCTTTGCGTGGGATGTGGTCCCCCATATATTGTTCCAATAATAAGCCTCTGTTCGGTTCGTTTTGACCCTTCTTCACTAATTCCAGCTTGATTTCTTTGTTCTATAGGAGGTTGAGGGGCCACAAGTTGATTGGGCTTTTGTGGCTTTTTCATGTATTATCGAAGCTTGTTGTCTTGGATCATCCCTTCACTGAGGTCCTTAAGGTGGCGGCATTCATTTGTATTGTGGTGGTGTGTCTCATGGAAGCGGCAAAATTTCCCTGAGCGCTTTTGCTGTTCCGTTGCCTCTTTTCTAAGAGGTTCTTATATTCTTCAATCTCTTCTGCTGTGAGATAAATATTCTCCAGAGTATCATTTAGAGGGGGTATAATCTTCTTGTCTAAACCCTCTAAATCTTTTGTTGCTACCACCGTTATTTATTTTGTTGGAGTTTTGGATTCTTCTCTTCTGATTCCCACTCTTTCCTGCAACTCCTTGAGTACTTTCAGATTCGCATGTGTTCTGATTTGCCATAATGTCATTTTGTCTGGTGTTTATCTATTGTATACCAACAGACTTTCTTTCCAGCTCATGTGCTTTCCCCAACCTTAAGTCCTAGCTTGCTTTACGATTGAAGTCTTTCCTGTTAGTAAGTTGCTTCAACTTAATCTATTTCCCAAACTCCATTTCTAGGTGAATTGCATGGACTAACGCCATAAAAACGATATCCTCATTAGAGTTACTTACTTCCGTGACCGTGGTGTTAAACCTGTTCATGAATGATTTCAATGACTCGTTGCCCCCTTGGACCAATTCGGATAGGGACATGACGTACTTTGGTTTTACAGTATGGAGCCTGCACTGGTCATGGAATTTCTTTTCAAGTTGGCCAAAGGTAGACTTAAATCTTGGAGGGAGTCAGGTGAAATACATAGACGCGACTTCTTCTAGAAAAATAGGGAAACATCGACAGCGAACGACCTCTAGAGCATTGGCTCCACCCATATACCACCTATACCTGTACAAATATGGTTTTGGGTCCTTAATTCCATCATAGGAGGGGATAGTTAGCATAGTGAATTTGTCTGGGTATCTTTCATTCAAGATCTCACCGGTAAAAGGGGTTCGATTCGGGGTAAATTCCCATTCATCAGCCTTTCTATTTTTACTCTTATCCATCAACAGTTTGACCATGTCTGCTATATATGTCATTGATGTCCTATAGTCCTGGGTGCAACAATCAGTCAATATGGCGATTTTTTGGTTTTGCAAATGGTCTTGGTGCATGGGTTTAAGCCTAGGCTCTCCTGTCTTCAGGAAAGCCGCTCCCACGGGACCCCGTTGGCTTGCAGTGGCCCGACTGGGGCAGTTTAGACATTTCTAGCATTATCGAACGCATTGACATTCTCTTCCACCTAATTACCTTACTCTCCATCTTCTGAACCCGAGAGATTCATAGCTATATCTTCCTGTGAGGTTTTGGTCCCTTGATTAAAATTCAAGATTGGTGGTTGTTTTCCATTTCTTCTATGCAGGCTGAAAATGGAAGGATTCTCTTGTTCTGCAGTAGTCACTGGTTCAGGCACAATCCTTGGAGTGGGGTTTGATTGTAGGGTTAATAGAGCATTTAGCTTATCCATTAGAGCCTTTTGACTATTTTTACATTTTTTGGTTGATCTCCTCGGTCATCTTATTTAGCTCGTCCCTGGTGACGACTTTATGCTGACTGGAGGATGCTAGTGCATGATTTCCAAAGTGAGCACCATATACTTTAGCTTGTTAGAGACTAACATCTTCACGAGCTATTACTGTCCCTATGGATCTCCCAAAGGCGGCTTTTCTTCTTCCAGAAGCCATTGATATTGGAATAGCAAGTCCTTCAAGCAAAGATCAGGGATCTAACTTTTGGACTTAAGGGATCCAAAGTAGATAGCTCGATCTGGATCTTGAGTTGGGTTTTCAGTGAAAGCACCAAATTGTTAACCTAAAAAATGGATCAACACCCTAGTTAGAGTTTGAAAGCATCAGCCCTTTTTTGACAGAGCAATATCACAAATCATAGATGTAGGAAAAGAACAGTAAAAGAAAGTAGACAGAGAATTTTTATAGTGGTTCGATTGTTAATGAAGCCTACGTCCACTTTATAGTTTTATTAAAGACTGATTGTTGTTTCAAGAGACGTTTGATTACAAAGCTTGGATTATCTTTAGCTAGATTGAGTCCGCAGAGTTGGAATCCAATGGAGAATCACAGTGAATTCTTTTGGAGATTGTTGTGAGGGATGTAGAGAGAGAAGAATAATTCCAGCAGAGCTTCAAAAACCAGTCCGAAGAAGATCCTCATTTATGCTGTAGGTGGGATGGTATTGGATTGGAGAGCTTCTGGGCTAGGCCACTTCATTGTCAGCCTACAGATAGGTGAGGAATGACCCATGGGGGGTTTTGGCTTGCAACCCGAGGCAAAAACCATGGGTCGCTGCGACCCACGGACTTGACTCATTTTCGAGCCAATGCCTTGGCCTTTTCTTTATTGCATCCTTAGGTAGTTTGTTGTTGAATCAGAAAGATGTTTGAGTTGTTAATGATCTGAGCACTTAGGATTTTTCTGGATTTTGAAATTGGCGATGCTTCCACAGTCATCGTGGTTCCGTTTTGAGGATCATGCCTTCTTAACTGCATCCTAATGGATATGCGCTTCTCATTACCTTGTATATCATATTTATGGAGCATCTCCATCGACCTCCGACCGTTGAGAATATCAGATACTTATTTAATGTTAAGAGTCGGGGAGATAATACCTCATTCACTTTTCTAGAAGCGATCAAGAACTGCCAAGTCATGGTAGGTGCTTGCAGTAAGTTGAGCTACTTTAAGACTGAGTGGTTCTTCATGAGATGCCCACCAAGGTTTTCTAGTCAATGGTCGGTCGAACATAAGTGCTTTAACTTCTACATCAGTTAACTGGGTAATATAAATCGATGCTGAATTCACTACTGCATTTCTTTTACAGTCTCCATTTCAAGTCCCAAAGGAGCACAGTTCAAGGAGATAGTGAGAATGCTCCAGGTGGTTCCCGCTAAACTTAGAGAAATAGACGAAGTCGTTAGAGATGATAACTTGATCACCGCTGGGCTTATAGAGAGAGGTCAGAGCATTGGGCTGATAGGGGTTCCTAGAGAGGTCCCGATAAGGTATAGTGGAAGGCGGGCTCCTACTGTGCCCCCAGTCGAGGGAGCTCAGAGTGTACCAAGAGTTACAATCATCGAACTGGGCGATGACGAGAGTATAGTAGCTAGACATGAGCCTGCGGTCGTGCCTCCATAGGGCCTTCGATCATCAGAATCATAGAGAAGGGGCTACACTCTCACCTACAAGGCCAAGAGGCATAAGACCATTGTAATAACTCAGCCAATTGCAACTTCTATGGGTTTGGAGACCTCCTCTCCGCAAATAAAAGGTTCATTGAGAGGATTCTTGGATGTTCCTATTATAGATGACATATCTTTGTTCCAGGATCTTGGATTAGAGGGGCTCCACTCACCACCATGAACTGGCGCATGCCTAACTTCTTTAGACATATGGGAGCCAACTCCCATGAGCAAGGCAACCACAATTGGTCGGTTGGGGGGTTTGCACATGCATATGTACACTTCATGGAACCACGCAACTTCTAATCACATGCTCCTTAATTTTTGGAGATAACTAATTCTGCTTCTCTTTTCATTTTACAGACGCGATGGTGAAGCAATGGTCCATGCTTAGCAACCTCCGCTCTTTGCGTCATTCATTTGGATCGCGCTATGAGTCACATCACCACAAGAGCGAGAGAGACTATGGTCGTGACTATTACTCTAGCCAAGAGCGTGAGCGTCATGATAGGGAGAAAGAAAGGTCATATCAAAGTAGGTGCCGCTCTTGGTCATGATCTCTACCATCAAAAGTACTTTCAAACCTTTTGGCTCTGGTAGGCCATCTTTCAAATCTGCACACCAAGTAGTGTCGTCTCATGCTCCAAAATCCAGTGATTAGCACCGTAGAACTGAAACATAAGCTCTCATCATTACAAAGCAGACTGCTATAGAGCCCACATGGGAGGAAGCCATCCAAATCACCAAGTTGAAGAAATACTTCCCGAATATTTGTTTTGATGGCTTCCACTTCCCTTAAAACTTAAAAAGAATCCCAAACGACATAGAAAACTGGTACAAGACTATGTGCATGATGTGTACAACCAGTACCTGGAGTGGGTTAAGAAGGCTGAAAGGGTTTTAGAGATATCTCTTGAGCGGGCTAAAATAATCGAGAAACTGGAGAGCAACCTTTCTCAAAAAGGCAGAATAATAACGACACTCACTAACGAACTTGAATCTTTAAGAAAAACGGAGGAGGCCGAATAGAGAGCCAAAGAGGCCAGGTAGTCCATGGAAAACATGAGAAAGATTCACATGGACCTGGTGTAGGAGATAGGCCATCGTAACACTTTTATCATCCGGGAAATAGAGGAGGTGCAGACAGAAGTTGAGGAGCTAAGGGCGAAGCTGATTGAGGTTCTTAGAGTGAAGGATAAAGCTAATAAAGTGGCCCAGGAGGCATGTGAGCAAGTGGAGAGACTCAAGGAAGAGAGGGATGCTACGAATCAAAAGGCCAAGGAGGCCGATGCAAGGATTGAAAGGGAAGTTAAAGCGGTTAAGGCCAAGATAGAGAGAAAATTTGAAGATCTCTTAGTTACTTACAACACCAATGTCTTAAGAAATTGCAACTTAAACTCGCTCAGCGAAGATTATCCTTTCTAACTATACAAGGCCTGGAATCGCTTGCTAGAGGATAAAAAGGTGATCCACAATGCTGCATCTGTCGATGAGTTTGAACTAGAAACTCAAGTGCTGATCAAAGATGAGCCTAAAGTCCTCCATGAGACAACCATCGCCCTTGGGAAAGAAAAATTGGTCGCCAAGTATTCGAAAGCCGGGGAAGAATCTAGGATTAAACATCACAAAGTTGGTTCTAAAGTGCCTCCAACATCCCATTCTAAGCCTACTTCTTCTATCGATCCTTCAGTTGTTCCCGAATATGATCCTGATTAGGTACATCTCTCCCCAATAATCAAGCGCGGATTGAAAGGCACGTCAGCTCAACCTGAGAGCTAACACGAGGAAGGTATTCTGGACAATTCTCCTATTCCTTAAAATATAGGAGCACTATCAGATGATATTACAAATATATTCTCTTATCTTCATTCAGTCTTAGATTACGCACCGACCGATCCTCCTGCGGCTTAAGAAGTATATCGCAAACAGGAGGTGATATGACAGAGGCTACAACCATGTCGATCATCACATTGGCTGGGGAGATGCACTATAGCAATTGCTTGCTTGATGAACAATTGATGGAAGCACTCTTTAATCATCAAAGTGATCAGACTATCAAAGTGTCATTTAATATTATTGAAGACGCATTCATAACGGGCTCCTAAGATCTGACCAGCAGGGTTCTAATAAGCATATGTACGGACCGGGCAGAGCAGATAATGGAGGAAATAAGAGCCGAAGTCGAGCAAGCTCGCAGAGCTAGCGAGGGCATGGTCCGGTCCCTATACTTGTTGTATCTTCGGGTGGAACCATCATTGATACTAGCGCACCTCACTTCTCTAACATCGAGAGTGCCACCATTCCTCCAGTTCTACACATAGAGGATACTCTTGTCCCTGTGAGTTATCAGGAGGAGACTGCTTCAATTCCCCCCGCTGGAGACAAGCCAGCTGGAGCAAGCCGGGGAGGTAAAGGTTCAAAGAGGGTTCTAAGTGGCAGCTCGAGCACGTCCATGCCGACGAAAAGCAAAAAGGATAGAAAACCAAAGGAGTAGACTTGCATTTTTGTTTCCTCTCTTTTAAGATGGCTAGAGTAAGCTTTTCTTTTGCTTTAGTAAGCCATGTATAGATGTGGGCTTGGCCCCCTCTAATAGGAATTTTTTGAACAGATTTTGTACTTACTTTCTCAATGAATAGTGGAAATAAAATTTCATTTTGGTTTTCAACATAACTCTGTGTTCATTTGTCTAAGTATTTAGCACTCATGTTTCCATTCAATGTACTTTTGAGGCTTTAATCTCTGAATCAAGCTTGAGTCCATTCTTTAAGTCCCGAAGTCATGGCTTTGGGCCATAATCAAACGTCGAGTCGAGTCCCAACGTTGCACTGTCTCGGTCAGCGGTTTATACTTGAGTTATGCACCCAGTCCTGGAGAGAATTGAAGTAGTCAGTAAAGGCAGTCTTTTATGCCTTTACCAACTTTAATTTAACTTGGTTGGAACAAAGTAAAAGTGACACGAGTTTGAGTGGTTAGATCACATTCGCTCGCTTGTTGATATTTGCATCTACACTCTAGGGATTAGACTTGTATGTTGGCGGTCAATCATGCCTGATTAATATTTAGAATGATATCCATACTCCAAGGACACAAGTTATTTTATGGACGGTTGGTCACACCCGTTAATTGTTTAGAATTACATCCACACTTCGGGGACATAAGTAATTTAACGGGTGGTTGGTCACACCCGTTTAATGTTAATACTCTAGTTCACGCTCTGGGAATCTAGAGTTAGTTGACAGATGGTTAATCATATATATTTAAGTATTAGGATCTCGTTCACACTCTAAGAACAGGGAGTTGGTCAAGGTTGTGAATGGTTGGATCACATCAACCTTGATCCGGCAAGCTAAGTCGTAGATGGACAAATCCATCTTCTTCGAGCTTGAAAAGAAGCAAGGTTGTGGATGGACGGATCCATCCTCCTCGAGCTTTGAATTGAGGTGGAGTCATGGATGGACGGATCCATCCACCTCGAGCCTGGATTGAGGCGAGGTTGTGGATGGACGGATCCATCCTCCTCGAGCCTGGATTTTGGAGTTTTTTCTCAGCTCGCACTTTGGGAGCGGGAGTTCATTGGAGGATCGTCATGTTTCAATCCTTCTTTCCTTTTATCATTGATTTCCCCTGAGCTCGGGGTTTCACTTAGCGAGTGACCAGTCAAATCATGGTCATTCCTATTTGAATAAGCCCTACCATAGGATGGTTCTTGGCTCTTCATACATCATGATGGTCACACGATGCACTTCAAGAATTGCTAGTCTATGCTTTATTGCTGAAATGGAAAATTACGGCAAAGTCAGTTTCCATATTGCAAGTACAAATTCTAAATTGCATAAACAAACTTCAAAAAGGAAAGAAGACTAAATAAAGGAAAGCCAGTCATGTGTAATAGCGGTGGAGACTTTCACTGTTCCATGCCCTCAGTTCCGCAAAATAACAGGCGTGTCTAGCTACTTGATCACCATGTACTAACCCAACTCCATTATCAGTGTGGAATTTTAGAATCAAACACGGGGCAATCGTTTCCTTGAACTCCGCAAGAGTCGGTTGGCCCAGAAAAGCATTGTACGGGAAATATATGTCCATCACAACAAACTGCAACATCTGGACTCTCTAGCAATCTCCAACACCCAACTCAACAGGTAACTCCACCATCCCAGCTGGTATGGTTGCACTTCCATTGAAACCATGTATACGTCACTGACACAGTTTCAAGTCTTTCGCTTTCATTGTCATTTGGTCATAAGCGCACTTAAAAAGAATGTTCATAGAGCTTCCACTGTCAACCAAGATCCTCTTCATCCAAGCAGGAGCTATTTGGGCTGAGATGACCAATGGATCGATAGTAGGGGCCCCGACTCTGTCAACATCACGATTCCTGAAAACAATGTCGTCCATCATCGTCCTCTTTTGTTTTGCCGGGGCCCCATCATCATAATTACTACAATATTGAAAGTCCACATGCCCAATCAAATTGGCATATGACTCTTCTTTCGAGCTCCGATCAGCTAGATGAGGACCACCACTCACAGTGTTTATTACCAACCTTTCGTCGGTACGCGCGGGTTCTTCGGGCCTAGCATGGCCTTGACCTTGATTCGGATTAGATGGGCCCAAACCTCCATCCCACGACGCCCAAACAAGCCATTCTAAATTTTTTTTCTTCGATCAACCTCTCGATGATATCTTGCAAAAGATGGCACTCATTAATGTTGTGGCTGTAACAATCGTGGAACCTATAAAACATCCTATTCTGGATTTTTTTCTCAGATGTTGGTTTCAGAGCTGGCTTCTTATACTATCCGGTATTACAAGTCTGAAGGTAAACATTTTCCAGTGCCGTGTTTAAGGGAGTTTATTCGTCAAACGTAGGAGCTCTGGGTCTCGGCTCGCAATGTGGATCTCTCTTCTTTCCCTAATCTCCTTTACGCTTTTGTTGACCTTGCTTGTTCTATATGTTCAACTGTACTTTACTAGAATTCTTACTGGTCTGCTTTACTTCAACATTGCTCTAAATGCCTTCACCACTAATCCCCGCAACGTCTTGCTTCCAAAATCGGCTTGCGTCTTCTATCCTCAAAAACTGGGCTGCCTTAGCATAGAAACGATCCAACGAAGCGGGCGGTTTTCCAGCCAACCAATCATTAAATTCGAAATTAGGATTGATCCCTTTAGTCAATGCTATTAATAGAGTTGTCATTGGGGTTGTTGACCTCATCGCAAGCAGCATGAAACCTTTCCAAATAATGCCTAAGAGTTTCTCCTGGAGCTTGAGTAACACTGGACAAGGTATTGACATCCTTCGGTCTCGTAGCATGCGTATGGAACTGTTCAACAAACTTAATAGCTAACTGATCGAAACAAGAAATAGATCAGGATTGTAGACGAGTGAACCACATATTCGCAATGACTCCTAAGGAGATATGGAAGCATCTACACTTAACAGCATTGTCAGCTTGAGCGCGTTCATGAGCCATTCATGTTTCAAGATATGCTGGTTAGGATACGAATTTCCTTCGTACACCGACAAGGTCAGCATCCTGAATCAACGAGGCGGTTCTACATAGAGAATGTCATTGGTGAATGGAGTGTGACTTCGAGAGATTCTCCAATCATCATTTACGAAGCCTTGACTTTCTTTGATCATTTGGCATATCATGGTTGGAATGTCAGACATCTGGATGTTCAGGGTCAAAGCATGGTCGGGGTTCATGTTATGGGGACGGTCTGGTCGCCGTCTACGGTTCGTTCCACGCCTCCTTGGCTCTCAATCTTCAAGAAAATGAGGATCCTGAGCATGAACGCATTAACAAGGGGCTGGATTTGGTTGGTTCTGGATCTCAGCTTCCAGATCTAAAGCAATAGCAGCTGCGTGGTCATGAATGGTATGACAAGGAAGTGCTCCTCCTTGGGGGGGGTGGTCCATCTTGATGCCCTATAAAAGGACCAATCCCGGCTTGTTCGAGATTCATAGCATGCTGATGCCTGGAGGCTTCTCCGTAGTTTTCATCCAATCTGCAGCGTGTAGATCTATGATTGAAGTTAGATGAAACGAGCTTTCAGATAAGGAATAAGAGGTGTGCTCCCTTCTAGATCTTCCTCGCCTTTCTTTTTTCAGTTGGTCTGCGAGTTCTGCGTTGACACGGAACTGCTGAGTGAGCTCCTAATGGCTCCGAGTTAGCTCTTGCATAAAGGTCTGGAACTCCTCTCTAGTCACTGGACCAAGTGGATCTGGAGCTTTGGTTGACGTTTAGCCTGCTGTGGTCAGTTGTGTAGGAAGCAGTTCTGGTTGTGCACACCATCTTAAATGTAGTTCTTCCTAGATCTAGAATAATCTGATTAGAATGGAAGGATATACTGGAAGACAGATCTTGATCTTGTCCTTAGATTTTAGCAATCCAATAACGATAGGAGATCCACGGAATCAGAGAAAAATAGAATTCTCTCAGTGAAAGCACCAAAATGTTTGTACCAAATTGGGCACAACACTCTTCGAATGCAATTGAAGAGATTAGAATAAATAAATTAAATGAAAAAAGTGGCTAATCTAACAATCACATGAGGTAAAGTATGTAGAAATAGAAAAAGAGAAGAATTTATAGTGGTTCGGCATTGTTGACTGATGTGCATGTAAATGTGCATATTTTTACCACCATGTTTATTCTATTTAAATTAAAAAATGATCATATTGGGTATTTTAACTTGTTTTAACCAAAATCCATATTAATTCCAAATTATCACATATCCATCTTCATATAGGGGAAAAACGGTCATTTGCGTGCATATATTTTTGTGAAAAATTAATTGGAAATTTATATATATTTGTGTAGGAATTTGATCTCAAATAGGAGTGGTTTCATGAAGACACAAGCACACATAAAATGAATATAAAGGAATGAAGATGGAAATAATTCAATGTGAAGAACATGGAGGACCCCACCTACCCACCTACCTTAATGAACAAATCAGAGGCTAATGCACATGCTTATGGAATTAATGGATTCATGTACACTTAAATGATGATTAGTAGAAGCTAATGATTACTTGGCATCCACACTTTCTCAAGAGTAGTTTGGGTATTCCCCAAATTATGGATTAGGATTTCATGCTTGTATAAATAACCTATTATGTTCATGTAACCTCTTCTACCTTCTCTTACGCCCTTTTTTGAAGGCCATCTCTTCTCTTAGTTTAGCTTAGCTTTCTTTGTTCTCTTTTCATGGCTACTTAGCCATTTATTTTATTTTCATGTAATTTATATTTTTTGGTAATTTAATACATGTTCTTTGCTTCCCATGCTCATTTACTTTAATGTTTGTAGTGTTGATTTACTTTCATGCAAATTAGATTAGTATTAATTCTTGTTACTTAGTTCTCTTCTTTCATTTATCTTTCATTTTGCTTTCTTTTTATTTCATGTTGCAAGCTACATTTGTTAATCAAATGACAAATACGGGAGGCTAAACCCTTTCAATTTAGGGTTAATGAAGCTCTCTAATTATGTAGATTCAATTAGTTGTTAATTCATGCTCTCTTTTTGTGCTTAGTAAGAATGATTAAAGTGGTTTAATTATTGTTTTTGCTTGTTGAGACCAAATAGGCTATGCTTAAACAATCACTAACACTAATTGCCTCTTCATCAAAATATGATTATGGCAAAAGAAAGTGAATTGAAATAAAATTTTGATGGTCTATATTTCTAATCAATAGTTAATAAGCCATACTTAAAATAGATTCCATTTTCTTTTTCATTGTCAAGTTTCATGAAAGTTAGTAAGTGGTTTAAGGGGTGTGTTATAGTTTGATGGCTTATGTTAGCTAATCAATAGCACAAATATGCCATACTTACGATAAGCATATCAATTAAAGCACTAATGACCATAAAAGAGAGAGATCATGATTTCATATGTGTTGAACTACGTGATCTAGAGAGCGGATTTATTCTCTAAATTGTCACTTAACTCTTATATTTGCTTCTTTTTTCTTTTAGTTAGGTAGTTAATTCTCTAATTCTCTAGCTTAACTTTCACTTGAAATTGGTATAATTTGATTGAATTGAATTTTTAAAATCATCAATTCCCTGCTCGACCCGTATTCGCCATGTAGTTACAAGTGTACGCCGTGCGCTTGCGGTTAGTTTTATTATAAAATTCGCTCGACTATTTTCTAGTTCATAGAACTTTAGTCGGCACTAACAAGTTTTATGAACTAGAAAATAGCCAAACGAATTTTATAATAAGAATAACCATAAGCGCACAGCGTACACTTGTAGTACATGGCGAATACGGGTCGATCCGTAGGGAATTGATGATTTTAAAAATTCAGTTCAATCAAATTATACCAATTTCAAGTGAAAGTTAAGCTAGAGAATTATAGAATTAACTAACTAACTAAACGAAAAGAAAAGCAAATATAAGAGTTAAGTGATAATTTAGAGATAAATCCACTCTCTAGATCATGTAGTTCAACATATATGAAATCATGATCTCTCTTTTATGGTCATTAGTGCTTTAATTGATGTGCTTATCATAAGTATGGCATATTTGTGCTATTGATTAGCCAACATAATCCATCAAACTATAACACACCCCTTAAACCACTTACAACTTTCATGAAACTTGACAATGAAAATGAAATCTATTTTAAGTATGGACTATCAACTATTGATTAGAAATATAGAGCATCGAATTTTAATTTAAAATCACTTTCTTTTGCCATAATCATATTTTGATGAAGAGGAATCAGTGTTAGTGATTGTTTAAGCATAGCCTATTTGGCGTCAAAAATATAAGCTATCAAATTCAAAGCAAAAGCAACAATTAAACCACTTCAATCATTCTTACTAAGCATATAAAGAGAGCATGAATTAACAACTAGTTGAAGCTACATAATTAGAGAGCTTCATTACCTCTAAATTGAAGGGGGTTAGCCTCTCATATTTTTTATTTGATTAACAAATGTAGCTTGCAACATGAAATAAAAAGAAATAAAAATGAAAGCTAAATGAAAGAAGAGAACTAATTAACAAGAATTAATACTAATTCAATTTGCATGAAAGTAAATCTACACTACAAACATTAATGTAAATAAGCATGAAAAGGAAAGAACGTGTATTAAATTGCAATAAAAAGGGAATTACATGAAAATAAAATAAATGGCTAAGTTTCCATGAAAAGAGAGCAAAGAGAGCTAAGCTAAACTAAGAGAAGAGATGACCTCCTAAGAGGGATTAAGAGAAGGTAGAAGAGGTTACATAAACATAAAGGGTTATTTATACAAGTATGAAACCCTAATCCATAATATAGGGAATGCCCAAACTACCCTTGAGAAAGTATGGAGGCCAAATAATCATTAGCTTCTACTAATCATCATTTAAGTGTACATGAAACCATTAATTCCATAAGCATGTGCATTAGCCTCTAATTTGTATATTAAGGTAGGTGGGTAGGTGGGGTCCTCCATGTTCTTCACTTTGAATTATTCCCATCTTCATTCCTTTGTATTCATTTTGTGCATGCATGTGTCTTCATGAAACCGCTCCTATTTGAGATCAAATTCCTACACCAATATATATAAATTTCCAATTAATTTTTCTTAAAGAAATATATGCACACAAATGACTGTTTTGCCCCTATACGAAGATAGATATGTGTCAATTTGGAATTAATATGGATTTTGGTTAAAACAAGTTAAAATACCCAATATGATCATTTATTTAATATAAATAGAATAAATATGGTGGTAAAAATATGCACATTTACGTGCGCATCAAATACCCCCACACTTATCTTTTTATTCGTCGTCGAATAAACTAAAACTAAGATAAATCCATATTCGTAAGGAGCACGATTGCATTGAGCGTATGCAACAAGCCATTAAACCTCTGGGTGTCCCCAGTTGGACGAGTGTTGTCTCGTGAGGGTTTTCCGCAGATACTACCCACAAAATCCAAATCCAGGATGAAAATATTTACAAAATCCAAGACTTATTTACAAAGAGATGAATGCGAGTTTTTGAAAATATCTACAATGAAGGATTCACTTTTAAATCGACACAAATAAGTTAAATATAGGGGTCGTTCATTATCTTGAAAATTTAAGTCATTTATTCGTCAAAATTTCCAACAAAAATTAAGTTATCATAACAAATAGATTATAGTTTAACCTGTTGTTTCGGTTGACAACGAAGTGTAATTATAAAATGGCTCCTTTGTTGATTATCAATGTTTATCAAAGTGGTATAGTCATTTCTTTTCAATAACAAGTCAAATCAAATAAGTTAAAATAGTGCTAGGATTTCAATTGCTTACTTTCTCTTGTATTTTTGAAAATTTTATTAATATTTACAATATTTATATGCCTGATTCAGGTAAACTGAGGCCAGATATATTACCCATGCACTGCCTTGCAGACTGATGTGAGGGAAATACAGAGCGTGTCGAGTGAATACAAAAGTGTGAACACCTATCGACTATGGGCATTATTAATAAAAGAATTTTCATATACATACACATGGCTCAGATAAACTGGGGCTAGATATATAAATATGCACTGCCTTTCGGGCTTACGTGAGAAAGGTACAGAGCATGGCGAGTGAACACACAAGTGTGAACACCTGTCGACCGTAGGACTTAATAGAAAACATTTAAATATATAATAATGTTTTGTTTTTTTATATGTTTTTTTTCAATTTTTTTTTGAAAGAGAGTATTTTGCAAAATAATCTTAGCATCACTTAACTTAGAAGACAAAAAATATATTATATCCTTTATATTAAATTAACCACTTTTTAAAACAAAGATTTTCAATTAGGATGCATTTCATAATTAACACGTATGAATCTTCCTATACACTACTATTTAACCATTATTATTTGTAATCAAACTTTATTTTTATTTTTGTTAAGACAAATAAACTTTCAAAAATTTCAATTTAATAAGCCAAAACCATGTGTTTCTTTCAAAATAAATAAAAAATGCTTAAATAAAATTGTTTTTTTAAGTTTTTTTATTTTTGTTTTGGAAAGAAAATGTAAAAATAAATATGAAAAATTAAAAATGAAGATGATAGCCTACGCCACTTTGAATAGTTTTGCTGTTTATTGATGATTCTCAACTAAGTTACAAATAGTACAAAGCACTAGCACTCAAGTAACAATTGAGTTTCAGCAGAGTAACGGTGTAGAAGAGCCAAAAGTCCTTTTTAGGAGGCGCAGAGGTGCTATTTATTGGAGTAGATCTGGAAATATCTCCCTCAAACCTCAGAATACCTCTTCTCACACATGGGTGGGCCTACCAGATCGGTCTATGATTGGTCGGGATCGATCCCTGATCGATCCCTATTATCTTTGTATCGATCAAGTTTGGCTCCATTCGAGCTGCGATCGATTAAGGAGACTCTTGAGGTGGTAAGCATTCTCCTATGAAAATTTCATAGCATTTGGACTTGTAGTTTTTATGTTATAATCGATCCAAGATTGAGTTTGCAAGTTGGCTGATGGTTTCGTATCGATGCATGCGTATCAATGGATTTCTTATTGATGATGTGGAACGAGAATTCTAGGGAGATCTATATTTTCATGCTGAGAGGCCGACTGCTTCCTCCGTATTCATCTATGGTAGTTCTCTTTGTATCGATGCTTGCATCCTGCCTTCATATCGATGTCTACATCCTACCTTCATATCAATGATTTGTTAATGGTCTTGTATCGATGCTTGGCCCTAGTTTTCGTATCGATCAAATGAGTGATCGATGCGAATCACACAGCCGATGGATGGATGAAGTGCGATCGATACGAAAAGGGTGATTGTTGAGCAATGGACTACGATCGATCCAGGAGGTGCTATTGCTTGATGAATACGAAGGGGATGGATGCAGAGTGATGGATACGAAGTTAAATGTTTCATAAGGAACTTGATTGATCCATAGCTTGAGCCTACGAACTCCGATTAACCTAAACAATAGAATGTTGACTTTTGTAGCTTTCATGTCATACCATGCTAATTGTAGCTCGGTCCGGACTCAGACCAAGTTTTCCTGTATCCATCGTGGATCTGTAGATAAATGATCTCCAGGGCGGATTGTCTTTATTTTCTACTCAAATCCTTAGTGTCACGGCCTTGCCAAAAGGTGGGATAACAAGAAATCCCTTAGGGTCGATACAAAAGTCCCATATAAATCACACATATGTGTGTGTATTTCGAAGATTTCCATAGCGACCAATTCACTACATATACACTTCGACTTCCTCTTTCTTTTATTCCCTGCAACACAATGGTTATTTACGTCATCCGGCTCATAGAGTAATCAAATCGAAACAAACAATCGAACAACAATGTAAAGATAATCATCCAAGCATTCAAAAATAATCTATATCAACACAGATATCATATAGTTTATTTATAGGTGAGTGAACTCACAAAAATCTCAATTGATGCTTTCGTGTTTCGATTCGATCTAAAATCAAACGATCGATTTTAGCTCCAAATTCTACTAGCTGCAAATTCAACAAATCCAACTCCAATGCTTAGATAACCACGATACGAGCCCAACGCAAAAGACAACGTCGAAATTTGACATCATATGAGATAGTTATTGATTTTATTAGAATTCATATCAATTGATTAATGATTAATTAACAAATTACCATCACTAATCAAATCCTTTCTTCCCTAAAATATAAATTCGTGCACGTATCACTTGTATGCATTCCAATCTAAACACTGCAATCTTCAAGCATCGATTTCTCCTTCGATTCTTGAAGAATTCGGCCACCGTCGATCCCAACAAACTCTACAATGCATTCTCTCCTCATCCCCTACACCATAACGAGCTCAACCCAGCCTAGACAATCACAACCTGCTTAACCAAACATAGCTCCATAAATGTCTCGTCTCTAAAGAAGTGATTGGACGTGCTAATAATTGGTGAGGCAGTGTGTTCTTCAAAGGGGAACTCAATGGCCCTGGCGATGTTGCCAAACTTCGCCCCAATCTTCAATAAATTTAAACCCTAGGTATGCCTCTAAGTACGGCCACCCCCTTTGACGTCACCAAACACAACAAATTTGACATGGATTGGAAGCTCATACTTATACTAACTAAAAATATTAAATGATTTAATTTATCACTGAGTGAATTATTAGATTTTGAATTTAAATGAGGAAGCTTGTTGTTATTGTTTTACTGTAAGAGGAAGAGAGGGGAAATAAAAGAAAGGGAGGGAAAATAAAATTACAGAATAGTCTTAGGGTTATTTTGTAATTTTTGGTATGTCGCTACACTACATTTCATTTGCGGTCGAACCACAAATGATAATAACATAAATACGATCGCGCAAAAAAATGAGACACGATCCTAAAACAACAGTGAAATACATTGTTATCTTATTTTGTAAAATTTCAAAAATACCGTTGTTTGCCATAAATTATGTCAAGCTAAAACTAAAATATTTTTCAAATTAAAAATTATGGAAAAATCATATAAATTCATTTAATAATACATCATCAAAAATCAAGTCATTTTAGTAACAATTGATTTTCTTATTATTTATTCAGACTATTTATTATTTTAAATAAATTTACAAAATGAGTTCACCATTATTGCTTATTAGTTAAAAGGAGTTAAATAAGGCTATAAATTAATTTAATTAATATTTAATTCACAATTCAAATATTTGAATAATTGTTATATTTGAATATAAGTTATTCATATTTTTTGGGGATGTTACACTCACTGGCTAGGAATGCCCCCTTTTACAAAGGTGCCCGACCCAATCTGCGCTCACATCTAAACCCAAGGGTAAAACAGAATGCCTAGTAATCATAGCCACCTACAGTGCGTCTCCCCTTGAAGATTTCTTGAGTAGCGCAGTGCATTGGGTTATATGTAAACACCCACCTATATACCTATACTACCTAAGAGTATTGCCGAGTAATACGGTCAGATGGTATGGAGAATGAAACTATATGGGATACATACGTGAATAATCCCTTGGGCTAATATTGGTACGTATTTAAACATTGCATAAATAACTCACAAATACATACACATTATCGGTACGAAGCAATAAACACATGTGCCTCCAGGATAGAATAATGCATAATATATACAGTAAATATCAAAGAAGATAGAGTCAGGATCATAGTGATAATATACAATAATAAATATACAAGGTATATTAAATATATATCACATCAAAATATACAAGAAATAATACAATGCAAGACGATAATAACTATACCGAATACTAGCCTCCTCAATGCCCGTAACATAAGCTATCTCACTATTCCTGAACCTGAAATGTCTGAGTACTATGTAAATAATAAACACGTCAGACTATATCTAAATCCAATGTCAATAAACATATGGAACTCTGTATATACTGGATATAAATATAATATTGTTATCTTAAACATTCCAAATATCATATAATATAGAACACCACAAAACCCAACATAAATTGTCATCACCCATATAAAAACTTATCAAAAGAAATCATGAAACAACATCAAATGGGTGAACCATCCATATCCATATATGATTATCAAATTCTAGAAATCATTAATAAAGAGATAACACCATGTAAATTAGGCTAACCCATAGCTTTCTCTAATATATCACTCAATCTCAATAACTAACTCAATAAATAAAATATCCTCAATATTAATATAAATAATCATCTATAAAGCAAAATCATAGAAATGGTACACACGCCATTAAAGGATATAATTGGTGACATATGCCTATAGGAATAATCAATGACACATGCCTTATAAAAATAAATAGGCAACTCAAAAGATAATAAGCAACACATGTCAATAAATAGTAGTTAGCAACACATGCCAATGAGAAAGATATTCGGCGACACACACCTGAGAAGGATACGAGGATTGATCATACTCTGGACAAAGTCACAGATATAATTGTAGGTCCTCGCTTCAAATATATAAGTATATGTCTATATCACACACTCTAGAACCAAAAGGAAGACTGACAGACACACTTTCTCCAGAAGACTACACACGTAATTGGCAAACACAACACACGTATTCCACCAACATGGCTCTTACAGTCTCGGTTAACTCGATGGACATCATGGCTCATATCCATTGCATATCATAAACACGCTATAAGACTATGCTCTGCATTGGTCACGACCCTACACCCCCCCAAATGGTAACAGACTGCTAGACTAAATGACACACATGGGCTTTACATTGCTGACACACGGCTATGTATTTGCCAACACATGATGATATAAATTGCCGATATAGTGCTATAGTATCATAGATCTAGGGCGCGAACACTGCGAGGCCAATCTGGTTAAACTTCTGCTATATAAAGGAGTCGGATTGTAGTAGACAAATATTAAATGTATATAATAGCTGACACACAAAACTATAAATATGCCGACACCCGACTAAGAACATGACTCACCGCAGCGTGTCCCATCACACATAATAAATCCCCATTTGACTGTAATTAGCAAGAAAAGGATAACTGAATAAATAACACAATGACATCCTATACCACTATGTGTTACTAGTCCATTTATTCCATACACACATATCACACTCACTCCTTAAGTATTCTATATAATGAGTCCAAATAATAACCGAAGAGACATTATCGAAAGTCCTATACCCTACGGTTATTATAACTCCATTTTTTCAGATTCCTTGCTACATAGAATAGAATTTATCATAAAATCATATAGAAAGATGTCATCATCAAATTATTCCAAGTCACTAAATAGCTTAACGTCAATGATGAATCACTCATATAATCTAATTCAATATACGAGAGAAGAATGATCAGAAAAGTAATATAAAAATAGATTATTCAAATAAATAAACATAACAATAAACAATTCAATATTTTATAATGATACTTAGAAATATATACTAAGTCTATATATTATATAATTAACTCGATAATTAACCAGTACTGAAATATAATATATTCTTTCAATAAATAACCAATCTCTCAACCTTAAATAACAGTTTAATCTTCATCAGAACATTAGAAAACTCGTTCAGTGCATTAAGTATTCCAAAATAGTATATAAAATTAAACATTAAGCAAAACAACTACTTCATAATTTTCTATAATTAAATACTATTTTAAAATAATTTTATAATATCCAAATCAATTTATTATGTTCCAAATCTATAAATATATATTTTTCAAAACTCTAATTATATTCAGATTATCATAAGATATACTATAAAATAAATTTATAAACCAAATCTTTTCATCGTAATCCATAGTTTATAATCAAAAATCTTCACTTTATACTCAAATTAATTAGAAATAAAACATTTTCCTTTATAATACACTATATTTGAAATTCATATATTATAAAAGAGAGATTTTTATACATTCAAGAGATATCCTAAAATCACTTAATTATTTTATAAAATAATATTCTATATTTTTCCAAGGTTTGAAAACTTCTTCAATAATATTTCAATAACTTTTATAATAAAATCACCTACACAATATTATTATTTTCATATTATATTTCGTAAAATAGCAATATATTATATTTTTCTTTAAAACAATTCCAAAACTTATATATATTATAGTATTGATATTTTAAAAGAGTTATAACCAATAGAACAATAGAAACCTTAATTAATATTTTTAATCGAAACTATATTTGTAAGTGTAGAAATAACCGACTAAATAAAATTTAGAAAATATTTATAAATTACTTTTAATAAAATTTCACAACCCTTAAATAAATTTCCAAAACTTTTCAAATAATTTTTTACACCAAAAGCAAGTAAACATCTGAATATATAAATTATGGAGTAAAATTACTCCACAACCATCAATATAATTTATATCAAGTGGCCAAGTAGAATTCCATCGAATTCCGACCATCCAAACAATGCTCACTTAACATAAATAAGTTACACAAATTAAAATGCAATTGGATAGCATTTCCTTTGTATTTTTGAAAATCCAACATATACGAATCTCCCAATCAATACAAAATCACATTCAATTTCACATAATTAATCCAATATCCTGAATAAAAAAAATTCATTCAAACAATTCAACCGATAATCTAAATCAATTTAACCAAGCAATGCAATCAACCATCTAGATAAATATGTAAATCACATGCTATAAAATAGATATAGTTATGAGTGAAAAAACTCATTGAATTGATGCTTGCAATCCAAATCAGAAATTAAATGATGTAAACAACTATTGTATGCTCTACAAAGCCTACTGTCTTTGCCGTCGGAACTCCAACACGACTAGCTGTGTAACGAACCATAATTTTAACACTTTGAAATGGAATATTTAATTTATTTTAAATATTCAAATGTATAATTTTCAAACTTAAACAATCAAGTTTTATATGATAAATAAGCATGGTAAACTTATTTTTGATATTGAATAAAGATTTTGGATTTCCATTGTAAAATTGACAAAAGTCAGATTCCAATAAAGTAGGATAAATATTCATGAAATTTGTTTAAAGGATAAATAATTCCTTTTAAGTATATATATATAATCGATTTCAAACTCATTTGATAATAATAGTAATTTAATTTATAATGGTTTGATAAATATATAAAACTTGTTTTATAAAGTTGACAAATTCGTCGCATACCGATAAATCGATGTCGTATTTTTACAAATAGATTTAGATATTATTTTATATTACTTTATAAGTCAAATATTCTTGTTTTAATTATTTATATATAATAAAAAATCAATTTTGAATTTTGGTTTACATAAATAAATAGTTTAACAAAAACGTCAAAATATGACCGTAAAACGTTTTGTCGAAAACCAACGTTTTGTTCAAAATAAGTTGCCGCAACGTTATCGCACCTTTGTTAACATCTTTTAACATTTTTAATAACTGAACATGTTTAATTTTACTAAATAAGATTAGAAAACTTCTAGAAGCCATTAGTAAAAGTAAGTACGAATTAACAAAAGTAAAAAAAAAAGTAGACATCAAATCACATCAAATCAAAACCAACATAATTATGATATTCTTTACTTAATCTTTAAGTTACTAAGACATAAAGTAGGGATGTGAAAGATGATGTTAATTACTGAAAAAGTAGAGATTGCTTTAGGTTGAATTAAGGTTAGTTTGGTAATTTGGTAAGAGGTTATTTTGGTAAATTTACCACTTCTTTCTTTTTCTATAAATACCCACGTCCTTCTTCACTTTCATTCAAATGTCTTCTTCTTCTTTTCTAAAGCTTCTTTATCTTATTCCTCTTCTCTTTAATGGCTTCTAAGCTATAGGAAAAAAATTAGAAAGAAATAATGTCAAAATATTTACAAAATATTCAAAAGAAATCAATGTTCATTCTCTTCAAATCAAACTCCTCTTTTCTTCATATTTTACCTCTTCTTCTCTCGACCATAACTTCTACAAAATAGAACCAAAATGCAAAATTATTTTTTAATCATGCATTTTTCTAGTGGCTACAACTTTCACTTTGACCACTTTGTCTCATTCGCAAATTAACCATGTCAATAATCCATTTATTTCCAGTGCATTCTCTGGCCCAATTTTTAAGCCAGAGAATAGCTCATTTTGTTTTGATCATAACTGATCCAAATTAATATATTTTTTTAAACCACATGAAATTATAGTTGCTAAAACTTTTACATTAATCACTTTTTCCAGTATTGAGGTTTGCTATAACTGAAACTCAATTCTTTGAAGTGCATTTTCGAGCTTCATTTTTGTCAATCCGACAATACCTCTTCTTCATTCTATCATATCTTCCTCAAAACTAATCAAAATCAAGTGATGCTTTTTTTAAAATTAAGAGAAAATAATTTTCAGCAACTTTTAATTCAATAAGTTTTTCAAATTTTGAGAGTAAGAGAATCAAAAACAAGTAAGAAGATGACCTATTTTTCGGGTCTAATTTCGAAAATTCAAGGTCAAAGCTCTACCACTTCTTCTCTATACTTCCAACCCATCTCCATCTGAAGCCTTGGCTGAGCACTATGAAGGAATGTAAAGTTGTTTGCTAGTGTTTAAATGTAGTATGGATTAATTAGTGAAGTTTTGATTGATTAGAATGTTGGTAGGGAGTTAATCACATTGGTTTATGGTGAGAAACTCTATTTAGCATCTCTATTTCTATATATACATACATACATGTTTGATGTTGTGTTATGATTGCTATGGATGCTTATATATTCTTTTATCATTAAGTATTATTTTTTGATATGTTTGCTTATTTGTTTTTCCAAGTCACGTTAATACACGTCAATAAGCACAAAGGAAATCACTTTCCTTTCGAAATGAAATGGTTATATGGAGTGCTTAAACCTTTTGGAAATAGTTTGAGTTAGAAATATTTTATAAACATTTAAATATGTTTAAAGTAATAAAGGAAGAAAATCAAGGTTTCATCTTGTACATTTTAAATATGTTCAAAACAATTTTCTAGAAAAATCGCGCTTTTTGCAGTAAAGTGACCAAAGTTTAAAATTGATATTTTAAATGTTTTAGAAATATAAAATAAATTATAAAAATCTTGTAAACATAATTTAATTTGAAAATATGGATATCTAAATGATATAAAAGTCGTTTTGAAGAATATAGCTTTTAAAACACTATTTGCAATACTTTTCGCAGCAGTTTTTAATAACTTTTGCAACATAGTTTTAAACTCAATAATCCTTTCCTATATGTTTTGTGAATGATTTTAAAAGAATAATTAAGTCATTTATAGATTATTTTGAAGTTTTAATGAGAGTTTGAACAAATCGGTAAGAGGAATTGTTTATACCACTTAAAAAAAGTGAAGAAGATTGACTATAATAACAAGCTGAGTAATGCGAAAACGACTAGTACATTTGTCCCGCTTGTGAGATTTGGAAAGATAAAACAAGGTGTGTAACTATGCTTAGGAAAGCAGCAACCAGTGCCCTGAACATACCTGGCCTCTTTTTTTCTTAGGCAAGGAATGGAACAGATCGAAAGGAAAGCCCGGATGCTCTAAAATAAAACGATTGTATTAAGTTTTTGAAATAAATCAAGATTAGCATTATCAAATTTAAGCAATCTCCAAAATGAATTAATTACGACTAGGAGTGCATAGAGATAATCTTCTTATACTCATTATTAAAATCCAAAGAGGGAACTTATCCTATACGTGGAATTTAAATGGTGATCTCACCGTTATTCCGCCCATAGCATTCGTTGAATACGGAAGTTGATTTTGGATAATAGTACGATGACTTTATAATCCTGTTTTTCAAAATATATTCTTAAAAATGATTTGAGAAATATGCAAAAAGGAGGTTTAAATGATTTCGTATTCACTGAAAGAATACTTTGAAAATATATATCTCTCAAAGATATTTTGGTAAAGAAAAATGAAGGAATCGAAAAACAATGACCTAATTACATCATTTTTATCGATGATTGGATTTTGAATGAACCAGGGTCGGATTTGGGCGATTCCTATCTGAAAACCACTTCGAACCATTGTATATGTTCGAAGTGAAGACATGTTGAAGATGATGATTATTGAAGACTGTGGATCTTCATGGAGCGAGGACTGCTTGCTGACATGATCTGGGTAGCTTCCATTATAAAGTTATTTATAGTAGTGGTCTCTTCGTTGTGGAGATTTTTCGGATTGCAAGGACTACTTGCTGCTAGTGGTAGTCAGAGAGTTCCTTTGGTTTGTCCTATTCCTGGACAACTTGTAGGGACGTTTGTTTGACAAATGTACGTCAATGGTGGTGGAGAAGGCAACTTCTCTTAGCTTAACACCCTCCTTAAGACGTACGAGCTCAAAGGTTGTATTTTTGTGGAAGGCAATTGGTAGTCAATGGAAATGGCAATGTGGCATTCAGACATGTGATATGTGCTATGTGAAAGGTAATCGTTGCCTCAAACCTCATCAACGGAAATGAGTTAGGTATTAAGTGATGGGGAACTAGCTAATTTATAGTCATTAAGTGGTTAGAGCCTACCTAACTTCCAATAAAGGGTATTCATTGGCTTGAGTGCTTTCTCTTGCATCATTGATGTTAGTTGCGTTGGAGTTTTGGAATTGGACTGGAAATGCCTTTGGGCTTACAGTGAAAGTTAATTGCATGGTATAGTTTTAAATACGTAAGGCATATTTCTTATCTAAATAATACTACCCAAGTACAACTATTATAAAGCATGAGATTTTCATTTCACCTGGCATATGTTGTTCTGACCCACTCCTCATTACAACATACAGGTTAGAGGAAATAATGCTGATTTAGGAGACAAAGGTGGAGTTGAAGAGTTGCGGTAGTTATCTATCCATTTATGCTTTTTAAATATTTTTAATGTACCCAGTTCAGATAGTTATATTATTTTAGAATATTGTACTGTGGAGGCTTTATGTACGCATGTTGTAATATTTAACATTTTATATTTCTGAATTGGTTTTCCTTTATGAAATGGGTACTTGTTTCTGATATTATATTCTATCCATTTCGCTGTGAGATTCTGGTGTATTGTTTTAATATTATCAACTTAACAACTCGCTTTGAGATGGGCTAATGTTTGATGGGCTTTTATTGGGCCGAAATTAGGACCGATTTTGGGCGGGGTTGTTATAGTTAGTACCAGATCTCAGGTTACCCGATCAATGGGGATAAGTATATTTATGAGTGTCATACTTGTTATTTTTGAAAGTATTTTCCAAAAATCTACTA
The DNA here is from genome assembly GCA_030765085.1 of Allium cepa. Classification (NCBI taxonomy): domain Eukaryota; kingdom Viridiplantae; phylum Streptophyta; class Magnoliopsida; order Asparagales; family Amaryllidaceae; genus Allium; species Allium cepa. The sequence continues at coordinate 523,420,047 of CM060929.1, read as the reverse complement.
TAAACGCACACGCGTGCGCACATTTAAAATTGGATTCACTCTATAAATTTCAACTACAGAAGTAGTCGCAACCATATTCCAAAAGAATGGGTGAGATGACTATGGGTTGGAAAAATAAATAAAGTAAGGAATGTGCAATGGAGGTTGTATTGTAAGGAATACAAAAGGAAAATACTTTAACTCTAGAATTGATAGCGCAATGAGTGTGCAATAAATAGGTAGTTACAACAAATTAATAAGGATATAAATGGACCAGTCAAAGAGATTATTAGGGTAATATGGAGGGGTATAGAAGTTTTAATGCGAAAAGTTGGATGAATAAATGTCTTTAGAAATTGTCCGGTTAGAAAAGTAATATTTATTACGGACAATAAACATATATAGAAATAGTAAATAAGCATGTTAGGTAATAATTAATAATATGATGTAGTATAGTTGTATACATTCAGAATTAAGGGATGATAGATGTAACGACCCATAATTTTCGATTATTAAAATATTAATTAAATAATATTTTATAATTTTATATTGAAATAAAACTAAAAAAAATTGATGTTACAAGGAGAAGAATAACTAGAATGTAATGTTAGTAATGTTAATATAAGGTAATCGCTAACTATTTTAATCTAATTTCCAATTAATTGAAGTGACTTTAAGGTTATAATTAGTTATAACTAAAAATAAGGAAATACATTGAACGTTGAAATTATATGTAATCAATTAGAATTGGCTAATATTGAATATGAAATCAGTGGTGTTGTCTGAACGCTACCGATAAATATTTAAAGTAATTTCAAACTAATTGAAATACATTGTAGGTTGACTTGGTTATGATTGTAAATAATGAAATAAATTAAATGATGTAGATGGTGAACTTGTATGTAGTTAATTGGAATAGGTTAATATTGAATATAAAACATTTTTGGGTAAGCAAATTATAACCCTTGGTTGTAAAGAAGATAAGGGGTATGAATTATTATTATAAACGATTGTATTAACTATTTTCTCATTAATTTATCGTTTTAATATTGAGTGGGTAATTAATTGAATTAAGGCAATTGAATGTTGGGTTTAACGTTGGAATTGTATGTTAGTGATTAAAATAATTGTAACGTTATTTGATGATAAGTTGAAATAAGGAAATGAATTAAATGTTATATAAAAGGGGAAATTATATGAAATTAATGGAAAATTGAGTATAATAAGGATTGTGTAAGTAGTCATAGCATTTGTTGTTAATAATAATCTTGTAAATGCGATTAAGTAAGTAAAAGGTAACATTTGTCATTCATCACCTATTTATTTAATCCATTGAAATTAAATTGAAAATCAATTGCAGTTAATCTAATTACCTACTATAGTTAATATGAACTAAAGTGATAAATATAGAAGATTGAGGTAATGAAATGGTAAACCAACGTTAAGTATATATATAATATGATAATTGATTGAATAATAAGATTTAAAAAAAACAAAATAAGTATATGTTGGAATTTAAATTAATTAATGAATTTATTGCCGTTAATTTGACTTGGAATCTTCTAATAAAAGGGAAAGAGAATTTATTTGAAATTAATGGCGTTTAATGAAAGAAATTTACGTTTGTTATAATCCGTTATAAGTGTAATTTTGAAATTAATTACAATTATGTCGATTTGGGATCTTTCAATTTAAAAAAAAAAAGAAACATTAATATTAATTTTTGGATTTAACGAAAGAAACATACATTATTGTAAAAAAATAAAAAGAACATTTTAATGAAAATAAAACGAACATTTTCATTTTTAAGGTAAAAATAATTCTATATAAAGAAGAAAAAAATGAATTTTAAAACAATATTTTACAGTCATTAAGTATACATTTGAGGCTGTATATAAGTGATTTTAACACTAATCTTGAAGTTAAATTTAATTGACTTTTTAGGTTGTGCAATTCCCCTATGAGAAAAACATTATTTTGAAAGAAAAAAAAACTTGAATTTGAATTCTAGATCATCTTTTATTTTTTTGTAACGTTACACTAGTTATTGTATTCAAATTTATTTACTATATGTTAATTACGTGTAAACGAGTGTGAAAAAGGGTATATTCAGTGATAATATATTTAATTGAGTGGATCATGCAATTAACTAGATCCTAAGTGGTCCCTTCATTTCCTTATTATTCAATACACCTGCCACCATTTCCACATTTGGTTTTATTGCAATTCTTTGATGTAATTGAAACGTGAATTTATATCGTTTCTTATTCTTCCGTTTTGTTTATTTATTTCCCAAAGCATCTACTTAGATCATACAGTTTTGTTTTATTTGTCCCTTCCATACATATTTCATTTGTCACTTCCCTTTCTTCTTTTGTTTTATATCATATATCATTCTTTCCCCTAGAAATTTCTTATTTTTTCAAACATCAGACCTCTATTTGTTTCCCTCAAAGTCTCAATGTCAACATAGCTTTATACCTCTACTTAATTGCTGCCAATTCATTTTACTGAAGCTATGTTTAGAAAAAGAAAAGAATAAAAAAGTGTGATCATCCATTTCTTCCTTAACCATATCCGTACTTTTCCTCATCGCCTTGCCTTCTTTTGCAAGAAGCCTTCAAAAGAAAATTGAACAATGAGAATTAGCCTTAATGGTTTTGGCTTTCCACTTCTTGCCTTTGTTTTGGATACATCAAATTTGAAAACGTGAGTTATTAAAGTTTCTTATTTTAAGAATTAAATATGTATGTATTTTTATTTTATTTTATATCCTTATAACCTGAATATCTTCCTCATACGAGCTTTGATACATGCGTAGTTTCTTCCCTTGGACTCGTATTGGAATTCCTAATAACATAAAATAGGTTTGGCTGAGTTTGGAGACTATTGGAAAAGGCATCTTTGTTTGGATTTTTGCGTTCTAAATATCAAAGGTGAGTGTTTTGACCCACTCACGAATACTAGATTATCTTATGCTAGTTAAATTAAATTTATAATGTGATTAGAAATTTATTAATTGCTTTTGGTATTATTATATTGTCATTTAGGTTAAATTTGAATTTATATTGAATTGAATTTGCCATTTATTTATTAATGAATATAAATTGCAAGTTATACACCTGATAATGATAATCAATTGATTGTTGTGATTTATTGGCTGATTTGGATGTTGGATTGTGATGGATGTTATTGGTTGTCATTTTGGATGATTGGATGTTTATTTATGTATATATCTTTGTTACCACTATGGATTGGAATGATAGCTCGAGCGGTTTCCATTGATTTGGAAATTTTGATTTGGATACTGGTTGAAATGACATATAACCGTGTAATTTCTTTAATTTGGCTTATTTATTAGAATTGAATTATTTGAAAGATTTAAGTTTTAAATTTAAAATTCGGATCTATTTTAATTAAAATGATTAAGACTGGTATTTTTGTATCGTTTGAAATCTTTTAAATAATTAAATCCACATTGTACACTTGATAGGAGATGAAATTCCTATTATACATCTCTGAATCCATTATATTAATATTTCTATTCTACTTATTTTGATTTGACTTACATAAGATCTTTTAGTCCTGACTCGAGTGTTTTGTCTTTTTATTACGCTCGGATCAGTCTGAGCTTTTTTAGTGTATTGAAGACCATTATATTTTGGAGGATGAAGACGGAGATGAGTCTACTATTTATTATTAATTATTCCACTACATCATGTGTTCCACTGCATTATTTATTTATTTCTACTGTATGTATAACTCTGATTTGTATTGTAAAGGTGTAATCAAATGTTATTTGTAAAACAGCTTCATGAACTGTTTATTTGATTTTTATATTTTGTCATTCCGCTGTGAGATTCTGTGTTTTATCTTTCCTTCTTTTCTATTATTTTCTTATTTACCCTATTAACAGTCTTACCTTCTGAATGATTTTAGTTGACATGTGTGGTTTATTGTCGATTTAAATCGTCCAAAAGGGTGGGATGTTACAGTTGGTATCAGAGCTTTGATTTAGACATACCTTAGCCTGTTGGGGTTAACTCAATAGAGATAGGGTAGTAATACCCTAGAATGAGTTGTCTAAGTGTATATATGAGAGCGTGTATTTGTTAGTTTTATAAAAGTGTTTTATATAAGCTTTGAAATGAATTTTTTCGTAATATTATATGATATGCAGAGGATTAAATTTTTATAACTAATATAGTTATTTGTAATGTGTTTGATTTATGAAATGGTAATATTTAGTTATTATCATTTATTGTTGATTAGTTGCGTTTTAACAGTTTAAAAACATTGTTTAATTATTGTTGTTTTGAATTTTGTTGTTTTTGACCGTAGTTCAACTATTGAAAAACAAAATATTTAGATATTTTGGATAATCAAAACCTTCTGAATTAGTATGTTTAATGTGAAATGATTATAAATAAAACCATGACTTGTAAATTGTTATGAAATAAATGGATGTTATAATAAATGGTTATAAATAAAGTTGTGATAACTTTAAACCTGAACAATGTCTTGTAAAAAGGAATTATGTTTTTATAATTTGGTTATAAACTTAAGAAAATTCCTTATGAAATGATTTGGTAATAAATGTAATATTAAATGAGAAATAATACATGTGGAATGAATGTAATTTAAATTGAAGAGAAATATAAGCAATATTATGAGAATGAATAAATTAATGTTATATGTTAAATGGAAAAATTAAGTGAAACAAATATTAAAATATGAAATGATACTTTCATTAATCAATGAGATTAATAATGAATTTAGTTGAAGTATAATTGTGATGAATCAAATTGAAATAAATATGTAAGTTGTGCGTATATTATTTTATTCGCATAATTAATTTGATCCGGATTTGAGTACGTAAGTTTGAGGTGAATTGCACCATTTCGCATTAGAATTTTTCATTCGATTCTTGATGGTGAATATTGATATGGATTTTTGGTTTGATTCTAGAGTTCTCTATCATAGTATATGGCTATGCAAGGAGAATGATGGTTTCTAGTCAAGAAACCATATCGAAGTCTGCATTAGGGAAGTTGAATGGACAATACTAGTTCGAAAACGAACGTGTGTGATCGAGCGAACGATCAAATGTAATGTTGCGAAATGATGACATGTGTACGTCTTATGTTCTAATATTATTGACATGCTTTGGCATTGAAATTGAAAGTTGATGGGTTGGATATCTTTGTAATTTAAATTGGGATTTTCTTTTATGAAAAACTACTATTAATTTAAAACCATTTTTCAAACTACTCTCTTTTATTTTCCTTATACAAACTATTTTCTTTAATTTTTCTTATACAAACTATTTTACAAACTATTTTATTTTCAAACTATTTTACAAACTATTTTATTTACAAACTATTTTCCACAACCATTTTATATACCAAACTATTTCACAAAATGATTGTATATATATATAAAAAAAGAACTATTCTAAATTCAAAACCTTTTGCAAAGCAAAAATGTTCAATTCCATATGGATCTTCATGCAGCGCAATTGATTTGCAAATTTTTTTATTCTTGCTTAAGATAGACTTTATATAAGTATAAGGTGATTTTTAAAAATGTTGATTTTGGAAGGTTTTTGATCTGAAGAGATAAATCTTATATATAACGGAATTTATATAAGAATGATTTGATATATTTGAGACTATTGATTTTGAAAAATACTCTATCTGAAAATGAAATCTTATATATGATGGAATTTATATAAGTGCGATATTTGAAGCTATGATTCTGAATGGTGACTATATATGGTATGATATATTTTGAAATAAATGATATGGGAAGTACCTTCCATCGGATCCCTTTGGTGGGTCATTATCGGATCCCTTTGGTGGGTCATTATCGGATCCCTTTGGTGGGTCACTTATTATATTCATTTGATATTATTGGATAGCGTAAATCGAGGGGTGAGATGCCTACAGCTACAATTGATTCCGCTGGGATAGCGGCATAACCATTGCGTAACTGCAATCCATGGGGGAACGTACTTTCCATATCTATTTTCAATGATTTTAAGTATTTTCATTGGGTGTTGAAACAGGTCTTCTAAGTACTTGGAGAATTCTAGCTATGCGTCTGATCAACGCATGGCCAGAGTCTGCAAGAACAAGGATAAACCTGTTAAAACATCGAGTTATAAAAGTATTTTGATAAAGTATTATATAAAAGATATTTTGATCATTTTTCCTTTCTAAATACTTTAAAATGTTTATTTATGTACAACATGGTTTAGTAGTAAATTATTAGTGTTCTAAATATTGTCAGAAGTTATTAATTAAATAAAACATTTTAAAGTTAATGATTATTGATTTATTAATGATGATTAAAAGTATTTTGAGATTTAAAACTAATAAAATTTAAACATAATGGATTTAAGGTTTTCAATAGCTTCTTTTTAAATATAAGTAATGATGTAAGTAATTGTTTTCAAATAATTTACACATATTTAAAAAGATGTTATTTAAAATTACTGAAATGGTATTAATAAATGAAGCAAGAAAATTTATAGAATTTTTTTTGTAAAGTATTAAAAAAATTAAAGATGATTGATTTGCAAATGAAGTTTTCAAATGAAGTTTTTTTTTGTAAATTTTTTTATAAGTTTCTTTGAATATATAATTGAAGATATATTATATAAATGGAAAAAATGATTTGCGAAGTTTTAAATATACTTGGAAAATAAATTAGAATCTCAATTTTGGAAGTATGGTTTTAAATAAATACTTGATTTCGAAGTACTAGTAGTAAATTTATAGGTTTAGTTACCATTTGAATTTTGTATTAAACCATGATAAATGTTTTTCCCATGATTTGAATATTCATTTTAAACCAAGTGTGTAAAATTAATCATGAATCTATGAAAATTTGTACTTTTATTTAGATATTTAGTGCAAGATTTGAGTATGCTATTAGTTTCACTTTAATAATCTAGAGTTTATACTTATTTTGGAATATTGAGTCTAATAAATTATCAGATTTAAGGAACTTTATTTTTAAAATCTTATCATAATGTTTTAATATAAATTTTTGATACAAATTTCTAACATTGTTTAAACTTTGGGAAAGTCCTTGCATAATGCTATAAAGATGTTTTAAATTTATCTTATATTCCTACTAAGTGAATGAGGTTAAATGTTTTAATTGAATTTTTAGATATATTGAAGTATTTCTTTTCTCTTCAAGGGCGAACACCAAAAACTTAAATTTTTATTCTATAACTAAATTAAGGTATAAAATTAAGTAAGGCTGTAGAAGCTTAAGTAATATTTTGTGAAATGATTCATTAATGGCTTAAATCTTTAATGGAAAACAAATTATGTAAGTGATTGGCCTTTATATAAATAATAATTAATTAAATAAATAAGAATGGAATTTTACGAATAAAATATGTAAGAAATTGGAAATTTGTAACTTGTAAATCAAAAGATATAAAAATTTAGAATATGTAATCATTGAATATTTAGTTAACTAACATGAATAAAATAAACTTGTATAACACTCAATTACATTCTTAAAACACATATATTTACCAAAAATGTTTAACAAGTTGAAATGTTAATAGAATATGTAATAGAATATTATACAGGTAAAACTTAAGTAATGGAAGCGTTTAATGAAATTATTTCTAAATAAGAATTTTGATGAACAAGAAATGTTATGTATGTAAGTTAATATTGTGAAATAATTTATATATGTACATGTAAGAAAAAGAAAAGGACGTCATATGAGAAAAAAAGAATAGTAATGATGTAAAAAAAAAGAAACCAATTGAATAAACTTAAATATTGTGTTGAAATTATTGGTTATTTTGGCTTTTGAGATGATAGGAAAGGATACTTCTAACTCTATAAGGATGTATAGATAATATATCAAGTATTTATCTAAGGCTATTGAGCATAGGGTACACTTAATAGTCTATTTATCATCTTGTATGACTAAAAATGTCTGAACCTGAACAAATCATCAGTTTGGTTGCTATGGACATATGATTGATTCCTTTGTTACATATGATGGTCATGTTGTTTGTTTGCATGTGACTGTTATTATTTTGTGTTGATTTGTTTGTTATTAATGGAAGCAACTTAAATATATCTCTTTTCACGTATTATTAACTTCTTTGGATTTTAAGTTAAGTACAAGTTTATGGAAATAATAGCTACTGCTTTTGGTTTCATAAATTAAGCGTTCTTTTCCCGACTAATAGGTATATTTTTGGATTACAGGTTTCTAGAAATATTATATTGTTTCCCATGGTTTGGGATGTTTATTTTTTTATTATGATATATATATATATGGTGATTATAGATATTATTATTTCTCCGCGACCTCTCCATACAAAGGAGACTGCCGAAATTTTTCGTAAATTTTAGACTTAGAAATTTTGTGAAAAGTGAAATATTTTCAAACTTTGGTAGACTTGAATATGAAGAATTACTTGTAATTAATTGTATATTCTATTTAAATTAATTAGTTATGAAAATTAATTGTTTATAAATTGAATACTTTGAATAAAATATAATGATTCCTTATTTTCTCCTTTTCCTAATTTCCCCCTTTTCCCTTTTCGAGGACGAAAAGTTTTGAGTAGGGGAGAATGTAACGACCCATAATTTTCGATTATTAAAATATTAATTAAATAATATTTTATAATTTTATATTGAAATAAAACTAAAAAAAATTGATGTTACAAGGAGAAGAATAACTAGAATGTAATGTTAGTAATGTTAATATAAGGTAATCGCTAACTATTTTAATCTAATTTCCAATTAATTGAAGTGACTTTAAGGTTATAATTAGTTATAACAAAAAATAAGGAAATACATTGAACGTTGAAATTATATGTAATCAATTAGAATTGGCTAATATTGAATATGAAATCAGTGGTGTTGTCTGAACGCTACTGATAAATATTTAAAGTAATTTCAAACTAATTGAAATACATTGTAGGTTGACTTGGTTATGACTGTAAATAATGAAATAAATTAAATGATGTAGATCGTGAACTTGTATGTAGTTAATTGGAATAGGTTAATATTGAATATAAAACATTTTTGGGTAAGCAAATTATAACCCTTGGTTGTAAAGAATAAGATAAGGGGTATGAATTATTATTATAAACGATTGTATTAACTATTTTCTCATTAATTTATCGTTTTAATATTGAATGGGTAATTAATTGAATTAAGGCAATTGAATGTTGGGTTTAATGTTGGAATTGTATGTAAGTGATTAAAAGAATTATAATGTTATTTGATGATAAGTTGAAATAAGGAAATGAATTAAATGTTATATAAAAGGGGAAATTATATGAAATTAATGGAAAATTGAGTATAATAAGGATTGTGTAAGTAGTCATAGCATTTGTTGTTAATAATAATCTTGTAAATGCGATTAAGTAAGTAAAAGGTAACATTTGTCATTCATCACCTATTTATTTAATCCATTGAAATTAAATTGAAAATCGATTGCAGTTAATCTAATTACCTACTACAATTAATATGAACTAAAGTGATAAATATAGAAGATTGAGGTAATGAAATGGTAAACCAACGTTAAGTATATATATAATATGATAATTGATTGAATAATAAGATTAAAAAAAACAAAATAAGTATATGTTGGAATTTAAATTAATTAATGAATTTATTGCCGTTAATTTGACTTGAAATCTTCTAATAAAAGGGAAAGAGAATTTATTTGAAATTAATGGCGTTTAATGAAAGAAATTTACGTTTGTTATAATCCTTTATAAGTGTAATTTTGAAATTAATTACAATTATGTCGATTTGGGATCTTTCAATTTTAAAAAAAAGAAACATTAATATTAATTTTTGGATTTAACGAAAGAAACATACATTATTGTAAAAAAATAAAAAGAACATTTTAATGAAAATAAAACGAACATTTTCATTTTTAAGGTAAAAATAATTTTATATAAAGAAGAAAAAAATGAATTTTAAAACAATATTTTACAGTCATTAAGTATACATTTGAGGCTGTATATAAGTGATTTTAACACTAATCTTGACGTTTAAATTTAATTGACTTTTTAGGTTGTGCAATTCCCCTATGAGAAAAACATTATTTTGAAAGAAAAAAAAAACTTGAAGTTGAGTTCTAGATCATCTTTTATTTTTTTGTAACGTTACACTAGTTATTGCATTCAAATTTATTTACTATATGTTAATTATGTGTAAACGAGTGTGAAAAAGGGTATATTCAGTGATAATATATTTAATTGAGTGGATCATGCAATTAACTAGATCCTAAGTGGTCCCTTCATTTCCTTATTATTCAATACACCTGCCACCATTTCCATATTTGGTTTTATTGCAATTCTCTGATGTAATTGAAACGTGAATTTATATCCTTTCTTATTCTTCCGTTTTGTTTATTTATTTCCCAAAGCATCTACTAAGATCGTACAGTTTTGTTTTATTTGTCCCTTCCATACATATTTCATTTGTCACTTCCCTTTCTTCTTTTGTTTTATATCATATATCATTCTTTCCCCTAGAAATTTCTTATTTTTTCAAACATCAGACCTCTATTTGTTTCCCTCAAAGTCTCAATGTCAACATAGCTTTATACCTCTACTTAATTGCTGCCAATTCATTTTACTGAAGCTATGTTTAGAAAAAGAAAAGAATAAAAAAGTGTGATCATCCATTTCTTCCTTAACCATATCCGTACCTTTCCTCATCGCCTTGCCTTCTTTTGCAAGAAGCCTTCAAAAGAAAATTGAACAATGAGAATTAGCCTTAATGGTTTTGGCTTTCCACTTCTTGCCTTTGTTTTAGGTACATCAAATTTGAAAACGTGAGTTATTAAAGTTTCTTATTTTAAGAATTAAATATGTATGTATTTTTATTTTATTTTATATCCTTATAACCTGAATATCTTCCTCATACGAGCTTTGATACATGCGTAGTTTCTTCCCTTGGACTCGTATTGGAATTCCTAATAACATAAAATAGGTTTGGCTGAGTTTGGAGATTATTGGAAAAGGCATATTTGTTTGGATTTTTGCGTTCTAAATATCAAAGGTGAGTGTTTTGACCCACTCACGAATACTAGATTATCTTATGCTAGTTAAATTAAATTTATAATGTGATTAGAAATTTATTAATTGCTTTTGGTATTATTAGATTGTCATTTAAGTTAAATTTGAATTTATATTGAATTGAATTTGCCATTTATTTATTAATGAATATAAATTGCAAGTTATACACCTGATAATGATAATCAATTGATTGTCGTGATTTATTGGCTGATTTGGATGTTGGATTGTGATGGATGTTAATGGTTGTCATTTTGGATGATTGGATGTGTATTTATGTATATATCTTTGTTTACCACTATGGATTGGAATGATAGCTCGAGCGGTTTCTATTGATTTGGATACTGGTTGAAATGACATATAACCGTGTAATTTCTTTAATTTGGATTATTTATTAGAATTGAATTATTTGAAAGATTTAAGTTTTAAATTTAAAATTCGGATCTATTTTAATTAAAATGATTAAGATTGGTATTTTTGAATCGTTTGAAATCTTTTAAATAATTAAATCCACATTGTACACTTGATAGCATATGAAATTCCTGTTATACATCTCTGAATCCATTATAGTAATATTTCTATTCTACTTATTTTGATTTGACTTACATAAGATCTTTTAGTCCTGACTCGAGTGTTTTGTCTTTTTATTACGCTCGGGTCAGTCTGAGCTTTTTTAGTGTATTGAAGACCATTATATTTTAGAGGATGAAGACGGAGATGAGTCTACTATTCATTATTAATTATTCCACTACATCATGTGTTCCACTGCATTATTTATTTATTTCTACTGTATGTATAACTCTGATTTGTATTGTAAAGGTGTAATCAAATGTTATTTGTAAAACAGCTTCATGAACTGTTTATTTGATTTTTATATTTTGTCATTCCGCTGTGAGATTCTGTGTTTTATCTTTCCTTCTTTTCTATTATTTTCTTATTTACCCCATTAACAGTCTTACCTTCTGAATGATTTTAGTTGACATGTGTGGTTTATTGTCGATTTAAATCGTCCAAAAGGGTGGGATGTTACAGTAGAAGAAGAAAATTGTTAAACCACCTTTTAACAAGGCCGTATACAAATGGATTTAACATAATGGACTGCATGGTTATCGAGGCCGGAATATTATGTGTTTGGTTCAAGTAAGTGGATGGATGATCAATTACGGATAATAAATATGAATATGAAGCCAGGGTTCAACATCGTCGGTGGATAAACGATGACGTGTACTTGGAATATGGATTTCCAGAAGGTCGGGTTGCTTTGGATTAGCCAAGGGGTTGCTTTGAGTCACCATGTGGTTTTCTTTGGGCCAGGAAAGTGTTTACTTCGGGTCAGAATTGGATGTACTTCGGTGGGGTCGGCATTGGATCTTCTTCGGGTCGGCATTGTTGTATCTTCGGGTCGGATCGACAAAGACATTGGGTCGGCATAGACATTGTCTCGGGTCGGCATAAGCTCCAGGTTGTATCACTTTAGTTTGGCAGTAATGCAATTGCTTCGGGCCGGTATTGATCTCACCTCGGGCCGACATAAGGAATGGCTAGGGTCGGCATAAGGAGTGGCTAGGGGTTGGCTATGGCACTTCAGATTGGCTATGGAGATTACTTCGAGTCAGCATCAGGGATAACTCTGGGTCGGTGTTGGAACTTTAGGTCGGCAAGGAGATATGGGGTCGGCAAAAAGATTGCAAGGGGTCGGCAACAAAAAAGCAACTTGGGGTCGACATGTGGAAGTGCTTCAGGTCGGCAGTGGTTTTCTTCAAGTCGGTGTTGTTTTGGCTTCAGGTCGAAAAGGGTATTGGTGGAATCAAGTCGGCATATAGGAACGCTTCAGGTAGGCATGCGTTTTACTTCGGGTCAACATAAGGTTTACTTCAGGCGGCATGTCACTTGCTTCGGGTCACCACATGAACTACTTCAGGTCGGCATAGATGGACGAGTCGTGCTCGATGGCTGCAATGGTAGGCCCATGTAGATGAGGAGGCCCTATAGCTGGAGTTTTGCCTATAAATACAATAGGTGTGGCTTCAGAAAAGGGGATTCTAATTCTACTTCTCTTCATCTTCTACTTAGAGGCTACTCTGCCTTGTTATTTGGAATTCCATATTGTAACTGTAATCAAATTTCAGTATAATGAAAAGGACTATTCTGGAGTGGACGTAGGCCGGAGTTAGCTGAACCACTGTAAATCTTGTCTATTTTACTTACTTTCATTTGAATTTTGAATATTCTTCATATTATAATTTCTACATACATTCTATCTGTTATATGTGACTAGATATTGGTGCTTTCACTTATAATCGGGTGAAATGGCCAATTTTGACTTTAATATTTTGGTGCTTTCACCGAGAGAGCTAACACTCAGGGATTCAGAAGTTTGGATCTTGAATTTGAAAGCTTAGGAACTTGGATCTGGAAAGCAATGGCTAGGAAATCAACAAGGAGACAAAGAATAGAGAGGAACCATTATGAAGGAGGTTAGGAGGCTTCCTTTGGAGACAATCAGACCTTAATCTTCATCACCAAAGAGGAGATGGAAATGATGAGGGTGCTATGCAGGAAAGGATGCTTAAAAGATAGGAGGATATGATGCAGAACTTATTCTGATAGATTGGACAAGCTGAAATGTAAAATCAAGGGAATGGAGTAGCAGGGAATGCTAGGAATGTGGATCATAGAGATGGAGTAGCAAGAATAGAGGAAGTCCAGAATCAGAACTAAGGAAACGATGAAAATGTGATGCGGGATAAAGCAGAACCATAGGGAGCTGCCCCTAATCATTCTACACTCGGGGGCATTCCCCTAGATCATATTGGCTCGATTCCAGGCAGGATACCAGGCAGTGCTATGCAATTTGGCGTTGATCGGAATATGGATGCTCGTTTGGAAAGGCAGGTTTCTGGATTCCCTCATGAACTCGAGGGACATGATGGTGATAATGCACAAAGACTACCACTTGATGATAACAACAGGTTAGCATACATGATCAGACGGGCTATGAGGGGAGGATCGGTAAATAGAGATTTAGAGGATGTGAATAGGAGCCCCTATGCTCCTACGATTAGGCAAGCAAGGAATCCACCGGAATTCAAACTACCAACGCTGGAGACATGTAATGGAAGGATGGATCCCGCTGCTCATCTAACAAGGTATATGAGGCACATGGAAGTATTGGGGGCATCGGAGGAGGTCATGGCATGATGCTTGCCTTTGTATTTGATGGATATAACAATACTATGCTTTAGACAATTGGAAAGCGTCCCTATTGGCACATGGACAGAATTGATCGAAAGGTTTATGAGGAAATTTCGGGTCCACATCGCGAGACCCAAGAGTGTGATGACTTTAACATGGATCAAGCAGTGGAAAGGGGAATCACTCAGAGATTTCTTGACCAGGTTCAATGCGACAGTGGCTTCGGTGGATCAACCTGATCCGTTGATGGTTCCGATGGCACAATCTCAGGGATTGCGGATAATTTGGATTCCAATTATCATTGGAACAGGATCCACTAATGGATCTCGGGGAATTTGACCATGAAGCAGAATGGTTTCTACGATAGGAAGATGTGAAGGCTGATAGAGAGGGGGAGAGGAGGCAGAAGTTTATGCAGTAAGTGGTGAAGGTCCGCTCAGGTAAGATTCAAACAAGAAAAATAAAGGTAAACAGAAATTGAATGACAACAGTTATATCTCTAAAAGGCAATGGAAAGAACCAAAATTCTCCTCTTACATATACTTGACTAAAACTCTAGAAAATATCTATTTGGATACTCGAGGGCGCCTCCAGTATCGAAGGACGGCAAAAAGGGAACCTTTCGAATACAAGTGGGCATAAGGAAAGCATTGCCTATCCACAAGCTAGATGGGCACAACATGAATGACTACAGGCATTTGAAGGATATCTTTGAGGAACATGTGAGGAAAGGTCATTTGCTACAATATATAAGGAATTAAGTTGTGGCGGTGGAACATGAGCAGGCACTGCCCACCTCGAATGAAGATGACATTCGATCAAGGCATCATCTTCAGTAATACGACTAAGTCACATGCACATGTATGGGATGGAGGATGGTCACTAGGCATGCTCTGAGATGACGATGAACCATGGTGCTCAGGTTTGTGAAATCTTGTTTTTATGTTTTCTACAAACTCTGGTTTCTTTTTTGGTACTATGGATGTTTAGTTTTCTTGGTTGTATGGACTTTTATTTTGTATTTCATCAATTGAACTCTTGAATGATTGGATTTGGATTAATGTAATAAATAATACAGGTCACGGTTACGGCCCCGACCAGAGAGACGGGGCAATAGCCGTGAGTTACAAGTCCCTATGTCGGAGAGAAATAGGATGGACTCGAATACGGATTAAGTCCTCAACTGGAGAGTCGAGGTCGAAGAAGGATATTCATGGATTAAGTCCTCGATCGGTGATCGAGGCTAGAGTAGGATACCCAATGGATTAAGTCCTCGACTAGAGAGTCGAGGTCGAACAAGGATATTCGCGGATCAAGTCCTCGGTTGGGGATCGAGGCCGGAGTAGGATACCATACAGATTAAGTCCACGACTAGAGAGTCGAGGCCGGAGAAGGATGTTCATGGATTAAGTCCTCGGCTAGGGATTGAGGCCGAAATAGAATGCCCCACCGACTAAGTGCTCGACTGGAGAGTCGAGACAGGAGAAGAAAAACCATGTATAAGCCACCGACCGGAGAGTCGAGGCCGGAGTCGGATAAAATGACCCGGAGAGGTCAAAGGATTCAGATATGGACTCGGAGAGGTCTTGGATTTTGATATGGACCCCGAGAGGTCCCAGATTCGAACATGGACCCAGAGAGATCCCAGCTTTGGATATGAACCCGGAGAGGTCCCAGTTTTGGATATAGACCCAGTGATGTCCCGGATTTGAATTATAGGACCCGGAGTGGTCTTAGACTTAGATAAAATGATCCGGAGAGATTGTGGATTCGGTTAATGGATTTGGAATTGATTCAGAAATGGATACCGACTCAAAATCATCATGGATTTGCTAACGATCTGGAGAGATTAATGAATTGGATTGGCAATGAATTGGACTCAAGGTTGGATGATATGGCGATCAATGGATTATGGACTTTAGATTTTGGACTTATGACAATTCAAAACACGCCTTCCAATAGAAAGACATGTTTTGGGGGGAAAGTTTTAACCTACCTTTTGGCATGGCTGTATACAAGAAGATTTAACTCAATGAACTGCACGGTTATCGAGGCTTATGGTTTTGGTTCGAATAGGTGGATGGATGAGCAATTACAGATAATAAATATGAATACGAAGCTAGGATTCAGCATGGTCGATGGATAAATGATGTCGGGTACTTGTAACATGGATTTCGACGAATAATTATCTTAAAATAAATTTGGTTCGAATATATATATATATATATATATGAGTCAATTTAAAATTAAATTTGAATTTGAGATTGAAATTTCAAAAGATAATTATCTTAAAATAAATTTGGTTTTAAAATATAAAACATATGTATATAGAACTAATTGAATTTTTATAATATAAGAACTTTGTAAACATATTAAAAACATTTAATTTCATGTGTAACCCTTTTTAAACAAAGGATTTAACAAGTGTAAGTATATAAATAGCATTTAAACATTTAAAACATAAGAAATTTATATAAGGGAAAACTGATAATATGATACATACATACATACATACATACATACATACATACATACATACATACATACATACATACATATATATATATTAATGTAAAGAAATTTATAAATATAAAAGCTAAATTTAGAATATTACATAAATACACATAAAAACATATATAAAATGGATTACAAATGTAAGCAAGAAAATATGTTTAATGACAAGTGCCCTTAATTTCTTTAAATGATAATATAGGTTATATAACATCTCCATCCCTCTCTTTCATTTCTTTTGTCATCTCATTCTTGAAAAAAAATCTCTGAAGCTTAAACCAAAAGAGAAATCAATCTGAACAATCAGATCTAGGAAACAAAGTAGTTTTTTTTAAAAAAGAGAATCAAAACAGAGACAAGCATCTGCAACTCAAAATCTAAAGTAAGATCAGTTTTCAAATTTTAAACAACTCAAGAAGCATATCAAAATTTCCAGTTTCAAAAAGCAGTTTCAAGATTTCAAACTTGGCTCTGTTATCTTCCAAGGTGAATAAACTTTACACTACTGAAGCTAGATCATTTTTAGTTATGCATACAACAAGTAATCATAGAAATAATTTCAAAAATGCTTTATATGGATGAATAAATGGGTTTTATCTGGCATAAAGGTGGATTTGCTGTGTATAAATAGGTATGTTAGAATTTAGCTGTGCATGCCTCTGATTCTTACTTTACAGGCTCAAAATCATCTAAAGAAATTCACATCTCTCCATCTAGACCATTATAGGTTTTGATCAGAAAAGAAAAGTTGTTTACATGAATGAAATACTACTTTTAAAAATATTTCCAAAAGAATTTATTAAGTTAATAGTTGGAAAAATGAAAGATATAGTGGAAATTAGGTAAGGACAGAAAATGAAATGTTTAAATCTTCTTGTTTGATTTTATAAATAGTTTGCTTTTTGAAATAATGAATTTTGGTAATGAAATCAAAATTTTAAAGGTTGGCATTTGTGAGAAAAAGTGAGATGAACGGAATGGTTTTTTTTTGTCAAGTTATGGCGAACACACGAAATGGTGGCTTCGAATTTGTAGCCAGAGGTGGGTCACTAGATGGGAATTGGGGGAAAATAGCATAGAAATACATAGATGGTCGTGGTGGTCGTTCAAGTTGAAGTAGGGTTAGCTGTAGGATATTTGGAGATATTCGATCTGGCATGATTGTCGACGACAAGGTGTCGAGAAGGGTTGCGCACCCAGTGGAGAGTGAAGAGACGTTCGTGGCGAAGTTCGGAGTGGAAGTTTGTGATGGATAGTGTCGTGGTTAATCATGGCGAGTGGATTATGGTCAGGTATCCTTTCTGGTGGTGCTGGTAATGTCGAATTTTTGAACTCGAGCGTTTTTGGTGGAACTGGATAGCCGTGGCGATAGATGAGGCCGTGAATATTGTGGCGGCGAAGGCTGAAGCACCTCCGACCATGTGTGCACCTGCACGAAGTTCAGATACGTTGGGTTGTAACGTTATAGTGACGGTAGGGATCTGGTTCGAGAGGGAGATGGTTAGACTCGGGTTTATATCGGAGATTTGTTCGAGATTGGCTCAGGTTATATCACCAGAATTGAGCTAAGTTTTAGTATGAAGAGAAGGAGAGGGGAAAGTGCGCCGGGGTTTGGGCCTGAACGAAAATTTTATGAGATAAGTAAAAGAAATAAAGGTGAAGATAGAAAAAAAATTTGAAACAGGTATTCGGGGCAAGTTCTCAATCCAGCTTCATGAAATTAAATTATAAGTTCAAAATGTTGTTGAATTTAAATTACTGGTCGGAAATAATAATACATCAAGTTGATTAATTAAATTAATTCCTAAGGTTGGTTAAGAAGATAAAGGTTAAGCTTGTAATTAACCAAAAAGATGATTTTCTATAAATTAATTTCAAGCATTTAAATGAATCTAAATGACAATTAAGTAAATAATTAAGCTAATGGTTAAGTAAAAGATTTGTAATTCATTTTAACTTAGATTAAGTAAAATCTTGGTTTGATTAAAACTTAACTAATAATAATAGTTATGTACTAATTGAGAGGATGGAATGTTTTTTTTCATCAATTAAACTTGAGGATGTATGTTAATTTGCAAATTAATTAATTACAAAGTTTATTAAATTATAATGATGATTTAGATAGTGATTAAGATAAATGACTTATTTTTCAACTAATTAAGGTTGAGTAAGTTAGGTTTAATAATTAATTTAAAGATGTTAACTAATTTATTTATGAAATAATAAATTAAGGATAATCACCTGTGAAATGGATTAAAGTATAATTACCGAATGTGATATATAAAGTATAATTTTATTTTAAGTAATTAATGGATAATAACTTAAAGGATAATTACTTAAGAAAAGTAAATAGTGAATAATTACGTAATTTAAGTAATTAAGATTATTTACTTAGTATAATTAATCAAGAATTGATTAATTAAGGGTTGATTAATTTAGGTTAATTTATCAAATTAAGTGATTATAGGATATTTAATTTGAGTAATTAATTATGGATAAATGTGATTAATGTGAATTGATTTGGTTATTAATTAGAGATAATTAATAATGTAATTAAAAAGAATAATTAATCAAGGGTGATTAATTAATATAGAAACTTGAAGGATGAATAATTAAATTTGGTTTGTAATTAATTAATGTTGAGTAAAGGTAATCTAAGTGATTAAAGATTAGTAATTAATTTAATTAGAGATAAACTGAATTAATTTTTTTTTGGAAGAGATCAATCTTGTGAATGATTGAATGATGATAAATGCCCTTAATTGGTCGATATCTCTGATATAGAATGTTTTGTGATATGATTTTTTTTGGATGGACAGTGATAACGTGGATTATCTATTGATCATGAATTACTGTGTAAAATTGACATCTTGTATTTAAGAATGAATTGTATTCACTTGAATAACTTTGGTTAAGATGACATTGAATATGAAGAGGCCGGAGTCGGGTGTTAGCAAATACCCGAAACCACTTCGATTCTTTATAAATTGATTTGTGAAGTCAATAAGCTGGTATGGAATGATTTAAGTAAATTGGACCATTTAATCTGAGTTTGGCACTTAGAAATTGATGTGTAATGCAAGTGATGTCTATAAAGACTTGTGAAGTTGTAAATTGATACAAGTTAACCCGGGTTTATATAAGTAGAATGTTTTTGTTTTCCATATTAGATGGTTTACTCGTGCTGGTTTCCAGCCTGACCCGGGTGTTACTTTGATGTAATGCTTGGGTCAGACTGTGTATTACAGATTTTCAGGTAAGGACGTTCTGGAGTTCGGGAGGCGAGCTGGATGGCAGGAACGTATGGAGCGTTTTCTGCTGTGTGTATTATTGCTGATTATCTGGGACATGTTGTTTTAAACCGTCCAATGTTGTGTAAAAGTTGTAAGTCTGATGTATAAAAATATAAGTGTACTGATACAGTTCTTCTTTGTAAAACTGTTATTTTTGTGACATTATATTTTGATCCGCTGCGAATGTGAGGTTTCTTTGTTTTGGTGTTTCTGTTTCTTCTTTTTCTTCTATCTCTTCTTCTTTTTCATAAATATCTGGAATTTTCGGGATCGAAAATTTCCGAGTCGTTACATTTGGTATCAGAGCAGAAGGTTAAGTGAGAACCTTGGCTCTGGTGGGATACTCATTAAGGATAGGGTCAATAGTACCCTATAATGAGTTGAGTGCATAAATATATAAGAGCGTACTTGTTATTTTCTTATATAAAGATTTGAAATGATTTTATATACGAATATATATATCGATACATAAAGCAATATTTCTTTCTAATAAATATTAAGGTAATTGGTTGTTAAATTATTGGAATTAAATTAAGCGGTAATAGAAATACAACCAAATGGAAATAAAATAAAGATAAGTTTGAAATGGATTCAAACTGAAATTAAAATCTTGAATTTAGAGAAGAGTTTCAGAATAAGACAATAATGAATTGGTTTTCAGATATGATAATCTTGGCTATTATCATAAATAATTGTTGTGTTTGATAATAAATAATGTATTAATGAGTAAGAAAAATGAAATATTTTAGGTAAGTAAAGCATTTAGACTTATAAATTGGAATTGAGATGATTTGAAATTGAAGTAGGTTTTAAATTGGGGAGTTTTAAAACCTAAGTCTAGAAACATTTGAATTGTTTCAAAGTGTTGAAAGAAAAGAATAAATAATATTATTCATACTATTTTTGAATGTAATCTTATTTTAAAATAAGAAGCTGTTTGAAATTTCGAAGAAATTTGTTTGAATTAAAAAACCAAGGGTGGTTTAAAATTAAAAGTATAACTTGGTGTGTAAGGGAAATTAATATGTATATATGTGGATACACATAATATTAAAGATGATTTGAGATAAACTCTAAATGTTGAGTTTTAAAATTTTAAATTTGGAATGAGATGTGATACCCAAAGTGATAAGTTTTTGAACTTATAAGTGGAAATATTATTAATGTGAAGTTTGGAATTCGATATGAGAATTCAAATTGGGTAAGGTTGGCTGGTTAAGTAAATTGAATTTAACTTTGGGAAAAGTTAAATAATTTAACAAGCAACCTGAATTGGAAATTTCAAGATTTAAGTTGGAAAGTTGAATGGTTAATTTGAATTGGGAGTTTGTGTGATCTCAAAATGAGTTTGAGATCTAGAAATTGGAAATGGATGGATATTTTAAAATAATTTGGATTTGTTTAAATGAATAAATGAAGAAATGGATTATGGTAATATATCCATTATTGTGGGAAAATTAATCTTCAATTTGAAATTAAGGATATGGGATTTCTTTGAATTTAAGGTTTGAATGTTTAAGATAAATTGCAACCAAAAATTTGCTGAAATTTGATTTCCAAATTTAAATTTGGTGATAAATTGAATTTCAAAGATTGAGTTGTTTAGAAAGGATTTGAACTATGATATGAACTTAGAAATAAGTATATGTGGAAGTGAAGGCAATTTAAAATGGAATTTTGAAATTCGGACTCAGAATTAAATTTAAGGTTTTGAAATTAAAGGTTAATTTGATTTAAGGGAATTAAATCAACATTTGAAAGTTTAACTCGAATTTATATAATTCGGGATGGTTTAAATTTGGAATTTGAATTGAATTAGTTCAAATTGAATTGATTTAAATTAATTGGAATTGTGATTGAAAATGGACAAGTTTAAAATTCAAATGGAAAATTTTGAATTGGATTAATTTGAAATGAAATTGAAAATGAATGAGTTTAAATTCAAATGGGAATTGGGATTTATTCAAACTGGAATTGATATGAATTGAAATTGGTTCAATTTGAAATTTATTTGAATTAATTGAAATTGTGACTAAAGTTGAATGAGTAGATTCAAATGGAATTTGATTTGAATTTAGAAAAGGAATTGAGGATTAATTCAACTTGAATTTGGGGTTAAGTCAATTTTAATGGAAATCGAAGTTATTTAATTTGGAATTGAGTCAATTTAAACGGAAGTGGTAATTTAAATTGATTGGAAATGGAGGTAGGGAATTGAACAGTTTGACTCTGGACTATTTTCAAAAATAAATTGTTTTAATACAAATCTATCTTTCCAAACTACTTACTATACAATCTCTCTTTTTAAAGCTAAACTATCTTATACTTATTTTAAAATTATTTTGGAACTATTTACAATTTTTTCAACTGTTCTATAAACTAATTACTGTTTTTTAACTGTTTTATAACTTATTACTATTTTACAACTATTTTGCAATTATCTAACTATTTAATAACTATATGATTATTTTCCAACTATTTTACAATTACTTAACTATTTTACAAAGTAATTATTATTTTTCAACTACTTATCTATTTTTTTTAATTTCCAAGCTATTTTCTATAAATAAACTGATCGGAGTTCAAACTGTTACTGATTAAATACCCAACTGAGGTAAAAATTGAAGTGATAATCCAAATAGGGATTAAAGAAATTGTGGATAAGTGGGTAGAAATTTAAGTGAATGTGAATGGAAAAGAGAATTGATTTGGTTAATAATCAATGAAGATAAATACGTAGGATGTACGTATGTTATTCTATTCGCATAGTGATTTGATCCAAATTCGAACACAGAATTTCGAGATAGTTATATCGATGCGAGTTGAGATTTTTCACTCGATTTTCGACGGCGACCCTAGATATAGACTGTTGATTGGATCTGGATATTCTCTATCATAGTTATGGTTATGCAAGGAGAATGACAGTTTCTAATCAAGAAACCAGATCTGTGTCCGCACTAGGAAGTCGGGTGGACGATACTAGTTCGGAAGTGAAATTGTGTGATCGAGTGAGCGATCAGATTGGTATAGCGTACGGATAATATGTGTACAACGTCCGGGTCTAAATGAAATTGATACTAGAAATTTGTGAATGAGGAATGTGAAATGGTTTTTGAAATGGAAGGTATATTTTGTGAAATATACAATGAATAAAGAGTGGAAATTTGATATTTCTATGGAAAAATTTACTTTATGGAAGTAAGTAATTCAGTAAGTGACTTTATAAAAGAATAATCAAATTTGAATATTTGATTTGAATAAATAAAGTTATATATCTTTGTTATTTAAGATAAATATCCCTTTCTTGAATCTATTGCCGGAAAAAAAGAGGGTTTTGAAATATTTGAAGTATAAAAGGGAATTTATACAAGTTTGAAGTAATCCAAAGATTTTTAAAAGTTACATATATCTATTATATATATATATATGTAAAGGATCTTATGAGAATGATTTTCAGAAAAGCTTTTTGGAACCTATGGATTTGGAAAGGCTTTTGATTTTTGGAGAAAAATCAATTTTGGAATTTGGAAAGCCTTATTGAGAATTATCGATTTTGGGATAATCGATTTTGAGAAAAGAGATTTATATGGATTCATACTAAGTGTATGATTTGGAAGATACTATATGTGTATAGTGTAAAGTGTTTTGAAAATGGCTCTGGAGAAAAAGGCGCTCCCTTGAAATGAACTTCTCAGGAGTACCATAGGTTGGTACTGCCTTGAGTCTCAAAGAGGGGGAGGCTCTAAAGTTGATCCTGTGAGGAGTTTGTACAAACCAGTTCCTAAGGATTATTGGGTAGTGAAAGTCGAGGGCGTTGATGCCTATAGAGGCATTTGCTTATGCTGTGACGATAGTGTAACTCGATGTCGCTGCGATCTACAGTGTGGACCATAGCGGAAATCGTGTGGAGGTGAGTGTCAACAGTCTACGCTTGATTTTGCCAGGAAGGCAACGTAAAATCGGTAGACTGCGATCTTTGGTCAAGTGGAGTGGAGAAGTTTCATTCTTTTGGCAGTGAAATTCGAGGGCACTAAGGCCTATGGTTATATGGGTTTTTGATGTGATAGCAACGTAACCCAGTTGTAGCTGCGATCTATAGCGGGTTCCATGGTGTAATCGAGGGGCACAAAGGCCTACAGTTATCTATGGATTTTGTCGGGATGGCAACGTAACCATCGGGTTAACTGCGAACATGGATGGGGGTGATGATTTCCAAGGCACTCTCACCAAAGATATTTCCTCTATTTTCAAAAATGTTTTTGATATTTTCAATAAAATTATTTTCCAAGTA
The DNA here is from genome assembly GCA_030765085.1 of Allium cepa. Classification (NCBI taxonomy): domain Eukaryota; kingdom Viridiplantae; phylum Streptophyta; class Magnoliopsida; order Asparagales; family Amaryllidaceae; genus Allium; species Allium cepa. The sequence continues at coordinate 523,395,692 of CM060929.1, read as the reverse complement.
TTTTCACTGGATGTTGAAAATGGGTCTACTAAGCACTTATAGATTTTCAGTCTTACGCCTGATCAACGTATGACCGAATTTCTATAAGAACGAAGATGGACTTATTGAAACATCGTATAAAAAGTATTTTATAAAACTATTTTTTTAATATTATATAGATTTTTAAAGTATTTTAAAAATGATCAAAGAAATTTATATGGTTTTAAGTATTAAATAAATTCTGACTTCGTTTCATATCGAGGACGAAAAGATTCAAAGTGGGGAGGAATGTAATAACCCGAATTTTTGAATATCTGTAATTGATGTAATAATTGGATTTAATTTATAGAAATATTAATTTAGATAAATAATTCTAGTAAATAAAAATTTAATAATAATAATAAATTAAATATATATGTGCATATATCTGAATAAGTATTGATTTGAAAATCCACCTAGTATAATTATCTAAAATTGACAAAAAAAAATTTAAACAAATTTAATGTGTGTTGTTTAAATATATATATATATATATATATATATATATATATGAATCAATTTAAAATTAAATTTTAATTTAAGATTGAAATTTCAAAAGATAATTATCTTAAAATAAATTTGGTTTTAAAATATAAAGCATATGTATATAGAACTAATTGAATTTTTATAATATAAGAAATTTGTAAACATATTAAAAACATTTAATTTCATGTGTAACCCTTTTTAAACAAAGGATTTAACAAGTGTAAGTATATAAATAGCATCTAAACATTTAAAACATAAGACATTTATATAAGGGAAAACTGATAATATGACACACACACACACACACACACACACACACACACACACACATATATATAATGTAAAGAAATTTATAAATATAAAAGCTAAATTTAGAATATTACATAAATACACATAAAAACATATAAAACATGGATTACAAATGTAAGCAAGAAAATATGTTTAATGACAAGTGTCCTTAATTTCTTTAAATGATAATATAGGTTATGTAACATCTCCATCCCTCTCTTTCATTTCTTTTATCATCTCATTCTTGAAAAAAAAAATCTCTGAAGCTTAAACCAAAAGAGAAATCAACCTGAACAATCAGATCTAGGAAACAAAGCAGTTTTTAAAAAAAAAAGAGAATCAAAACAGAGATAAGCATCTGCAACTCAAAAGCTGAAGTAAGATCAGTTTTCAAATTTTAAACAACTTAAGAAGCATATCAAAATTTCCAGTTTCAAAAAGCAGTTTCAGGATTTCAAACTTGGCTCTGTTATCTTCCAAGGTGAGTAAACTTTACACTACTGAAACTAGATCATTTTTAGTTATGCATACAACAAGTAATCATAGAAATAATTTCAAAAATGCTTTATATGGATGAATAAATGGGTTTTATCTGGCATAAAGGTGGGTTTGCTCTGTATAAATAGGTATGTTTGAATTTAGTCGTGCATGCCTTTGATTCTTACTTTACAAGCTCAAAATCATCTAAAGAAATTCACATCTCTCCATCTAGACCACTATAGGTTTTGATCAGAAAAGAAAAGTTGTTTATGTGAATGAAATACTACTTTTAAAAATATTTCCAAAAGAATTTATTAAGTTAATAGTCGAAAAAATGAAAGATATAGTGGAAATAAGGTAAGGACAGAAAATGAAATGTTTAAATCTTCTTGTTTGATTTTATAAACAATTTTGCTTTTTGAATAATAAATTTTGGTAATGAAATCAAAATTTTGAAGCTTGGCATTTGTGAGAAAAAGTGAGATGAACGGAATGGGTTTTTTTTGTCAAGTTCTGGCGAACATGCGAAATGGTGGCTTCAGATTTGTAGCCAGAGGTGGGTCACTGGCTGGGAATTGGGAGGAAAATAGCATAGAAATTCATAGATGGTCGTGGCGGTCGTTCAAGGTTGAAGTAGGGTTAGCTGTAGGATATTTAGGGATATTCGATATGGCATGATTGTCGACGACAAGGTGTCGAGAAGGGTTGCGCACCCAGTGGAGAGTGAAGAGACGTTCGTGGCGAAGTTCGGAGTGGAAGTTTGTGATGGATAGTGTCGTGGTTGATCGTGGCGAGTGGATTGTGGGTCGGGTATCCTTTCTGATCGTGTCGAAAATGTCGAATTTTTAAACTCGAGTGTTTTTGGTGAAACTGGGTAGCCGTGGTGATAGATGGGGTCGTGAACAACTAGGTGGCTGTGGCGGCGAAGGCTAAAGCACCTCCGACCATGTGTGCACGTGCAGGAAGATCAGATACGTTGGGTTGTAACGTTATAGTGAAGGTAGGGATCTGGTTCGAGAGGGAGATGGTTAGATTCGGGTTCACATCGGAGATTTGTTCGAGATTGGCTCGGGTTATATCACCAGAATTGAGCTATGTTTTAGTATGAAGAGAAGGAGAGGGGAAAGTGGGTCGGGGTTTGGGCCTGAACGAAAATTTTATGAGATAAGTAAAAGAAATAAAGGTGAAGATAGAAAAAAAATAGGAAATAGGTATTCAGGGCGAGTTCTCAATCAAGCTTCATGAAATTAAATTATAAGGTCAAAATGTTGTTGAATTTAAATTACTGATGGGAAATAATAATACATCAAGTTGATTAATTAAATTAATTCCTAAGGTTGGTTAAGAAGATAAAGGTTAAGCTTGTAATTAACCAAAAAGTTGATTTTCTATAAATTAATTTCAAACATTTAAATAAATCTAAATGACAATTAAGTAAATAATTAAGATAATGGTTAAGTAAAAGATTTGTAATTCATTTTAACTTAGATTAAGTAAAATCTTGGTTTGATTAAAACATAACTAACAATAATAGTTAAGTACTAATTGAGAAGATGGAATGTTTTTGTTTGATCAATTAAACTTGAGGATGTATGTTAATTTGCAAATTAATTAATTACAAAGTTTATTAAATTTTGATGATGATTTAGATAGTGATTAAGATAAATGACTTATTTTTCAACTAATTAAGGTTGAGTAAGTTAGATTTAATAATTAATTTAAAGAGGTTAACTAATTTATTTATGCAACAATAAATTAAGGATAATCACCTGTGAAATGGATTAAAGTATAATTACTGAATGTGATATATAAAGTATAATTATATTTTAAGTAATTAATGGATAATAACTTAAAGGATAACTACTTAAGAAAAGTAAATAGTGAATAATTACGTAATGGAAGTAATTAAGGATTATTTACTTAGTATAATTAATCAAGAATTGATTAATTAAGGGTTGATTAATTTAGGTTAATTTATCAAAGTAAGTGATTATAGGATATTTAATTTGAGTAATTAATTATGGATAAACATGATTAATATGAATTGATTTGGTTATTAATTAGAGGCTAATTAATAATGTAATTAAAAAGAATAATTAATCAAGGGTGATTAATTAAGATAGAAACTTGAAGGATGAATAATTAAATTTGGTTTGTAATTAATTAACGTTGAGTAAAGGTAATCTAAGTGATTAAAGATTAGTAATTAATTTAATTAGAGATAAATTGAATTAATTTTTTTGGGAAGAGATCAATCTTGTGAATGATTAAATGATGATAAATGCCTTGAATTGGATGATATCCCTGATATATAATGTTTTGTGATATGATTTTTTTGGGTGGGCAGTGATAACGTGGATTATCTATTGATCATGAATTACTATGTAAAGGCGACATCTTGTATTTAAGAATGAATCGTATTCACTTGAATAACTTGGGTTAAGATGACATTGAATTCGAAGAGGCCGGAGTCGGGTGTTAGCAAATACCCGAAACCACTTCGATTCTTTATAAATTGATTTGTGAAGTCAATAAGCTGGTATGGAATGATTTAAGTAAATTGGAACATTTAATCTAAGTTTGGTACTTAGAAATTGATGTGTGATGTATGTGATGTCTATAACGACTTGTGAAGTTGTAAATTGATACAAGGCAAACCGGGTTTATATAAGTTGAATGCTTTTGTGTTCCATATTAGATGGTTTACTCATGCTGGTTTCCAGCCTGACCCGGGTGTTACTTTGATGTAATGCTCGGGTCAGATCAAGTATTACAGATTTTCAGGTAAGGACGTTCTGGAGTTCGGGAGGCGAGCTGGATGGCAGGAACGTATGGAGCATTTTCCGCTGTGTGTATATTGCTGATTACCTGGGACATGTTGTTTTAAACTGTCCAATGTTGTGTAAATGTTGTAACTCTGATGTATAAAAATATAAGTGTACTGATACAGTTCTTCTTTGTAAAACTGTTATTTTTTTGATATTATATTTTGATCCGTTGCGAATGTGAGTTTCTGTGTTTTGGTGTTTCTGTTTCTTCGTTTTCTTATATCTCTTCTTCTTTTTCATAACTATCTGGAATTTTCGGGATCGAAAATTTCCGGGTCGTTACAGATTTGGAAGTTTGGATCTTGGATTTGAAAGCTTAGGAACTTGGGTCCAGGACGCAATGGCTAGGCAATCAACAAGGAGGCAGAGAATAAAGAGGAGCCATCACGAAGGAAGTTAGGAGGCTTCCTCAAGAGCAAATCAGACCTCAATCTTCATCACCGAAGACAAGATGGAAATGATGATGGATGCTATGCAGGAAAGGATGCTCAAAAGATAGGAGGATATGATGGAGAACTTATTCCGATAGATTGGACAAGCTGGAAAGAAAGACCTAAGGGATGGAGTAGTAGGGAATGTTGGGAATGTGGATCATGGAGCTGTAGCAGCAAGAACAGAGGAAGTCCAGAATCAGAACCAAGAAAAAAAAGCAAATAGAATGCGGGATAGAGCGAAACCACCGAGAGCTGCCCCTGATCATTCTACACTCGGGGGCATGCCCCCGAATCATACTGGCTCACTTCCAAGCAGGATATCAGGCAGTGCTATGCATTTTGGCGTTGATGGGATATGGATGCTCATCCAAAAGCGCAAGTTTCAGGATTCCCTCATGGACTCGGAGGGGGGGGGGGCAGGTTAGAGACAACGGATCAAGACTACCACTTGATAATGGCAAGTCAAACATGATCAAAAGGCTATGAGAGGAGGATTGGTAAATAGAGATTGTAGGATGTGAATAGGAGCCCCTTCACTCCTACGATTAGGCAAGCTAGGAATCCACCGGAATTCAAACTACCAGCGCTGGAGATATATGATGGAAGGATGGATCCCGATGTTCACCTGACAAGGTATATGAGGCATATGAAAGTACTGGGGGCATTAGAGGAGGTCATAGCACGATGCTTCCCTTTGTATTTGATGGATATAGCGGAATTATGGTTCAAACAATGAGAAAGCAGCTCTATTGGCACATGGACATAATTGATCGAAAGGTTTATGAGGCAATTTAGGTCTACATCGTGAGACCAAAGAGTATGATGACTTTAACATCGATGAAGCAGTGGAAAGGAGAATCACTCAGGGATTTTTTGACCAGATTCAATGCAGCAGTGGCTTCGGTGGATCGACCCGATCCTTCGATGGTTTTGATGACAGTAGCCTCAGGGATTACGGATAATTCGAATTTCAAGATATCATTGGAACAAGATCCACCGAAAGATCTCGGGGAATTTTATCATGAAGCAGAACATGTGATGACTCTGAATTTTGGGCAATATCAATTTAATAATCTGCATTAAAAATTAAATTGATTTGATAATCTTTGTTAATAAATTTGAATTGATTTAATAATATTCCTTTAATAAATAATTAATTGTTGAATTTATCTTTTAAAAGCAAATAAAATATTTTCTATTTATAATGTGTATATATATATATTTGTATACATTGTAAATAGAAGAACTTTGGTTTGAATTTAACAAATAAAAATATGTTTTCAAACTCTAAAATATAATTGGCAATTTGAAAATTATGATTTAATTTAATATAAAGCTTTTCAAAAGTTATTTAAATAAATAACTATATATTTTTAAAATATTTAAGATAAATATTAATTGTTTAAATCTTAGCTTAAGTTTAAGTTTAAGTTTAAATTAACCAACAAAAAGGTTTATTTTATTTCCTTTTTAATATTGCTTAATAAATATGATTTGTAATTAGATATGAAAATTTAAAATACAATATAGCATATGAAACATTAATTCATTTTAGTGAAATAAGTAATGTATTAATAATAAGGTAAACTCTTGTATAAATTATTTCAATTTGATAAATGTGTTATTTTCAAATGATATTAATAAATGTATAGATATAGATAGGTTTTAAAGACAATATGATTGTTATTTTTAAATTGAATAAGAAGTTATATATGTATATATAACTTGATTTTTAAATTGGATTTTAGAATTTAATTTGAATTTGAATTTAAAATTTTGAAATTCAAAAGATAGATATTTAAAATATTTTGGATTTTAAAGATATTTGTATAAGCTTTTATTTATAAGTATAATTGATTTTATTTTCTTTAAAATTATCTATATTTATAAAAATAAGTATTTGTAAATTTATAAATTAAGTTAAAAACCGTTATTAACATTTAAAATAAAAAGAAAATATATAAAGGACAAGTGTTATTTTATTAAAGCTTAATATAACATGTGTTCATTAATAAACAAAGGTATATGACAAGTGTTGAATTTTAAAACAAGTGTCCTTATTAATTTTCATTTTCTTTTATTTTAATTAAATCATAAAATTTACTTATGAAAACACATTGCTCCTCACCCTCGTTCTTTTTTCTATTCTTCAAATTCAAAGTGAAGAAAAACTTCAACTGAAACAATTTTTTGTTAAAAAACAAAATGTGCAATTCACTCCTCAAAACCAGAAATTAAATTCAACATCATGAATTCATTTTGCAGATCCAAAAATATGTTAATCAAAACTTGAAACATTATACTTTAAATCTGAGAATCATCTTCCTCAAACCTGTAATCCACTATCAAAATCAAGTCTGCAAAGTTTCTTCTTCAACCTAAATTTCAAACTAAAGCAAGTTCAAACCAAAGCCCGTTTCTGTTTAAAACCAGTAACTCAATTTCAAAATCAATATTGCAAACCATTTTTCAAATAAGAGCCTGCAATTTTTCTTTAATTTGTTCAAATGCATGCATCTTTTCAAAACTAAAGCAAGTCCAAAGCAAGCATGCTTGTTACAAATAAAAGGAGCACTCTGCAGCAATTCAAGTTTATAAATCAAAGAATTTTATTCCAGCAACTCAATTTTTTAAAAGTTTAAAGCTGTTTTCAAAAACAAAGTGGCTATGTTCATCTTCATATCAGGTGAGTAACATCACTTTTAAAAATTTAAGTATATAAAATCTGTTGCATGTTCATATCTGGAATTAGTATGTTTGTATCTGTATATATTGGGTGCATTTCTATGTATATATATGAATGTGTGGATGCATACATGGTTGTTGTATCCGTGTATTGATTGTGCTTAGTTTCAGAGCTAAGATTTTAAACAAAATCCATTTTCTCTAGATCTAGTTTCTATTAGGATTTAAAATATAAACAAAAGTTGTTTGTTTAATCATATATTAATGATTAAAATTTTAACTAAGTAAAAATTTAAATTAAATGTCTTTGGAAATCAAAAAGAACAGAGCAAAATTTATGATAAGTGAAACTTTTAAACATTCCAATCTATTGTTTTAGGTATATAATCTGAAACCTTATTCAAAAATATGATTTTTAAAAATAAAATCACAATTTTTAGAGAAGGATCGAACGAGCAGTTCGAATACGTCCTGTGTTTGTGTTCTGAGGGAATTCAGACGATCTAGGCGATCGAAAATGGCATGGTCTTCGCTGATGGTAGTGGAGTAATAGGGGAGTTTGGGAAAATTTCCAGGAAGGAGATGTTAGCACTGTGGCGGCGGCGGTTGATCAGAGAAGTCTGTAGCCCTAGTTTTTAGTTTAGTCAGAAAATCGATCACTGTGGTGTCTATGATGAATCGAGTTACATGGGGTTCTGGGAATTGTTAGTATGGTGGTTGTTGAAGTCATGGCCGGTGGCTCAGCTTTTCTGGTGATCGGAGAGACGAACACGAGATGATTCCAGGTTTGCTCTTTTTAGTTCCAGTTTTGGGTTAATTATGCTAGGAATTGATTTTGAGTTGTACTGATCTTCTGAGGGTCGGAATAAGGTGCGAAGTTGAACGTCGTCTTGTAAGGGTCATCAAGGAGGTCAGAGTGGTATGGTTCGCCGGTGTAGGTGCACGTGTGCATGAAGTATCACGTAGTTGAAGTTGGGTTGAGCAGTGGATTTGTACTCGAGTTTTACTCGAGTTGTTTCAGGGAATTTCTTGAAGTAAGGGGTGTTTTGGCTCGAAGTTTTTAGGTCTGGTCTTGGGTCATTGTTAGTTCAGGTTTTTTAAAAACCTGTCAGTGTTTTTAAATTTAAAATGAAATTGAAAATTGAAAGCTAGATTTAAACAAAGTTTTAAATCAAAGTTAAGTATGGATTCAAGTTTTACTTTGTATCCTAGTTTTGAAATAAAATAAAGTTTTATCAAATTAAATTTTTTTAACAAATTTAAAATGTTTAAGGTATATTTTAAAATGATTTGAATTTAAAATGAATTTGGTTTAAATTCTTTTAAATTTCGTATACGAGATACGTATTTCTTAAACATGTGATTTAAAAAGTTTTCACAATGTGTTTTAAATTTTGTTAAAGTTTTTTTGGCAAGCGGGGTTGACCGGTCCCCTACCAGATATCACGACTAAAACACACTCAAGTCGCGAAAAAACAGGCAAACAAAGAAAAACAAACAGCAGACAACTCACACAAGGCCAAACGAAGCGGAGATGAACAAATAAAAACACAAATACAGGCAAAGCCTGACATGCACAAGTGAATGCATAGACAAACATAAGCCCAAATTCGAACTATCGAACATAAACCAAATCTGTTCCAGAGATCATGGTTATGTGGAGAAAAACCATGCCTAGAAAATCTTATCCCATATTCAATTTTTGTCGTAATCTTGACCCAAAATTGTGGCACCGCTGTGACCTCACTTCTGAAACACCTAGTATTTCTTTCTAACCAGACCAATCTGAAGTAAATCTTTAGAATGAAGAAGATAATTTCCCTTCTGTTATGACTCCACCTCGTTGCCATCTTCAGCACATTCCATTTAGCAGTTGAGTTGCCTTCAAAACTCGATATACCAACTTTATTCATAAGGGTACATATAATATTTGATAAGTATTCACATTCAAAAAAGAGATGGCCAGCAGTTTCTGGGGACACATTACAGAAAAGGCATAAATAATCAATATCCATACCAGCTGATACCAATTTATCTCTTGTTAGAATTTCTTTGTTAACAACTCGCTAGAACATCAGATTTTCATTTGCTGGAGAATGAGGAGACCAACCCACATTAGCCCAAGTGAATGATGGTAAAGCATCAGTATTAAGAAGGAGATCATACACCCCACCAATACAATGTAGCCTTCCCTTCCATCATATTTCTGTCTCATGTTTGAATATCACAACATGATCACGCAACCTCCTCCATAACATGTTGACTACCTGATTACTAGAAGAAGGGGTGCGAAGCTTCCCATTAACAATGTACTCGACAGCACAAGCATTATCACCTATTAAGGATTGCAGTCTTTCTTGGGTACCTAGCATTTTATCTAACACCATGCCATCCCAAAGCCAAGGGTCCTTTCAAAAACTCACAGGGCAACCAGGGGACAAAATGTATTTAACAAATGGAAGTAAAGTACTTCTCATGTTAAGAATTTTCTGCCATATCCAACTTGAGCCTTGAGTGACAATTATAGACCAAAAATTCCCATTGCACCCATAGGCTGTTCCTTTTAAGAAATATCGCATCAATATGGGAATTAACAACTGCTTTATTCCATAAGGAGATATTGATAATGCCAAGACCACCCTTTTTGAGAGGCTTTTCTATGGAGGAGAAAGACATAGGAACCAACTTCCTATCGTGGATTGATCCAGTCCACAGAAATCTTAACAAAGCTGCTCTGATCATGGTGAGAAATTGAGTTGGCAGAATGTAGGTTTAGTCCAATACACAGTCATAGAGAAGCATACAGACCTAACTAGCACCAATCTTCCGGCCGTGGAAAGCAATTTGGCAGTCCAGGAGTTTAGCTTAGATGTAATTTTATCATAAAGGGGGGTACAATCAGCCCTGGTAACCTTGGACGTACATAGTGGAAGGCCAAGATATGTCATATTATTTTCCATCATCTGAAAACCTGATAGTGCAACCAACCTTTCTTTGGCAGACATGCTAATACTAGAGATGAGCATATGGGATTTTGATTGATTAATCCTTAACCCAGTTGCAAGATAAAAGGAATGGAGAGTGTCAATAATGACAGATATGGAGTGTTCATTAGGCTTAGTGAAGATCATAATGTCATTCGCAAAGAAGAGTGAAGATATTCGAAGTTGTTTACATTTAGGATGGTAAGAAATAGTCTTTTTATCAAATTCCATTGTCAACATACATGATAGTGCTTCCATAACAATAATGAAAGTATAGGAGGAAATTGGGTCCCCCTGGCGAACCCCTTGCTTCCCTTTAAAGTACATCGAAGCCTTCCCATTATAGCATAGAGAGAAAGAGGGAGTTGAAATGCAAACGTGCAGCCATGCTACAAAGACCTTGGGAAAACCCATTAATGACATCACTCGAACAATTGAGGTCCAGTGCAAGCTATTATAAGCTTTGCAAATATCAAGCTTTAGCATAGTTCTTGGGGAGATCAGACTTCTTCCATACCCATTTATTAATTCATGTGCCATCAAAAAGTTATCAAGAATACTTCTTTTAGGGAGAAATGTAGATTGATTAGGGGAGATAACTGATGGCGGCACGGTTACTAATCTTGAGGTTAGAATTTTGGAGACACACTTGTATACAACATTACAGCATGAAATAGGCCGAAAAGAGGAAGCATTTTGGATTGGCCTGACTTTAGGAATTAGGACGAGATTGGTCGCATTAACTTCACCAAGCATTTTAAAGTTATTAAAAAAATTGTGAATTTCCGCATTGAATTCAAGACTAACAATATGCCAACTAGCCTTGAAGAAAACAACGTTAAATCCATCAGGCCCACCACTCGAAGTGGCTTTCAAAGAAAAAAGAGCATTTTTAATTTCTTGCTCAGAAACCTTTTGAACTAGCGTGTCTTGCATTGTTGAGTTTAGCATAGGAAGGGATAGGTTGTTCAGTCTATCAAGATCAGGTTCAAAATTTTCAGAGTTACCTAGAAGCTTAGTGAAATGTTGTATCAAGTGTCGATCAATCTCCTTAACGGACCATCGTCATCCTGTATAGAATGAATATAATCTCTAGCATGTTTTTCCTTGATAGAGGCATGGAAGAAAGTAGTGTTCCTATCTCCCTTGGTCACCTACCTTTGATGCATCTTTTGCTTCAACATACTAGCTTCAGAATTTAAGGCGTCATTAAGTTGTTGAAAAAGGAAGCACTCATCCTGGGCTAGGGTTGGATTGGAGGGATCCTTGTCTAAAAGCATTTGCACTTTCTTAAGCTGATCCATTAGAACATTGGAAGTTAGGGTTCCATTTCCAAATTTGAGTGAAGCCCATTGTCTTTAAGCTTGCTTTGTTGCCTTCAGTTTCCCATGCATTGAAAAATTAAAAAGCATTTTTTCCTCTACATAGCAAAAGGTTGGGTGTCAGTATTATAGGGGAGTGGTCAGATAAGATTGGATAAGGCATGTTAGCAGAAATGGAAGGCCACAAGGATAAGGCAGTAGCATTGCAAAACGACTGATCAATATTGGTAAATGTTCTAATCCCAGACCTGCTCCTGTTGTTCCAAGAGAAAGGGACACCAGTGCGAGGAATAGGGAGGAGATCAGAGTCTGATATTGAGAGGTGCAATGTCCCTAGGCATTAGGGGTTGCCCACCAATTTTGTCAGTGCAACAGTTGAAGTCACCCAGTGTGATCCATGGTTTGGAGTTATGTCTAAAAGAAGGGAGAAGATTGAGAAGAGATTGCCTAGAGACAATAGCATTGTGAGCATAAACAAAAGTTAAGTAAAAAGAGAGATTAAGAGGTAGGAAAATGGCATGAAAATCGATCAGCTATGAAGTAGATTGAATGGGGGAGAGAGTGAAAATTAATGGGTCATGGACAGTGAGAATCCTGCCACAGGCAGCATGACCCAGGTTGTGATGAACAAGCTAAGCAGGATTGATATATTTAGCTGCTTTCAGGGTTAAAGGAAGAGAAAGTTTGGTTTCCAAGATTGCAAAAATCTTAATTTTATGTTCATTAATCAGATATTTGACATGTTCGAGTTTTACAGGGTTATGGGCTCCCCTGATATTCCATGATGCAATTTTATTCATAATAACTAACGAGAGTGGTAAAGCACACTTGCCCTACTCCTAGTTGTAGGAGGATCAGATCACACTGACTTTAGCTTTGCAGCTAAGGAAGAAGATTTCAGAGCACTTAGGCTAAAAGAATCAGGACGGTGAGGGGAGAGACCCAGCCAGGAAAGGTGCCTGAAAAGGAGTAGGGGGAGGAGAAAATGAAGGGAGGAATAGTTCGTGATGAGGATGTTGAGGGAGCTGAAAAAGGGACGGAAGGCTTAAAATGATCGAAAATGTGATTCTCAATCTGGTTTAGGAAATCTTGTTCAATGGAGTTAAGTTCCAGATTTGGATTCGGCATCTTTGCAAGGGGGTTTGATTTACTTTGGTTTGATTGGCCAGAAGGTGGGAAGCATAAATTGCCTACTTCAGATGGTTTCAGTGTTTTCAAATGTGCATTGTCATCTATTTGAGGTGGTTGAGCTTCAGTAATCTGCAAAGCGTTATTTGTTAGTTTTCCATGTTCAAAAAATGATCAGAGGCATTAACAGATAAGGTAAAAAACCTCTCCTTCCTCAGAAGCATTTGATATTAGTTCATTCTCGTTGTATAAATATGTATTTATTTTGAATCTTAATTTGAAATGAATTCAAAAGTAAATTCAAAAGTATATGTTGATTCATGAGTTTTGATTCATGACACAAGCTTCATATAACATACGACGAAAGCGACAAAAAGAGAATAAGTGTATATTATGCACTACAAAGGAGACAAGACTACAATCCAGAGTTTATTATGAATATTTTAATGTATTTAGTCTTAGAATATTGTTAAAATCATTCCTCAAGTAGTCACATGGACACACAAATTAATTTATACACAAATAAGTGTACACTGTGCATATAACTACAGGTCGGCTGACCGACCAGAAACTTCGGTCGACCGACCCTGTAGTCAGTGCACAGGTACTCTCTATTTTTGTACACGATTTCAAACTCAGCTGACCGGCCAGTTTTTCCGGTCGACCGACCTGCATATAACGGCTAGTTTTCTGAAGAGTTGCAATTGTTTCATGAAGAGATACGTCCCTCAATTCAAGAGATACAGACACAATTTTTGATTGAAACTCTTCATGAAAGATTGCAACTATTCTATAACTATATAAACATGTTCAAATCACTTCTACAATCACCGATTCTTGTTTATAATTCTGAAATCTATTCTCTATTTATTTCTACAAATAAAATCATTCATTCTTATTTAATATCACTAGAATCCTTGATTTAAATCATAAACTTCGATTCTACGTGATTATCTTCCTTCTAAATCTTCACATACATATATACTCTTGAGGATTTGATTATAGGAAAGTTGTACTATCAAAAGACAATCAGTGTTATTCAGAACACATTCGTCAACAAACTATTTGTATTGAAGTTAAAGTCCTCTTCGGCTGTTGAGGCAGAAAAATTCCTGTTCGGCTGCTCAGGTGTCGTATACCTATTCCTCCGGGTTAAGTGAGGGGTTTAGTTTAAATCCAGAGGGTATTCTGGGACTGGACTAGAACAGGAAGTTCGAACCAGTATAAAAATTCCTGGTGTGCTTACTTTAATTTTTATTTTACTGCTATTATCGGTTTCCGCATTTATATACCATATTACACGATCCTTAGTACTACACGTACACTTTCATTTGGTATCAGAGCAAGGTCATCCTATAACCGTCACAAAGTTATTTGATATTTATTTCTAGTAATATGGCAACGACACAAACTAACGTTTTTGGCACTAACACTAATACTAATTTCACAGAGGGTCAATCAACTTCACGACCTCCATTTTTTAATGGTATAAATTATAATTATTGGTCAACTAGAATGAGAATCTATATACAATCTAGTGGATTTGATATCTGGAATATTATACAAAGAGAGTACATAACTCCTACTGGAGAATACTCAACTTGGAGTAACACACAAAAACTAGATGCTACATCAAATGCAAAGGCTATGAATATTTTATTTTGTGCATTAGATCGAAATGAATTCAATAGAGTTAGCATGTGCACTTCAGGTTATGAAATTTGGAGAACACTTAAGATAACACATGAAGGTACAAACAAAGTTAAATTAAGCAAAATCTCTATGTTGAAAAATCAATTTGAAAATTTCAAAATGAGGCCAAATGAATCTATAAATGACATGTACTCTAGATTTCAGGATATTTATCATGCTTTATTATCACTAGAAAAAAAGTTTACTGATTTTGATGTTGTTACAAAAATCTTAAATTCTTTAACGGACGAATGGGAAAGAAATGTCTTATCCATTGAAGAAGCAAGTGATTTGTCAACATTAAAACCAGAAGAATTGATAGGTAATCTAATGTCCTACGAAGTAAATTTGTAGGTAAAAAGAGATGGAGCACAAGAAAAGAAAAATGTGGCTTTTCAAGCAGAAAAAGACGATTCCGACGCAGATAATGAAGATATGGCGATGATTGCTAAAAATTTCAAAAAGTTTTTGAAATTCAACAGAAACAAATTCAAGGGAAACAAAAATAACTCCAACAACAATTCTAATAGCAGCAAACCATCATCTTCAGCAATGGAATGTTATGAATGTCACAAGAAAGGTCACATGAAGAAAGATTGTCCAGAAAGCAAAAAGAGCAATTTTAAGAAAGACAAAACCAAACGAAGAGCTTTTTCTGTCACTTGGGACGACACTGACTCATCATCCTCTTCAGAGAGTGAAAGTGATAACGAACAAGCAAATGTGTGCTTCATGGCTTCATCAGACGATGTAAGTGATTTTACTTTTGAAGATTTAATTGAAATAAATTCTGAATTAATAAATGTAACAAAGCAACTTAAAAAGAAAAATAAGGAGTTGCAAAGAAAATTAGATAGAACAGTCTTAGAAGTAGATATGCTGAAAGATGAGAAGAAAATATTAGAAGAAGAACTTGAAAGTTCTCAACAATCAAATTCTAACTTATCCTCTCAAATTTCGTCAATATCTGAAGAACTAGAAATTCAAAAGTATAAAAATGATGATTTACTTTTCAAAAATAATAGTTTAAACTCTAAGATTAAGGATTTAGAGTTAGAAAAATCTAGTCTTAAAATAAAATTTGATGATATGTCTAAAAATGTATCTAATTTCAATAAAGGAAGAGAGAATCTTTCTAATATACTAGAAAATTCTCAATCCTCTAACAATAAATCTGGAATAGGATTTAAGAAACAAAATAATTTTACTAAAAGTAGGATTAATAATGATATTAAGAAAATAGTTTACCCAAATACTAAAACCATAAAAATATGGATTCCAAAAACAAATATTGTTTTGATAAGGAATAAACATATCAAAATGTTCATGGAAACTGTTCATAATAACAAAAACT
Source organism: Allium cepa (assembly GCA_030765085.1). Classification (NCBI taxonomy): domain Eukaryota; kingdom Viridiplantae; phylum Streptophyta; class Magnoliopsida; order Asparagales; family Amaryllidaceae; genus Allium; species Allium cepa. Next base: position 523,379,993 of record CM060929.1, on the reverse strand, counting down.
ATATTTATAAAGGGAATTCTGAACCCGTATGGGTTTGGCTTCCTAAGATCTAACTCTTAGGACCCTAAAAAGAAACGGGGGTACCAACTTTTTATAAATGTTTTTGCAGGTACCACATAAGAAGAGAGGAAAATGGATTTTGGATAGCGGTTGCTCAAAACACATGACTGGAAACAAAGAAATGTTGTCAAACATTATATACTCAAATGGAGGAGCAGTCACCTTCGGAGATAACTCAAAAGGATACATCATCGGAAAAGGCGATGTCAGTAGCAACGGTATCTCTAATTTACCTCTCATTACTGATGTTTTATTAGTTAAAAATTTAAAACACAATTTATTAAGTATTAGTCAGCTATGTGATAAAGGTTTTAATATAAATTTCTCTGAAAATAAATGTAATATTCTCGATAAAAATCGTACCATTATCTTTGAAGGAATAGAGATAAAAAATTTATATTTTAAATATGAATTTTAACAATGATTCAAATTTATGTCTAATAGCTAAGGAGAATGATTCATGTCTTTGGCACAAAAGATTTTGTCACGTCAATTTTAAAACCATTAATAAGATAGCTAAAAATAAATTAGTTAAAGGATTACCTGACATAAAATTTAAAACTAATATATTTTATGATGCATGTAAATTAGGAAAATTAACAAAATTGTCCTTTAAGTCAAAGAAAGTAATATCTACAGAACAACCACTTGAACTTTTACACATGGATCTTTTTGGTCCAAATCAAGTGCAATCTGTTAATCATAATAGATATGTATTTGTTATTGTAGATGATTTTTCTAGATATACTTGGATTTTCTTTTTGAAAAATAAAAGTGATACGTTTGATAATTTTAAAATCTTTGTTAAAAGAATTCAAAATATTAAAAGTTTGAAAATTAAAAATATAAGAAGTGATCATGGAGGAGAATTTGAAAATGAAGTTTTTGAACAATTTTGTAACAAGAAAGGTATTAACCATAATTTTTCGTTTCCTAGAACACCACAACAAAATGGAGTTGTAGAAAGAAAAAATAGAACGTTACAAGAATGTGCAAGAACTTTAGTAAACGGAACCACTTTATCAAAACATTTTTGGGCAGAAGCTATAGCTACTGCTTGTTATGTGTTAAATCGTGTTTCTATTCGACCATTAACTAAAAATACTCCATATGAATTACTAAATGGAAGAAAACCAAATATTTCATATTTTAAAGTTTTTGGCTATAAATGTTTTATTTTAAATACTAAAGATCAACTAGGTAAATTCGATCCAAAATCCGATGAAGGAATATTCATTGGATATTCGAAACGAAGCAAGGCTTATCGAATTTACAATAAAAGAACTAAAATTATTAAAGAAAGTTTATATGTTTCTTTTGACGAAAATTTTAAAAATATAAATCCAAATGTTACTATTGACTCTGATGATGAAACTACTCAGAATGAAAATATTAATACTGAACAAACCTTCGATAATGATCATGATATTACTTAAAATGAGAATATTACTACTAATATAATAAAATCTCCACCTAAAATTTTACGACATCATCCTATGCAAAATGCAATTGGAGAAGTAAATACGAACGTTAAAACTAGACATCAATTAAATCAAGTTGGTCATGTATCGTTTCTCTCTAACATAGAACCTAAAAATATAAAAGAAGCTTCAACTGATGACTACTGGATTTTTGCCATGCAAGAAGAACTAAATCAATTCGAACGAAACGAAGTTTGGGAACTTGTTCCTAAACCTGTGATCGAACAGTCATTGGTACTAAATGGTGTTGGGGGGTGTTTTCACCGAACCAATTCCTTGTCGAACCATAGATACTACCGAGCCAAAGACCGACACGTAATCCCACCATCACCAGTCCAAACCATCACCGGACCGAACCACCTCCTAGCCTACCACTGCCGAACCAGAGTGCAACCGGACCATCATCACCGAACCAGGCATTACCGGACCGACACCTAGCCGGACCAACCCTACCGGTCCAACTCACTCCCAGCACCACCGAATCAAATACCAAACTCCCCTCCTAGCTCGCTACCGGACCAAACAGCCAGCCGAACCAGGCCTCTCCGCCCCCATACCGAACCAACTATCTCCCCATACTCCTACCTCCGAACTAGGGCGCCACCGTCCCAGAGCACTACCGAATCCTAGTACCACCGAGCCGATATCATCACCGGACCAAGCGCCATACAGCCACGGCCGAACCAAGCTTCGCCGAACCAGATATGCCAGACCAGATTGCTTCAGCCCAGGCCCACCAGCAGCTATATATCCAAGACCCCTGCCCCCAGCCTCACTCTATAAATAAAGGGGCAGGGTTACAACAATGGCAGACAAGTTTGAGAGCTCAAGCACGGAAGGAACTTTCAAACAACTTTAATACTCTTGTAAACAAAGCTTTGTACTTGTAATCTGAAAAGAAAAGAGAGAATAACATATAAAGTGGACGTAGGCACGTTCTGGCCGAACCACTATAAATCTGTGTGTCTTTTACAGTTTAGTCCCCTCTTTTTACATATTTGCATAAGTCACCCAAATCATTGAAAACCATATAAAACCGACTAAATAACACGACTTGGAGGTGTTTGCCCATTTTTTGTGCAAACATTTTTTGCGCTTTCACTGAGAACTTCAAACCCGAAGCTTCAAGCTTCCCCCACTCAGCCTTCTTCCTAACAGCATCGCTTGGTGCCTGGACAACATGACTTCCAGGCAGAGAAAGGGAAAGAACATCGCAACTAGCAGCATTCCTGATCCAGTAATCACAGATCAAGAGAATCATCCCATTCCAACAGCAGTACCGAACGAGGATCAGACAAACTCGACAGCCCCTGCCACAGAACAATCGGCAGCAATTACTAGGGCAGATCTAGACAGAGTTGTGGCTGAAGTAACTAACCGCTTCACATCCCAACAAGAAGCTTTGGTGGACCAACTCATGTCATGCTTAAGGGATGCTGATGAATCCAACCGCGACACTGAATCATGGGGTGAATCCCAATCCAGAGGATCTGGGGGGCGACAAAGGTCTTCCTTCTTCGAAGAAACTATCAACAGAAACAACAATGGTAGGAGCCGAGCCCGAACTCAGCCCGAACTCCGACCCGAGGAAACGCTTGGAACCGAACCCCGTAGGGGAGGTACCAGGCAAGGATCAGATGTAGCTGAGCCGGTCATGCTGCCTAGCCAGAGAAACACCAATGAACGGAGCCGAGCTAGAATCCAGCCCGAAGTTGATCCCGAGGAAATGCTTGAAACAGAACCCCACAGGGGAAGATCAAGGTAAGGGCCAACTATAGCTGAACCTAGCATGCATCCGAACAGCCAAAGACAGCCGCTGGGAAACGTTAGGAGTGATAGACTATACCACCCCTACAGGCCATCCAGACAGAATCGATCCCACAGGGAAGAACCAAGCTCTTTCTTATCTGCCCCATATTCTGATGAGAGGATGGCACGATTATTTAGAGAATGCGTCCAACGGGACCAAAGTGATCGTGGGATAGGTGCTAGGGTAACCAGCCCTTTCACCCGCGATATTGAAATTGCCATCACCCCCCGAGAGTGGAAAATGCCGACAATGGAACCATATAAGGGAACCTCTGACGTCGTTGTACACCTGCAAAGATACACACAACATATGCTCATGAGCGGGGCAACGGAAGGAGTATTATGCAAATGCTTTCCACTATTTTTAGCAGATCTAGCTACCTCCTGGTTCTGCCATCTACCCCAAGGATCCATCAGTTCATGGGAAATGTTGAAGGAGAAGTTTATCAGCCAGTTCCGCATTCAGGTGGAACAACCCAAAGATGCTTACTCCCTATCTACTGTCAAACAGAAACCCGGAGAGACACTGCAGCAATACCTAACCCGGTTCAATGCCGCAGCGGCAGCAGTTCAAGATGTCGATGAGAAACTTGTCCTGATGGCCCTCTGTAGTGGTGTGCATCCGAATACCAAGTTTGCTAGAAGACTAACTAAAGGAAACCCAGCTACCTTGTCCGATTTCTTCCATGTAGCTGGGAAGTACATGAGACTCGAAGAGGCTGCCACTGAAAGGCAGACAGGACCACAGGCTAAGACGGCTCAAGGAAACGCCTCCGCCGCAGCGAAGGATATTCGGAGAAACGACTCCAGAGACAATGCAGGGGGCAAGAAGGGAGAAAAGCGCTTGTACCGATCAGGACCGAGATTTGACGCTTACACTCCCTTGATTGAAACAGTCGAGAACATCTTCCTGGCCACCCAGGACGAACTTACATACAAGCGCCCCCCATACAAGAAAGAGTCAGATCGCGCAATCCAGTCCGAAAAATTCTACCGTTTCCACGAGTCTCATGGGCACGATACCAATGAATGCCGCCATCTTCGAGACCTAATTGAAGAACACATCAGGAGTAAGAGGCTGGAACGCTATGTAAAGGGCCAGGATAGGACTCCAGCTCCCGCCAAGGAAAACCCAGGGCAGCTACACCCAGAAACAGGCGGAGGAAACCGCAACACCAGCGGTTCCAGCCAAGAGAAGATAGTGGTTCATACAATATCTGGGGGGCCACACATCGCCGACAAAAGCTGGGTAGAAATGGAAAGATATGGAAACTCGCTCTGAAGCAAGGGAAACTGCGTCAATTCTGTTATGGAAGAACGCCACCCTAAGCGGAAGGAAAATAATGACATCACATTCAGTGGGCGCGACCTAGAAGGAAGGCAATTCCCTCATATGGATCCTATGGTCATCTCTGCCTGGTTCGGCCTAGCTGAAGTTTTTCGAATCCTAGTAGACACTGGAAGCTCAGTGAATATTCTGTTCAAGCATGCTTTCGACAAAATGAAGCTGTCAATGAAGGACGTGTCTCCCTGTAACAAACCGCTACACGGTTTCACTAGAGAAGCAAAGATGCCCCTCGGACAATTGGATCTCTTTGTTGAATTGGGAAGTCATCCCCGCTCCGCCGTTCGGAAACAAACATTTGTGCTAATAGAAAACCACTCGGCCTACAATGCCTTTTTAGGAAGACCAGCCTTGTCCGACTTCCAAATTGTCCTTGCCCCATGGTGCCTGAAGATGAAGTTCCCAACGAATAATGGAGTGGGAGAAGTAGAAGGGGATCAAGACGCCGCTCGGGACTGCTATGTAACCGAACTTCGCAATAATCGCAGGAGAGATAAAGGGAAAAATGCAGAGACTATTCTCTGCATGAAAAGCTTGGAAGCATAGCAACTAAAGAAAGCCCCTACTCTTCGGTATACCAGTGATCCTTTCAATGAATTAGACCCCAGGACAAAGAGGAGGAGGCCACCGCCGAGCCTGCAGAGGCTATGGAATTCGTATCTGTAGACAAACGCGACCCAAGTAAACTGCTGAGAGTCGGATCTCAGTTAAAAAGAGAATTAAAGAATCAACTCATTGATTTTCTTCGCCACAACATGGATGTATTTGCATGGACGCACGCTGATATGACTGGAATCTCCCCGGACATAGCATGCCACGCACTAAACATCGATCCTACCGAGGTATCGGTAAAGCAAAAGAAGAGAAGTATGGGGGCAGAACGATCAGCAACCCTCGAGGAAGAAGTAAAGAACTTACTTGCGAATGACTTCATACGTGAAGCCATCTACCCGGAATGGATCGCCAACCCGGTACTGGTAAAGAAAGCTAATGGGAAGTGGCGAACATGCATCGATTTCTCCAACTTAAATGACGCTCGCCCGAAAGACTGCTTCCCACTCCCCCGAATCGACCAACTCGTGGACAGCACTGGCAGACACGAACTTTTATCCTTTATGGACGCATACTCAGGATATAACCAGATCCCTATGCACGCCCCCGATCAAGACCACACTAGCTTCATCACTGACCGAGGATTGTACTGCTACATGGTAATGCCATTTGGACTTAAAAACGCCGGAGCTACTTATCAGCGCCTCGTCAACAAGATGTTTGCAGAACTGATAGGACGAACTATGGAAGTTTATGTGGATGACATGCTGGTAAAATCGAGGAAAGCCAATGACCATATAAACCACCTGGACGAGATGTTTCAAGTAATTTGCCAATATGGAATGAAGCTGAACCCTCTAAAGTGCTCCTTCGGAGTATCATCGGGAAAGTTCTTGGGATTCATCGTTCATGCCGGGGGATTGAAGCAAACCCCGAACAAGTCCGAGCTTTACAAGGTATCAAGACACCATCTACTCGAAGAGAGATGCAAAGCCTAAACGGGAAAGTGGCCGCCCTGAGTAGGTTCATCTCTAAAGCAACCGACAAATGCATCCCTTTCTTCGAAGCTCTAAAGAAAGACAAAGGAAAGTTCGAATGGACTAACGAATGCTCGATAGCCTTCCTTAACTTAATCGGACACCTCCAGAGACCAGCGGTACTTTCAACTCCAAATGAAGGCGAGGAACTATACCTATACCATTTTTGTATCATCCCACGCTTTGAGCGCCGCTTTGGTGAGAGAAGACAACCGCGCGCAGCGACCCGTATACTTTGTAAGCAAGAGATTCACAGGGGCAGAAGTCAGATACCCTAAACTTGAAAAGCTAGCATACTGTTTGCTTATCACGTCGCGGAAACTGCAACCCAATTTCCAGTCTCATTCCATCAGAGTTTTAACCGATCAACCGCAAAGGCAAGTGCTCCATCGCCCCGACACTTCTGGGCGATTACTTAAGTGGTGCATCGAACTAAGTCAATATGATATCACTTACCATCCTTGCACCGCTATCAAGGGGCAAGCCATAGCTGATTTCATTGTCGAATTCACTACTAGCGAAGGTAAGGACCAATCTGAAATAGCAGAAGATATCAAGTGGAATCTCTTCGTAGATGGAGCGTCGAACGAACAAGGCTCGGGGGTAGGTGTTGTGATAATCACCCCCAGGGGAAAGAAGCTGCACTACACCCTAAGATTGGAATTCGCTGCCACCAACAATGACGCAGAATACGAAGAAGTGATAGCCGGATTAGAACTTGCACTGGAAATTGGAGTCAGTTCTTTATGTCTCCATAGTGATTCTCAACTTATTGTAAATCAAATACTGGGAGAATTCCAGACTCGAGGAGAACGACTCACAGCGTATCTAAAGAAGACCAGGCTACTGCTTAATCAATTAGATCACTATTTAATCAAACACATTCCCCGAGAAGAGAATCAAGAGGCCGATGAACTAGCAAAACAAGCTAGCATGAAGAACATCACTATTTTCGGAGCATTAACCATCTCAAAACAGCTGGCACCAAGTTTCGAGCAAGTAAATCTGATAGCTGCAACCGAAGAAGAAACATGGATGACCCCTATCCGAGAATACTTACAAAACGGCACCCTACCCGACGGGCGAAATGAAATTAAGAAAATTCTAAGGAAAGCTTCCCGCTACACAATGCAAGAAGGCATCCTCTATCGGAACGGCTTCTCTAACCCCTTATTGAGGCGCGTTGCTGGAAGAGAAGCCAAGGAAATTCTATCCAATATCCATCAGGGAAGTTGTGGAGACCACACCGGAGGGCAGACCCTAGCAAAAAAGATACTCCGATATGAGTATTTCTGGCCCACTTTAAACAAAGATGCCTTAGACTTCGTCAGAAGATGCGACAGATGTCAGAAATTTGCTAAGATTCCTCGACTACCAACCAATGAAATTACTCAGATGACCAGCCCTTGGCCCTTCGCAATATGGGGAATTGACTTAATTGGCGAACTGCCGATGGGCCGAGGCGGGGCCAGACATGCTATAGTGGCAGTTGACTATTTCACCAAATGGGTGGAAGCGGAGCCTCTGAATAAAATATCTTCAACTAAAGTTATCAACTTCTTGATCAAAAACGTTCTGTGCAGGTACGGGGTTCCACTCAGAATCATATCAGACAACGGGATTCAATTTGACAGCGAGGAATTTGCCGACTGGTGCCAAGAGCACAGAATTCATAAGGGCTTCTCATCCGTAGCTTATCCCCAGGCAAATGGACAAGTCGAAGCTGTCAACAAGATTCTCAAGACTCTAATTAAGAAGAAGCTCGAAAAGTCAAAAGGCGCTTGGGTGGACGAACTTCCTACAGCGCTATGGGCCTACCGCACTTCTTTCAGAACATCAACAGGGCATACTCCGCTCTTTGGCATACGGATCAGAGGCCATGCTCTCAGTTGAAACTATTGTACCTTCCCATCGTAGGATCCACTACAACCCCGAAGAAAACGAAGAACTCCTCCACATGTCTTTGGATCTAATTGAGGAGAGAAGAAATGATGCAGCATTCAAAGTAGCAGCTCACAGACAAAAAGTGGCAGCACTATACAACTCCAAAGTCAAACATCGCAGCTTACAAGAAGGAGATCTTGTCCTCAAGCGAATCTTTCCGCGCCCAGGAGCGCTGGATCCAATCTGGGACAGACCATATGTAATTCATAAAGATCTCCACAACGGAGCTTATATTTTGTCAACAGTGGACGGAGAGGTGTTCCAGAGGGCATGGAACATCCGACACCTCCATCGATACTTTTCTTAACTTGTACTGCCCATATGAAGTGAATTAACAAAGAGAATCAGTGGACGTAGGCATTTTCGTCCCGAACCACTTTAAAAACTTGGCTCTTGTTAACTTGTTCCTTTATATCTTGGCTACTAGTTAAGCTTTATCCTTTGCTGTTGAGCAAAATCCTTTGTAGATGACATTTCAATTCAGAGCTTCATGACACAACTCCAGCTGGACAAAATCTAACAGGTACTCTACGATCCTATGCCCTCGCCAATGAGACACTTTGCTCCGGTATCCATCTACCGCGAGTTAACTCATTGTTTGCCTCGGCCCTTAAAGCCGACTGTAATAAGCCGAGTATAAGCCACCGAGAAGGCCGATTATGCCATGGAAGCTCATTACAGCGATTCGGCTCGCCGGCAACTGTGAACCGACCATAAGCCCCAACATAAGGTGTGGCCAGCCAGGGGCAGTTCACAGTTGACGATCGGCCCCCATGCTAGCCGGGCACAGTAAATCGAATAATACCCGCGATTATGGGCCATAATGGCCTGGGTAGTTACTGTGCGCGATCGGCTCCGATGTGTCTTAAGTGCGGCTGTGGTAAAAAAGAAAACTCCCTGCAGAGGCGTAAGATGGGTGACAAATGTCTCCAAGACCCACAGCTAGGGAAAGTGACTACAAAACCCGTTTGCCACGAACTTAAGCACATCGACGGCCTTCCGTGACTGGAAGTTTTACTTTTCCTATATTTCCATTTCATTTAAAACTTTTCTCCTATTCTCCGTAACGGTGCTTGAAAGTACAGGACATGAAATAGGGAACGCTCGCTAATGGGAACAGAAACTTACAATCGGATGACGAGACACTCAACAACATTCCGTGCTTAGTCTTACAGGGCGCACAAAGTTGCCGTCCACAGCCGAAACATGAAGGGCGGTACCTTCTACTTTTATACATTAATGCATAGCTACAGTTCATATTCACACATCACATTTACGTTGCAAAATGAGAAAATTAAACTTTAAGCAAAAAACTTGGCATCAGGCACAGTCAAGCCACTAGTAACATGCATAGTTACATCACTTACACCGCACAACAAAATAGCGATAACATTCCAACATAAAGGAATCAGCTTATGTTATGAAATTACATAAAGTCATTCATCACAAACAATACTATTACAGTCACATCAATGTTTTGGACTAATAAAAACAGCAATAAAAAGAAATCAAAAGGTGGCCGAATCCGGACAAGGAACCAGCTGCGTCCACGCTTCGCCCTCATCCTACCAACTCTCCAAGCCTACTTAGCCGCAGGGTCGGAGCTCCCAGCATGTTGATCGGAAGTCCCACCTGTCCAATTCAGAAGAGGAATTCATTAAACAAACAGTAAACGATCAAGTTATGAAAACCTAAAAAGAAAAGAAGGGGAAGCAAGGCTTGAACTCAGAACACTCAAGATGAAATGCACATTCATTACCAGCTTCAATCTTCTTTGCATTGACTACACATTTCAACATCGTATACGAAATTACATGATCAGTCCTTCTACGGTCATGAATAACCAATTGCACTACTTAGATGATCATAATCTTTCGAACGATATTGATGGTCTGCCCAGTGGATTTGATGATGCTCAACTAGATTTCAGTAAAGGATCATTCAGTGGTTTGAACAATGAAGTACCAGATTTGGATGAAATAATCAATGCCATTCCTCTAAACCATCCTTCAGATCCTCGTTTAGCTTCTCTGACCCTTTCTGAAGAGTTCAATATCATCTTCAACGACTTGAGTTATGAGATAGAGAAGTCCAAGTTGAGCTACAGGATATCTAATGATGATCAGAAGGAAGAATCAAAAGGCAAAAAAAAAAGAAATAGGAAGAAATTAACGATGAGCAAGGAAAAAACGGCCTTAACATTTGAACTAGTATCGAAGTACTTTTACTTGCCGATATCGCAAGCAGCGAAAGAATTAAACATAGGTCTAACTCTTTTGAATAAGAAATGCAGAGAGTTGGGAATTCCTCGGTGGCCTCATCATCAAATGAAGATCATGCAGACTCTCGTAAGGAATGTTCAGGAACTAGAGAGAGAGAGAATGGAGAAGAAGGAGAACAGAGACTCATGGACGCTCTATCATATGACATAACTCCAGCCCCTGGCAGCACCATGAGCGCTCTATCAATCCCAAAAGAACGAGATATGGCGTCGAGCTGCTCCTCTTTGAGGGAGCTAGGAAAACAGTCGGGCGGGGAGTCCAGAAGCTCCTGGAGACCATATCCGTCCACCAACGACCTCAGGGCACGTCCATGACGTTCTGGTCTTGGCTGAGCTGGGGGCACGGCGGAAGGCTCTTCCCGGCCCTGGGATCTCTTCCTCTTTGATCGGGTCTCCACTCTTAGAGACATTTATCTGCAAACACGAAAGCGAAAGACAAGTTGTTAGAACAAGAAGTATGGAAATATAAGCGAGCAAGCGTATGTAAGTCTAAGATATCACTCAAGATTTAAATATAGAAGTTCATTCGGTAAAACAAAGCAAGAGTCCATTCGGCACTCCAAGCCCCAAGCTCATTCGGCAATAAAAAGCGAAACCCCATTCGGCATTCTCAACGTAAGTCATTCGATGAGAGAAGGCTTGTTACCTAGTTCGGCGACCTGAAGTGATTCGGCAATAAGGATGATTCGGCTGTGAAAGATCTGATTCGGCAATCGAGCTCGGTAGGAGATAACGGAGGCCTAACTCCCCTATTTATAGGCGAAGTATATCGACCGGACCAACTGGTTCGGCACACCCAGGACCGAACAAAGCTATATCAACTGCAGGAGAACAAAGCGCGACACATGCAAGCACGTGCCCCACTTTGGGGGGCATGTGTTGGGGGGTGTTTTCACCGAACCAATTCCTTGTCGAACCATAGATACTACCGAGCCAAAGACCGACACGTAATCCCACCATCACCAGTCCAAACCATCACCGGACCGAACCACCTCCTAGCCTACCACTGCCGAACCAGAGTGCAACCGGACCATCATCACCGAACCAGGCATTACCGGACCGGCACCTAGCCGGACCAACCCTACCGGTCCAACTCACTCCCAGCACCACCGAATCAAATACCAAACTCCCCTCCTAGCTCGCTACTGGACCAAACAGCCAGCCGAACCAGGCCTCTCCGCCCCCATACCGAACCAACTATCTACCCATACTCCTACCTCCAAACTAGGGCGCCACCGACCTAGAGCACTACCGAATCCTAGTCCCACCGAGCCGATATCATCACCGGACCAAGCGCCATACAGCCACGGCCGAACCAAGCTTCGCCGAACCAGATATGCCAGACCATATTGCTTCAGCCCAGGCCCACCAGCAGCTATATACATCCAAGACCCCTGCCCCCAGCCTCACTCTATAAATAGAGGGGCAGGGGTACAACAATGGCAGACAAGTTTGAGAGCTCAAGCACGGAAGGAACTTTCAAACAACTTTAATACTCTTGTAATCAAAGCTTTGTACTTGTAATCTGAAAAGAAAAGAGAGAATAACATATAAAGTGGACGTAGGCACGTTCTGGCCGAACCACTATAAATATGTGTGTCTTTTACAGTTTAGTCCCCGCTTTTTACATATTTGCTTAAGTCACCCAAATCATTGAAAACCATATAAAATCGACTAAATAATACGACTTGGAGGTGTTTGCCCATTTTTTGTGCAAACAAATGGGTTTTTAAAAATAAAGCAGATGAACTAGGAAATATAACTAGGAATAAAGCTAGGTTAGTTGCACAAGGATATAATCAAGAAGAAGGAATAGACTATGAAGAAACATTTGCTCCAGTCGCCCGATTTGAAGCAATACGAATCTTATTAGCTTTCGCGTGTTTTCATAATTTTAAACTTTATCAAATGGATGTTAAAAGTGCTTTTTTAAATGGTTTTATAAAAGAAAATGTTTATGTTGAACAATCTCCATTATTTATACAGGAAAAATTTCCTAATCATGTCTATAAACTTAAAAAGGCTTTATACTGTTTAAAACAAGCACCTCGTGCTTGGTATGATCGTCTTAAAAATTATTTACTAAATTCTGGTTTTGAAATTGGAAAGGTTGATCAAACTCTTTTTATTAAAAGAGACAAGCATGATATTTTAATTATCCAAATTTATGTTGATGATATAATTTTTGGATCTACAAATGAAAAACTATGTCAAGAATTTTCTAAAATAATGACAAATGAATTTGAAATATCTCATATGGGTGAGTTAAATTATTTTCTTGGTTTACAAATAAAACAAATAGAAAATGGAATTTTTATTAATCAAGAAAAATATTGTTATAATTTAATTAAATGATTTGGTCTAGAAAACACTTCTGCCAAACCTACCCCGATGAGCACAACGATGTATCTCGACAAAGACGAAGAAGGCAAAAGTGTTGATCAAAAACTATATCGTAGTATGATTGGATCGTTATTATATTTAACAGCGAGTCGACCCGACATTATGATGAGTGTTTGTTTATGTGCTCGATTTCAAGCAAATCCCAAAGAATCACATATGCGAGCAGTTAAATGTATTATTCGTTATCTAACTAAAAGCAAAGATTTTGGACTATTCTATCCAAAAGAATGTCCTTTCGAATTAGTCTCATATAGCGATGTTGATTTTGGAGGAAGTCGGACGGATCGAAAAAGTACAAGTGGAACATGTCATTTCATTGGACATTCATTAGTCTCTTGGTTTAGTAAGAAACAAAACTATGTTTCTTCATCAACATGTGAAGCAGAATATATATCTACTGCTTTGGCATGTGCACAAGTCGTATATATGCAACAGACACTACAAGATTTCAACTGTTATCTTGAAAAATCTATTATTTATTGTGATAATACTAGTGCAATAAATCTTTCTAAAAATCCAGTAAATCACTCACGGACAAAACACATTGATATTCGTCATCACTTTCTTTGTGATTGTTTGGAAAAAGGTTTAATAAATTTACAATTTATTAATACTGAAAATCAAATTGCAGACATTTTTCCTAAACCGTTAAATGAAAATAATTTTATAAAATTAAGACGTGACTTAGGTATAATGTCTTTAAAAGATTTATAAATAGAAAATATGCAAAAATATTGAAAACAAAAATTTGTTTTATTTCTGACCAAAGCGGGATTCGAACTCATGATTTCTGACTAGTTTGATAGATGTCATATTATAGCCACTTGAGCTATGGGTGATTCTTGTCTTAGCTTACCTTAAATTTTATTATACTACTGTTATCTTTCAGAAATACTATTCTTAGACCTATAACTTATGAATCAAACAATAACAACTGTTATTTTCTTAAAATCTCTGTGATAATATTTGAAAACAATCCTTATCCACATATTTTTCAGAAAATATACGATTATAAATACAATGCTTATTTTTTTTTCTAATGATATTCTAAAAACAAAACCTTACAAAAATTATAATGTCTTCAAACAATGAAGTTTACAATTCCGACAATTCCCATCTTTCATTCTCATCTCCAGATGATGATTGTTCCGATCGCATTCCGGAGAATGGTCCCTATCCTACTTTTCCATTGCCTAATCGTGTTCTTAATTTTTCCTCTCCAGATAAAGATCCCAGACACGGATGGAAACCATGGGAAGATTCCCATACAGGCTATACACCTAACAATAAAAAAGGGAAGCATACAATGGTTATATCTCCATCAACAAAGCAAAAGATTGATGAAATACACCATTACCAACAACAGCAAATGAATATGCAACGAGAGCTCTACTATGAACAGAAAGTAACGGCAAGACGTCTAAGCTTTCTGGAAAAAATTGCCATGAAAGTTTGTTCATCGAAAAAGGATGAAGTTGCTGAACCTTGCTATAGAACTCCATCCCCTTCAAAACCTGTTCAAACTCCAATAGCTCCAAAATGGTCACCTATAGAAGATGTTCCATCTCCAAACTCATGGGAGCGTAAGTTTTAAAGAATGGTGGCTAAAGTTATATATATATATATATATATATATATATTGCTTTAAGCAAAATGTATAAATATAATATAACAATAAAATTTATATGACTCTACATATATATATAAAATTTATATTTCAAATATAATGTGCATTTCTAACAATTCGGCCGACCGAATAACCTGAGTCGGTCAGCCGACACCAGGCCGCAAGCATCAAATATGCACATTTAACAGGGTCGGTCGACCGAAACTCTGAGTCGGCCAGCCGAGCCCTTTCCCGAAACTTTCAGCTAACCTCTGTTTCCTATGTCGGTCAGCCGACCCATAGAGTTCGGTCGACCGAACGTGTTTCCATCTGTTGACTTTTTCTGTTTACTTCATATTATTAACCCACCCCTTCACCTTTTCAACCTACCTCTTCATTTCTACTTTCCCAATTTCGGTTTTTACCCTAGCCCCCATTAAAATTCTCTCAAATTATTATTTTTCTTCAACAAAAATCAAATGGCTCCAAAGAAGAAATCAAAGACTACCGGAGGTTCATCTTCGACACCTCCCCTTGATACTCAAATTGCTTCATGGCTAATCAACGACGTAGCACTTTAAAGATGGATACGACTGCAAGATGCCAAAATCTTTGAAGAATCATTCGTAAGTTATCCTGATTTCGTTACCTATCGAATTGAAGATGCCGCAATTAGAAGTGGGTTAGATGCTTTTCTAGACTACCACAAAATAATTTGAAAATTAACCACATTATGGTTAAATTGTTTTTGGCTAACCTAAATCTTGTCAATCCACCTAGAAACACTGAAAATTGTGTTTGGACATCAGTTTGTGGCACATCAACCTTTCTCTCCATTGATCGAATTAATCATATATTAGATGCTAGACCGGGTGGAATTTCATTACACGACGTAGACTGTAATTTATCAAGTCGTGACCACATAAGTCATTTATTTTTCGAAGATGATGCTACGGATTTTAGACAGACATCATCACTTAGACCCAAAGCTAGACTCTTTCATCGTTTCATGATGAAATCAATTATACCAAGAGGTGGCTCCTACCACTTAGTGTATCCTGAGAATTTTAAAGCTTTATATGCTTTGTGTTCAAATACACAAGTGAATTGGGAACAATTACTCATGGATGAGTTTCTTACATTCAATCAAGGAAAGATGCTTCATATCTATTATGGAGAATACATAATGAGATTGACTAAAAGCTTCATCCAAATGCTCCGGAATCCGAAACTTCCAAAGTTCGTTCTTTTGATTCAAAGGCCATAAAACTAATGAAATTGCCCGATGCACCACCTAGATTTTCAACCTTTAACCAATGGCAGAGTACTCCTCGAGAACAACTACGCCGTAGTCAATCTACACCTCATCCATCAACTCATGCTCCGGAGCGTCTAACACGTCAACACTCTGTTCAAAGACCAACTCCCGGAATGAGTACAGAGGCAGCTATTGACATTTTGGCTCAAAATCAAATAGCCTTAGATGCCCGCCTTCGAAAAATTGACGGTCGTTTTAAGAAAATCAAGGGCTTCTTCGTCAATCTATGGGATGCATTATCATGTACTACCGAAGCCGGTGCCTCTTATGTTGCTCCCGGAAAAAGGCCAGCACCAAACTTCTCGTTTTCCACTTCAGAGAATACAAGCTCCGGTACATCAGGAACTCACACTTCTAACACTCAAAGACGTGGTAAGGAACATGCTCCTCCGGAAGAAAATATCCGTCCAGAATTTGGGGATTCCGATGATGATGAGGAGTGATCATATTGTTTTACAATTTGCTATCTCATAATTTCTAGTATTTTGTTTTTAGATGTTGTGTACTACAGTAAAACATCAATATTCCTATTTGCTTTGAGTATGTATTATTTAAAACTTTATGTTTTTCTTATGTTGTGTCACATATTCCATATTGTTTGAACATCCATTAAGTATTCCTTTTTGTCGATGACAAAGGGGGAGAAATATATGCATGCTAACAAATTTTTGCAGAAATGTCGCCATATATTCAGGGGGAGAATTACAATATATACTACTTCGTCACATAGGTATTGTCATCAATCAAAAAGGGGGAGAATGTTGATTCATGAGTTTTGATTCATGACACAAGCTTCATATATCATACGACGAAAGCGATAAAAAGAGAATAAGTGTATATTATGCACTACAAAGGAGACAAGACTACAATCCAGAGTTTATTATGAATATTTTAATGTATTTAGTCTTAGAATATTGTTAAAATCATTCCTCAAGTAGTCACATGCACACACAAATTAATTTATACACAAATAAGTGTACACTGTGCATATAACTACAGGTCGGCTGACCGACCAGAAACTTCGGTCAACCGACCCTGTAGTCAGTGCACAGGTACTCTCTGTTTTTGTACACGATTTCAAACTCAACTGACCGGCTAGTTTTTTCGGTCGACCGACCTGCATATAGCGGCTAGTTTTTTGAAGAGTTGCGATTGTTTCATGAAGAGATACGTCCCTCAATTCAAGAGATACGGGCACAACTTTTAATTGAAACTCTTCATGAAAGATTGTAACTATTCTACAACTATATAAACATGTTCAAATCACTTCTACAATCACCGATTCTTGTTTATAATTCTGAAATCTATTTTCTATTTATTTCTACAAATAAAAGCATTCATTCTTATTTAATATCACTAGAATCCTTGATTTAAATCATAAACTTCGATTCTACGTGATTATCTTCCTTCTAAATCTTCACAACATATATACTCTTGAGAATTTCATTATAGGAAAGTTGTACTATCAAAAGACAATCAGTGTTATTCAGAACACATTCATCAACAAACTATTTGTATTGAAGTTAAAGTCCTCTTCGGCTGTTGAGGCGGAAAAATTCCTGTTCGTCTGCTCAGGTGTCGTATACCTATTCCTCCGGGTTAAGTGAGGGGTTTAGTTTAAATCCAGAGGGTATTCTGGGACTGGACGTAGAACGGGAAGTTCGAACCAGTATAAAAATTCCTGGTGTGCTTACTTTAATTTTTATTTTACCGCTATTATCAGTTTCCGCATTTATATACCATATTACACGATCCTTAGTACTACACGTACACTTTCAGTATAATGTTTTCAACTGCATTTGTAATGATAATTAAGTCATTAACAAGAAAAATGTTTTATCCCAAAGGTTAATTAAGATTTAATAATTTAGGATAATTAAATTATTAAGGCAATTAAAGAATAATAAATTAATTTAATTTATTAATGATTGGATTAATAAATTTAGTAATTAAGGGTTTTAAATTAATTAATTAAGGTTTAAGATTAATTATTTAAAGAATAATTAATTTGTAATTAAGATCATTAATTAGATAAGATTAGATTATTAATTAATGATTAGAAATTAATTAATCAAGTAATTAAAGATTAATTAAGTTATAGTTGAGCACTTAATTAATTAAATAATTAGAGATTAATTAATTGGTTATTAAATATTTATTAATTTGTAATTAATAATGATTAATCTAAGTTAAATTACTTAGGAGATGTAATTAAAGATTTGTTAATAGCTAATGAAGACCATTAACTAGGGATTATTAAACAATTAATTAATGTGATTCACTTTAATAATTAATTATATTAATTAATTAAAGATAATCATTTATGGAATTGTTTAAGTATAATTACGTAATGAAGTAATTAAAGGGATTAAGTACCCAGTGTAATTAATTAAATTTATGTGATTAGTTTAAGTTAGTTAATTAGTTTAATTAATTTAAAGCAATCATTGGATGATGGGTTAAGTATAATTACTTAATGTGATTAATGAAGGATAATTACTTGGTGAAGTAATTAGTGGACAGTTATAGGATGTAATTAATTGAAGATTGGAAGTAGTTTAGGTTTAACTACTTTGTGAAATAAATAAGAAGGATAATTACTTAGTGAAAGTAATTAATAATTAATTACTTGGTGTAATTAATTTAAGAATTGATTAGTATAGTTATTTGAAGATAATTAAGTGATGTAATTAATTAAGGGTAATTAAGTACTAATGAGATTAATCTAGGGTGATTAATAAATATAATTAATTAAAGATTAATTATTAAATGTAATTAATTAAGGAGTAATTAATTTATTTAATGAAGTAATTAAGGGTAGTTAATTACTGAACATGATTAATCAAGATTGATTAATGAATAATTAATTTAAGATTAATTATTAAATGTAATTAATTTAAATAGAATAATTAATTAAAGAAGTAATTAGGATCATTAATTAAGATCATTAATTAATATAATTAATGATGTAATTAAGGGTTGTTTAATTAAGATTAATTAATAAATAATAAGTGTTTATAAAGTAATTAATTAATTAATTGTGATTAATTAAGGATTAATGTAATTAATTATAATTAATTAATGAATGAAGTAATTAAAGGTTAATTACTGTAATTGTTTGAGAATAATTAATTTGGGTAATTAATTAAAGGATAATTACTTATTGTAATTAGAAAATAGTTAATGAAGAGTGATTAATTGAAATGAATACTTAGAGGATGTTTAATAAATTGATTTGCAATTAATTAATGGTTAAGTTAAGCAAGATTTATAGTGATGAAGTAATTAATTTAATTTATTTTAAATTAATTAGAGATGAAGTAATTAATTTAATTCGCTTTAAATTAATTAGAGATGGTATAGATCATTGCTTATGTATGAATGGATGATATTGATTGCCTTGAATGGTGTGAGATCTCAGATACGAGATAAGTGATGCTGTGTGATATGGATGCTTTGGTTGAAGCATGATGATAATGTGAATTATCTATCTGCGATGATAATGTGAGTTATCTATCTGTGATATTATGAATTATCTATCTGTGTGTATATATATATATATAATAGAATTGAATTGTTTAACTTTAAAACAACTTGGACTTAAAAGATACGTTTTGGATTTCGTTGAGACCGGGATCGGGTTTTCAGATTTGGATATCCGAAAACCACATCGATCTAAATTAATGATAGTTCGAGAATCTCAAGTGAAGATGAAGATTCAGAGTACAAGGTTATCGTCGTTAACTCTGTGGGTGATTCCCAAATGAGTGTAACGAGATAATGCCTTCTGTTTCGTTCGAAGCCGGGACGAACTTGTATGGATTGAATGCTTTCAGAACATCGTTAGATGGACGATGAGTATTCTAAGAGATGTGTTCTCTAAAGGTAATCATAGCCTCAAGCCTCATCAACCGGGAATGGCTAAAACAAGGGAGGTGCAGCAAGGCTAAGTGGGTAGCACCCAAGTAGGACGAGATTTACCCCTGTCTAGAGGTCCCTTTATATTCGGCTATGTGGGGAAGTTGATTGCAACAATTGCCGGTGTTGTCTTGTTCGGGACTGTCCAGTAAGGGATGGTTCCAGCCTTGTGTTACAGGGATTTAGGGTGGATCCTCGGTACGGTGATCTAGGCTACGTACTATGACGGACGGTACCCAAGTAGCCCTGCCATTGATGGAAACCCATTCTTCCTACGTGCCCTTATGATTTTGATTGTATTACCCACTTTGTGGCTAGTATGCTGGAATTTAATCATGTAACAATTTCAGCTATTTCTTATTTATTTGAAAATCCGAGACACTATTATAATATTATTGGATTTCCTATCAAATTTTTTGGTTAGCTTAAGGTAAAAACTTACCCATGTTTATTTATGGCGAGTCTTACGTGATACATTTTGTTTTCAAAGGATTTTCAAAGTTAAGCAACTTTAACCTGTTACTCACACCAGACCCATGTCCGACCCAGAGTTTATCTTCTATTTTCTTAAACTCTTGGGTACTCAAACTTTTACGAGTAGCCAAGGGATTTTGGTTAGCTTTGACGAATTCTGAAGGAGCAATGGAGCAGGAGGCTTCAGCGTTTGTAGATATATTAGTGGATTTCGCTATGTTGATCTTTGAGTTGTTTTGTTTATGTTGTATTGAGTTGTAATAACTCGACAGATGTTTATAACTGTCTAGTATGTGATGAGGAAGACGGGCCATCACAGAAGGGTTTCTACGACAGGAAGATGCGAAAATTGATAGTGAGGGGAGAGAGGATGCTGAAGTTTATGCGGTAAGTGGTGGAGGTCCACTCAGGGAAGATTCAAACAAGAACGATAAAGGCAAATGAAAAAAGTATGATAATAGTAATATCTCTAAAAGGCAATGGAGAGAACCAAAATCTTCTTCTTACATGGACTTGACTGAAACTCTGGAAAAGATCGATTTGGATACTAGAGTGCGCCTCTAGTATCGAAGGCCGGCAAAAGGGAACCCTCCGAATACAAGCGGGCATCTGGAAAGCATTGCCTATTCCATGAACTGGATAGGTAGCGCATGAATGACTACAGGAATTTGAAGGATATTATTGAGAAACATGTAAGGAATGGTCATTTGCTACAATATATAAAGAATCAAGCTATGGCAGTGGAACTGGAGCAGCCACTACCTACCTCGAATAAAGATGGGACTGGATCAAGGCATCTTCGTTAGTTTATTATTAGCTGATTGGATTTATGGCATGGAATAAGTAATAAACCTCAAAGTAATATGGATAAGTCACATATACAAGTATGGGATCGACGATGGTCCCTAAGCATGCTCTGAGATGACGATGGTCCCTATACATGTATTGGATTTGGATTAATGTAATAAATAACAAAGGTCACATTTACAGCCTCGATCGGAGAGACGGGGAAATAACCGCAAGTTACGAGTCCTTTCGTCGGAGAGCGACAGGATGGACTCGAACACGGATTAGGTCTTTGACTGGAGAGTCAAGGATGGATAAGGATATTCACGGATTAATTCTTCAACTGGAATCAAGGCCAGAGTAGGATACCCCAAGGATTAAGTCCTCAACCAAAGAGTTGAAGCCGGAGAAGGATATTCACATATTAAGTCCACAGCTTGGAATCGAAGCCGGAGTAGGATACCCCCACGGATTAAGTCCTCGACTGGAGAGTTAAGGCCGGAGAAGGATATTCATGGATTAAGTCCTTGGTTGTGGATCGAGGCCAGAGTAGGATGCCCCACGGATTAAGTCCTCGACAGGAGAGTCGAGGCCGGAGAAGGAAAACTATGGATAAGCCCTTGACCGAAGAGTCGAGGCCAGTGTAGGATAAAATTACCCAGAGAGGTCTCGGATTTGGAGATGGACCTGGCAAGGTCTCGGATTTTAATTACAGAACCCGGAGTGGTCCCGGACTTGGATAAAATGATCCAGAGAGATCATGGATTCAGTTAATGGATTCGAAATTGGATATCGACTCAAAATCATCATGGATTTCGCTAACAATCTGCATAGATCAAGGAATTGGATTGGTAATGGATTGGACGCAAGGTTGAATGATATGGATATCAATGGATTATGGACTTATGGCAATTCAAAACATGCCTTCCAATAGCGAGGTATGTTTTGGGGGGCAAGTGTTAACCCGCCTTTGGTAAGGTCGTATACAGGCGTAATTAACTCAATGGACTGCATGGTTATTGAGGTTGGAATATTATGGGTCTGGTTCGAATAGGTGGATGGATTATCAATTACGGATAATAAATATGAATACGAAGCCAGGATTCAGCACGATCGATGGATAAACGATGCCATGTACTTGGAATATGGATTTCGACGAAGGTCGGGTTGCTTTGTATTAGCCAAGGGGTTGCTTCGAGTCACCATGTGGTTTTCTTCGGGTTAGGAAAGTGTTTACTTCGAGTCATAATAGGATATACTTTGGTGTGGTCGGCATTGGATCTTTTTTGGGTCGGCATTGTTGTATCTTTGGATCGGATCGGCAAAGACTTCGTGTCGGTGTAGACATTGTCTGGGGTCGGCATAAACTCCAGGTTATATCACTTCAGGTCAACAGTAGTGAAATTGCTTCGAGCTGGTGTTGATCTCACCCAGGTCAGTATAAGAAATGGCTAGGGGTCGACATAAGAATGGCAGTGGGTCGGCTCTGGCACTTCAGGTCGGTTATGGAGATTACTTCAGGTCGTCATCAAGGATAACTCTAGATCAGTGTTGGAAATTCAGGTCAGCAAGGAGATATGGGGTCGGCATAAAGAGTTGCAAGGGGCCGAAAAGAAGGAGCAACTTGGGATCGACATGTGGAAGTTCTTCGGGTCGACATTAGTTTGGCTTCGGGTCAGTGTTGTTTTGGCTTCGGGTCGGCATGCATTTTACTTCGGTCAACATGAGGCTTACTTTGGGTCGGCATGTCACTTGCTTTGGGTCATCTCACGAACTACTTCAGGTCAACATAGATGGACGAGTTGGGCTCAACGGTCGCTATGGTGGGCCTATTTAGGTAAGGAGGTCATATAGCTGGAGTTTCGCCTATAGATATAGCAGATGTGGCTTCAGAAAAGTGGATTCTGATTCTGCTTCTCTTCATCTTCTCTTAGAGGCTACTCCTCCATTGTTATTCTAGAATTCCAAATTGTAACTATAATCAAATTTCAGTATAATAAAAAGGATTGTTCTAGAGTGGACGTAGCCTGAAGTTAGCCGAACCATAATAAATCTTGTCTTTTTTAGTTGCTTTCTTTTGAATTTTTAATATTCTTCATATTATACTCTCTATACATATTCATATGTGATATGTGACTAGATATTGGTGTTTTCACTTATAATGGGTGTTTTAACGCCAACAAAAAAGCAATAGAGAGGGTAATTAAACTCAATTTCTAAAATCCAAGCACATGTCAAAACAATTTGATAAAAAAAATTCTCTTTGAAAACTTCCTTGAAATTTTTGAATGGATTCTTTAAATGATGTCTTAAGAAGTTGTTTTGAAATATAAGGAAATTTGAAAAATCATAACTTAAAAAGAAGTTATGGTGTCAAAATATCCGATTAAAAGTTTTTTGGTAAAGTGGTTTTCCATTTTCGAAACTCTTGGTCTAAAAATATGTTGGGTTAAAAGGTTTTTAGTTTAAAGATTTTTCGACAAAGAGATTTTTCTTTTTGAAATAAATGTAAAAATAAAGCGTAACATGAACTCGATGATTTCTCCTATTTTCATAAATTTAGAAGTTCCTCTAAAATTCCTCTTTTTAAAAATAAAAATGGAGCTTGATTAAAATGTCGTTGAAGCCATTTAAGTATGAAAATTATAAAAATAGATAATATTGGAAGATTTGGATAGGAATGACAATAGGAACTTAGAAAATAGGAATAATCTAGTTAGAGATAACGTGGGAGAGAAGTTGAACAAAATAGGATAGGAATACGATCAGATGGAAGTTATTTTTATCTACTCCACTTTCATTGTTTAAAGTCGTAAAAGATGTATTTGAATTTTTCAAATAAAAATGACTAACTTTTAAAGGAATAATTCTTTAATGTAGAAAGTTTTTGAAATAGGGAATCTTTTTTCTCCTTTTTGGGATTAAGCAGTCCTTTTTGAAATTTTGGTAGTTTGGCTTAGTAGTTGAGTTTGAATGTTTGGGGATAAAGGCCCTACTTTTAAAGAAGTAAGTCTTTAATGTAAAAGTACTAGAAAAAAGAAATAATTTACTAAGAAATTTTAGAATCTTTTGAATTCAAGGTTAAGAATAAGCAGTAAATGTTTTAAATTTTTTGAAAAGTTAGGTTATGATATTTTTGGAACGTTTCATTCAAATATTTAATAAAAATAGAATAGACGTATGATGTATAATAAAATATGGTGTTTAGATGTTTTTGAGAATCCAATTCCCCAAATCGTTTTTGGAAAGTTGGAAAATCTTTTGAAAAGTATGCTTAGAAGTTTTTTTTGAAATGTGGATATTCTTTTGCAAGTTTTAATTTCATATGTCGCATACTAGTGTATTGTGGGTTTCTACATTTATATTTTATGGAGTAGATAGGGATCACTATCTAGGTCAGAAAGGTTAAAGTTTTAAGGATATGAATTAAATAAGAATGGTATGTACAACCTGATATGGAAATTTAAAACTAGTTCCAAGCATTTGTTGATAATGTGGTAAAGGTATTCCATATCTATAATAGGGTTGTAGATTATGTTGTCATTGGAATGTGAATTTCTAAATTTTGATTTATTAGGAACATGCTCCATGTAATTTCTGTAAATTATCTAATTCCTTAAATGCATAAAGTGCAACCTTTATGTTTATAAGGGATATACCAAAAAGGGAAAAAGATGTGTAAGATATGGGTACCCTTTTCTGTAGTTTACACTGTCTATTTCAGTAAAAGAAAAAGAAATAATCCCTTGTAATTTCAAATAAAGCAAAAATGTCACTTGTGGTTAGTTTATAGAAGATTATAATGGTAATCCTTCTGGGAAGATATGTCTAATAAAATAAAATATGAAAAGGGATGTTCTAGTTTAGTGATTAATAATTAGAAATAAGAAATATATAAATAGTGTAACTTACAATGGTATTCATGTTAATTATAAATAGCATAATAATTACTGGACTAGGATTTATAGGCATTAATTGTAGATCTGATGGTCAATAAATTTGTAATTAATAGAGAATAAAAAGGAATTAAATAGAGGATTGATTATGGAATCTAATATGATATTTATGGAGCATTTGAATACTCATAATAAGAAAATCTTGAAACTGGTAATAGGTTGAAATGGATTTAATAAGATTTGATTAAAAATTGTCAATTTAGACATTAGTTACCAGTTATAATGAGTAATGGATATTTATGTGAACTAAGAAGGAAAATTAAGGAAGATGGGTAATGGTGGAATGACATTCTAGGAATGTCCATCTTAAATTAGTAGAGAGCATTAGGACTCTAACATCGTTAACTCTAGTTAATGAATAAGTGCAGCTCCGAATAAACTTTTCTTTTAGAGTTTTTTTGGGGTTGAAATCGCTAGCTGTCTCCTTCAGGAAAAATGTTTGGTATGGTATAAGGTATTCCTATTTAATCACTGTGCTGATTTTAGGAATGGGACTAAACCGCTAAATAAACATATATGTTGAGGAACATTGTAAATAAGGAAATTTCATAAGGACACTTAACTAGTGATAAATTAAAGATAATACTAGAAGTTGGTAAGGAAATTAGGTTAGAATGCTTCAAACCTAAAACTTGTAGGGTGTCACTATTCACCTCGAATGTGATAAGCTGTAAGGGATATGAATAGAATTTTCTAATTAGTCAAGGACGAAGAATTTGTTTCTAGATGTTTGACATGCTAAAGGACTAAGAGTAAGCAGGAAAAATCCGGAGGGTTGTTATTACCATTAGAGGTTTTGACTTGGAATTATGAGCATATATCGATGGATTTTATAGATGGGCTGCCTAGGAGTCAAAAGGGCAATAATGATATACAGGTTATAGTAGATTAGCTTATTTTATTTCCATTGGAAGTAATAAGGATGCAGCATCTCTATAAAAGATTTATGGCGAGGAAGTAGTGCGACTACATGGGGTTTAAGTTAGCTTTCTTGGGATAGAGACCGTTTGGTCACTAGTGAATTTAGAGGAGTTTGAAATTGGCTATAGGAATGACTTTTGATTTAGAAGATATGTTGAGAGCTTGCACCATGGACTTTGGGAAAGGTTGAAGTGTTTAGGCAACGAATGACGACCACACATGACCATTAAAAGTCTTATACAAATAGTAAAGGGATTTGAGTTTTTAGTTAGGGACATGGTATTCATTCAGGTTTCCTCTCTCAGAAAGATTATGAGGTTTGGTACATCTAGGAACTTGGTGCCTAGGTTCATTGGGCCTTTCTCGATTTTATAGAGTGTGGTGAAAATTTGCTTATTGGGTTGAGCTTCCAGATTAATTAGTGGGAGTTCGTGATGTCTTTCATGTCCCACACTGGAGGAAATATCTACAAAATATTTCCTCTGTAAGTGAGCCTGATTAGTTAACTGATGTTGAAACGAAGCCCATCATACCACCGCACGCATTGTGTAAGAGGCTTCGCAATGAAGAAAATTGGATTGGTTCGAGTAGATGGGGAGATAACCCTGCAGAAAGCATATAGAAACTGAACAAAAAATAAATGTTTCTCATCCCAGGTATTTCTCTAGTAAGCTTTTCTCTCTAAAAACATAGGTATTTGGTTGTGTTGTGGTTGCTAGATTGGATGTTAGGAGATAGTTGCCACACTTTTTACTGTTACTTTTTTCACTCGTATAGAATTTCATGTATATTTAGGATGCTTGCATACATGCCTATTTGTCACGACCTTGCATTCATGCTAAGATTAAGCTCACCAATATTATGTTTGCATACATAATCAAATTTCATTTTTGGTTGGTAGATGGTTGTGCAGATTATTGTAAATAAATTGGTTGTATATTATGGTTGTTGAGTGCACGTTACATTATCTGCCCTTAGTGATTTCGAGGGTAAAATCCCTTTTAAGGAGAGAGAATGTAACACCCCATAAAATTTAATAAGAAATTAAATAATTAAAATAAGGTTTAAAATGGAAGTTTTATAAATGTTGGAATTGATCACGAGAGTTGCACCATTGCGTCCGTGGAAATTTTCTATTCGATTTTCATATATAATTTGTTGAAGTTTGAAAATCTTATGAACGTTTGATGTTTTCCAATTTAAAACAATTTAAAATTTAAAACTGAAAGAAATTTTGAAGTTTGAAATTTGAATTTAACATTAAGGGGTACTTAACGTTTAAGTAAACGTTAAATATAAGTTGAGTAACATATAAACTAATTAAGGAATTTAATGAATTATTACATTAATCAAACGAAAAAAGGAAAGCAACGGTCAAAGGTAGGGGATCGATCGACCTTGAACTACGATCGGTCGATCGGTAGCAGTCAATCGTTCGGTCGAGGCAATCATCTGGTAACGAATGATAGCTAGGGTTTTGGTCGTTTTGAACGTTGTAAATTTGTTTATTTTAAATCCAATGGTTCTCATTCCTTCTCACCTCCATAAATAAAGCCCTAAACCCCCGCTTTTCCTCATAAAATTCTGTAGTAATGGGGAAGCTCTATCAAACTCTTTCCCCTTAGGTTTTCAAAAATGGTAAACTTTTTGATAAGTAAATATAATTCCTAATCCCTAATTAAGTTCCTAATCTTTCTCTTCTCGAAGAAGATTTCTAAAATCTAATATGCAATCTATTTGTAGTATACTAAAACTGGAGATACAGAATTAAGAGCGGTGTAAATCAGATCTCATCTTCTTCTTTTTTAGAATCTAGAATCAGTTAAGATTTTCAAGTAAGAGGGTTAAATGTTTAATTTTTTTGATTTCTGATTCTATTACTCTCTAGTTTCTGATTCTAGGTCTAATTTCTGTATACAAACACGATGTTGTATATTTCGAAAGAGGGAGATCTGAAAGGGAATTAGGTGTGGTGGAATCAAATCCAGTTCGGAAGAAAACAATTCTCTGTGAGTGGAAATATCAAGTTATTCACATTTTTGTAACCGAATAGTATTTATTTGGATTTGATGTATGCCTTAGGAAATTTTGGTAAACAGAAACATAACATTTAATACCCCTAAAGTTTCCATAACTAAATTTCAGTCTTTGAATATGTTGGAATTTCAATTGTTCTGTATCAATATAGTAGAATCAGATCTATGTTGAGATTTAAGCAATTTATAATCTACCCCACTCCACCTCTTTTAATTTCTATTATAGTGTTAAAAAAAATCAAAAAATAAATAAAGTTAGAAATGATGTGCGAAGTATGATTTTTGATTATTTGTAGTTTGCACCACCTGTCTCTATTAATTAAAATAAGTATAAGTATCCTCTTTACTCTACGGTGATAATTGCATAAGTTGGATAAAATATAAAAGGTTTAAATTTTAATGTTTGTTCCTTGAATTGAGGAGTTAATTCCATTATATTAATATGAGATAGGTTTAGTATTATTCCTTTTTGTTTACAAGTCAAGTTGTTAGCTAAGGATATTAGCTATTCTTTTGTTTGGAGTTTGGGACTTTATGAGTTTGACATTTAAATTAATTAGCGTTTGCTTTGCGTGTGAATAGAAATATTTTGTTTGACTTACATGTATGTGTGTGTAGTATTAAGGTATTGGTTATAAAAGTTAATAATAACGTAATAATTATAGCGTATTGAAAGTATTGATTAAAATTAATAGAATAGTAAATAATATTAATTTTGTAGAAAGGAAATTAACTTTAATTATGGGAATTAGTCCATAATTAAAGGTGTAATAAGGGGTTATCTTATATGGCCTTAACTATCGATTATGTAAGATAGTGTATATATACAATTGGCATATGTATGAAGGATGACTATGTTATACGGATGGGAGGTCCGTCTAAAGTTACATAGAAGTCTTCCCAGTTAAATTTGGCTACCAGCAGTGTAACTTTAAGGACTGATGTGGGACATCACCTATAATAAATTACCTCAGTGGATGCAAAGTTAGTCCCAATTATGTTGGATAAGTCTACCCAGTTATCAGACTACCACTACCTACGAATAGTCAGACTAATGTAAGACGTCACTTACACTATCGATACGATAAGACGAACCTTTTGTAGGGGTACGCTTAGGGTTAGAGGTATTAAGTGGCTATGGTAGGGTCCACCTTTTCTTAGGAGAAGTATTAAGTGACCCGAAATGATTTCTTACGGTATCAGTTAGTGAGAACCATGTAGGAACTCGCCTTGGATTTGGTCTTAAATGATGGGGACTTGCCTATTTTATAATCCTTAAATGGTCAGAGCTTGCCTAATCCACAATAAAAAGGTATTAAGTGGTTTGGAAGTTCTCTCTCAGATCGTTAACGATAGTTGCATTAGAATTTGGAAATGTGTTAGATATCAAGTGACGGGGACCTGCCAAATTTATATGTAATAAAGAGTCTGCCTAAGCTTCAGTAAAGGGTATTTATTGACTTGGGTGCTTTCTCTTGCATCATTGAAGTTAGTTGCATTGGATTTTTGGGACTAGACTAGAATGGCCTTCGGGATTATTGTTAAAGTAATTGGTATGTTATAGTTTTAAATAGGTAAGATATATTTCTTATTTAAATAATACTGCCAAGTACAACTATGGTAAAGCTTGAAATTTTCATTTCTCCAGACATTTGTTTTTCTCATCCACTCATCATTACAGCTTACATGTTAGTGGAAATGATGCTGATTAAGGAGATAAAGGTAGAGGTGAAGACCTGCAGTAATTATCTACCTATTTATGATTTTTTAATATTTGATTTATACACAGTTTATATAGTTATGTTGGTTTGGAATATTGTACTATGGAAGCTTTATGTAGGCATGTTGTAATATTTGACATGTTATATTTCTGAAATGGTTTTCTTTTATGAAATAGGTACTTGTTTCTGATATTATATTTATCCATTCCGCTGTGAGATTCTGAAAGTATAAATAGATAGCTCTGTGTACTGTATATTGTTTTAATTTTATCTACTTAATAACTTGCCTTGAGATGGGCATAAGGTTCGATGGGCTCTTATTGATTTGAAATTAGGTCAGTTTTGGGGAAAGCTTTTACTGTTATAGAGGTAGGGTGTTTACATTTGGTATCAGAGCTGGTTGTTGTTAGAGAGAACATGATGGGGGGTTTTTGCCTTGTGATCAGTGGCGAAATAGTGACTCTTACCCACACATGTCCTATTTTACGAGTTGTTTATCCATGTGTCAGAGGGATGATCGAAAGCTGGCCGTAAAACCAGCGTTTGAGGTATCGGCGATGGCAACAACGGAGCCCATACCCGTGAAAGACACCGTTTACATTTTTTATCAAAGTCGGTTTAGAACAATACATTATATATAAGCGACATGAGTCAAGACGTTAAAGAGACTTAGAGTCCCTGTCCCATCGGCTATGTTGGGCAGCTACCCTACACTAAAGGGATAGTTGGAGTATACGATGATTATTTGGGTAATCATCTATGGACGTACTTGTTATTTTTCTACAGTATATTATTATTATTACCATCTCTTTTATGAGTTTATCTCAATATGGAATTTAAGCTATTGATAGAGAAGTGAAATAAGGAATTGGAAGCCTGACTAATAATGTCAGCATTGGTAGCATTGAATAAACCTCTGAATGGCATTAAATTGATTAGCCTAATTTAGTAGAGATCAAAGTGCGCAGTGGATGTTGATAGATAGCTTTCCTCTAAAGGTGCTTGTTTATTTTTTTGATTGGTGTGTTTATTGTTGTATAAATAGTTGTTTTATTTGTTTATTCATTTGGCTTAGTCTAGAATGTGGAAATTGAGTCGGAGTTATCACTCAAATATTTAAAAACCAACATAAATCTAGACAAAGCCAAATATTAATAGGAGCCAATGATTTATCCAAATTTGAATAGCCAAGGGATAATAAAATTCTATTTAAAATAATAATAATAATAATAATAATAATAATAATAATAATAATAATAATAAGGCTAATGATGTGGATTGGAAAATTAAATTAGTAGAGCGTTTGATATTATGGATGTATGACGATATTGCTTTTGATTGATGAAATATTTGTTTCTCTTATGTCAAATGTTCCAAACAATAATTGTAATTACTATGTATAATATTTCTTTGGTAACTTTACCTTGTTGTTGAGTGTTTGTTGATTGCTCCAAAATGTTTATTAGATTATTGCTGCTTGTTAAATGAATGTTTAAACTTTGTGTGAGCGAGTTCCAAATAATAATAAAAAATTCTCTATTGTTTCTTCCTTATAGATACAAAGGATAGATGTTGTCTCACTAATGTTTACCCATTGATTTAGTCCACTTTAAATTGGCAGCCTATTTAGAATGGAAAAATAGGTGGTCATAGACAGTTTTTTAACAACATCCATTCCATATGTGTGTTCTCTATGCCTAATTTTTTCTTTTATTTCTAATTGATTCTCATATTTATTTTAAACTAAACCTGCCATTGTTTGGCACCATTACTAGTAATCACTACAGTTATCTTCATATA
The DNA here is from genome assembly GCA_030765085.1 of Allium cepa. NCBI lineage: Eukaryota > Viridiplantae > Streptophyta > Magnoliopsida > Asparagales > Amaryllidaceae > Allium > Allium cepa. The sequence goes on along the minus strand of CM060929.1, from coordinate 523,348,545 downwards.
TCCTGGATCGCTAAATTTTGTTGCTAGTATAGGAAATGATTTCTTTCCCTAATATTTTTACATTGTTTTCTAATTCTAATTTTGTGCTTATTCAATTTTTTTTAGGTGTGCATCTATTTCTTTTAACCTACTGATGAAACTATAAAATAGATTTAGTTCTATTCTTTTGTAGATACCTCTCTGTAATTTCTTCTACATATCCTACCCGAGTTAACAAAGCATTAATTTATTTAAAAGAAGCTTTCTTAACTAAGCTTTTATCATTGCTTAAATTTTAAAACATAGGGGAATGCTCATTGGTTGAAAATATGAGTGAATGTATAAATGAATTTTGAAATTAAATATTTCTATTCAAACAAGCATATAATTTAATAAAATATGAAATTGATTTTTATAAAGTGATTGGAAATATATTAGTTTGGTGTTAATTTGTTCATTGAGCGTTTTAAGAATTCTGGTCAATGCGTCTGGCCAATGTTACAGATGAGGATTCCTAAACACCAGGATGAGACATCCGCACAACGTTTTAGAAGAGAATATTGTGTTTTGAAAGAAAACATATACACAACATTTTTGGAAGGAGAGTAATACTTTGATGAAAAATTATATTATAAACAATATTTTGAAAAAGAAAATGTTCTGAAATGAGTTAGATAATGTTTTTGAAAAGAGTAAATATTTTCAGTAGTTAAAATAAAATATATAAAAGTATGATTATATTTAAAATGTAGTGAGAAAAAAATTATTGCTTTGAATAAGTGAAGTAATTTGGCAGTGAAATATTTTTTTTTGAGCTTATCCATGGTTTAAACATGAACTAGATATAATGTATATTGCTATTCGGGAATTAAAATTTATGTTACATCGCTGAAATTCATTTGACCAAAACTTTGAAATGGTTTGTCCAATTTTTGCGTTATTACCCATTCCAGAAAGCTAAGAACACGAGCAACAACTTTTGTTTTAAGTGTTTTGTAAAATTTAATGTTTAATAGGCTAAAAACTCAAATTTGGATAAGTGGCCTTCGTATATGTATGAAAATCTGTTGTGATTCTTTTATGAAATCCACTCAAAACTTGAGTTCTAATCCATATTTTTGAAATTCCAAAGTTTTTTGGAAACCTAACATGTTATTTAACATTTCATTCTTTTAAACCATCGCCAATTTTTGCATTTTTGACAATTAAAACTCTATTACAAAGTGGTTTAAACATGAATGTGCTATTTTCATAGTAAATGAATGTATACTTGTAATAACTTCTCGTATGTGATTAATGTTTGAACTTAGTTAAATATAGGTACAGTTAGAGCATATTGGAATCTAATAGTGACTTTGGCTCGCTTTTGCATAAAAGCGAAACAACTGGCTCAAATGCTAATTAAAAGGTACGCTTTTATGGTATATCGATACGATGTGATACTATATTGTTTCCACGTGATTCAGATACCCCATTAATTGGGATATATATTTTTTGATATTATTGTGTTTTTATTTTTCGAAACACTATATGTATAAAGGAGATTCTATCAATTTTTTGTGAAAAATTAGACATCTAGAATATTTTCACAAAATTTATCGTATGCAAAGAATAGAATGTTGTTATTTGAATCTATTTAAATTGTAACATATGATAAGAGAAATTTAAGAAAGAGCCACATAGAGGATTGAATAGTTAAGTTTGACAGAAGATTATAGATCCGAGGAAAGTCAGGGTATGAGTTGTATAATGTCTTACTATAAGATATTTTGAGGACGTAATTTCCATAAAGGGAAGTCTATAAAAACCCTGCTTTCTATGCCTTAAATTAAATAAATGAAAAGTTAAAATAAAAATTTTTAATTCGAATTTTGATAATTATCACTTTAAAAATAAAATCTTATTTATATAAAGTCTATTTAACAAAAGATTTTGTTTTAATAATTGACGTAAATTAATAATTTATTTTGAATAATATATTGAATCGAATAAAATATTTAAGTAAAGATAAAATATTTTAGAAGTGTAAACAATTTCTATATAATTAAAATAACTAAAAATTAAAATAAACAAATAGTCAACTAAGGAAATTGTGCAATTATTGAAATATAAATTGTTGAACATAGCGCATATCAATTTAATTGGAATATAATTTATTGGTTGAAGTATAAATCAATTTATATTAGGTTGGAATTTATCTACAAATAAAAATTGAATTGGTTAAAAAAAAAGAAAATTTATTAATTAAAACCAGGCTCAAATGTAATCCTAGCCCATTTAAACTTAATATTTCTATCATATTTTAGTAAATTCCTTAGCCTTCAAACTCAAGCCCGTATCCAAAACGCTGAAACCTCCATTTTTAAGTTGAGCCCTGATCCCTAATTCATTTGAATTGATTTGCATCCAAGTTAAAAGAAAAAAAGGAAAAAATATCATGCACGGAAGTGGGCAATCAACGAAGGCTCTTGGATGCGAGTACGAGCTCAATAGTGATGGGGGCTGACGATTGGAAGGGCCATGACCTATTCGCATGGTGGTAAGTGACTTGAATTCACGACTAGATAAAAATCGTGTATGGTCTGATGTCAATCAAATGAGGAGGTGAACTAGTTGCCAGGGGTATTCTTGCATGAGGGATGATGACACTGAATTTTTGTGATTTAATGGAGCTTTGTTCATGACGAAGCTAGGCTATGCATGTGTGCAGGCAAGGTTTGGAGTAGCATTGTTTTAGATGAGTAAATTTTATATACATACAACTATGTCTAGTTTAAAAATTCCCTTACATGCTTTGAATTAGTTGTAGCCTTGATGAATATTTTGATATAGATTGATTGGGTGAAATTAATGAGTATTTACCCCCATATTAGCTTGAATTGCTTGGTTTCAATGGTCGTTTGGAAATTTTATTAATTGTGGTAATATTGGATGCAAATTCGAAATTGATGTTGAATATTTTTGCGTATGTTGGACTGTCAAAATGCAAAGGAAATGTTGTTCAATTACATTATAATGTGTGCATACATAGCACGAATGGTCGAAAATCATTGTAATTCGATTCCGACCAATGATGACTATTCATTGATTGATAAGTTTGGAGAATTAGCTCCATGATTTATTTTTTTGGGTGATTTATTCATTTTCTCATTTTAAAAATATTTTTGAAAGCTTTAAAATTTATTTATGGGTTTTAAAATTTAATTAAAAGTATTTTATAAATATTTTACTACATTGTATTCGTTTAAGCTATTTTTAAATTACAAATATATTTTTAGTTATAAATATGAATATAGTATTTTTTAGTTATAAAACTCATTTTAAAAATCAATATCTCAATGTATTATTGGTTTGGAATCGTTTTAAGGTAAATTATAATATATTGCTATATTATAGAATGTATTAAGAAAATTATAATATTATTTTAAGCGCATTTATTTTAAAGGCTATCTAAATTCTTTTGAAAGAATTCTAAAAAGGCAGTTTATTGGTTTATGCCTATATAAAATAAATATTTATCTCCTTTAAATTATTTGGTGGTATTGAATGATTCTGGTAAAATGATTTTTAAATGCATTTAACTGATTTTAAAGAGTATTATTAACAGTTTTGGATGGATGTACTATAAAGGAATTTTAAACCATATTTTGTATTTAGTATAAATAAAACCTATTTTGAAAATTATAGATTTATTTAAAAATAATTTTGTATTTATAGAAGATTATGAAGTGAGTTTAAAATGTTATTACGTGACTCAGTATTAATTATTCATAATATGAGTATAAAGAGATGTTTTAAATGGTAATCAATTGTTTGAAATAAAAAGAAATATTTTGAAGTTTGTATATTTATTATAAAGTAATATTTAGTTAAAGGAAATTTATGGACGGATTTTTATAAAGGGTAATTGGTTCTATAAGTGATCTTGAATGTTTTAAATATATAAATTGAGATTTGAAAATGAATACTGGTATTCAAATCCTTATTTTGGAATTATACAAATAAGGTTAAAGTACTTAGCAATATATAATATATTTTGAAGATTTTTATTAAATTCTGAATATAAAATTAATTTAAGAAGTTTTATCTAAATTTATTAATTTATGAGGAAGAAAGCTTTATATTTGATTTTAATTAATTATTTAAAGTGATGTTCATATATTATTGAAATATGCTTTGTGTGTGTGTATATATATATATATGTAAATGTATATACACGTATATGTATTTTAATATTTGACCTATGTGTTTAATAAAGATTTATTGAACTTTATTATTATTACATTTCTGGATCAAATGGGATTTTTTGTATAATCTCTACATATTTTAGTTTCTCATTTTTATATAATAATTTCAATGTTATTAATGACTCATCATTATATATTTTGATTAATTGCCTTTGATGTGATTTCATATGGTGATGACATCCATCTTTATAATTTTGCTATTTAATTCTATGTGGCGATAAATTTGGAAAGCCATTATAATACCATTTGGAATGGGAAATTGGGTAATATTTCTCCGGTTATTCTTTGGACTCATTATATAGAATATTATGGAGATTGAATATAGTTTATAAGCAGTGAACAAACATTTAGGTATCATGTAGTGGTATGGGACGCTATTGTGATGTTTATTCGGTTATTTATTATAAGTAGATGACACTCACGTGACGGGAATAGTATTATGAGATTGTACTTATGTGAGGTGTTGCTCATATGTGCGAGCATGGTAGGTGCTGTAGCGACCCAAAAATTCAAACACTTCGTCTTTGAATATCGATACATTTTGAATAATAATTAAGTGTTATAAATATTATTTTATAACCTTGGTTAACATCATTTAATTAACAAATATTGTTAAGAAACTTTTTTTGAAAAGTGTTTACAAAAATATATTCTTCAAAGAAAAATCGATAATGTGACCAAAAATCGATTTATTGATAAACAACTTTTCGACCGATATAAGTTGTTCGAACTATCATGCAACTAGCTAATTATCAAATGAAAATATTAGCAAGTAATCAACACACTCTCCTTTTTATAAAGCTTGAAATGTTCTAGAAAGTTCTATTAGGATAAGAGATGATATTATGAGAAGGGTATAAGAGTAATTAGCCATAACAGAGAAGTGACATAAAGAAGAAGAGACATAAATGAGAAGTGATGGAAGGTGAGCCTTCCATGGCATAGTGGAAGGGAGGGGGTGAAGGCAAGCTTAAATAGCACTATTCTTGTGCCTATATAAGGAGGCACATAGCTTAGGAAATATATCACAAATATTCCTAAGCTTTGAGCTAAAATTTCAATGTCTTCATCATCTTCTTCTTCTTAACTTTCTAAAGCAAATAGTTTGTAAACCATCTCCAAATCACCTAAAACTTGGAGTAAGACCTTAACACCACATAACAACACCTTTAATCTAGTTATTTTGTGAAAAATAAAAGCAAAACTACCCCACTTACCTTGGTCTGTGAGCGTAAGGAAGCTAGAGGAGGTAAATGATCTTGTGAAGCAAGGAAGAGAGAGGAAAGAAAGGAGTTTGGTGGCATGGGTTTAAACTTGAGTGCTTAAGCTTGGTTTTTTTTTGAATTCAAGGTGATCTAACTCATTACTTGGATTGATAATATAATGCATATATGATTATAATTTACTGTGTTAAAGTTGTTTGAATTCTTAAGTGACATATGTTGAAAACATTGATTTGGATTCTTGTTTTGAAAACAAGTGGACCATAGGATCCATATATGGATTTGAATGGACTTGAACAGACTTATATGACATATGATTAGGTCTTGAACAAATCACATAGGTTGTAGTTGAACATAGGTTGAGATATGACTCGGATTAGAAAGTGCACTTATAGCGATAGTTGCTATTGCTGCAGTTCGGAATTGTCTTGTTTTTTACAATTGTTATGGAACTTTGTAGAGAGATCCATGTGGACTTCACACCATATTTACAATTTTTTATATGTATGTTTGTTGCATTAAAAGCTTGAAAAATAAAACATTAAGTAACATCTCGAAAACGGCCAAAACATCACTAGTGCAAAACTGCACCGTTTAACCTTAATTTTTGGAATTCGATTATTTCAAAAACGACTTTAGGTTCGAGCAATTTGTTTCATCCTTTTTAAAAGTATTCCAAACAATTTTTAGAGTACACTAAAAGGAGTTTGAGATATTTATTAATTTTTAAGTGAATTTTTAAAAGGAAGAAATTTTAGAATAAAACATGTTTTTTCCAAGTTTTGTTAATTTTTCAAACCTGATAATTTTAAGTAACATTTTGGATAAATGTTTTAAAACCTATTATATGTATTTCCAAGTACCTTAAATGTATATAAAAAAGGGTTAGTAATTTCTTAATGGAAAAATAGATAATTGTTTAATTATTATTAGAAAAGTAATTAACCAAGCTTAACACTAATAAACCGATGAAGTAATCTTATCTATTTATGAGAATCAAGATTGATACTGAGTAGGGACGGAGCAATAGAGCTCTAACCTACCAGGTTCCCTCTTAACCGAGGAATAGGTAAGTGGAAAATGTCAAAAGTATGTTGCTGGTTGCATTGTTCAACAAAATCCAAGCTCGTGTTCCTCGTGCATGTTTACTCGGGTTTCTCTTGTTTTTTTGCTTTGGGCGTTCCCTCGTTATTCGACTGAACATCTACACAATCAAATAGTGGGGCAGAATTAATTGTTGTTAATCAAGTTGATTCCTTATTGTTTATGGAAATCGTTAATAGTATACTTAACACTAAAAGTCGATGAGGTAGACTAATCTATTAGTGAGATTCAAGAACGAAGTGGTTGGGCAAGGCTTGGAGCAACCAATGCCCAAACATACCTGGCTTCACTCTTGGATGAGGAGTTATTAAGTTGGAATGTCGAAAACGAGTCAAGCGTATGAATCATGATTTGTATAAGCAATTATTCTGACTGGATAATCAATTAGTCAATTATCAAATTTGACCTAATATTAACTAAGGAAGTAATTGAAAGGCTTCACAATTTTATACCAATAAGAATCCTCGAATAGGAGTACATGTACGAAACATCTCTAGCTTTCACTTACTTGTGAGAAAACTAGAATTGAGTTATCTGGAGATTCATCGATTAGTTTTGAAGAGTCCACGATCGGTAAATGTTCTACTTACGGAATACCACTTTAAAACTAGTATACAAGTTTTATGTTTTGGAAGCGGTTGAAGAAAAGGAATCTATGTGGAGATTCGAGATCTGTTAAAGATGCTAGAATCCATGTAGTGATTCATGATCTGTTTGAGATATGGGAATCCAATTGGGGAATTCGTGTTCTGCTCAAGATATGATGACTCGATTGAAAGATCCAAACGTAACTCGACATTGAAAATTTCTAAAGACAGAGTAGGATGCATAACCCGGGGTTAGCGACCCATGTTAGGATATTATCAACTCCATATATAGAGATACTTATCGATTGTTGGCCAAGAGGAGTTGATGATATTTGGTTCATGCTGTTCATGTTTATGTTTGAATGTTAAGCCGCTTGTGTTTACCATGTGGTTTATTTTATCTAGAAATATACGATGCTCGGAAAGTGGTTTATGATCCTTATGCATGGAGATTGGATTTGGCTCCCCCGAAGAGATCTTTACAAAAAATCAATTATGCAAACAAACCTTAGTGTTAACCCAAAAAATGGATCAACACCCTAGGTTGAGTGTGAAAGCACCAACCATGTACTTATAGAGCAATAATATAGAAAATAAATGTATAAAAGAAGAAATAGAAAAGAGACAAGAATATTTTTATTGCGGTTCAGCTGTTAACGAAGCCTACGTCTACTTTAGAACTTTCTATTAACTGACTGTTGTTACAAGTTGGATCAAGTTACAATATGATTGAATCTCCTAAGATTAAGTCACAAGTGCAAGAGTTTACTAAAGAATCATAGTGAACTTCTAGATGACCGTTGTGTAGGAAAAGAAGAGTGAATTATAACTTTTGCAGAGTTCCAACAACCAGTCCAGAAGATCCTCTTTATGTTGCAAATATATGACTTTTATAGGGATTAGAAAGCTATTGGGCTATGCCACTTTGACATAGACCTAAACTTAGTGTTACAAAGGTGCTCCAAAAATTTCAAAGCGATCTACCTTGAAATAATGGATCACCAATGATCCACAGGGCATGGATCGCTAGCTGTAACGACCTAGAATTTCTAGTCCTTAATTTTGAACATTTAATTCATTTTAAATGTTAAATGTGGATTTTGAAATAAGGATTTTGTTAAATCAATAGATTTAGTTGTAATTTTCAATATGGCAATTCGGTTGAAATTTGAATAATAATAATTTAATATTGGAATTGGGATTATTGGTGAACCTGGATATAAATAGAAATAAAAAATAGATTCTAAAATTTATTTTAAGTCTATTTGGATTTGAATTATAATATTGGTCTGTTGGATAGAATCAAAAGTCGATAGGTTTAAATTTTGGAATTTTATATTAATTTAATAATGGGATTTAATATTATAATAATGTAAATAATCAGATTTTGATTTAAACCAAATCAAAATGATTTCTAATGTGAATATAAATTTTATATAATTTATAATAGAGTTAATAAAATTATAAAAGTGAAATTTTAAGTGATTTCGACGATTTTGGAAATCGCTCGAATTTATCGACGAGTTAAAGTAGCCTCCCGGGGTATAGTCCCGGAATTCGACGAAACAAGTTCCATTGGATCCATAATAGTTAGTTATTATCAGATGCTAAATTTCGTAGCAATCGGATTTGTCGTTTGATCCTTGCAACTCAAAATGCATAGAAACTATTTTGATCGATTTAATTTAAAATTGATCGTTTATTTCCGTAACTCGCACATATGACCAAATTAGCTTCCGAAACACATTCCATTGTGTTCGAAACGCGGGTAAAACATTATAATCGCCTATCGGCATGCGTCGTTTGGAGATCGTTTGAAAAAGTTGCTTTGAAATGAATTTGTGGAAGTGAGGAAGCACTGAACTCACTTCAGTCGCTGGAAAATAATCCTGATGATGATGGCCACATAATTAGAATTCATTTTCGAGTTTCATTAGTGATGGATTGCTTCTGTGGTGATTGGTTATGATATTCGTTTGGACTTCTTGGGTATAAAAGTGATTTTAGGAATTTCAAAAGGGAAATTTGTTTTGGTAAAAAACAGATTGTTTTGGAATCTTGAGATTTGAATTGATATACCAAGTGGTTATGTGTTGATTAGTATTTCAAAATGGATTTGAAATAAAACCGGACAATTGAATTCTGGAAACACTATTTAGATAATGTGGAAGTTAAGATAAATTCACAATCGAACCTATAAAGTGAAGATGATTTGAATAAGGAAGAAAAATGAAAATTTTACTCCTGGAATTAAAATATAACTTGAGAAAATAGTGGTGAACAAAATATATTTGAATTTAACGCAGGATAAGTTAAATAAATTGGAATTGGAATTGAATTATATTGGATATAAAGTTGAAATGTAAAATGACTACAATTGAGTAATGAAAATTTATATCCTCAAGCTATTAAGTGTTATATATAGATAATTTGGAGTTGTGATTATAAGATGTAAATGGACTAAAATGAGCAATATAAGCTTTTAAGTAAATAAGTTGGCGAACTTATAAATAGAAAATGGAATTATAATCACAAATGGAAAATAGTTGAATGGTATGGTAAATTCAAACTTAATCCTAAATGAATGGTAAAGTAAGATAAGACAAAGGAAAATATAGGATGTGAATGGACTGAAGTTAGTAAATAAGTTTTAAACTTATATATTAGAAAGTAAAAATTTAAATTGAATAGAGAAATAAAATTGGACCGAATTGGAATTAATTTAAGTTAAAAGAAATTAAGTTAAATTTGGATTGAAAAAAAATCAATTTAAAAGTGATATGGTCCAAAATGTATGTAAAATTCAGTTTGGGTATAAGATAATTGAAAATGGTCATATTATTAATAAAATTCAGAATGAATCGAGGAGATGAATTAAAATTTAAAATGGATTGAATAAGTAAACAAATTGAGTAAAAATTTGTAATGAATTGGAATTTGATTGGATAAGAATCAAATTTAAAATAAAAATAAATATGATGCAAGAAGAAATTGAGATATTTTGGAATTGAAATAACTTAAGGAAATCGTGGAATGTTTTTATGAAATTGTCTTGAATGAAATTTATTTAGATAATAACATTTTAATGCAAGCGAAAGAATTTTAATTTCTTATTGTGATGAGATAAGAATGTATGAGTTGTATATAACCCAGTATTGAATGATATTAATATAAACCTATATGGATAATGAATTGGAAGTGTAAGAATAAGAATTTAATTTGATGATGGAATAAAAATGAGGATGTCTGGATTGTAAATAATTTCGAAAGGAGTAAAATTAATATATTTTGAGTTGGAATTAATTAAAATGGTTATAAACTTCAGTAATTGTTGTTTGCTTGAATGACATCAAATTTGCATTGAGATTAGTTGTTTTGTTGTAAACAAAGCTAATAAATTAGGGAAAGTAAATGGAGTTAGTTTTGAATATATTAGATTGAGATGAATTAATTGAAATTGGTATAAACAACATTGGAATTTGCACAAGAAAATAGTCGTTAAACGGAAGTAAATTGTTTAAAGTAAGTAAATAAAGTGAGTTATGAATATGAAGCAAATAAATCAAATTGGAGATAAAATGGGTTATGGATCAATTTGGAGTTTCTTAAAGGTAAATTTATATAACGTCGGCATATATTGATCATATTGTAGTGATTTTGAGTTGGTCGTGATAAATATGTATTGAATGTAACAAACTTGGTTGTAAATCCTTTTAAAGTAAAATGAAATTTGGATGTATTAGGGAAATTTAATGGTGTTGAAACCTTGTAATTGCTTATAAAATATGGTTTACATGTAGGATTTCGAAATTGTTGTGTGGGCTTTGAAAACTGTCATGTTTGGTTTAGATTAATATATGGAATCTTGTTGAAAATCTCATATTATTGAAAACTCATGTGTTTGTTTAAGTAAGTATAGGTATGGGAAGCGATCGATAGAGTTGAAGTGCATATATGCAATATAATTAGCCGCTTGCTTTTAAAATGCTAATCAAAATGTACGCCTACGCAATATAATTGGGAAATGATATATATTATGATATATTTGGTTTTCCGACCGTGCGGTTCGATGTATATATACTTATATCTATTGTGATATTGCAAAAGATCCTCCGTACAAGGGAGGCTCTGCCAAAATTTTCGAAAATTTCGGGAGTTAGAAAAATTTGAGAAATTTTGAAATTTGAATTTAAATTTGAATTGAATTGTTAGGAAAACAATGTTGTTTGGGAACCATGAAAGATTTTATAAAGTTAGTTGAAATGATAATGGGTCTCTAATAGAAAGATTTATTTTAGAAACTTGAAATTGTTTGGTTTTGGGAAAATGATAAATGGGTTAAGGATCATTCTGCTTAACTAGTAATTTCGGGACGAAATTCTATTAATGGGGAAGGATGTAACGACCCAGAATTTCTAGTCGTTAATTTTGAACATTTAATTCATTTTAAATGTTAAATGTGGATTTTGAATTGATTTTGAAACAAGGATTTTGTTAAATCAATAGGATTTAGTTGTAGTTTTCAATATGGCAATTCGATTGAAATTTGAATAATAATAATTTAATATTGGAATTGGGATAATTTGTGAATCTGGATATAAATAGGTATAAAAAATAGATTCTAAAATTTATTTTAAGTCTATTTGGATTTGAATTATAATATTGGACTATTGGATAGAATCAAAAGTGGATAGGTTTAAATTTTGGAATTTTATATTAATTTAATAATGGGATTCGATATTGTAATAATGTAAATAATCGGATTTTGATTTAAACTGAATCAGAATGATTTCTAATGTGAATAAATTTTATACGATTTATAATAGAGTTAATAAAATTTTAAAAGCAAAATTTTAAGTAATTTCGACGATTTTGGAAATCGCTCGAATTTATCGACGAGTTAAAGTAGCCTTCCAGGGCACAGTCTTGGAATTCGACGAAACCAGTTCCATTGGATCCGTAATAGTTAGTTATTATCAGATTCCAATTTTCGTAGCAATCGGAGTTGTCGTTTGACCCTAGCAGCTAAAAACGCATAAAAACTATTTTAATCGATTTAATTTAAAATCGATCGTTTATTTCCATAACTCGCACATATGACCAAATTAGCTTCCGAAACACGTTCCATTGTGTTCGGAACGCTGGTAAAACATTATAATTGCCTGTTGGCATGCATCGTTTGGAGATCGTTTGAAAAAGTTGCTTTGAAATGAATTTGTGGAAGTGAGGAAGCACTGAACTCACTTCAGTCGTTGGAAAATAATTCTGATGATGATGGCCACATCATTAGAATTCATTTTCGAGTTTCATTAGTGATGGATTGCTTCCGTGGTGATTGGTTATGATATTCGTTTGGACTTGTTTGGTATAAAAGTGGTTTTAGGAATTTCAGAAGGGAAATTTGTTTTGGTAAAAAAAACAGATTGTTTTGGAATTTGGAGATTTGAATTGATATACCAAGTGGGTTGTGTTGATTACTATTTCAAAATGGTTTTGAAATAAAACCTGACAATTGAATTCTGGAAACACTATTTAAATAATATGGAAGTTAAGATAAATCCATAATTGAACCAATAAAGTGAAGATGATTTGAATAAGGAAGAAAAATAAAAAATTTACTCCTAGAATTAAAATTTAACTTGAGAAAATGGTGGTGAATAAAATATATTTGAATTTAACTCAGGATAATTTAAATAAATTGGAATTGGAATTGAATTAAATTGGATATAAAGTTGAAATGTAAAATGACTATAATTGAGTAATGAAAATTTATATCCATAAGCTATTAAGTGTTATATATAGATAATTTGGAATTGTGATTATAAGATGTAAATGGACTAAAATGAGAAATATAAGCTTTTAAGTAAATAAGTTGGTGAACTTATAAATAAAAAATGGAATTATAATCAAAATTGGGAAATAGTTGAATGGTATGGTAAATTCAAACTTAATCCTAAATGAATGGTAAAGTAAGATAAGACAAAGGAAAATATAGGATGTGAATGGACTGAAGTTAGTAAATAAGTTTTAAACTTATATATTAGAAAGTAAAAATTTAAATTGAATAGAGAAATAAAATTGGACCGAATTGGATTTAATTCAATATAAAAGGGATATGGTACAAAATGCAAGTAAAATTCAGTTTGGGTATAAGATAATTGAAAATGGTCATATTATTAACAAAATTCAGAATGAATCGAGGAGATGAATTAAAATTTAAAATGGATTGAATAAGTAAACAAATTGAGTTAAAATTTGTAATGAATTGGAATTTGATTGATAAGAATCAAATTTAAAATTAAAATAAATATGATGCAAGAAGAAATTGAGATATTTTGGAATTGAAATAACTTAAGGAAATTGTGGAATGTTTGTATGAAATGGTCTTGAATGAAATTTATTTAGATAATAAAATTTTAATGCAAGCGAAAGAATTTTAATTTCTTATTGTGATGAGATAGGAATGTATGAGTTGTATATAACCCAGAATTGAATGATATTAATATAAACCTATATGGATAATGAATTGGAAGTGTAAGAATAAGAATTTAATTTGATGATGGAACAAAAATGAGGATGTCTGGATTGTAAATAATTTCGAAAGGAGTAAAATTAATATAGTTTGAGTTGGAATTAATTAAAATGGTTATAAACTTCAGTAATTGTTGTTTGCTTGAATGACATCAAATTGGCATTGAGATTAGTTGTTTTGTTGTAAACAAAGCTAATAAATTAAGGAAAGTAAATAGAGTTAGTTTTGAATATATTAGATTGTGATGAATTAATTGAAATTGGTATAAACAACATTGGAATTTGCATAAGAAAATAGTCGTTAAACGGAAGTAAATTGTTTAAAGTAAGTAAATAAAGTGAGTTATGAATATGAAGCAAATAAATCAAATTAGAGATAAAATGGGTTATGGATCAATTTGGAGTTGCTTAAAGGTAAATTTATATAATGTAGGCGTATGTTGATCATATTGTAGTGATTTTGAGTTGGTCGTGATAAATATGTATTGAATGTAACAAACTTGGTCGTAAATCCTTTTTGAGTAAAGTAAAATGAAATTTGGATGTATTAGGGAAATTTAATGGTGTTGAAACCTTGTAATTGCTTATAAAATATGGTTTATTTGTAGGATTTCGAAATTGTTGTGCGGGCTTTGAAAATTGACATGTGTGGTTTAGATTAATATATGGAATCTTGTTGAAAATCTCATATTAGTGAAAACTCATGTGTTTGTTTAAGTAAGTACAGGTATGGGAAGCGATCGATAGAGTTGAAGTGCATATATGCAATATAATTAGCCGCTTGCTTTTAAAATGCTAATCAAAAGGTACGCCCACGCAATATAATTGGGAAATGATATATATTGTGATATATTTGGTTTTCCGACCGCGTGGGTCGATGTATGTATATTTATATCTTTTGTGATATTGCAAAAGCTCCTCCGTACAAGGGAGGCTCTCCCAAAATTTTCTGAAAATTTTGGGAGTAAGAAAAAATTTGAGAAATTTTGAAATTTTGAAATTTGAATTTGAATTTAAATTTGAATTGTTAGGAAAACAATGTTGTTTGGGAACCATGAAAGATATTAGAAAGTTAGGTGAAATGATAATGGGTCTCTAATAGAAAGATTTATTTTAGAAAGTTGAAATTGTTTGGTTTTGGGAAAATGATATATGGGTTAAGGATCATTCTTCTTAACTAGCAATTTCGGGACGAAATTCTTTTAACGGGGAAGGATGTAACGACCCAGAATTTCTAGTCGTTAATTTTGAACATTTAATTCATTTTAAATGTTTAATGTGGATTTTGAATCGATTTTGACATAAGGATTTTGTTTAATCAATATGATTTAGTTGTAATTTTCAATATGGCAATTCGATTGAAATTTGAATAATAATAATTTAGTATTGGAATTGGGATAATTGGCGAATCTGGATATAAATAGATGTAAAAAATTGATTCTAAAATTTATTTTAAGTCTATTTAGATTTGAATTATAATATTAGACTGTTGGATAGAATCAAAAATCGATAGGTTTAAATTTTGGAATTTTATATTAATTTAATAATGGGATTTAATATTATAATAATGTAAATAATTAGATTTTGATTTAAACTGAATCAGAATGATTTCTAATGTGAATATAAATTTTATACGCTTTATAATAGAGTTAATAAAATTTTAAAAGTGAAATTTTAAGTAATTTCGACGATTTTGGAAATCGCTCGAATTTATTGACGAGTTAATGTAGCCTTCCGGGGCACAGTCTTGGAATTCGACGAAACCAGTTCCATTGGATCCGTAATAGTTAGTTATTATCTGATCCCAATTTCGTAGCAATCGGAGTTGTCGTTTGACCCTGGCAGCTCAAAACGCATAGAAACTATTTTAATTGATTTAATTTAAAATTGATCGTTTATTTCCGTAACTCGCACATATGACCAAATTAGCTTTCGAAACACATTCCATTGTGTTCGAAACGCGGGTAAAACATTATAATCGCTTGTCGGCATGCGTCGTTTGGAGATCGTTTGAAAAAGTTGCTTTGAAATGAATTTGTGGAAGTGAGGAAGCACTGAACTCACTTCAGTCGCTGGAAAATAATCCTAATGATGATGGCCACATCATTAGAATTCATTTTCGAGTTTCTTTAGTGATGGATTGCTTCCGTTAAGATTGGTTATGATATTCTTTTGGACTTGTTGGGTATAAAAGTGGTTTTATGAATTTCAAAAGGGAAATTTGTTTTGGTAAAAAACAGATTGTTTTGGAATCTGGAGATTTGAATTGATATACCTAGTGCGTATGTGTTGATTACTATTTCAAAATGGTTTTGAAATAAAACCAGACAATTGAATTCTGGAAATACTATTTAAATAATGTGGAAGTTAGGATAAATCCACAATTGAACCTATAAAGTGAAGATGATTTGAATAAGGAAGAAAAATGAAAATTTTACTCCTGGAATTAAAATTTAACTTGAGAAAATGGTGGTGAATAAAATATATTTGAATTTAACTCAGAATAAGTTAAATAAATTGGAATTGGAATTGAATTAAATTGGATATAAAGTTGAAATGTAAAATGACTAGAATTGAGTAATGAAAATTTATATCCTTAATCTATTAAGTGTTATATATAGATAATTTGGAATTGTGACTATAAGATGTAAATGGACTAAAATGAGAATATAAGCTTTTAAGTAAATAAGTTGGTGAACATATAAATAGAAAATGGAATTATAATCACAAATGGGAAATAGTTGAATGGTATGGTAAATTCAAACTTAATCCTAAATGAAAGGTAAAGTAAGATAAGACAAAGGAAAATATAGGATGTGAATGGACTGAAGTTAGTAAATAAGTTTTAAACTTATATATTAGGAAGTAAAAATTTAAATTGAATAGAGAAATAAAATTGGACTGAATTGGATTTATTTTAAGTTAAAAAGAAATTAAGTTAAATTTGGATTGAAAAAAAATCAATTTAAAAGGGATATGGTCCAAAATACAAGTAAAATTCAGTTTGGGTATAAGATAATTGAAAATGGTCATATTATTAATAAAATCCAGAATGAATCAAGGAGATGAATTAAATTTTAAAATGGATTGAATAAGTAAACAAATTGAGTTAAAATTTGTAATGAACTGGAATTTGATTGGATAAGGATCAAATTTAAAATAAATATAAATATGATGCAAGAAGAAATTGAGATATTTTGGAATTGAAATAACTTAAGGAAATTGTGGAATGTTTGTTGTCAAACTAATGAAATGGTCTTGAATGAAATTTATTTAGATAATAAAATTTTAATGCAAGCAAAATAATTTTAATTTCTTATTGTGATGAGATAAGAATGTATGAGTTGTATATAACCCAGAATTGAATGATATTAATATAAACCTATATGGATAATGAATTGGAAGTGTAAGAATAAGAATTTAATTTGATGATGGAATAAAAATGAGGATGTCTAGATTGTAAATAATTTCAAAAGGAGTAAAATTAATATAGTTTGATTTGGAATTAATTAAAATGGTTATAAACATCAGTAATTGTTATTTGCTTGAATGACATCAAATTTGCATTGAGATTAGTTGTTTTGTTCTAAACAAAGCTAATAAATTAAGGAAAGTAAATGGAGTTAGTTTTGAATATATTAGATTGAGATGAATTAATTGAAATTGGTATAAACAACATTGGAATTTGCACAAGAAAATAGTCGTTAGCGGAAGCAAATTGTTTAAAGTAAGTAAATAAAGTGAGTTATGAATATGAAGAAAATAAATCAAATTGGTGATAAAATGGGTTATGGATCAATTTGGAGTTGCTTAAAGGTAAATTTTTATGATGTAGGTATATGTTGATCATATTGTAGTGATTTTGAGTTGGTCGTGATAAATATGTATTGAATGTAACAAACTTGGTTGTAAATCCTTTTTGAGTAAAGTAAAATGAAATTTGGATGTATTAGGGAAATTTAATGGTGTTGAAACCTTGTAATTGCTTATAAAATATGGTTTACTTGTAAGATTTCAAAAATTATTGTGCGGGCTTTGAAAATTGAAATGTTTGGTTTAGATTAATATATGGAATCTTGTTGAAAATCTCATATTATTGAAAACTCATGTGTTTGTTTAAGTAAGTACAGGTATGGGAAGCGATCGATAGAGTTGAAGTGCATATATGTAATATAATTAGCCGCTTGCTTTTAAAATGCTAATCAAAAGGTACGCCTGTGCAATATAATCGGGAAATGATATATATATATATATATATATATATATATATATATATATATATATATATATATATATATTGATATATTTGGTTTTCCGACCATGTGGGTCGATGTATATATATTTATATCTATTGTGATATTGTAAAAGATCCTCCGTACAAGGGAGACTGCCAAAAAATTTCGAAAATTTTGGGAGTTAGAAAAAATTTGAGAAAATTTGAAATTTGAATTTATATTTAAATTTGAGTTGTTAGGAAAACAATGTTGTTTAGGAACCATGAAAGATTTTAGAAAGTTAGTTGAAATGATAATGGGTCTCTAATAGAAAGATTTTCTTTAGAAAGTTGAAATTGTTTGGTTTTGGGAAAATGAAATATGGATTAAGGATCATTCTTCTTAACTAGTAATTTCGGGACGAAATTCATTTAAGAGGGAAAGATGTAACGACCCAGAATTTCTTGTCGTTAATTTTGAACATTTAATTCATTTTAAATGTTAAATGTGGATTTTAAATTGATTTTGAAATAAGGATTTTGTTGAATCAATAGGATTTTGTTTAATCAATAGGATTTAGTTGTAATTTTCAATATGGTAATTCGATTGAAATTTGAATAATAATAATTTAATATTGGAATTGGGATAATTGGTGAATCTGGATATAAATAGATATAAAAAATAGATTTTAAAATTTATTTTAAGTCTATTTGGATTTGAATTATAATATTGGACTGTTGGATAGAATCAAATGTCGATAGGTTTAAATTTTGGAATTTTATATTAATTTAATAATGGGATTTAATATTATAATAATGTAAATAATCAGATTTTGATTTAAACTGAATCAGAATGATTTCTAATGTAAATATAAATTTTATACTATTTATAATAGAGTTAATTAAATTTTAAAAGTGAAATTTTTAAGGGATTTCGACGATTTTGGAAATTGCTCGGATTTATCGACGAGTTAAAGTAGCCTTCCGGGGAACAGTCTCGGGATTCGAGGAAACTAGTTCCGTTGGATCCGTAATAGTTAGTTATTATCGAATTCCAAATTTTGTAGCAATCGGAGTTGTCGTTTGACCCTGGCATCTCAAAACGCATAGAAACTATTTTAATCGATTTAATTTAAAATTGATCGTTTATTTCCGTAACTCGCACATATGACCAATTTAGCTTTCGAAACACATTCCATTGTGTTCGGAACGCGAGTAAAACATTATAATTGCCTGTCGGCATGCGTCGTTTCGAGATCATTTGAAAAAGTTGCTTTAAAATGAATTTAATATTAAATTAATATGTATATACGTATATATATACGCACTTAAACCCTCTTAACCTAACCCTAACATCAGCCGCCGCCTCCTCTTATATTAATGGCCGAAAAACATCAGCATTTATCTCAAATTTTCGATCAATCCACAAGCTTTCGTGAAAAACCTTCAACACAAGAATTGTAGAGCTCCCCGAGCTCTTCACATCCGTACGCTGGATCATGCTTGATAAGGTCGTTTGGAGGCATATTTTGCTGCCGTTTGCGTGCGTTCGTGCGCAGTTTTTGAGGAAACGGAGAAGCCGAGCTCGACTGGTTTCATGGTAGGAAGGGAGATCGTGATGAGCTTTCACGTGGTGGCATCCGATCGTCATCGAACTCGACGAAGAGGCGGTGGTTCCAAGCCCTAGACGGCAGCAAATGGGTTTGGTTTGAACCTGTAGCATGCGCGAGAGGAAGAAATAGCAGCGACTGATTTTCTTTGGTAAATAATAAAAAAAAAAGAAATTTGTTTTTAAATTTGGTAAATGAACTTTATAAATTCATATCTTTTGCGTGCGTTATTAGATTTCGACGAAACTGGCGACGTCGGAATCGCAGCGACGAGTACTACGTAGTAGAGCAATTCTGGAATTATTCCGAGCAAGTAAAAATTTAGGTTAAATCGGACGCCGTTCGATTTATTTTAAATTTGAACGCTCGTCGAAAACCCAAGGTGAGTTAATCTCACTCACATCTGGATACCAGTTAATTTAAATTGCTAATATTTAAATGTTCGATTGGTTGTTTAGCTGAATATGATAATTATTATTAGATTGAATCGATATTTATTGGTTGTGCTAATATTTGTGAATGTAGGGAAACAGGTTGGAGGGATCCAACTGGATTCCTCACAATAGGAATTTTATTTATATTCTGTGATATATCTCATTGATAAATTTATTTTATCTACGAGTCTGTGAATGAAGATAAGCGTTATGGATTATACTGCTTATTGATATTGATATGATTGAATCTGTGATGGTTGATGTTGTGCACTATTGTATTAAACCCCTGGACTACACTATACACACACAAATATGGATTGCACGTGGAAATTGGTTAAGTCACAGGCTTTTGAAATAAAATTAGAATTGAATTTTTAAATCTAAATGGTTTTGGAAATAAATCGGATTTAAAGTGGAAAAACTTTTAAAAAGGAATTTCAAAAAATAAAATTTATTTTTGAATAACTTAATTTAGTTTTGAAATTTGATTTAAATTTGAATTAAAAATTTGAAACTGAATTCTATGTTGAGAACTTATGATTTGAAAAAGGTTATATATATTTACATGAATTTAAACCATTTTAGAAAGTGTTGCTTTGGGAATTTAAATTAACCCAAAGATTTTAACTTGTATAAATGAAATCGGATTTTTCTGAAATAAAAACTATTTGTTTTCAAACGACATAAGCCTTCGTATAAGAAATGAATTTCCAATTTGTATTAAAGGAAGTTCAAGTTGAAGTGAAAATGATTTTCCAAGTTATGAATGAATCTTTGGAAACGGTTTTGGAAGCTATAAGTTAAATCTTTGATTTAAAGATTAAATGAGCTAATCCAATTGAGGTGGAAATTGTTTTGAAATCCGTGAATGGATCTTTATAAATTGGGTGAACTTTGTGAAATCAATCTTTTTGTTTAAAGATTTGAAATGGTAATTTGTTTAAACCATTTGAAAGAAAGTTATGAATTTTAAAGTGGTGACTTAATTGAAATTCCACATCCATATGTTTTTAAATTTTACGCTCGTTATTCGGATTAGCCGGGAGAGGACCTTTGTGTCATATAACCCATTTCGAATAATGATACGACATTATGGATAACATTTGAAGACCGGTGGTGAAGACCGGGTATTTGCGAGAACGATAGGATGACCTATCGATTGTCTCTGCACTGAGTAGCTACGGTATGGAGATTCCCTGTGTGATGGGAAGTCCGGTCGGGATTGTGAATACCCAGATTTGCAAGGGCTTTTTTGGAAGTGCCTTCGGTTTTGTTCGAACCCGGAACAGACTTGTATAGATGTGTGTCTGATGTTACACTTTGAGATGTAAAGCTGGTTTCTATCAAATACATTTCTGTTTGGTGGCGGAGATTTATTCTCTTAGCTTAACACTCTTCTCTGAGACGTACGAGCTCAGAGGTTATGTAGTTGATGGTTACTAGTGATACATTGCCAATTTGGTAATGTGGCATACGAAGTGCTGCTAATCATAAATTAATCAAAGCATGGCTTTGTGAAAAGCGTAGCTTTGTGGACGAAACCTCATCGATCCTCACGAACCGGTAATGGTCGAAACAAGAAAGATGCGGCAAGGTTTCAGGGGTAGCTCCCCTAGGGTATGTCCATTCCTTCTGGAAAAGGGTGGTGTCAGGTATGGAGCCCTGATATTTAATCTATGTGGTTACTGCAAATACTTTTCTTTGTGGTTGTTGGTGTAGAGGATCCTCGGATAAAGGTCGCAAACGACCGGGGGTGGCATATCTTAGGTTTTATTTCCCGAGAAGGGGTAACCGGCCTTGTGTTGGCAGATATTCGGGTAGGTTCTCGGGACGTCCCTCCAGAGGCGTACCCATGTGGAAGTAGGAAGTTCCTTAGCCTGACCATTTGTTGAAAATCCAATGAAATAATACGCGTCCAGTACGGTTTTAGTTGTATAACCTGCCTCCTCAGGAGGTAGCTATAGCAGGCATAATATAATGGTACCTATGCTGGCTAAGATTAATATTATACTTTCGAAATGTTTTCTACACTATGCACTAATGATAATATTAAAAAGGATTTTGCGTATCAAGCATGTTTGACTATCATAAGGAGAAATCTTCTCCAAGTCTGCGATTGCATTGTGTGTGTGCCGGGAGGCCTTATAGTAATTTCATTTTTCAAAAGCATAGAGAATTTCTTTTCTTTTCTTTGTGAAAATAACTGTTTTTGAGATCTCACACCAGTCCCACGACTGACCTGGAGTTTATTGTTCCCTTTCTAAACTCTGGGTGCCCATAATTTTCCACACGGGCAGCCTAGAGTCAGGTTATCGTTATTCTGGAGCGAAGTCAGAAAAGAGATGCTGTGGAGATCGGGAGCAAGTTGGATGGCAAAGTGTATCACTAGTATATGTTATATTCTTTTCCGTTGTTTGTCGTTGTAACACTCTGATAATGTAATGTGATATAATGTAATAACCGATATATTTCTTGGTTTTAAAGATATTTATTTATCTATTGTATATTATTCCACTGCGAAATGTGAGATTCTGTTTATTGTTTCTATTCTTCTTCTATCTTCTTCTTCTTTAAACCCTAACGGTTCGGTTTTTTGACATTCGACTATGCGACATTTGATATAGTGGACGTATTGATGTCGACTATCGTGCGTTGAAAAATCGGGTTGTTACACTAGCGATCCATGCATTTAGAATATTCTTGGATTGTTTCACTTGGGTTGCATTACTTGCCTTATGTAGATGCTCACCATATAATTAGGTAACTAGTTGCCTTATTTTGAAGGTGATTCGTGTATAGGTTGCATTGAACTGTGACTAGAATCAGATGAAACTTGGAATATCATGAAACTTGGCAGACATCCCTAGAAAAGATACTGGTCATGGTGCAAGAAGTTTGGAGGGTCCATGAGCAAGCTTTATGGATCGTTCCATAGGTGATGGATTGCTAGTGATCCATCACCATAGCTTATTTTGATGTCTTTCCTCTTGGGTCTTTCTCTTCTTTCTCTTATGGTCCTTTTGGTTGATTCTCGAGATGTTTCGACTTATCATAGATGTTCTAACTTCCTTTGAATTATGTTGGGTTAAAAACTCGGTTAACATTTTACCCCTAGATTATGCCTTCTTTGGTAATAAGGTGTTCTGGAAGTAACTGCTTTTGAGTTCCCCTTTCATGAAGTTTAATTGTCCGTGTTGAGGCTATCATGCAAATTTGGCTATTTAGTCGTCTGTTGAGTCTTCAATGTGAATCGTCGTTGCTTCTAATAATGAATCAATTTCGACCCCATAACTTTCCAAGTGCTCGGAAATAACATGTAGATCATGCTTGGAGAGTGTGGGGGAAGATTGGTTGTAATTCTATGGATCGCTGGCGATCTAAGGACTTAGCAAAAAAAATTCATTCAATCCCTTATTTAATTTTGAACAGGCCGAACCTTCATCACTTTACTTCTTCTTAAGAACCGATCCATTTTCCATGCGACTGAGGTAACGCGATTAAACCCTAAACTTGCTCACACTATCGCCGTAGTCGACCATCTACCGCTGAAGCTTCTTTCCACTGACCTAACTTGACTTTGCCTTCATCTCAAGCCAGCACTTATTGCTAGAAACATCACCTACTTAGATTGCTGTCGATCATGCACACCATGGATTGCCAACAACTTGAGACTGACCATATTCTCCTTTTGAATTAAAGTTGGTGATGTGAATTTTTGTGTTTATTTAGCGATTTGGTGATGAAGTTGCGTTGCTGATGGATGTAATGGAGAATTTGAGTTGAGTGCGACTTTGTGGAAGAAGATAGTAAATCGAATCTTGAATTTTTCATGGAAAGAAGCCCGAGTTTTTCCACCGTGCTTAACATGTTTTGCTATCTTCATTCCCAAAGTCTGAATTAGCTTGCGCCAAGCTACACAATTTATCCCAGAACAACGTCTTGCGGATCGATCTGGTTTTTTGGGAGGTTATAATAGCATAGGGTAGCGTCTCATATGCAGCTTATGCTATTATCACTTTCCAGAGAACCGAAATCGACTTATATTGAAATTCTTTACTCAATTCAGACCCATTGATCTATAGTTGCTCACTTTGGAATGGTCCTGTCATTACACAGTTAGTGCACCAGGAATAGGAAGAGCTTTGCATGTTGATTTGGATAGTGGATCCGTTATCGATCGTTGATCAGTAACTGATAAGTGTAGGAGGAATAACTTTAATGAACAATGTGAAAGCTTTTTCCTTTCTTCGCTGCAAATAAACTATCTAATTAATCCCATCCCACATAGATAACACGCTGCACTGCCCTAGCCAATGCTTGAAATTCGATGAGCTAGCATAAATCAATATTTTCTTGGAATTCAAGTGTTAAGCGTCGGGGACTTCCAGTTATAAATAGAATTAACTGACCGTGTCAGATACAAGTTCGGTTGTATAAAATGAATGCAACATCCCCTATCTAGATGCCCAGAACTAAGAGTTACAGATGCTGCAGTCATCTAAAGTATTAGCTTTCGGCGACTAAATACTGCTAAGTTAATGATATCAATAATATCAAAAGCACATGAATATGAAACAAAACACAGATTTCTAAACAACTTATAATTCATTACATTTCAAAACCAATTGTTTCACATTCACAACATATAATTCTTAATCGTGCATAGGCATAGATAAAATATAATTATTACAAATTACGCCAAGAGCAGTATAAGAAGAAACCTCCTTGGATGATCAGAGTCATATGGCCATAATAGACCTAATACAGTCACAACGGAAATACATCAAAATATAGTAAGAACTGCAATCCTAAATTGCTATCTGTTTGCCTCCTGCATGCCTTCAGTAGCTTATTCGTCATCTTATTAAAACCTCAAAAATACCTTAACCCCTCAGCCTACTCAAATTAATTTTGAGCATCCGAGAGTTTAAAGAGAAACAAAAACTTCTAGTCAAACATAAAG
The DNA here is from genome assembly GCA_030765085.1 of Allium cepa. Classification (NCBI taxonomy): domain Eukaryota; kingdom Viridiplantae; phylum Streptophyta; class Magnoliopsida; order Asparagales; family Amaryllidaceae; genus Allium; species Allium cepa. The sequence goes on along the minus strand of CM060929.1, from coordinate 523,323,654 downwards.
CCTAGTATGAATAATACTATACATCAGATTAATCATGTTAAGTGAGACCACGCCGCTTAGCAGAACGGGTTTCCCCTCACTAACATCCTTTTAAAATATATCTTTTACAAAACCTTTCATAAAACATATTCTGGGCTCCTACATCCACAATGGTTAAAACATATATTTATAAAACATTATGGTGATATGCATACTTGAAAACAATTAGGATTTCCCCATCCCAATTAAAGTTTAATTATATCAAGAGGGGCGGCATATTCTACATTTTTTCTGCTTAAGTTGATGTAGACTATCCACCTCACATCACATAGTTTTCCTAGGTTGACTATGAACCTATCATTTTGCCACTTGATCCATGCTAGCTCCGTGAATCTAACTATTTCATGTTAGCCCCATGAACTTTGACGGTCTCATGTTAGCCCTATGAGTTTATTTATATCATGTTAGCCACATGGCTATATTTTCCATTTGACTCATGCTAGCCTTATGAATCTATTTGTATCATGTTAGCCTCATGTTTCTATTTGAATTTGTGGTCTGATTCATGCTAGGCGCATGAATCTATTTGTATTATGTTAGCCCCATGATTCTATTTATATCATGTTAACCCCATGATTAACCTATTTCCATTAGTATCCCTAACTTAAGTCATATTCATTTATTGTTTCCATCGGTACCCTTAAAACCCTTAGAATTCCAAAGCCTTACGAAACCATTGAAACTCAACCTTACGAAACCATTGAACCTCAAACCTTTCGAACCCGTTGAACTTCAAACCATTCGAAAGCAATAAATCCATAGACATCTTATTTAAAACACTTGAAATATTGCTTTGGAAAACCATTGGAAATCCTTCTATCTAAAACCTTCCAAAATCATTCAGGAAAAAAACTTTCGACCCCTTTGAGAGGTAACCTTTTAACTCCATCAAAAGCTTAGCCTTCGACCTTCTTCCAAAGCTTTGCCTTCGACCCCTTCCAAAGCTTTGCCTTCGACCCACTTTTAGAAACATTCAGTAAACAAAACCTTTCAAAAGAATTGACCCTCTAAAACCTTTTGAAAACTTTCCGGGTTCAAATTTTAACAAGTGGAAATCCTTCTTGTAAAACCTTTCGACTTCATTGGAAACAACCTTTCGGCTAAGTCGAAAGTTCTGCTCCGAAATCTTTAAAGCATTTTTAAAACAACTTCTTCGAAGCATTGGGTTATATTTCAATTTATAAACAAGGGTAAGTCACCTAAGTCGAAAGCTTCCTTTTGAAAGTATTGGGAGAAGTAGCTAGTTTTAAAACAAATAGACTATACGAAATTAATTAAAGTAAACCCTTCGACCTCATTGGAAGGTTCAAAACAAAACATTGCAGCAGTTTCCTTTCGTCTATGTCGAAAGCTTTCAAAAAAAGTTGCAATAGTAACCTTTCGACAGTGTCGAAAGGTTTAAAACCTTTCTTTTAAACATTTTGACCTAATCAAATGCAATCAAGTCGAAAGCTCAATTTCAAAAGCAAAGTAGGCGAAAGCTTTTGGTTTATAAAACAAACATGCTCCAACCTCTTTGGCCATCAACCTTTCGACCAAGAACCCTTCAACCCTGTCCAATTCATTACACATCAAGTACCCAATACCATATGCATTGGTTTGACTTTACCAAAAGGTTCAAACCATTCGACTTAGGCAAAATGTCTGGGTTGGAAGGTATTATGCCTAAAATGGCTGAAACATACCAAAAGCATGTTTTCTTGTTTTTAACTTAAACAAGGTAACTTTTTAACTAACCAGCCCTTTCTAACAATAAAGCTTTAACCCTTGCAACTATCTCGAAGCTAACCTTCTCTTCTCTCCAACATTCAAACCAAGATCTGTTAAAATTCCTTTACAGTTCAATAGCCAATCCTCCACTTCAACAGCATCTTCCATTCCAGCAAACGAGTTTCCTTCCAAACTGACATAGTCACTACTCAGCTTAGCATAATTATATCCAACTAGAACTATAGGATTTGCTCCACCAACATTTCCAGCAGCTCCTGCTTGCAAAATATTTGCCAACAACTGATAGAAGGCTCCCATACCCACTTGAGGAATCCCTGCACCCACATTTTCAGCTTCACCATGACCGGAACCACTTCTAGCATTTGGTGTGGCATTTCTGTTAGTAGTGGTGCTATCTCTTCCAAGGTTTACTCTACTCTTCTTCCTTCAATATCTGTATTCAAACCTTGTGAGATATAGATGAATAGCCTAACTAAGATAGGAGCCTAGAGATATAGTGTATACCTGTGTAGTTAATGCCCCGCTATTACCCCGCTACAACCCCGCTATATCTCATAGTGGATTTCTACCGCAAGATTTTTCCAAATAGCCCCAAAATATAGCATTTCCGCTTTAATCCCGCTATTTCCGCTATATCCCGTTATTTCCACTATATCTAATAAAATGAATTGAAAAATTGCATTTATACATTATAAAATTATGAAACTAATTTATTCGATTCAATTTTTAATATATTTTCAAAAATGAGAATACTCTAATATTCTACCAAATTTAATAATGTTATATAACAATTTTTCGTTTATTTAAAGTATATTCGCACATGTTTTTATTTAAAATTATTTATGTATTATTTATAATTCAATTGAATGATAATTTTTCATTTAATTACAATTTATATATTTGTAAAAACATCAAGTACGAGTTTTATATGCTATTTTAGAGTCATCCGCTATATCCTGCTATATCCTCGTTGTATCCCTGCTATGACTTTTTACACCTCCACCGCTTTGAATCTACCGAGCGCATTAAATGCATAGGTGTATACTATATATATATATATATATATATATATATATATATATATATATATAACAAATACAAGTACGTTACTATAGCGTTATCCCATACCCTGATCTTAATTCTAATTTCTAGGGATTATGTTTTCAAAAATCATTTTTAGTTAAAGATTTCATAAACCATGCTCTGATACCAAACTACAACATACCCTATATAGAGGCCCAAAACTAAGCACTACAAATGCTACAGCCATTTATAGTATTAGCTTCCGGCGACCAAATTCGATTATGTTAATGATATCAATAATATCAGAAGCAAATAGATTTCAAAACAGCTTTTACTTCATTACATTTCAGAACCAATTGTTTAACATTCACAACACATAATCCCAAATCGTTCCCAGGCATAAATAAAATATAATTATTATAAATTACGCTAAGAGCGACATATGTTGATATCCCCTTGGATGATCAGAGTCATATGGCCATAATAGAACTAATACAGTCACAGCGAAAATACATCAAAACATAACAAGAACTATAATCCTAAATAGCTATCTGTTTGACCCCTGCGTGCCTCCGGTAGCTTATTCATCATCCTACTAAAACCTCATAAAGACATTAATCCCTCAGCCTACTCAACTTAATTTTGAGCACCGGAGAGTCTAAGGGGAAACATAAACTTCGAGCAAGACATAAAGCCTAGTATGAATAGTACTATACATCCTGATTAATCATGTTAAGTGAGGCCACACCGCTTAGCGAAATGGGTTTCCGCTCAATAACATCCTTTTAAAACATATCTTTTACAAAATCTTTCATAAAACCATATTCTAGGCCCCTACATCCACAATGGCTAAAACATATATTTATAAAACATTATGGTGATATGCATACTTGAAAACAATTAGGATTTCTTCATCCCTAATTAAATTTTAATTATATCAAGAGGGACTGCTTATTCCATATTTATTCTGCTTAAGTTGATGTAGACAATCCATCTCACATCATATAGTTTTCCTAGGGTGAATATGAACCTATCATTTTGCCACTTGATCCGTGGTAGCCCCATGAATCTATCTATTTCATGTGAGCCCCATGTACTTTAATGGTCTCATGTTAGCCCCATGAGTTTATTTATATCATATTAGCCCCATGATTATATTTTCCATTTGACTATTGCTTTCCCCATAAATCAATTTGTATTATGTTAGCCCTATGATTCTATTTGAATTTGCCATTTGATTCATGCTAGCCCTATGAATCTATTTGTATCATATTAGCCCCATGATTCTATTTGTATCATTTTAACCCTATGATTAAACTATTTCCATTAGTATCCCTAAATTAGTTCATATTCATTTATTGTTTCCATTGGTACCTTCAAAACTATTAGAATTTAAAAACCTTTCGAAACTATTGTAACTCAACCCTATGAAACCATTGAACCCCAAACCTTTCGACCCCGTTGAACTCCAAACCTTTTGAAAGAAATAAAAACTTAGACATCCTATTTAAAATATTTGAAACATTGCCTTGGAAAACCATTAGAAACCCTTCCGTTTAAAACCTTCCAAAATCATTCAGAAAATAAAAACCTTTCGACCCCTTCGAGAGGTAACCTTTTGACTCCATCGAAAGCTTAGCCTTCAACCCCTTTGAAAGCTTTGCCTTCGACCCCCTTTTAGAGAAATTTAGCAAACAAAACCTTTTGAAAGAATTAACCCTCTAAAACGTTTCAAAAACTTTCTAGTTAAAATTTAAACAGGTGGAAATCCTTCTTTTAAAACTTTTTGACTTCATTGGAAGCAACCTTTTGGCTAAGTCGAATGTTCAGCTTCGAATGCTTTAAAGCACGTCTTAAAACAACTCCTTCGAAAGCTTTGGGTTATATTTCAATTTACAAACAAGGGTAAGTCACCTAAGCCGAAAGCTTCCTTTCGAACGCATTGGGAGAAGCGGCTGGTTTTAAAACAAATAGACCATTCGAAATCAATCAAAGTAAACCCTTCGACCACATCGGAAGATTCAAAACAAAACATTTGTATAAAGCGGCAGTAACCTTTTGACTATGCCGGAGGTTTCAAAACCAAGTTGCAGCAGTAACCTTTTGACCGTGTCGAAATGTTTAAAACCTTTCTTTTTAACATTTTGACCTAATCGAAAGCAATCAAGTCGAAAGCTCAATTTCGAAAGCAAAGCAAGCGAAATCTTTTGGTTTATAAAACAAACATACTCCAACCTCTTTGGCCATCAACCTTTCGACCAAGAACCCATCGACTCTGTTCAATTCATTACGCACCAAGTACTTGATTCCATATGCATTGATTTAACCTTGTCGAAAGGTTCAATCCTTCTGACTTAAGCAAAAGGTTTGGATCGGATGGTATTATGCCTAAATGGCTGAAACATACCAAAAGCATGGTTTTTTTGTTTTTAACTTAAGGAAGGCAACTTTTTAACTAACCTGCCCTTTCTAAAATTTCTCATTGGTTAACAATTACATTTCAGAAAAATGCTACAGCAAATTTTAGATTTAAATAACAATTTTATTTTACAAAATGCCCCTTCTTCTTCTTATATAAATATATAAAACATTTAGGTCTCATACCATAAATAATTTTATATATCCATCAAAACACTTAGGATGTAACGACCCTGGATTTTGGCCCCTATTATTTAATCTCATTAAATGAAATGAAATCTGATCATATTAAAATGAATATAATTTTGGAAATATTTCCATTTGTTTATAATATATATATTGGTATTTTGAAAGAAAATGAAGTTTGAAAATTTGGAATAAATATCTTACTAATATTTACAATAAAAATCTATCTTATATAATTTAATTAAAATACTTTACTTTGTTTATATTTAGAATAAAATAATATATATATAGATAATAATGTTTGAAAATTCTAAAATAAAAGATTCTTAACAATATTTTTGATAAAATTTACCTTATATAATTAAATTAAAATATTTTACATTGTTAACATTTGAGAAATAAATACATATGGATGATAGTATTTAAAATAAGATCAAAGTTTAAAGATATAAAAATAATAAGTACAAATTAATAAGTGAACTCATGAATCTAAGTTTAATATTTATAGTTAAAATACAATTGGAAATAAATATAAATATAAATATAAATGTGAATAAATTATATGAACCCAATTTACATATTTATAGCTAAAGTACAAATATAAATGTAACTACAAACATTTTAATACACATAATATCTCCACTCATAAAACCTAAATGTTCGCCTACAAATATGTATATTATAGTTCAAACTTGAAGTTAATAAAAACAAGTAACATAATAACAAAAACAAAGATCTTTATATAAAGCTTCTCACTCAAGCCAAAATTGACCTGCAATATATGCCTACAAATAAATATCTTTATACATAGTACACTATACTTATAATTGTGTAAACATACCTAAGCATTTAATTTCCATCTTCTCAGTACATTATTTTGTCAATTCATATGTTTACAAACCTGAACATCTCAGACATAAAACATGTTTCAACCGAAATCTCAGTACTTTGTTCATATTGCAGTAATTTAATTCAAAGTCATATTTTGTCAAAACAAATAAAACCTATCCAGATGCTACCTTCCTCTATCCAACTCTATCTTCTATATAAATATGTATTTATCTTGTATTTGATTTCATTTAGAAAACTACAGAAAGAAAATAAGAAGTAAACTCAAAAATTTTGGCAAACTAAAAACAGTTTCTAATTGAATTCAAACAAGAGAAATATACAGGTTCAAAAACAAATTTCAGGCAGCTTCAAATTTCAGGAAATCTTTCAAACTGCAGATTGAAAAAACAAATTGTTTCTGTACAAAGCATGTGCAGGTGAGTAAACTTACCTATCTTTAATCTAAACTTGTATCTGTAGCTTATAAATGGTGTGATTTTTGATATTTGCGTAAATAAGTAGCCTTGAGTATTTTCTGTTGCTCTGGAATTTGATGTGGCTGTTCTTTAGTGTTTTTCCCAAGTTTCTGAACATAGTAAGCAAAGAAATTGTAAATGCTTCTTCATATAAATGTTTTGAAACCTGGATATAAATGCTAATGTAAGTTGTTTACCTAAATCAAGATCTGTAATTTTGCTTTGAAGTTTTACAGTATGTTATAAACACTGTTTATTCAAATTACAGGAAAAAGGAATTCAAAATCAAAAATTCGAATGTTTAAATTTAGGAATTCAATAACATATTTCGAATGCATACACATAGTTAGGATTTTTAACACAAAAATTGTGATTTTTAAACATAGATCAAAAGAGCAGTTTTTAAAGGAAGCTTTAATGGATTTTTGTCAATCCTGGATGATTGGGTTAATTTTAGATGCTGTAAATTGATATGAAACAAGCTTGTAACCCATTTGACTCAAGAAAAATGTCAAAATAATTTTCGAATGCAAGGATTTTGGGTTTGAATCGAATGTAGGGTTTAGTTTGCGTTTGTTTTTATGCTCTGTAAACTTGTGTTTTTGCCGTCATGGAGAGATCAAGTGGATCGCGATTCTTGGAGGGGGTAGGGGAGGTTATGGTCGAGGTATGAACGGGGTTTCATCACCTCAGTTGGTCGACGTTAGTGGGTTGATGCGTTTTACTTAGTGTGTTCGTTTGCAGCTGGTTCGAGCTTTAGTGTTTTTCCGATCCCATGATTTTAGCGACGACCTGGAGTGGATTTTCGAGTGTGAGGCTTTTACGTGACTTGTTGGAAGTGGCTTGAGCCACCGGAGGAGTGGCGAGCCACCGTGCGCGTGCACGGTGGCGTGAGCGAGTCAGTGAGGTCGTAGGTTGCGTCGACTCGCGTAATACTCAAGTAGGAAGGGAGTTGCTTCGGGGTTCCTGGGTTTTTGTTGCGAGGGAAGACTCGATGATGGAAGCCTTGGTCTCGAGTTATAGCGCAGGCATCTCGTGCTTATGACTTTTAAATTTAACAGTTTATAACTTAAAGAAAAAAAGATTTAAAAAGAGAAGAAGAAGGGAGTTCAGGGAAAGTGCTCGGGTGAATTGTTTGAGTAACTCGAGGCATTGCGCGAGTTTTCCAGGGTAGTGCTCAGGGTTTGATAACTGCAGTTTCTTTTTCTTTAAGTAAGCTAAGTAAACAGTTTTAACAAACTGTAAAACACTGTTTAAAAAAAATTAACAGGTTCAAGATTTCAAAACTTATATGCAAGTTAATTATTTTGGTCCATACTTTAAAAGGTTAAGCTCTTAATTATTAATGTAATTCAGTGATCAATTTAATTAAGCATAAAGTTAATTAATGTCTGAGTTATAGTTAGTAATATAATTGAACTTCAAACTTAAAGAAACCTTTAAAATGTTAATTAAATGAAATAATCAACATCTCCAGGAAGTATTAAGAATAATCACTTTTAAATTATAATTAATGGTAGATTTTAAGTAATTATAAGATTATAATTACTGCTTAAGTTAATAGTTGGTTAATCAAATAAACTAGTTGTGAATTAATAATTAATTAAGTAATTTACTTAAGAATTAAGGATAAATAAAAGGTTAATTAAGTAAATTGAAGTTAACAAATAAGTATTCAAGTTTTTAGATAACCATTAAGGTAGTAATTAATGATTAAAGAATAGTAATTAAAGTTAAATAATTTAATTAAGAATTGATTAATTAAGTAGTGTAAAATAAAATAAGTTATTAAGTAATTAAGATTAATAATTATTTATGAATGATCTATTGATTCAAATAGTTTGAAAGGAAATAAGTAATAAACTGTTAATTAATAAAACAGGGTTAAGCGATTAACTCTGATATACTTAATTTACATTGAATTTCAGATGGCTGCTTATGGATTGTGTGTAGAATGTCTGATTGCAATATTTATTTGATGATATTCTGTGATGCTCTCTGATAAGCTGTGATATATCTATGATGACTATATATGTTTATCTGTGATAAATGTTGTTTGAATTATAACTCGAATTGAACTGTTAAGTTAAATAGACAACTTGGCCCTTAAAATGGCGTTTGGATTCGATGAGACCGGGATCGGAAGAATCAAATTTGTTTCTCCAAAAACCACATCGATCCAATTTAAACGTTAGGTCGTGAATCCTGAAATGAAAATTGAGATGGTGCTTTCAGAATGCAAGGGTTATCGTGGTTGACTCTGAGGGTGATTACAAAATGAGTGTGACGAGATAATGCCTTCGGTTTCGTTCGAACCCGGAACGAACTTGTATGGATTGAATGCTTTCAGGACATCGTCAGGCGGACGATGTGCATTCTAAGTGATATGTTCTTAAAGGTAATCGCAACTTCAAGCCTCATCAACCGGGAATGGCTAAAACAGGGGAGATGTAGCAAGGTTAGGTGGGTCATGTCCAAGCAGGACAAGATATTTCCCCTGTCTAGATGTCCCTTTTTATTTCGGCTGTATGGGCGGTTGCTAGCTACAACCGCGGGGTTTATCTTGTTCGTAACTGTTCAGTAAGGAATGGTTCCGGCCTTGTGTTGTAGGGGGTCGGGAGTGATCCTCGGTACGGTGATCTAGGCCCCGTACTGTGACGGGCGGTACCCCAGTAGCCCTGCCATTGTTGGAAATCCATTTTCCCTACGAGACCCTACGGTTTTGATTTGTATTACCCACTTTTGTGGCTAGTAGCTGGAATTTAATAGATGTAACAATTTCGGCTATTTTCTATTTACTTGAAAACCCTAGACACTATTATAATATCACTGGATTTCCTATGAAATGTTTTGGTTAGCGTAAGGTAAAAATTTACCCGTATTTATTTGTGGGGAGTCTTACGTGATACCTTCAAATGTTTTTCAAAAGTTAAACAATTTAAACCGTTTACTCATACCAGACCCATGTCTGACCCGGGTTTATATTTTGTTTTTCATAAACTCTTGGGTACTCAAATTTTTATAAGTACCCAAGTGATAGGTTTTGGACTTTGATTTCTGGAGGAGTTTGGAGCAGGAGTTTGCAGACGTATGTAGTTATTTATCTAGTGCCGCTGTGTTAGTTGATGTGTATTGTATCTTTGATGTGCATTGTGATAGATGTATGTATGGCTGTCATATGTATTGATATTGTATAACTCTGATATATGTAAAAACTATGTAATATTTATGTCATATATTATATTTTGTTCCTTTCCGCTATAAGATTCTGATGTTGTTGTTCTTTCTTTCTTTTCTATTTCTATCCCTTTCTTTCTTACTGATGATACGTCTTTCTGGTAGTAGAAGGGCGGGTCGTCACAGTTGGTATCAGAGCGTTGGTTGGTGATAACCTTGGCTCAGGTAAGAATTACTCATAGAATAGAGTCAGTAGTACTCTAAAATGAGTTTGAGTGTATTAATAGATATGAGCGCGTACTTGTTAGTGAATATAAAATTGTTTTTATATTGTGTTGATTTATCTGTTGAGTGTTTATGGATTCTGGTCGATGTGTGGGACGCCATTTCATCGATGGGGATTTCTAAACTCTTAAACAAGGTAGACCGACACAGTATTGTTTTTTTTAAGTAGGGTAAATGAAATAATTTTACCCAAAATTATATTTTGATATAAAAGAAATATTTTTCTGAAATTATTATAGATGTTTGGATGATTGGTTGTTAATACTATAATTGAATAAAATTCAAAATTTGAGTGGTTTATAACCAAATAAAATTATCTAATAAAAGGAATATAACTAAAACTTGACTAGAACTAGAATTTAAGTCCCGGAACTTTGAAGGTATTTAAATGAATTTAAACAAAAGGATTCGGGAATTTGAAATCTTGAGAATGTTTGAAATGTTTTTCCAAAAATTTGAAGGTAATAATGGAGTATTGTTTTGGAAAATATTGTTGAATGGAAATTGTTTGGGCAGATATTGTGAAAGTAAGGAAGCACTGAACTCACTTCGGTCGCTGGAAAATAATCCTGATGATGATGGCCACATCATCAGTATTCATTTTCGCGTTTCTAAAGTGATGGATTGCTACCAGGATAGTTGGTCATGATAAATTGTTTGGGCTTGTTCGGTATACAAGTTGTTTTAGAAACTTCAAAGGGAAAAAAAAATTTGGTGAAAACAAGTGTTTGGAATTTGGAAATTTGATTATCATTTCAAAATGGTTTTGGAAATAAAAACTGGGCAATTGAATTCTAAGAAATTCTATTTAAATAATGTGTAAGTTTAAATGAATCAACTATTGAGCTTATAAAGTAAAGTTGATATTTATAAGATGAAATTGGGAATTTTAATCCGAGAATTAAAATTTAACTTAAGTAAATGAGAATAAGGAAATATATTGGAGCTTAACCTGAGATAAGTTAAATGGAATTGAAGTTCAAAACGAACTTAATTGGATATAAAATTTGATGGTAAAATGATTGTAATGGTGAAATGAAAATTTATACCTTAAGATGGTAAGTGTTATATATATATATATATATATATATATATATATAAAATCTGAAATTATGGTTATAAGATGAAATGACCCAAATGAGTAATGCAAACTTTTAAGAAAGCAAATAAGTTTTGAGCTCATATATTGAGAAATAAATTTAAAGAATGGTAAGTAGCTAAATTTAACTGAAATTGAGTTGGAAATAAAATTGAATTCAAATGAATTCAATCGAGTTACGGATAATATTGAATGGAATAAAATTCTTATGTAAATAAGTAATATTGAATTTGGTTAAAATAGAATTGGAGTAAGTGGTAAACAAATCTAATTCAAGCATAAATTGAATAACCTTATTATAAACTCAATAATAAATTGTTCATGTAAAGTTAAGAATGGATAAGAGAATAAACTAATCAAGTAAATTAGTAAATAGTTGGGATTTGATTAAAGGAAAATCGAATCAAAAATTTGAATGGAAATTGGTGAAATAGAATAAACTTAAGTCGTTAGGTGGAACAGTTTGAAGAAAAATAAATGACTTAAGTAAATTGTGAGATGATATTTAAAATATTGATTGTTGAATTTAATAGAATGGTTTGGAATCAAACCTGTTGAAATGAAAGAAAATGCAATGAAAAGATTGTGAATAAATTAATTGTGGTGGAGTCAAGTGTAAATTGAGTTGGAATCAATTTAAGATTTGTCATGAAGCTTAAGTGATTGTTTATTTGCAATGATATTGTCAAATTGCATATGAAAATGGATCATTTGGAGTAAATGAGATTAGATAAAATTCTATGAATAATTAGAAGCAAAATAGTATGACTTTGAAACCAATTGGAATGAATATGAGTTTGTTTTGCTCAAATGGATTATATATCTAAACAAGTAAGTTGTAAATCACTTAAAATGAAGAGAATGAATTGAGAATTGGTTGGAAGTAATTGTGATAAGTATTGAAACTATACATATGTGCTTATGGAAATATGTAATGCTAAACAAAGAAGACTCCGCCAATGGAAACTAGTGGATGAAACCAATTTAAAAATAATAATAGGAATCAGTTTAAATGAAAGATAGTCAATAAAATTAAATATTCAGAGTTGAAGAAAATTTGAATTCACATGGAATTAGAAATTCAAATTGGAAATAAGTATATAAGAGGATATAAAGGCTATAGTGGTAGAGTAATAATATAAGAATATATATAATGCCTATATTAAACTTAAGAAATGAATGGTGAAATTCTTAAGTAAAATTTGATATTGGGGAAAATTTATTCCAAGTGGATAGAATCAGAATAATGTGAATAAAAAAATTAATATAGTTGATAATCAATGGATATAAATACGTAAGATGTACGTATATTATTTTATTCGCATAACAATTTGATCCAGATTCGAGCACAGAATTCCGAGATAGTTATATATCGATCCGAGTTAGGATTTTTGCACTCGATTTTCGACGACGAATCATGGATTTGGATTTTGATTGATTCTGGGAATTCTCTATCATAGTTGTGACTATGCAAGGAGAAAGACAGTTTCTGATCAAGAAACCAGTTCTGGTCCGTACTAGGAAGTCAGGTGAACGATACTAGTTCAGAAATGAAATCGTGTGATCGAGCGAGCGATCGGATTTGATATGGCGTACGAATGATATATGTACATTGTACGGGCTTGATTGAATAGATATTGAAATTCTGTAAAGAAGTCAATAAAATTTGGAAAGAGTTAATACTGTAGATTTCAAAATTGAATTGCCAGAGTGGATATCTGAAATTCATTATGTATTCTATATACCGCATCTTAGAAATTTGTTCATGGTTCATCATTAGTTGTTGAACCGGTAGTTCAGGAATTTGGAAGTTGAGTCGAATTTAATTGTGGTCAGGAGTCCAGTTTGGATTGTTGATCATCGAGAGACAAACTCTCGATAATTTTAGGAAAGCTTATCCGGATTCGTGTTCGGATAACTAGTGATGTTTGTTAGGATAGACTGTTTGATTGTTTGCTAATATATAAATGATATTTATGTTTGAATATTTGATATAACGGCTTTTGAATTATCTTTGTTTTAAATTTCGGGGACGAAATTCTTTTAAGCGGGGAGGAATGTAACGACCCTGGATTTTGGCCCCTGTTATTTAATCTGATTAAATGAAATGTAATCAGATCATATTAAAATGAATATAATTTTGGAAATATTGCCATTTGTTTATAATATATATATATATATATATATATATATATATATATATTGGTATTTTGAAAGAAAAAGAAGTTTGAAAATTTGGAATAAATATCTTAATAATATTTACAATAAAAATCTATCTTATATAATTTAATTAAAATACTTTACTTTGTTTATATTTAGAATAAAATAATATATATAGATAATAATGTTTGAAAATTCTAAAATAAAAGATTCTTAACAATATTTTTGATAAAATTTACCTTATATAATTAAATTAAAATATTTTACATTGTTAACATTTGAGAAATAAATACATATGGATGATAGTGTTTAAAATAAGATCAAAGTTTAAAGATATAAAAATAGTAAATACAAATTAACAAGTGAACTCATGAATCTAAGTTTAATATTTATAGTTAAAATACAATTGGAAATAAATATAAATATAAATGTGAATAAATTATATGAACCCAATCTACATATTTATAGCTAAAGTACAAATATAAATGTAACTACAAACATTTTAATACACATAATATCTCCACTCATAAAGCCTAAATGTTTGCCTGCAAATATGTATATTATAGTTCAAACTTGAAGTTAATAAAAACAAGTAACATAATAACAAAAACAAAGATCTTTATATAAAGCTTCTCACTCAAGCCATTGACCTGCAATGTATGCCTACAAATAAATATCTTTATACATAGTACACTATACTTATAATTGTGTAAACATAATTAGCAACCTAAGCATTTAATTTCCATCTTCTCAGTACATTATTTTGTCAATTCATATGTTTACAAACCTGAACATCTCAGACATAAAACATGTTTCAGCCGAAATCTCAATACTTTGTTCATATTGCAGTAATTTAATTCAAAGTCATATTTGGTCAAAACAAATAAAACCTATCCAGATTCTACCTTCCTCTATCCAACTCTATCTTCTATATAAATATTTATTTATCTTGTATTTGATTTCATTCAGAAAACTATGGAAAGAAAATAAGAAGTAAACTCAAAATTTTTGGCAAACTAAAAACAGTTTCTAATTGAATTCAAACAAGAGAAATATACAGGTTCAAAAACAAGTTTCAGGCAGCTTCAAATTTCAGGAAATCTTTCAAACTGTAGATTGAAAAAAAAAATTGTTTCTATACAAAGCATGTGCAGGTGAGTAAACTTACCTATCTTTAATCTAAACTTGTATCTGTAGCTTACAAATGGTGTGATTTTTGATATTTGCATAAATAGGTTACCTTGAGTATTTTCTATTGCTCTGGAATTTGATGTGGCTGTTCTTTAGTGTTTTTCCAAAGTTTCTGAACATAGTAAGCAAAGAAATTGTAAATGCTTCTTCATATAAATGTTTTGAAACTTGGTTATAAATGCTAATGTAAGTTGTTTACCTAAATCAAGGCCTGTAATTTTGCTTTGAAGTTTTACAGTATGTTATAAACACTGTTTATTCAAATTATAGGAAAAAGGAATTCAAAATCAAAAATTCGAATGTTTAAATTTAGGAATTCAATAACATATTTCGAAGCATACACATAGTTAGGATTTTTAACACAAAAATTGTGATTTTTAAACATAAATCAAAAGAGCAGTTTTTAAAGGAAGCTTTAATGGATTTTTGTCAATCCTGGATGATTGGGTTAATTTTAGATGCTGTAAATTGATATGAAGCAAGCTTGTAACCCATTTGACTCCATAAAAATGTTAAAATAATTTTCGAATGCAAGGATTTTGGGTTTGAATCGAATGTAGGGTTTAGTTTGCGTTTGTTTTTATGCTCTGTAAACTTGTGTTTTTGCCGCCATGGAGAGATCGAGTGGATCGCGATTCTTGGAGGGGGTAGGGGAGGTTATGGTCGAGGTATGAACGAAGTTTCATCACCTCAGGTGGTCGACGTTAGTGGGTTGATGCGTTTTACTTAGTGTGTTCGTTTGTAGCTGGTTCGAGCTTCAGTGTTTTTCCGATCCCATGATTTTCGCGACGACCTGGAGTGGATTTTCGAGTGTGAGGCTTTTACGTGACTTGTTGGAAGAGGCTTGAGACACCGGAGGAGTGGCAAGCCACCGTGCACGTGCACGGTGGCGTGAGCGAGTCAGTGAGGTCGTAGGTTGCGTCGACTCGCGTAATACTCGAGTAGGAAGGGAGTTGCTTCGGGGTTCCTGGGTTTTTGTCGCGAGGGAAGACTCGGGGATGGAAGCCTTAGTCTCGAGTTATAGCGCAGGCATCTCGTGCTTATGACTTTTAAATTTAACAGTTTATAACTTAAAGAAAAAAAAGATTTAAAAAGAGAAGAAGAAGGGAGTTCAGGGAAAGTGCTCGGGTGAATTGTTTGAGTAACTCGAGGCATTGCGCGAGTTTTCCAGGGTAGTGCTCAGGGTTTGATAACTGCAGTTTCTTTTTCTTTAAGTAAGCTAAGTAAACAGTTTTAACAAACTGTAAAACACTGTTTAAAAAAAAAATTAACAGGTTCAAGATTTCAAAACTTATATGCAAGTTAATTATTTTGGTCCATACTTTAAAAGGTTAAGCTCTTAATTATTAATGTAATTCAGTGATCAATTTAATTAAGCATAAAGTTAATTAATGTCTGAGTTATAGTTAGTAATATAATTGAACTTCAAACTTAAAGAAACCTTTAAAATGTTAATTAAATGAAATAATCAACATCTCCAGGAAGTATTAAGAATAATCACTTTTAAATTATAATTAATGGTAGATTTTAAGTAATTACAAGATTATAATTACTGCTTAAGTTAATAGTTGGTTAATCAAATAAACTAGTTGTGAATTAATAATTAATTAAGTAATTTACTTAAGAATTAAGGATAAATAAATGGTTAATTAAGTAAATTGAAGTTAACAAATAAGTACTCAAGTTATTAAATAACCATTAATGTAGTAATTAATGATTAAAGAATAGTAATTAAAGTTAAATAATTTAATTAAGAATTGATTAATTAAGTAGTGTAAAATAAAATAAGTTATTAAGTAATTAAGATTAATAATTATTTATGAATGATCTACTGATTCAAATAGTTTGAAAGGAAATAAGTAATAAACTGTTAACCAATAAAACAGGGTTAAGCGATTAACTGTGATATACTTAATTTACATTGAATTTCAGATGGCTGCTTATGGATTGTGTGTAGAATGTCTGATTGCAATATTTATTTGATGATATTCTATGATGCTCTCTGATATGCTATGATATATCTATGATGACTATATATGTTTATCTGTGATAAATGTTGTTTGAATTATAACTTGAATTGAACTGTTAAGTTAAATAGACAACTTGACCCTTAAAATGGCGTTTGGATTTGATGAGACCGGGATCGGAAGAATCAAATTTGATTCTCCAAAAACCACAGCGATCCAATTTAAACGTTAGATCGTGAATCCTGAAATGAAAATCGAGATGGTGCTTTCAGAATGCAAGGGTTATCGACGTTGACTCTGAGGGTGATTCCAAAACGAGTGTGACGAGATAATGCCTTCGGTTTCGTTCGAACCCAGAACGAACTTGTATGGATTGAATGCTTCAGCACACTGTCAGGCGGACGATGAGCATTCTAAGTGATATGTTCTTAAAGGTAATCGCAACCTCAAGCCTCATCAACCGGGAATGGCTAAAACAGGGGAGATGTAGCAAGGTTAGGTGGGTCATGCCCAAGCAGGACAAGATATTTCCCCTGTCTAGATGTCCCTTTTTATTTCGGCTGTGTGGGAGGTTGCTAGCTACAACCGCGGGGTTTATCTTGTTCGGAACTGTTCAGTAAGGAATGGTTCCGGCCTTGTGTTGTAGAGGGTCGGGAGTGATCCTCGGTACGGTGATCTAGGCCCCGTACTGTGACGGGCGGTACCCCAGTAGCCCTGCCATTGTTGGAAATCCATTTTCCCTACGAGACCCTACGGTTTTGATTTGTATTACCCACTTTTGTGGCTAGTAGCTGGAATTTAATAGATGTAACAATTTCGGCTATTTTCTATTTACTTGAAAACCCTAGACACTATTATAATATCACTGGATTTCCTATGAAATGTTTTGGTTAGCGTAAGGTAAAAACTTACCCGTATTTATTTGTGGGGAGTCTTACGTGATACCTTTATTTTCAAATGTTTTTCAAAAGTTAAACAATTTAAACCGTTTACTCATACCAGACCCATGTCTGACCCGGAGTTTATATTTTGTTTTTCATAAACTCTTGGGTACTCAAATTTATAAGTAGCCAAGTGATAGGTTTTGGACTTTGATTTCTGGAGGAGCTTGGAGCAGGAGTTTCCAGACGTATGTAGCTATTTATCTAGTGCCGCTGTGTTACTTGATGTGTACTGTATCTCTGATGTGTATTGTGATAGATGTATGTATGGTTGTCATATGTATTGATATTGTATAACTCTGATATATGTAAAAACTATGTAATATTTATGTGATATATTATATTTTGTTCCGTTCCGCTGTGAGATTCTGATGTTGTTGTTCTTTCTTTCTCTTTCTTTTCTATTTCTATCCCTTTCTTTCTTACTGATGATACGTCTTTCTGGTAGTAGAAGGGCGGGTCGTCACATAGGAAAAACCTGGAAAAATTCAAAAAATCCTATTTTAATATGTTATCTAACATATAAAATTTCAACCCCAAATAGTTATTATATTTGTCGATAATAATTTATAACCCAATAAACAATTTCCTTCACTATAAAATTAATATAAAGTCCACCATAATTTGGAAAATTATTAAAATTGAACCCATCTCTAAAATTAAATTCCTGCTTGTATTTAAATTTTCAAAGCATTTGGATGTCATCAAAAAGGGTTTTCATATCAAAATATTATAAAAACAAGTATGAACACACATATTTAACCAACCAATAAATATATGTAACTTTAATCATCAAAACATGGCATATACTTGAATTTTTTTTTGGATCTTAGCCTTAAACCGAAAACCAAAAGAAGGTGGGATGTAGCAATTATTCACCTTAGCTTTGAGATTATAGATATGAGATTTGATGTTGATTTAGTAGATTATCCTCCTTCTCTTAAATCCTGGCTTAATCTTCTTCTTGGGAGTGAAAATGGTGGTCGGCCTTAGTGCTTTTAGTTTGAGTAAAATGAAATGAATGTGAATTTCTTTCTCCTAAGGGTTTAGGGTATAAGCTCCACTTATTTTCCATATTGCCCTTTTCATTTCCAAACACTTTATTTTAGGTTATTTTAAATTAGTTAACAATCTAGTATGTCACGACTACCCTTAGCTGAAACAAATCTTAACCCATTAATCTCCATATTATTTTATTTGATTTAACCAATTAAATATCCTAAAAAATGTCATGAAACTATGGGGAGTTACAGACACCCCACCTAAAAGAATTTCATCCTCGAAATTACGATAAGGTACACAACAAAACAATTAAAGTTAAAACATACCATTAAAAAAGCCAGGTAAGCATCCCCAATCCTGCTCTTCGTCTTCCAAGTACAGTCTCTAGCATCTTCACTTCACTGAGCCACTACTAATTTGACTGTCTTATTCCTCAACTTCTTCTTATCTCGGGCCACAATCCGAATCGGCTTTCTAATTATGGTCAAATCCGGCTATACAACTAAATCTTCTAACACTGCAGGTGCTATAGTAGTCTCTGGATCTCTAACACATTTCCTAAGATGAGAAACATGAAAAACATTATGGACTCTAGCCAAACTACTCTGTAACTCTACTCTATAAGCGAGTTTCCCGGTCCTCTCAACAATACAAATAGGACCAATGAATCTGGCTGCCAAGTTTCCTGACTTCCTGAATCTATTCACACCCTTCATCAGTGAAACCTTAATAAACACATAATCTCCGATAGAAAATTTCAAATCTTTCATTCTTATATTAGCATAACTTTTCTGCCTAGATAGAGCTTCTTCAACCTAGCTCGGATTAACTCAATCTTCTCTGCAGCTTCCATCACCAAATCCGGGCCAAGAACCAACCTATCCCCGGTCTCTAACCAACATACGGGAGACTTGCATGGTCTTCTATAGAAAGCTTCAAGCAGGGCCATCCCAGTACTAGTATGATTACTATTATTATACGAGAACTCGACTAGATGAAGATGATCCTCCTATGATCCCCCCCTAAATTCAACACACAAGCTCTTAACAAATCTTCCAAGATTTTGTTAACTCCTTCCGTTTTCCCATTAGTGTGCAGATGGTAAGCGGTACACATGTTGAGCTTGGTTCATAATGCTTCCTGTAGACTTTTCCAGAACTCACTAGTAAACAAAGAATTTCTATCACTGACAACACTACTAGGAATCTCGTGCAGTGTAGCTACATTCTTCATAAATAACTTCGCCAAAATAGATGTCATCCTAGCTGACTTTACTGGAATGAAATGGGAACTCTTAGTCATTATATCTACTATGACTCATATATTTTCATTTCCTCTATTAGATCTTGGAAACCTACCAATAAAATCCATAAAGATAGAATCCCACTTCCACAGCGGAACTTCCAATGGTTGAAGTAATCCGCTCGGTTTCTAATGTTCAGCCTTAGCCTGTTGGCAATTCAAGCACTGCTTAACACTCAAACCAATGTCCCATTTCATACTTTCCTAGAAGAAACTTCTCTTCATATCCTGATACATCTTCATTCCACCTAGATGGATAGTGAATTTCGAATGATAGCATTCATCCAAAACTTCCCTCCTCCTGTTTTCTACTTTCGGAACACAGAACATTCCACTCTTTCTCAACCACCCATTTTGGACAAGGCTGAAATCCTTTTGGTCATCGCTCTTTGTTCCTTTCCTTAACCTTTTGATCCGTTGAGCCAAAATTGGATCCTCCTCTTGCTTAGAAGCTATCTTCTCAATCATCACCGGTCTAAATTCTAAATAAGATAATACAGCACTTCTGGTACTAGAACCTTCCCTGGATCTAAACTACACACTACGAGCTGATAATGCTTCCAAATCTTTCCACTCAGCATTCATAGCCAATACTGCATTCTGATGTTTCTGGCTGAGTGCATCCGCCACCTTGTTTCCTTTTCCAGGTGCATACTCAATTCCAAAATGATAAGAAACAATAAACTTCAACCATCTCCACTATCTCATGTTCAACTCCTTTGGATAGAACAAGTACTTCAATGACATACAATTAGTATAAAGCTCAAATCGCTCTCCTAAAAGATAATGCCTCCATAACTTCAAAGCAAATATAGCGGCGACTAACTCCAAGTCATGCATTGGATACCTAACTTTATGTGGTCTGAGCTGTCTAGAAGCATAAGCAATCACTTTACCTCTTTGCATCAACACAGCTCCCAATCCAGTTCCACATGCATCAGTATAAACAACCAAATCTTGATTCCCCTCTAAAACTACTAAAACCAGCGAATGGGTCAATATGTGTTTCAAGGTCTGGAATGCTTCCGCACACTTATCAGTCCATACAAACTTACACCTTCTCACGTAAGCTTAGTCATCGATGCAGCTATCCGCAAGTAATCTTGAGAAATCTTCGATAATATCCAGCCAATCCAAGAAATCTCTTAATCTCGGTCACCGTTTCGGATCTCTTCCAATTATTGACCGCCTCAATCTTAGTTGAATCTACAAACAACCATTTCTCTAAGATGACATGACCAAGGACTTCGCTCGCTTCTTCCAAAAATGACACTTTGAAAACTTAGCCTTCAACTGATGCTCCCATAATATTTCAAGCACAACTTTAAGTTAAAATTCATGCTCCTTCTCATCCTTTGAGTATACCAGAATGTCATCTATGAAGACCAACACAAATCTATACACGTGCTCTTGGAAAATCCTATCCATCGGATCCACAAAGAAAGTCGGTGCATTAGTCAGTCCGAACGACATAGCTAACTATTCGTATGATCCATATCTTGTCCTAAACGCCATCAAAGGAATGCTATCTTTTTCCACTCTAAGCTGATGAAATCCTATCGCCAAATCCAGTTGAGAAAATACCTTGGCTCCATTTAACTGATCAAACAAATCATCAATTCTCGGCAATGGATATTGGTTCTTTATAATTTTCTCATTCAACTTATGATAATCAATACACAACCTTAGCGATCCGTCCGGCTTCTTAACCAATAGCAGCTCCCTATGGCAAACTACTAGGTCATATAAAACTCTTGCCTTCCAAATCCACTAATTGCACATTTAACTCTTTCACCTTGGTGGGGTCATTCTACTTGGCGGTCTACTCATCGGTTTTTCTCCAAGCACAAAATCAATCTAAAACTCGATAACTCGTTTTGGTGGCAACCTAGTTACCGGCTCAATAACATCCACGAGCTCCCTAACTACAAAGACTCGATGCAACTCATCCTTCAACTCCATAGTACCCAATGAAGCATTCATTTCACAACTAGGGTTTTCTATTGTATAGACTATCCATTCCTTACAATCCGGGTGACTAAGTGATATTCTCCTATCATGGCAAAATATCCTAGCATCATATTTACTTAACCAATCCATCTCATGGATAATCCCAAATCCCCTAAAGTCAAACACATGCAAATGGCTATCAAAAGTAGGGCCTAGCAAACCAAACTCTAAATGGTCATACCTCATCCCAAGCGTTGCATAACCTCCTATTGGATTTGCAACCCTTATGGAAGTAACTAAATATAAGGGTTCTAGGTTAAGTTTATCTACTAAACATCGAGAAATAATAGAATGAGATGCTCCAGTATCAAACAATAACCTAACTATTATTCCATGGATCAAAAGCGTACCTTCCATTACAGACTTTCCTTTCTTAGTAGTAGTTGGTTTAGAAGATGATGGTTTCGGAGCACAAACCTTTCCCTTTCCTGCCTTGGCGGATTCAGGACATTTATTCTTGTAATGCCCTATCTAGTTGCAATTATAGCATTGCACATTCTGCTTCCCTACAACCGACTTTCCATCACTCGAATGGCACTCGTTAGCATAGTGACCCTTCTTGTCATACTTGTAAAAATCTTCCAAAATCATTCAGAAAATAAAAACCTTTCGACCCCTTCGAGAGGTAACCTTTCGACTCCATCAAAAGCTTAGTCTTCGACCACTTCAAAAGCTTTGCTTTCGATCCCTTTTTAGAAACATTCGGTAAACAAAAACTTTCGAAAGAATTAACCCTCTAAAACCTTTCAAAACTTTCTGAGTTCAAATTTAAACAGGTGGAAATCCTTCTTTTAAAACCTTTCGACTTCATTGGAAACAACCTTTCGACTAAGTCGAAAGTTCTGCTACGAAAACTTTAAAGCATCTTTTAAAACAACTCCTTCGAAAGCTTTCGGTTATATTTCAATTTATAAAATAAGGTTAAATCATCTAAGTCGAAAGATTCCTTTGGAAAGCATTGGGAGAAGCGACTGTTTTTAAAACAAATACATCATTCGAAATCAATCAAAGTAAACCCTTCGACCTCATCGGAAGGTTAAAAACAAAACATTTGTATAAAGCGACAATAACCTTTTGACTATGCTGGAAGGTTTCAAAACAAAGTTGCAATAGTAAGCTTTCAATAGTGTCTAAAGGTTTGGAACCTTTCTTTTAAATATTTTGACCTGATCGAAAGCAACCAAGTCAAAAGCTCAATTTCGAAAGCAAAGTAGGCGAAAGCTTTTGGTTTATAAAACAAACATACCCCAGCCTCTTTGGCCATCAACCTTTCGACCAAGAACCCTTCGACTCTATCCAATTCATTATGCACCAAGTACCTGATACCGTATGCATTGGTTTGACTTTTACTAAAGGTTCAATCCTTTAGAAAAGTTCTGGGTCGTAAAGTATTATGCCTAAAATGGCTGAAACGTGCCAAAAGTATGATTTTTTTAACTTATAGAAGGTAATTTTTTAATTGACCTGCCCTTTCTAACAAATTCCTGCGGATTAACAATTATTTTTTTAGAAAAATGCCACCACAAATTTTAGATTTAAATAATAATTTTATTTTAGAAATGCCCCTTTTCCTTAGATAAATATACAAACCATTTAAGTCTCATATCTTAAATAATTTTATATATCCATCAAAACACTTAGGAAAAATCTAGAAATATCCCAAAAAATCTATTTTAATGTGTTGCCTACCATATAAAAATTTCAGCCCCAAATAATTATTATATCGACCGAAAATAATCAACAACCCAATAAACAATTTCCATCACTAAAAATACAATAAAATCCACCATAGTTTGAAAAATTATGAAAATTGAAACCTATCTTTGAAATATCATTTTTGACATATATTAAATTTTCAAGGCATTTGGATGTCATCAAAATGGGTTTTCATATCAAACGTATCATAAAAACATGTATGAACAGCATATTTCACCAACCAATAAGTATATGTAGCTTTAATCATCAAAACGTACTGTGACGGACGGTACCCCAGTAGCCCTGCCATTGAAGGAAACCCATTCTTCCTACGAGACCCTACGGTTTTGATTGTATTACCCACTTTTGTGGCTAGTAGCTGGAATTTAATCATGTAACAATTTTGGCTATTTCTTATTTACTTGAAAACCCTAGACATAATTATAATATCACTGGATTTCCTATCAAATGTTTTGGTTAGCGTAAGGTAAAAACTTTTCCATGTTTATGTGTGGGAAGTCTTACGTGATACCTTTTCTTTCCAAAGGTTTTCTAAAGTTAAACAATTTTAACCCATTTACTCACACCAGACCCCTGTCTGACTCGAGTGTTTATTTTCTGTTTTATTAA
This sequence comes from Allium cepa, assembly GCA_030765085.1. Lineage (NCBI taxonomy): Eukaryota > Viridiplantae > Streptophyta > Magnoliopsida > Asparagales > Amaryllidaceae > Allium > Allium cepa. The sequence continues at coordinate 523,299,491 of CM060929.1, read as the reverse complement.
ACTCTTGGATACTCATATTATGTATGAGTAGTCAAGTGATTCAGGTTTGCTTGACGAATTCTGGAGGAGATATGGAGCGGGAGGCTTCGACGTGTAGATATATTATGTTTTCGCTATGTTTGTTGTATCTGTATCTGTTGTACTTTAGTTGTATAGTTAGACAGATGTTTATAACTGTCTAATATGTATTGTTTAAGTTGTGTACTCTGATGTAATATGATACTATGTAATATTTTATTTGATATATTATATTTCATTCGTTCCGCTGTGAGTTCTCTGATGGTGTTGTATTTCTTCTTTCTCTTTCTTTTCTTCTTTTATCCCTTTCTTTCTTCAGGATGATGCGATTTCCTGGAGATAGGAAGTCGGGTCGTCTCATTTGGTATCAGAGCATTAGGTTGAGTGAATATCTAGGCTCTGGAGTAGTGTCTTTTTTGAGAGAGCGTATTTGTAATTTTTATATATAACTATATATATATATATATATATATCTACCTGATCTGTTGGGTTATCTGTTTGGATTTTCCAACATAAGTTTTAGAGGTAGATGGAGTAGGTGTGTGTGTGTGTGTGTGTGTGTAACACAACTACCACTGATGGAATAGGTCCATATGTTTGAAGTTGGAAGTTTTTGTCGAGACTGTAGACCTAATACCGTCTCGAGTGAGATTTGTAGTTTGGAGTAAGGATTTCTCTAATATCCGAAGGAAATCTTTTTAAAGATTCGGAGTTTATCTTTGAAGTGTAAGTTTGGATTTCGCTCGGGTGAGCGAATTTTCTGGAGTTTGGATCTGTCGGGAGTGCAGAAGTAAGTGATGGTATCTTGATAACTGCGTGATGAGATGCAGTATCCATGGATATTTTCAGAAGATGTTTTCTTTTGAAGCAGTTTTAGAAGTAGTTGAGGAGCAGTATTACCTATTGCAGGGAAGACTCGTCTGTGTAGAAGTTATCTGGATCTTTAGCTTGGAGGTTATCTGTTTTGGAATATGACACTAAGGTCTGTGAGTTGTTTCACTTCGGCATGGTCTCATTTTTCATTCCCTAAGGAGAGCGAGATGTTGATGCTTGGTTTGGAGCCCGAATTTCTCAAGTGGAGTCTGCCATCTCGGAGGTCCGTTGTGTGGTTTGTTGATGGTTTTGGGTTTGGAGAAGCCTTTGGATAGCTGTGGTATCAGTGCAACTCGAAGTGTTCGGTGTGCCGACGAGAAGGTCTTTTGGCTCTGCAGTATCATCAAAGTAGAGTTTGGAAGGAGCAGTGTGGCTCGTTTCTTCGATGGTTCAGGAATCTTGGTGGTTCTTCTTCAGCAGTCCGGGCAGTTGGTGGAGGTTTATCTTGAAGGGTTAACCTTGTTTGGAAAAGCTTAAGGTTGTTCTAATTGGTAAAGAAAGGACGGTTTCTTCGGAATCCGAACTAGGTTGGATCGCAAAAGTGATTTGCGATTAGTTTGGCAATTTATCTGGGCAATCTTTTGTTTGAAACTGAGGATTCTCATGTGTAGTAGGAGGTACTGAAGTAATCAGAGGTTTGTCTGCATCTGGAGTTGAGTTCCATATTCTTTTGGTTCCAGAAGTGATTTTAAAGGTAAGCCTGGTAGTAGGATGGTTCTTGAAGAAGGAAGAGTTGGGGTAGCAGCTCGAGAAATTTTTGGAATTTGGATTAGTCGGATCTAATTTTTGAGTTGGATTCTGCCATAAGGATGTGTGACCGAGTTAGATGAGTCACTCAGATTTTATGGATTTGATGAACAAAGTTTACCAGATATATTGGATAAGTTGTACTTGTGTTCATCAACAGTATTCTCATCTATTCCAGAATCAGAGTTGTGCAGCGAAAGCAAGGTAGCTGCTGTGCAAGGAAGGAAGCAAGTTCAGTTTACTATTGCTTGGGAAGTAGAGCTTGTGTTCTGGATTTCGACGGATTTTGGAAGACTTTTATGTTAATTAGGAACCAGAAACTGGTTTGTTTTGATCTAGTTGTTTCTGAAAGAATCGGCATAGGTTGAGCTGATCAGAAAGAAGATTGATAGCCCAGGATTGTCTATTGAGTTATACAGATATGAGATAAGGAGTTTGGAATTCGAAGTTGGAAACTTCATTGTTATTAAGATTTCTCTGGTTAAAAGAGAGCAGTAATTGGATAAGATCGAATTGCCAGTTTGGATAGCCGGAATTCATTGTATTTCACGTATCTTTGAGGAAGTACGTGCATGATTCATCGATTGGTTGTTGAATCTGCAGTCTAGTTGGATTTGGAAGTAGTGCTAGACTTGGGTATAGTCTGATGTTCTGTTCTGTTTGATGGATCTAGAGATGAGAGGAGCTCTGGATTTTAGTGGTGTAGTTTGTTAGCCTCTGTAGAGCGAGTCTCCCGGTGATTTATCTTGGGAAACTCGAGATAATATTAGAGATTTATTCTGATTTGTGTCAGGATAATTAGTTAGTTTTGTTTGTTTGATTGATTGCTTTGGTTGTTACTAACTGGTTGATAGGAATGCTTTGCTGTTTGTAATTAAAAATTTTGCTGGGTTATTAAATTACCTTTGCTTTTAAATTTCGGGGACAAAATTCTTTTAAGGGGGGAGGATTGTAACGACCCGGAATTTTAGGCAATAACAATTTAATAATCTGTATTAATAATTAAATTGATTTGATAATTTTTGTTTATAATTTTAATTTAAATTGGTAAATTTATTCTTTTTAATGGTAATAAATATTTATTCTGGTAATTGTGATCAATATCTTTTGAACAATTTAAAATATGATAAGAATTGTTTTTCAAAGCTAATGAAATTTTATTCTATTTATAATATATATATCTGATATATATTGTGAATAGAAGATCTTGTGTTTTAAATAAAAGATGAATTTTTAAATCGTAATATATATGTTTGTATATGTTATAATTTGATATTCTTTTAAATTTAATTTAATCTATGGATAATTTGGATATGTATGAAATTATAATTTTAAGCTTTGTTTTAATTTATATTTTCAAAAGTTAATTTAGATTTGTCAAATTGTTTTCAATTATAAGATAATTGTTCGTTCTAAAATATAAGTTTTGTTATTTATTTTAAATATGATAGTTTAAAAGGGAATTTAAACAAAGTTTGTTTTGCTTTCTTTTTAAATGCTTCAATTTAAATAGTTTCAAATATATATAAATAAATGTTTTAAGATTTTTAAATCCATAAGAATATATTTGTAAGATAATTTGTTTTCAAATATTTCTTTAAAGGATTAAACTTATATTTAAATATGTAAATATTTATTTATTGTAACGACCCGCAGATTTAACCGGTTTTAAATAACGTTATTAATTGGAATTTTATGGAATTTTAAACGATAAAATTTTGAAATATAAATTTGATATTTGGAATGCATCTAGTTAAACATAGCAACTGGTAAATTTTCGTCCGAAAATATGAAAGTTTATTTCGTGCGTAAAATTACTTCAATTTAATCAGTTAAAAAGCGATGAAAATAAAACGTTTTCAAAATCAAAATATTTTTACATATAAAAATTCTAAGCCATATTTTGAGCAAGTTGTCAGTTTGTCGTTTTCCCAAATTCGGACATTTTTGGCTCCGTCGATCTTAATCTTCTGCGATTTTTACGCATTTTCCGTTAGTAAAAAAAAATTCGAATTTTTATATTTCAATCAAACTACCGATATCTGTATACCATTTTGATCGTCTCGTCGCACTGATCAAAAGGGTATATTCATTCGTGCAAATCGGAGTCCGAAAAAAAAAATTGTCGCGTTATGTTAACCGTTCCGGACGGACCGGTTACACCATTTTCAGCCCAAAATCTTTAACCCGTATCCACTTAAATTTGAAAATTTGTAATGTCAGTTGGTGTATTAAAAAGCAGCTGGACAGCCTCTAGCATTTATTTTGTTCTCTATGACCATTTTTTTCATTATTTAATATAATATCGGAACTCAAATTTTGTCCATTCGATATTCGCGTGGCTTTTGAAGTAATCAAAAATTTATAACTTATATTTTTATTCTGAGATAACTGTGCTCTCATTTTCTCCTTTTCCCATACATTCTTTTCCCCACTGTTTCTTTCTCTTCCTCCACCATATTTACATTCTGCTCTTCCCCTCTCTTATCATTCCCTTCCATGTTTGCAACCTACTCCAGCACATCTCCTTCCACTTCTACCTCGACCCGCACACCATATTTGCAACCTACTCCTACTCATGCTTCACAGCAAACCCACGGCCACCCAATCCTCCTAACCATGCGCGGCCTCTCCTTCCAAAAAAAAAAGAAAAAAAAAAGTGCCTGTAGCCTTGGTCTTCCACACTACAGAAACATTGTCTTCATCATTTTAACACACGTGACAGCCACCTTCTCTCCAACCACCGCCGCACCCCTTGCCAACGACGCAGCGCCTCCGCGTCCCGCAACGGCCTCCTCCGCCATGCTCGATCTCCCCTGGCCGAGAACCACACTCCACTCACCGACTTGCTCCAACGACCACCTACCTCCGACACCAACACCAACCAGCAACCCAACCCGCCACGTGTCAGCCGAGTCTCTCCACTGCACCCCACCAATAACGGCCACTCGAAACCCCGCAACAACGCACCTAGTTCCCTCCGCCAGCTCACACGCGTTGTCCCTCTTTGCTCGGCCTAACCTAGTCCTTCAAGCGAGTTCATCTCTAGGCAAGTAGTTGGCGCATTCCTCTTCCTTTTAGGTACTGTATAAGTATATGTAAATTCATGTGTGTATTATTATATATATATATAGTTTATGTATGTTGAGAAGTTCTAAATTCTGTCACCTCAACACGAGTTTTACCCAAACCATGGTGACAGGCCATTACCTGTTGTGTATATAAGCATAAAGGTTTGTGTATTCTGTTTATATTTTTCATTTTATTATATTACTAAGATACATACACATATAGTTTAGATTATATTAGTTTATATTTATTTATAGTTCGTTAGCTGTATGTGTTGTTTTATAGGCTGTGTTGTTATTATATAAATAGTCGTTATAGTTTAAAGTGTATTTATATTTGACAGTAACGGATACGTTATCATAGTGTATATAAAAACTTATAATTATATGTTTTATACAAATTTTTAAAGTATAAGATATAATGCAAAGGTATATATAATTGTATTAATAACGTAATTATGTAAATTTGTCTATATGATACGTTTAAATATTTTGATATATATGTTAGTTATTAATATGATTTAATGATTTATATGGTATTTTAACATTTAAAGTGCTTGTTTTGATAAATATATGGTTTTAAACAATGATATATGTACAAGTAATTTCATTTATATATAGATCTGGATTGTCGCATACATATCTAGCCTAGTTATTTATGTTGACTGCATATGAAAGTGTCTGCATACTTGTTATAGTCTGCACTGATATGCGTACACTGTTTTCTTTATTATGTATATGTTTTAAGTTAAGTGATAGTTCTGTAGAATATATTCTATTTATAGATTTTAAATTATATAAGTTGTAGATAGTTGTTTTCATTTTATTCATTTGAAACCGTACTTTGTATGATAATACTTTATTATATGCGTTTTAAATGTAAACAATGATTTTTAAAATAGTTATATATTTAATTTAATATGTTTGAATTTAGAATACGATCTTACATATAAGTAGTTAGATACACTTATATATATAGATATAAGTTCACTGATACTATTTATCTGCATCAATTCCTATTTATCAGCTTGTCCGTCGAACTCCAGTCCATCGTGCTTTGCTTCAAAATTTATCTTTGGGATTTGTGATTCGATTCAGTGTCCGTATCAATGTGCGTATCCGTGTCATCTCTTGTTCTCTCTAGCCTCAAAAGGTGAGCAATCACTCACGATTAATATTCTTTTATTTATTAAATTTGATTTTAAATTGAAACAGCAATTGAAATATACCTGTTGTTAGTTATGTACACTGTTATTACCTATATCTGTTCACCTATGACATCTGACACCATTATCTGTTAACTATTATGTGATGATAATACAGTTTGGTTGAAATTGATTGATTGTTTGTTGTTTATATTGGATGTTAAATTGAAATGTAAAAAAAAAGTGATAAATATTATGCAATTTAATTTGACATAGGATAGTTTAAAATTTGAATCGACATATGTGTTGAATTTGATTAGTTAATTTGAATAATATGGCCCCTTTTATTTGTTAAGTTAATTGGCACATAGAATTTGATAAATGAGACTTTGAACCTTCGAACGCATATTGGATTAATTATTGTAGCTTTAAAATTTAAATTGAACGACAAGTGAAAACCGTAATGAATAATCTTTAATCTACATGAAATGATAGTGTAGATTCTAGGAATAATTATATTTGTTCGCACAAATAACAATGCGAATTAATATCATTATTTCGGGATTATTTGAATTGATTATTGAATTGTTATTGATTGTTGTTGTTGCTTGTTTATTTACTTTGACACCATCCCTGTTATCACACTGCAAGTTCCCTTTTGTTATGCTTTGATTTGAATTGAATTGGAATCGGGTTGAAATGATAAATACCCCAAAGAACTTGACTTAGGATAGAGAATTAAATAAATCCGATTGGTCAATAATTTGATTTTAAAAATAAAATAATGATTTTTTTTTGAGCAAAGAATGAGTTTTAAAATGAAGTTCGAATTTGAATGTCATGAAAAAGAAATGTAAAGATTAAAATATGAAGCAAATATCAACGTAGAAATTGATAAAAGAACGTTGTTTGAAATTTAATTATTTAATAATTAAATTTGGAAATACTAATAAATAATTTGGAATTAGTGATAATTGAGTTTTGAAATTATTAAGTTTGAAATCATTTAATAATTAAATTTGAAATTATAATTAAGTTTGAAATTATAATTAAGTTTGAAATTATTAAGTGGAATTAATAATTAAGTTGAAATGATTTGATGATTAAGTTGAATTCATAATCAAGTGGAAATGATCTAATAATTAAGTTTGAATTGATAATCAAGTTGGTAATTATTAAGTTTTGAAATTATTAATAATTAAGATTGAAATTATTTAATAATTGAATAAGATTGAATTAATTGATAATTGAATAAAAATTGAATTCTTTGATAAGAAAAATTGAACTTTTGGATAAGTGGATTTGAACTTCGTTAATAAATGAAATTGAGTTTCTTTATTTATTAATTAAACTTTGGAAAATTTGAGTAAGTCAATAAGTGAAATAAAACCTCTCGAATATATGAAATTTAGTTTCTTTATTAATTGAGTTTTGGAAATTTGTAACTAAGTAAAGAGATTAGCGAAATTGAACTTCTTTAACAAGAAATAAAATGTGATTTATTGAAACTAATGTAAGACTTGTAATTTTGAGAATTGATTTGACGAATCTAATTTAGTTAATTTGAAGTTTTGATAAAATGAAGATGAACTTAAGTAATTGACTTAATGAATTGGGAATTAAGTAAAATTGTTTTGAATAATAAAGTGACTTAACGAATGAAGTCGATAAATGAATTTAAATTAGTTTGAATGTTGAATTTAATCATTTAAATGATTTTCGGAATAAAACTTATATGTGAACTTGAATCAATATTGGAATTTTTTAAATAAAATTGAAATTGAATTGTAAGACATTGAAATGAAAATTTGGGAGTTTTGAAACATAGATTTTTGGAAATTGATTTTGAAAGACAAAGGAAATGTTGATTTATAAATCCTAATTGAAATTGGATTTGATTTGGTTTTGAAATTTATTAAACGACCAATCGGTGTAAAAATTACGAAAGTTATTAAAGGAACCGGAATCGGTTATGGATATACTCTCTATCTAAACCGAAAACCACTTTAATAACTATACGCGGAGTGATGATCCAGAATGAAGTGGTTGGAATGATGTACGTGATGACTGAAGAAAGAGAACGATAATGGATAGCCTTGACATTTGTGTCAAATCGGAAATGACTAAAATCAGGAGCCGTGCCGGGCCAAATGGGGTTAGCCACCTCGAGCGAACACACTTCTTCGTAACTACTACTCATTACTTGTGATTGATTGGTGCACCCTCGGAAATTCAGGAGTGTTGTTTCGCGGTGTTGCGATCGCTGCGGCGATGCGCTCTCACTAGTCCGGATCAGGCGAACGGTAGTTTTACTACCTTGGGTATTGCCTCATTTGCCTTGTCATACTTGTATCCCTATATACGCGACCACTACGAATTTGTTTTGTGATATACCTATAGAGTACTCCCTGATATCCCACTAGTTTACGGTGGAGTTTACAGTGCTGTATAGACTATGACATCTATATGAAAATGTGTTAAGGGGGATAACGGTAACGCCTTAACACTATTTTGATACTTTATATTACTGATAGACATTATCTATTTAGCGTACACTACTACATAGTAGATAGTTTAACGGACCCTTAGAGGATGGTGATTCCAACATCCTTTGAGTTACTTGTATTTCGATTGCTATTTCACTTGTGTTGGATTTATTAATATAAGAATATTAATCCTGACTCGAGTATTTTGTGTTTTGCTTTACGCTCGGGTCAGACTGAGTGTACCAATATTCGAGACTCACCTTTGGAGTTGGAGCTTTGCCTGAAGATCCAGCCATCTATTCTGCTTTCAGTATTCGATGATTTCAGTGATGTATTCTGATTTGTACTTGATGTATCGTATTTCTCTTTTGTTGTAAACTCTGATGTATCTTATATATTTATATAGTAGCTTCATGAACTACTATCTCTTTTACTTCCGCTGCATATTATTACTCTGTGTCTGTGATTATGTGATTATTTATTTACTGTATATCTGAGTTTTGTCAAATTTTAAATTAACAATTCGGTATTTTGAATTATTCAAGTCCGACGTGTGCGGATGCGAATAGTCCAAAATAGCGGGTCGTTACATTTATTTAAGAGAATTAAATTATGTAAGTTTATATTACATTTAAATTAAATGGAAAAAATTAATTAAAAATATTTAAAGACATGTGTAAACATAATAACCTTCTTAATTACACTTGTAAAACCATCAAATACATTTAATGACAAATGTAAATGCTTAAAGACATGTAGGAACATTTCATTTTAATTTTTAATAAATGTAAAAGAAGAAAACTAGTTTTTTTTTCAAACACTTTCATTCTTTGTTTCTTTTCTTAATTCTAATGGAAGCCAGAAATTAATGCTACCTGAAATTGAAATCAAATCTGCAAAAATCAAAAGCAAGTTTAAGATCAACCTGCAACATCATATTTTCTGCAGTTTACAAAGTAAAGCTTCAACCTATTTTTCAAAGTGATGATTCATTTGCAAATTAAAATCTGCTGAAATATCAAACCTGCAAATGGAATTCAACCTGCAATTCAATGAGATTTTCAACAGCAGTTCAACATCTTAGAGCATTAATTGAAAACATGCATAAGGATCAAGTTTCATCAGCATGCAAAATCAGAAACATTTTTCAAATTAAAAGTGTTCAAGCCTGGAAAATTCAAAATCTGCTCTGCAATTAAAAATAGGTGAGTAAACTATTTTTAATAACAGTTTGATTTTAGATTTCATCTTGATTTTATGATGATATCATGATGTTATATGAATTTTTTTTAAATTGGAATGCATGTTGAATTAAAATATTGAATTGCCTGTAAAATTTAAAATGGATACAGTGTTTATTAAAAAACAGTTCAAATCCTTCAATAATCTCAATAACTTGATTTTGAATACAAATTGGACTGTGATTTGTAAACGGAAGATGTTTGTAATCAAGTGATTTATCATCTAAAAATAGTTATCGGGTTTTAAATGAATTAGTTATTCATATTTTTCAAATTTACAGTGAAAATCAAAATTTGGGCAAAAATTTATGATTTCAAATTCTAGTTTTGAATGTATAATTGAATTACAATAGGAAAGTTATGATTTTTAGAGTTGGTATCATAATTTTTAATTGTGTATTTAAGTTGAATTTTTGGTTTGAATGATTTTGGGATTTTTATGAACTGTGGATGTTATACTTAACAATTTGAGTTGATTCTTGGATCGTAGCTTGCATGTAAGTTATAGATTATGGGAAAAATGCAAAATAATTTTTTCAATGGAGTGTTTTGATGGGAATTGAAGAAATTAAGGTTTAAGCTTACAGTTTGTTTCAGCTTGAATGGCGTGGCATTGCGTCGAGGATGATGATTCGAGCTCGTTCGGTTTTGGTGGAGTTGTTGTTCTTGGGTGTGGCGACTCGGTGGTGGGGTCGGCGATGGTCAACGGTGAGGAAGTGATCGGCGTTGAGGGTTTTTGGTGATCGTACTTCCTGCAGTTTCGAACATTTAGGTCAAAATTTGATTCGATTTCTTATCCTTCGATCTGAGTAGAGGAGATGGTCGTAGGGGTCGTTTGGCGTTTGTCCGCGATCGACTCGATGGTCGAAGTGGGTTGGATGGTGGTGCAACATGCACCGTGATTGGGTTTGTGCACTGGGGGGTTTGTTTGGAGAAGACGAGTTGAAGCTCGGGGAAGCTATCGTGTTGTTCGCGTGATCGACTCGAAGATATTGGGGTTTTGGTTTGCTTCGGTTTTGTCTCGGGTAGATCCATTGTTTTGCTTGAGATTTCTTGAGTTTGGTTCTGTAGTGTAATGCAGATTTTACTTCATTTTATAAAATAAGTAAAAACCAAGTTTAAGTTGTAAATCAAGTTATAAAGGAAGCGAATATAAAGTTAAACTTGTTATTTTAAAAACGAAAGTAAATCAAACATTTAAAAGTGAAAATTTAATTTATAATTCAAACTTAAAAATGTTTTAAGATGTTTGTTTTTAAAGATAATTATCTTAATTAAGTTTTAAAATTCAAATTGAAAGAGTGTTTTAAATTTAATTATTAAATCAAAATTTTAAGTTAGAATTTAAAGTAATGTTTTCAATAACAAAGTTTTCAAATTATTTTAAAATAGATATTATTAAATTGGATAATTAAAGTATTTTAATTTGATTTCTAAATTCCTTATTTTCAAATAAAGTTATTATTATGATTTTGAAATCTAAATTGAATAATTTGTTTAAGTTGTTAGAATTTGATTAGTTCAAATAATTTATTTATGATGAGAATTAAGGTTAAATTATTTGGGGTATGATTTATGAAATACTTAATTAAGTATAATTGTTAATAAGCAAGAAATAATTAAGATTTATGCTTTTCTTAATTAATTAAATATTTTTCTTTAATTATAAGAAGAAGTTAATTAATTATTTAATTAATTTTAAATA